>JARFIW010001306.1:957500-1611842 GCA_036346225.1 Platerodrilus igneus
TTTTTTGTTCCAATCAGTAATAAGATTATTATTATTATTATTATGGATGATAGGCATATCTAGAAAAGGAATAGTGCTATTAATTTCTTTTTCAATAGTAAACTGAATAGTAGGGTTATAACTATTGAAAATCAGAAGTACTTAATTTATACTGCCTGAAAGAACACTACAAATCAAGTCATCGACGTATTTTTTAAAAAATGGGGGTTAAATGGAAGTTGGGGAATACAAAAGTAAAAAATGTTATCCATTATATATTGAGCAAAAATTGGTGTTCCACTAGCTCCCATAGGAGTACCAAGTATTTGTTTGTAGAAATTGTTATTAAATACGAAATAAGTAGTGTCAAAAAGAAATTCAATAAGTTTCAAGAAATTTTATATACTTATGAATCTTAGAAGTTTCAGAATGCATTTTTTTGTTGGTTTTCCACTTCATCGTAATTACTCTGCTGAACTGAACAAGCTAGAGTTATTTGATTGAAGAAATTTTGTTGGTGTATGTTACAATTAGGTTGTACACTATGCCAATGAATAATGATACTTTGTTTAATCAATTTTATAGGTATATTGCTAAAGAGAGACACTAAATTAAGACTAATAATTACATAATCTGTGAGTATTTGAAAATCATTGATGAGAGTAGCAAAATGAAAAGGATCTTGAACTTAATATCGATTGTTGGTGTCATAAGATTTAGTACGTATGTCAGTAATTAAACCAGAAATTTTAGAGTTAGGAGCATCAATACATAAAATTATGGGACGAAGAGAAAGGGTAGGTTTATGAATCTTTGGAAACCCGTAAAATTTGAGAGAGATGGCATTATAAATCATTAGATCTTTGGCTTGTTCAGAAGTAATGCTTATTTTCAAAAGAAATTTGCAACGATTAAACGCATTAAGATAAAAATGGTCAATAATCTAAGACAAAATTATGTATACCGCGTACTCTTTAAAAACAATAGCAAATGGATTGTTTATCAATTTAACTGATATAAACATACCGACTGAGGTACGAGATTTTCTATCACTAGGTCCACAATTTGGTTTACCGGTTTCACCAAATCAAATAAACATAGGAAAGTTATTAGTGGAAACAGAATTACTAATTCAATATTCTCCTCAACACAAAAAGGATGTCATAAGAGCCAAAGTTACGAATATTATAACGAACTATTTACATTCAACTAATAAAACCGAATGATTTGATAGTGCGAGCTGTTGAGTAGCAAACATTAACATTTGTAAATATTACTTTAAAATAGGTGTATGTGTATTGTTAGACACTTTTCGGAACGCACCGGAGATAGGTGTTAGGTTAAGAATGAAGTATGGTGATTATTGTCAACAAGGTTCCTGATTTATGTATGTAAAATGTCTAAGAATATTATATCAATAAAGGTATAATGAATATAATCTTTCAATTCTCTGTAGTTTAACATTGGTTATGGGCCCAGATTACTCTTTTTAGAAAATAACTGAAATTTAAAAAACGTGTTTTGAGGTTATGTTGGCATCTCGTGGTTTTCAGAAAGTGAAATTTTTAAAAATAAAGTAAATAGCTATTGTACGGAAAATGGAAGCCAAAGGAGTTGCTACGGGTGAAAATAGATATGGGATTATGCCATTCGCGGGCAATAATTTCGATAACTGGAAATTTCGTTTGAATTCAGTACTTAAAGCAAGCGAAGTTGGTGATGTTCTAAATGAAATCAAGGCAACTGATGTGAATTGGCTGAAGAAAAATGATAAGGCCGTGATGATTATGGTACAGAGTGTTGCGGATTCTTATCTGGAGTATGTAAAAGAAACCAAATATGCCAAAGATATATTAGAAAAACTGGAAACTACATTTGCAAGTACGGGCATTTGTTCAAAGTTTTATTTATTGAAGAAGCTTATAAATTTAAAATATGATGGTGAATGCGATATCCAGGAGCACTTCAATAAATATGAAAAATTATTCAGGGAATTGAAAGATAATGGAACAAAATTTGATGAAAGTGATTTTGCGTGTTTTTTAATGCTGTTGATGCCACCGAAATATGAAAGTGTTGTAACAGCATTGCGTACTGTGAGTGATAATAAAATTAAATTGAGCTTTGTTAAGAAGCGATTGTTAGAATTTGGTATAAATATAGATGGGCATAGAAGTCAAAGTGTGCCAGCTGCATCGTCCTTTCTAGCCAAGAAAGGAATAAAATGTTTTAAATGTGGAATGTTTGGGCATATGAAAAATGTATGCGGGATTAAATGCTGGATTTGTCACAAATTTGGACACAAAGCTACAGATTGTCGTGTTAAAAATAATAGAAAAGGTCAATTTCGACACAAAGGTTCGTTTCAAAAAGGCTCGGCGGCTGTTGCTGAAAATGAAAATAAGGATGAGGAAGCAGTAGCTTTTTGTACAGTATCAATGGGTTATGAAGAATTCGTTTGGTATGCTGATTCGGGTGCAACTCATCACTATGTAAATACAGACGACATTAACAAATAAACAAGTGTTTGTCCATCCAAAAATTATCCATCTAGCAGAGCAAGGTAAGGTGATGGAAGCAACATGTGTGGGTGACTTGCATATGGTGAGTAAAGTAGATGATAAATTTATAAACATTGTACTGAGAAACGTGATGTGTGTACCTAAGCTAAGAGTCAATTTATTATCGATTTCAACAATTGAGGAGCAAGGGTATGAAGTGATATGTGCAAATGGTAATATTGAAATTAAAAAGAATAATGTTACTTATGTTAAAGGTGAACGATGTGGTAAGCTATATAAAATTAAATTTATAATAACTAAGATGCTTGAAAGTGCAAACTTAACTGCAAGAACTGATGCTGAATTTTGGCACAGGCGTTATGCTCACCTAAATTGTGTAATGCTAAGTAATATAAGTAAAAATAAAATTGTTGATGGAATAGATCTTGCATTTAAGGATGTTAAAGAAAATGTATGTGAAGTATGTGCTATGGTTAAGTTAAAGTGTCTTCCATATCATTCAGTTAAAAATAGAAGTACAAGAGAGTTGGAATTAATTCACTCAGATGTATGTGGCCCTATAGTCCCTACATCACATACTGGTGGTAAATATTTTATTACATTTGTGGATGATTTTTCACGTTTTGTAATGGTGTACATTATTCATTCTAAAGACGAGGTTGAATCATGTTTAAGAAATTTTGAGGCTAAAGTAACAGCTATGTTTAGTGGTTTAAAAATTGCTAAATTGAAATGTGATAATGGGGGCGAGTATATAGGAAAAGGTTTGCAACGATTTTGCTCGGAAAAAGGTATTCAGTTAGCATATATTCTACCCTATACCCCACAAATGAATGGTGTTGCGGAGAGGATGAACCAGTCGATAATGAATTGTGCAAGAGCAATGATAATGGATGGAAAAATGGGCAAAGAATTTTGGGAAGAAGCGGTGCTTACTGCAGCTTATGTATTGAATAGATCTCAGTCCAGTTGACTAAAGGATAAATCGCCATATGAATTGTGGTTAAAGAAAAGACCAAATGTGTCAAATATAAGAGTTTTTGGGTGTACAGCATATTCAAGGGTACCAGATGAATTGATAAAGAAATTGGATAACAAAGCGATTAAGTGCAGGTTTGTTGGATATTTGGAAAATGGATACAGGTTGTGGTCTGAAGTAAATAAGAAAATAATTCACTCGAAAAATGTAATATTTAATGAAAATGAGTTTGGCTCGATGACGATCGAGACAAATTATATACTTAAAAACAAGAACAATTTGTTAGAAGACAATGGATTCGAACTTACGAATGAGGGAACAGAATTAAATAAAATTGAAATCGGCCAGGACGAAGCAACCAAAGAGCTCGAAAGTGATAATGAGGCAAACAATGAAACTGATATTGGAATTAATAACGGAAACGATAGACCAAAACGTAATGTAAAACTACCTAAAAAATTACTTGATTACGAGGTTGATTTTGGTTGTTTGGCTTTATTATCAAACTGGGAGTCCAAATTCATATAAAGAAGCAAGAGATAGTTCGGATTGGAAAAACTGGGAAGGTGCAATAAATGAAGAATTGCAAGTATTAAAAGAAAATCAAACATGGACGCTAGTGAATAGAGAGAAAGATAAAGAAGTAATAACAAACAGATGGGTGTTTACCATAAAGTATGATGATAAAGGTGAACCGACGTATAGAGCAAGATTGGTTGTGAGAGGTTTTCAACAAAATAATATGATTGAAGAAATACATACACCAGTAGTAAAATTGTCTACATTTAGATTGTTGTTATGTATATGCCTTAAGTACGATCTGCTGTTGGAACAACTAGATGTCAGAAATGCATTTTTAAATGGAGAAATGACAGAAAAAGTATATATGAAAATTCCTGATGGTTTGGAAGTTCAAAAGATAGACAAAAATAAAGTATGTTTCTTGAATAAAGCGACATATGGTCTAAAACAGGCTCCAAAAATTTGGAATAATAAATTTAATAATTTTCTAATTCAGTTAAACTTTAATAGATCGAGATCTGACTACTGTTTATATGTTTATGTAAAAGAAAATGTACTTTGTTATATGCTTCTGTATGTCGATGACATATTATTAGCATGTACTGATATTTTATTTTTAAATCAAATAAAATCACAACTTTCTAGTAAATTTAAAATGAAAGAGTTTGGCAAAGTTAAGAATTTTTTAGGAATAAATGTTGTCCGAGATTCACAGAAGGGGGTTATATCAATCGATCAACATTCTGCTATAGTGGGTGTGATTAAAAGATTTAATGTTGAGTGCTCTAAAGATGTAAAAACACCGTTAGAGAAAAACCTAAAATTTATTAAAAATGAGAACGAAAAATTAAAAACTAAATTACCGTATAAACAGCTTTTAGGGTGCTTAATGTACATTATGATGGGCTCTAGGCCTGAAATTTGTTATAGTGTTAGCTACTTTGGAAGGTATCAGGATTCGACTACTGATGAACATTTTAAGTATGTTTTACGCATTGCAAAATATTTGAAGAGTACAGTTAATTTTAAGTTACATTTTTCATATTCCAATGATTCATTTGTAGGATATGCAGATTCGGATTGGGCAAACGATATTGATGATAGAAAATCTGTAACAGGTTATTGTTTTAAGTTGTATAATAATTTAGTGTGTTGGTCTTCGAAAAAGCAAAGAGTGGTAACGTTATCATCAACTGAAGCGGAATTTGTAGCTATATGTAATGCTTCATGTGAATTAATGCGTTTGAAGAATCCTATGTCAGAATATAAGATACCGTATTCGTTACCGTTTGTATTTTTGAAGATAATCAGAGTACTATTAAGTTACTAGTTAATTTCCAGAATAATAGGCGATGTAAGCATATTGATGTGAAGATGCATTTTGTTTCTGATTTAATTAATAATGGTATACTAACAATAATGTATATATCAACTAATGATCAATTAGCTGATGTTTTCACAAAAGGTATTTGCAAAATACAATTTCAGCGATTTGTAAATATGTTAGGACTATGTTAAGTTTGAGAGAGGGTGTTGAGTAACAGATATTAACATTTGTAAATATTACTTTAAAATAGGTGTCAGTGTTTTGTTAGACACTTTTCGGAACGCACCGATGATGAGATAGGTGTTAGGTTAAGAATGAAGTATGGTGGTTATTGTCAACAAGGTTCCTGATTTATGTATGTAAAATGTCTAAGAATATTATATCAATCAATAAAGGTATAATGAATATAATCTTTCAATTCTCTGTAGTTTAACACGAGCTACGATAACACGAAACGATTTCTAAGAAATTACCTGGATGTATATATCACAAATGCTGATAAAGGGCAAAGTAACCGTGGCCATCAATAAACCTGATTATATAAATAAAGCATACGGTATTATTAACGAGTCTATCACGTATTCTACATTGAAAAGCGACCCAACATTCACTACGCAGAAAAAGATTAACGATTGGATAAAATATCTCAAACACTTTAACGCAATTGATAGACAAATTACAAAAAACTTATTGTGTAACAATTCGGTAGCTTTATCTGTCCGATAAAAGTTTATTCTGACAGAGAATCTATTAATAAGAAAACAGAAACATAGCATGAACTTGCTCGCACTTTTAAATACCAGGAACATATTCCATTTTCAATAGAATATTATTTTTATTGCGATTATGACCAATCTCTTTCTTATTATAATTCCTACACAGGAACATACTGCATTTCTTGGTTTGTGCAGAAAATAAAACATATTGTCGGCTGTTACGGAAGTGTTTTTTTTTAAAATGTCCCGTGACATCTACTATAGACGTCTCGACTGCAAAAACGTGCTGTATTTGAGAAGTCGATTTTTGCCGGGCGAAGAAAAAGTTGTCGATCACGATGACGATCACCTGAATGGCGCTGTAAGAAATGTTGCATATGGCAGTTGTAACTTAAATTTTAGGCTATTTCCTATTATCCCCGTAGTCTATCATAATTTGAGCAGTTATGATGCACATTTTATTATTAAAGAACTCGCTAACGCTTTTGAACGATCGATAAAGAGTATTCCCTTAAACATTGAAAAGTATATAACATTTTCTAAGAAAGATAATGACGCAAATGTAATATTCAGGCCTTGTTTATATACTACGTATAGTTGTTCAACCTATGGTTAGTACCGCTCTAGTGTTTCCAGGGGGCGAGTCCAAAACAAGTCGCAAATTGAAATTAAGTAAAATAGTAGATTCTTACGTTACTTGGTAGAAATGCGGCCATTCGGCGTTAGATGTCCTAATGGTAACTGACAAGTAGTGAGGGAACTTGAACGTTGTGGATTTGTATTTGCCTTGTAAAATGCACGGCTGAATATATTTTTTGATACGACGTGTTTTTCTAACCAAACCTTAACCTTAGCCTCTTTTTTATATTGCGTACTTACTAATCTCTGTGCGTATAATTATATGAACAAAAAGTGTGCAATGTATTTTAAGAAATTGTTGTTTTTTAGTAGTGTTGATAACTAATATTTGTAAATGTTGACATTTAAAGTGCTTACTGTATATAGTAATTTTAATTAGTGATAAGTTTAACCAAACGGATCTTTTAAAATGGAAGATTTAACTTAGTAATTGCCGGGGTAATTACTATTTCAATTTCAATAAACATTCAGGATTATGCGCCCTGTTATTAGGTTCCCACTGAGCACAAAAGCATTACTTGTTTGTTGCAACAACATTACAGTGTTAAACGCAACGTTGTATTTTAGCTCACAGAACCATTTAAATAATATTGCATATATTCTCCTAAGCTCCTCACACTAATATTGCATTTGAAACGTTACATTTATGATGTTGCAGTGACATTCTAAATAATGGTCCTCACAATATTTACCAAAATTGTTACTATAACATCGGGCACGTCTAGGTACAAAAAGTGTTAAAATAATCGTTGTTTACGTTTCTATACATGACCTAAGAACAGTGTCACAATATTAATGAAATTTTTAATTTGATATGTTGAAAGTTTCAGTATTATTTCGGCAACGATCCTAGGTCGTGGATCGAAACGTAAATAAAGACTATTTTATCAACTGGTTCTATTCCCAAAAAATATAAAACAAACATACAAGGAGCAACTACTGCTAGACTGCCGTTTTCTGCACTAACCATTAATAAATGCCATTATCCTCTCCTATTAAAATATAGTAAGATAAATATGCTTTTAAAGAACTGGGTTATGAGTGCAAATTTTATAAAAATAAGGGGACAAATTTATATTACTGACTTAGTTGTTGAATAATGAATAACCAACCCAGAACTTGAATATTTTTTGTGTTACGTTAATTACAAAAACTATGTGATTTTATAATTAACTGTGTCAACATGGAATGAGATGATTTAAAATATTGTCTATCACGGCTCCATCAGCCACTTGAACTACGTGCAAACTGAAAATATAATATTTAGGTGACCAAAATTTGTAATGTTGAGTAAGCATTAAATATTAGCCTTAATTAAAAAATTAGATATACAAAATATCCAAGATTTAATACAATTGTATAAGAAATCATATTTTATTGACATTTGTCTATATAAATAAAACTATTTTTCACTTCCCCAATACAAATACTAAAATTTTTATTCTCCCAAACTTTATTTTATTATCACACACACACACACACACACACACACACACACACACACACACACACACACCTATAAATTAAGGGTGTTTTGGTTAATTACAAGGTTAATTACATTCAAAAGCCAGGATCTATACGCAAGATGTGTTTAGCATACAGTAATATCCTTGTTTATATACCAATATAAAGAAAATAATTTTAAAGGCAATATATAGTCTCCAAGTGGAGACTATATATTTCTTTTAAAATTATGAATTCATATGCCAATTGTGCAACTATATTGAGAAATTTTGAAAACCTATCCAACAGAATGAAACGATTGATATTAAATATTTGGTTCAACTCAACTTGTATAAAAGAAGATTTGGTTCTTAAATATGTACAAATATATTCTAACACACACAATTATAGCGCTAAAAAAGCTATCAATAAGCACAAAGAATTTGAATAAAAAATGAAATCAATCTGTACTACAGCCACTTATAAGAAACCAATTATCAACTTTATTTATTACACTTACAAATTACCAGCATTTTACAATTTCATATGAATGGGATATTATTTTACATCACATTAAAAACATAGTTCAAGATTATGGTTATCACCTGTTCAACAACCTGAAGAAGAAATTGAAGTCTTTAATTAATAAAAAGATACAAACACAAAATTTAGGTACATTTTTCTAATTTTAAGTTTCATCCTAGATGTTCACTACCAGTAATTGAATTACTTGCATCTTAACAATCTAATAGAAAATCGTTTGTGACATACCAAAGAACAGACTCTCAATGCTTCACTCCAACCTCAGGTGTACCACAAGGAAGCAATCTTGGTCCTCTTTTATTTCTTATCTTTGTTAATGATCTACCACAGTCCATTTGTAATAGTAAATATCTTTTATTTGCCGACGACTTGAAAATATACAAGGAAATAAAGAGTGACTCTGATTGTGATTTACTACAAGCAGATCTGGACAATATATATAGATATATATTTGGTGTGATGAGAATAAATTATATTTCAATATTAATAAATGTGAGAAAATGTCATACTTAATTAATTACTAAACATAAAATAGAATTTAATTATTCAATAACAAAAAATAGACTAAAAGAGGTGAATGACAAAACGGACCTGGGAGTACAATTTAAAACAAACTTAAATTTTGATGGTCACACAAAATCGATAGAGGCAGATGCGTATAAAATGTTAGGTTTCATTATCAGAAACTCAGTCATTTACTAATGTAGATTGCATCAAGTTGCTGTATAACTCTTTGGTTCGCTCCAAATGTACTTGTACATGTACTTACGATAACACCCTATTGTTTATTTGGGTTTTAAGTTTTTTCGACTTCAACCACATGTGTAGAATTTTATCGGGGTATCATTATGTGCATTAGTGTATTTATGAATTGTGATTTCTACTAAATTTATCACTTGCAGCAAACAGTAATTTATGTAATGTTTAATTAAGGCAAAAACTAAATTTCATGACATATCTTGTTTGATACATGTTAAATAAAGGAGCAATCACAACATGGCATCATAAGTTGTTGCTGCTATTCAGAACAGTTTGCGGTATTTATTTCTTTTATTTTAAATCTACTTGAAGTACCTTGATAAGCGAGTGGGAATTTACCCTGTAATATTATAGTGTTTAAAAGGTGAAGCATATTGTATGGATAACCCAATTTGATTTTGATTTATGGCTTATTATGGGTTCTGAAATGTGTTTTCGGTTCATAGCTCTCTTTTAATAAAATTTGGTTTAAGACAAATTCTATTATTGTTTGGGATCCTGGAACTGCAATTCAATCGCAACTACTTGAAACTATTCAAAATAAGTTTATATCATACATTTACTACAAAAAATTTAATACACATATAGGTTTCAACTCGTACAGTAATGCTCGGAAAATATTTGCGATTAATAAAATTTCCGAACGTCGAACAATAATAAGGTTTTCCTTTCTACATAAAATTCTAAATAATAAAATTGATTGTCCTTATATATTAAGTAAAATAGGTTTTTCTGTCCCTGTACATTGTGGTCGTCTTAAAAACCTATTTTATATTCCCACATTTAGAACAGAATTAAGGCGCAATTCACCAATACTAAAAGTACTAGCAGCATATAACTTTAACAATAACAACAAATCATTATCATTATTCTCAAGTAATGAATATGAGTTTAAAAAGATATTGCAGAAATTAATTAGCTATTAATATTCACAACCACAAATACACATACACACACATACATACGTATGCGCGCACACACTACACATGCATACATAACAATAATTTAATATGCATCATTCATATTGTTTTGTACTACATTATTTTAGTATGTATATCACATTAAATTTAGTGAAATATGTAACTAGGGCTTGCCCTGTATATTTCAATTTCAATAAATAAATAAATGAATAAATAAACCTTAGGCAAACTCAATTATCTCCTAACGACTTATTTATCTTAAATAAAGGCTTGAAATTTAAACCTTCATGCGTTATTCAAAAACAAAAACATTCAATGTTGGTTGACCTTAGTGTTTCAGATGCTATCATCACAATTTTTAAACCACCCCAAACTCCCAAACAAACATTTTAAAAACTGAATTATGTCACATTAATCACAAATTCTCAAAAGTCCCTGATTGTACTCATTGAGGTGTTAATGAAATACTTTAGCTAGCTGTGTGATTTTGTCTTACATACTGTCAGTTAATGTCAAGTAGTTTTAACTAATGTATATGTTGAGTTCTCTGTTCATTAAAACCTTACTACAGGTCTAATTCATTACAATTTAATGAATAGAACTATTGTTACTTGAAAAACGGATCAATTGCTACGTCCTGAGAAATTTGACGTAGATCCTAACTTACAGACTGCCACCCAAGAATAGAAACACTGGTTTCAAACATTTCAAAACTTAATTGATTCCATGACTTTTTCAGCAGAAGGTCCCAAGGCAGATCTTTTAAAACTAAGTATACTCGTAAACTACGTATCTCCGGCTGTATACGAGTACATCTCTGATTGTTCATCTTATGAACTAGCTATAGAAAATTTAACTAAAATATACGTTAAAGAAGTAAATCAGATATACAGTAGACGTCCTTGCAACGTGCAAACAACGATCTGGTGAAAGCATCGATCAGTACTTGCAAATATTAAAATCTCTTGGAAAAAATTGTTTATTTAAATCGGTTACCGTTGAACAAAATCAAAACGAATATATTAGACATGCTTTTATAAGAGGGTTATTTTCAGGTGACATTAGGCAAAGACTTTCAGAAAGTAATACTTTATCTCTTCAACAAGCACTAAATAAAGCAAAATCCCTGGAAACCGCTCAAATACAATCAAATTTCTATAAAACATTGCCTATACCTACTATTAACAATGTTTCATTAGAGTCCTAAAACGAAAACGAAAATTCACAAGTAGGAGCAGTACCGCAACACTTTGAATCGTCCAAAAGATGCTTCTTTTGTGGCCATACTAGACACTATAGAAGTATATGCCCCGCTAAAAGCTGTCTGTAAATTATGTAATAAAATGAGCCATTGGGCTAATGTTTGCAAATCTTCAAACACTAAACTAGTGACTGTGGGGGCTATTTCATCAGCAGTAGATGGGTGTTATGTTACGGTTGCCATGCACCCAAGCCTAACAAAATCGTCTATTAAGATTAAAGTAAATGGTAAATTTACAGATGACTTGGTGGACACTGGTGAGGTTTTTCGTAAGGTAAAATACTAGAATGCGATAACTCTGGTTTATGTTTCTACACAAAATACGTTCATCACGTGTCATTTAGCGTTAACGGATCTCTAGCATGTACTTACGATAACACCCTATTGTTTATTTGGGTTTTAAATTTTTTCGACTTCAACCACATGTGTAGAATTTTATCGGGGTATCATTATGTGCATTAGTGTATTTATGAATTGTGATTTCTACTAAATTTATCATTTGCAGCAAACAGTAATTTATGTAATGTTTAATTAAGGCAAAAACTAAATTTCATGACATATCTTGTTTGATACATGTTAAATAAAGGAGCAATCACAACATGGCATCATAAGTTGTTGCTGCTATTCAGAACAGTTTGCGGTATTTATTTCTTTTATTTTAAATCTACTTGAAGTACCTTGATAAGCGAGTGGGAATTTACCCTGTAATATTATAGTGTTTAAAAGATGAAGCATATTGTATGGATAACCCAATTTGATTTTGATTTATGGCTTATTATGGGTTCTGAAATGTGTTTTCGGTTCATAGCTCTCTTTTAATAAAATTTGGTTTAAGACAAATTAAAGTTTTGTTTTATTGTGTTTTGTGCACATTTTACCCACAAGTTATGTGGCCGGTCCTTGAGATTTTTAAATATATTTTCACTTGTTGTACATTTTGTACATGATGCATTGAATTAAATACTCTAAGTAATATATAACTAGAATGGGTGGCGTTAAAAGCAGAAAAGTTTTTACCTCAATAGTAATAACGTATTAAAATACTAAATAAAATATTTCACTTTGTCCATGCTTCCAATTATAACTTGAAGTGAAAATAAATTTCCCGTATGTCAATTTTGACTTTTCCAACTTAAATATCAAAATGACTCAAAGTTCTCTAAAATTCTCCAAAATTACCGAAAGTTCTCATGTGAGCATGGACATGGACTATACAAACCATTACTTGAATATAAATAATAGTTGTACAGTTGATTTTTTTTTGTTTAATAAAACATTGTTTTTTGTATTTTATGTATTATTTCAGCTAAAAAATATAAGTTATAGAAACTAAGACCATATTATTTGAAATCAAAACATCAGCTAAACTTAAATCTTATTTTGCAGTATGTAAAACACATTTATTTAGTCTGAGCATGGCTGTGACAATTATATGATATTAAATTTTTTGGCACAATCACAAAATTGCATCAATTGCATTAATCTATTAGTCTGGGAGATAGTGATAGTGTTTCTAAAGCGATTTTATCGGGTCTGCCATTGAGGTTGGAATATTTAAATTTTTTATATGATAGGAAATAACTCAAATTTTAAAGAAAGGCTGTAAGTTACAAAACGCTGATCTGCAAATTTTAAAATAAAGTGGAAATGTGGATCAACATTATCCCGTCTGCCAGGTATTGTAAAGGTAAATTAGGGTAAATTTAAACAAAACAACATAGACGAAAGCTAAACGAAAGAAACTCTATGTTTGCTTGTAAAGTTTAAAAATTAGTTGTAACGAGAGAAAAGAAAGCTGAAGAATTTTCAATTTTCATGGTAGTTATTCCAGCTTCGCGTGAAGTTGGATTGGCCGCTTTAAAACGCAAATTATTGTAATTATTAATTTGTTAAAGTATAACTTATAGTATTTTTCAATTTCAAGTACTTAATGTTTAATGTATATAAACATTCAAGTGTCATAAAGGAAATAAAGTCATTTTGTAATTAATTAAATAATTCGTTTGGAAATAAAATCTTTTTAAAAAAGAAGCTCCCAACGGCCCAAAACCCTCACGGCACAATCAAACGGTATATCTTTTTTTGAAAATTGCACGGTGTCCATTCCAACTCCACACACGTAATTTGCATTGATAGAAAGGTAAGTAAACACAAACAAAATTAAATTTAACTGAAACAAACATTTTTGCGTTGGTGAAACAAAAAGGATATTCTACAAACCAGTTGGATATTCTAAATAAAAGTTCTAATATAAACAAGGTTCTAGGGTAAATGTCTACGACTGCATCTACATTCGTGACATCTGATTTTCCTTATAGCACTTTTGAATCAGAGCTACTATTTTGTAGGTTCCTGTAATTTTGACAACACGGTTGGGAATTGATGGCTAAATTTGGATTCGCCCCCTATATGTGACGTACGCACCTCGGTACTAATATTGACAGTTGAATAACTATAGTATATAAACAAGGATTCAGGTTCATAAATTCCTTTCGATTCATGTCAATGTATTTAGAGAAATTAGCCTGCGAACTGTCTTCGATGATTTTAAAGTTTTAAAAAAGGAATTTAGTTCAATAAAATTTGAGCACATTTAATTGCTAACACGCAAGGGTATTTTTCCTTACGAGTATTTGGACGATATTTTGAAATTAAGGGAAGAATATCTTCCTCTTATAAAATGTTTTTATAGCAATGTTAATGAATCTCATCTTAAACAATTCAACTATATTCATGCTCATACCGTTTGTAAAACTTTTGAATACAAAAATTTAGGTGCCACGAAGATCTCGACTTAAAATGTGACGTACTTTTACTTTACGGTATGTTCCAAGATTTTACAAAAAATTGTTCTGAAACATAAATTAGATCCTTTAAATTTTGTAACGCTGGTAGGTTTCTCGTGGAGTAGTATGATGCTTAATACTAAAGTCAAGCTAGAACGAATTTGCGACGTTGATGTATTGTAGTGCAAAAAAGGGGGATGGGCAGAGGTTTCACCCAAGTTGCAAAAATATACGCCGAATGCAATAATAAATATTTCCGAAAAATCAAAGTTATCTCTAAAACCAGTAAATTTTTATTCTACAGCGATATCAATAACCTTCATAGTCATGCGGAACCTTGCTCTCATTTAGCTACCTGCGCCCGCCAATGACCGCTTTTTCTTTCGCACATCATGCTGCGCTAACGTGAGCAACACACCACACACACACACACACACAACACACACACACACACACACACACCTAGACTATTTATTAGCACTATTTTTAAAAACATCTCACGCACACAAAAATACTAACAACACATATATACTATTTTTGATAAACAATTTGGAGAGGTTCTTGCATGCGTCCCAGCTTCTCCACACACCTGGGCTTTTTTATTAGCACTTTTTTAAAACCACCTCACGCACAGAGACATCTATATGCATACAACGCATATAAACTATTTTTGATCAAGAAATATTGCAAATTTCAAAAATACAAGAAGCTTTTGCATGTGTTCAAGCTTTTCCATAGCTATACCATTAACACGTACACTTCTAAACATTTTCGTTCGATTTACGACTTTTTCAAATATTCTCACACTTCCACTTAGACATTTTGTTTAACTACCTGTTATAGGAGATGCCTCTAATCGCGTGTTATAATGTAGTAACTCGATTTGTTCCCATAAAGTTCATTCTAATACAATCTTTGCATGTATTGTTCTGTTAAACATTCGTTCTGGCGATTATAACGCTTTGACATTTTACCGTTGTACTTTTATAGCACTAGCCATTCCTAATTCACTACCATTCTATGTTATTGTTTAAGTGCAATTGTTTCTATATTTCACTCATTTCACTCCTTTATATCAAAAAAAGCTTTCCTTATATTGTTCAATTTTCTGAATTTGTAAAGTTCGATTGGGCAAGCCATCTTACACGTCCATATGTGTGTATATATATATTGTAGCAGGCTACTGCTACCGCGTTTTTTTAATTTAAAACAAGTAATAACCAGAGTCTTTATTACTCACTGTTCACAAGTCTAATTAACAGTATATGCCTTATTTATAGATGTTTTCAGTCCACTTAACAATGAAGCACTATTACACTAATGAATTTACAAGCACTAATATCTTCTTAAACTAACTTCTTTACCATAGGTCCATTAATAACACTAACACAACTATTTACTTATTATACACTTTGTCTATTTATGTATACTACAAGCTGCATGTACATTAGACACAGCATATAACATTTATGTATACACTTGAACTTCCAAAAGCTCAACTACTATTACTTTACAACGATATAATTTATATTAGACATTCTAGTATAGACTGACCCTTGCATTTATTAGCGGTCTTATATATACTCTGAGTTAAAGATATGACTCATCCTCTGGTAATTACGAGAAGCTTCCCGGTCCATTGAGAATAAACAGTGCTGGCGGCGTTTTGTGTGTTTGATTGCTAGAAGAATTCTCGAATTCTGGAGACTATGCAGACCCTACAACGCTTGTGTGTTTGACGGGTTGCCTAATAGTAGCTTGCAACAATATATATATTGCTGTGATAAGGGGTTCTTTAGGGGTGTATTGAGTAGTAATGGTCGCGTAGTAACTGTAAATAGCAATGGGAATAAGAAAACTGCATTTATTTAGCAGGAAAATAAATAATTCGCACATTATGTAAATAGCAAGCATTTAACACCCTGTATATGGACCATAATTAACTTTAATCAATGCCAGTAAGCATATCTTCTAATAATAGAACGTGTATTCAGCAGAGAAATAATCATACATGTAATTAAACTACGTTGAGAAGTGTTCAACAAGTTTATAAAACAGATACGCAGAAGATAAGATAAAACCTAGTAAATCTTCAAGCAATTACGCTTGTAAGAAAGAAGGAACAATAAGCTCTTTGATAAGAAAACGCACTTTCAAAGATGAGTTTAAATAAATACAGAAACGAAAACAGCACTCGTGTTACATCATTTATTTTTGTACAATTCTCCAAAAGCTTTATCTACACAAAACAACAGACATAAGCTAAAAGTCCAGCAACGATAACAAGGCGATCAAAGATCGTAAAATAATAGTAAATAATAGCATGATACAGAACTCCAGAATAGTTTCATCAGAAATCAGCTTGAAAATATAATAGGAATGTCCAGAACAAACATGGTTGGTTGCAAGGCTGCTTGGAAAACCAATCCAAATATAGAGGGCAAAAGCTATATAACGCCCAGAGGTGATAAGAAACAGTCAGTCTCAATTTGAAGCACGTCGAATCTACAATACTCTTAATCAAATATTTACGCGTCAGATAAATAAATTTTATATTATAGTGAAAAAGAGTGCTGTGTAAGAATTGCGTTAAGAATATACGAAAAAGCTTTGGCCATTTTTGCAGAAAACTTTTAGTCCAATTCTAGTTCGCTTCTAATTCACGATACTAAGTCTGGTATTCAGAAATTCTAATTCACGACGATAAGTGGATTAATTCTAAATTCATAATATTAAAAAACCTACGAATTCCAAGTGGTATTTAAGTGAAGAGGTCCAAGGCGTATCCAGAAAAATATAGAATAAAGCACGAGGTGAATTTTGGAAACAAGTGGTAACCGTACTGAATTATTGGTTCAAACATACGTTAAGGAGTGCAAAGCAGATCATTGGTTTTCGATTGAAGATAATATGGGGGTGTTGATCCACAACACGAAACAACTCATCAGGAGATCACAGGTCAGAGCTACCTAGTTTTAAGGAATCTTTTCAAATTTAAGTTTTAACACTGAATATATTAATTTTCTTTAAAGCTTGTAGGGAGTCAACAAGAATATTGAATACGTTGAAACTTACGTAATAATCATAAAATGTCTTGAACTTTCCAGATTTTTTTGTAAAAGGTGTCGTTTTTGGTGACTTAAAATTAAATTAAAAGGGAATAAATTTTGGGTTAAATAATCCATATAATATTAATTGATTGAAGGGTGTATTTAAAGGATTACAAAAATTGTGAAGTGTAAATATTATTTCCTTTCATTATATGAATATTGATTGACTTTGTTCGATCAATTCACACAAGTAAGAGTTAAAGGGGCAAATAAAATATATATATATATACATGTATATATATATATATATATATATTGCTATGGTATTAGAAGAATTATCATGCCCCTACTTTGGGCTGTTATATTTATTTGCTATGAATTCTAAATTATTGGACCACCATTTTAATATTCACGATTAAGTGTAATTATCTCCTCCTCCAGCTGTTTCCTTAATGTTGCTATCAACTGGACTTTATCTTTAAACAACTCTATCTACCAATGGCAAAATTCGATACGTTACCGCCTTGCGGGTTATCTCTTTCCTATTCAACTTGTGGCTCCGCCTTTGTACTATTTAAATCTTATTACCTCGGCTAGCATTTATTTGCAATTATAAAATTCAGTAAATTTAGATTTTATATAATGAAACCAATATGTTACGTACAGCTTTTGAAATTATTTGTAATACATTTCTTATAAATTTCATTTATTAACAACCATCTAGTATGTACTCAAAACCCAAAGTCACCAAAGAAAATTTATTATCTTTACCAACAAAGCGTAGAATATTCTAAACCTGTTTTCATATTACTCATTCAATACGTATGCAACCTCTTTTGTTGACTTCTTCACAAGCATATCATATTTAGCAAATTCAATATTAAAATAAAATAAAAATTCATATAGAAAAACAAATGTCTTATAACTAAAAATCTGACCTGGTTTTATCTTTTTCACATCGACGCTTCCAATAAAAATGATCTTCCCCAATTCTGGATTCCATTCAAATTATTACACTATGGACCACCACCATTAAATTATATACCCCAATTTATTTCAATGCTTCAAACTTAGACTTTTATCATTCTTGCCCCAGACTTAAAATTGTAGTTTGTTTCACCCCTGTACTTCAAGATTGTATTATTCTTCTTTTCTCCTTGACATTTAAATTGCATTACTGTATTTTTTTCTTAACATCAGAATCCTAGTCTATTTCCCTCAGACCTCGAAACCGTTTAAACGGTAATTGTAATCTTCATATTCGCACTCATTTTATTTTTCACTTTTATACTTATTACGTAATACTTTGTTTAATGGCAATGCACTTCGGCCTTCATTGAGTTCAAAACTGACTTTCTTATCAAGGTGCTTGCTAATATAATCTCGAATTCCCACTCCATCCGTGGGTTTGGTCTAGAACTCGTCGCTTGTCTCTGACCAATCAAATAATTTCATTTACAGCAGTTTCTGATGTAATGCTCCACGTTTTCCCATAATCACAACCTGCCCGCAGCTGTCTTTTATTATCAACATGCTGTATTTTGATAGATTACTTGCCTTTCCGTAAACAACTGATGCAACTCGACTTTAAATTTTCATGTTTACATGCGATCCACGCAATTTTTAATCATTTCTCTTATCAAAATGGTTAGATCTTTGTACGCATTTGTATTAACTACCTGAAACTCTATTTCTATATTCGTATTAATTTAATCGTCTGGAACTCTTCTTCTTAATGCGTGTCTAATTACACTTTATCCTTCATTTCCCAATATACGCGTGCTTCCACTGAAAAATATCCTTATTGGTTTTACCTAAATTAACTAAACTTTATCTACAGGGTATTTAATATTTACTATCTACTTAATACATGTATTTCTCATTCCTACGCCAACTATGCGTCTTCCTATGTTTACCTGCGTCGCCCAAAAACTATCTCTACTCTATATACAGGGTGTTGACTACTTACTATCTACAAACTATGTCTATTTCTTAATTATCTCTTTAAATAAGTGTAGTTTTCTGCTGACTATTCTAATTACTCATTCCCGAACGACCTTTACTATAACGTGCACCCTTAAACAACCCCTTATCACAGCAATATATATATATATATATATATATATATATATATTGATATGATAACGCCGTACTCGGTGTCATTGGACGTTTTCTACTTAACTCTACCTCTCTGTGTTTTCCTACTTAAATTTTAAATCTCACTAATTTTATTATTCTGCCACGGCTAGCTTTTATTATTCTACACAGAGTGCACACGTTACGATGATCAAATTTTTTCTTCTTCATCCCTTTCTGATTACCTCTTTGTTTGAATTACAAAACAAAGTTAATTAATTCCATATAATGAAAAGAAATATTATGTACAAGTTTTGAAATTATTAACATACACCCTTCAATCAATCAATATCATAAGTTTTATTTATTCCAAAATTCATATGCTTTGCAATCAATCTAAAGTCACCAAAAACTACCCTTTTTATCAAAGAAACCTCGAACGTTCGTGATCCCTTTATAATATTACGAACTTTTAACGTATGCAAAGTTTGTTGCCGACTTTGTTACACTTTTATAAATTAAGTAAATTCAATATCCAAATTTAAATAGAAAAAATGTCTTAAAACTAATTAGATCTGACCTGTTGTATTCTGCTTAATTGAACCCCTTGGTTTCCATAAATTGCTTCTTTATTTTCTCGTATACCATCAATTAGAATTTTCCATGTATTTAAATTATTATACCATCCATTAGGATTTATTATGAACCAATTCGGAATTATTATCATCAACACATTTGAATTATTAACATCACATTCGAATCAGGATTATACACCCATTTGGAATTGTGATTATACACCCATTTGAAATTATTATATCTATCCACTCGAAATTATTCTATCTATCCACTCGGATCAGGATTATACACACATTTGGAATTGGGATTATACACCCATTTGGAATTGGAATTATACACCCATTTGGAACCGTTAATCGGCAAAATAAACTTTCATATTTGTAGCACTTACTTGTCACTATCTATTTTCACTATTATATTATTAATTACGCGTGACTTTTAGGTTCAGAATATCGCAGCTTGGCCTTCTTGAGTTAAAACTGAACTCTCTTATCATTCTCACTGTTAATATAGGCTTAACCCACTTGTATGTGGGTTGGGTTTCCACCAGGTCCGTCGCTTATCTTAACCAATGAGGTATTTGTATATCCTGCACTTGAAGTGGTTTTCTGATGTAATATTCTTGGCTTTCCGGGTAATAGTTGTTTGCTACAGATGCCTCGTTATCTAAGCCATACGTTGTTTTCTTTAGATATCGCGTTTTCCATATTATACAAAAATACATGATGTAATTTGAATTTTACTTTCGTCTATATTTATTTATTTACGCATCTTTGAACTGCATTTTCTTATCAAAAATGTTGATTGTTTCTACGCACTTACACAAGGTTTTGTTAAGTTTCCTCTCTTATCTCCGTATTATATCATAACTAATTAGAACCCTTTTCAATGCGTGTTTAATTATATGTATTATCCTTGCCTCTAAATACGCGTGCTTTTACTGAAAGATATCGTTATTTGCATTACTTAAAATTAATGAAGCTCTATATACCGAGTGTTAAATCCTTGTTATTTACCTAATGTATGAATTACTTATTCCTATGCTAACTATGCGTTTTATTGTTGTGAGATGTGTTTATTTGCATCGCTTGAAACTAATTGTGCTCTATATACAGGGTGTTAAATGCTTACTATTTACATAATATAAGAATTATTAAATTTTCTACTAAATAAATGCAGTTTTCTGCTTCTTATTGTACTTTATGGTTTCTGCACCACTTTTGCTATACAATACACCCTTAAACAACCCCTTATCACAGCATTATATATAAAATATAATATATACAGTAACAGGCTTTTTGGTCTGCTGGTTAATGAAGTGTACTCTTTATTATAAACTAAGCTTTGAGAAACGTTAGTATGTGCATAAAATAGTTAAAAACTTACTTACTAATGTGAGATTTTACAATGAAATCGTCGATATAGATAAATTTTGAAAATAAGTTAAAAGTTTGGTAAAAAGCTTTAGAAAAGAAAACAGTAATGTGGTTTGATAATCACATTTGAATGTTATAATGACAATTCTTTTATAATTTTGACAGTGTTTGAGATTACTTTCTAGATTATAATTAATACGGTAGTGAGACTTGGACAATTAAAGAAGTAAATAAGAAAAAGATAGAAGCTTTTGAAACTTGGTGTTATAGGAGAATGTTAAAGATTAGTTGGACAGATAGAGTAACAAACGAGGAAGTTTATAGAAGGATAGGTGAGGATCCCTGTATATGGAAACAATTGAAGGTCAGGAGAGATAGAATGATAGGGCACCAGTTAAGACATGAGGGACTATTTAGTAAAGTCTTATATTATAGACTACCAAATAAAAATAGAGTAGGAAGGCCTAGACAAAGCTATATTAGTCAAATTATTAGAGATGTAGGTTGTGAAGGGTATGTAGACATTTTAGACTAGCTCAGAATAGAAAAGAATTTAGAGCTGCGTCAAACCGACTTTAAGTAAGTTCGAAAACAATACAAAAAGAAAAATAAAAATCAGTTTACTAAATGTCACCAGGACATGACTCACAATTGGTTAGCGGTCTGGCATGTTGGTAGCGTTTCGTTGCTTAAGCCTTACCATAACATATAATTTAATAAACGTCACCATGACATAACTCACAATTAGGTAGCGGTCTGGCATGTTGGCAGCGATTCGTTGCTTAAGCCTTACCATAACATATAATTTAACACTTTTCCTTTTTTGAAGCGTATAACCAGGTTATATTTCATTTCCTTATAAATGGTAATCATGTAAACATGTTAGAGTTCTTTAACAACCATCAGGTTGCTAATATCTATGTAGAGCCAGGTGGATAGGAAAAAGATAGAAGTATATAGGAAGACCTAGACCAAACTATATTAGTCAGATTATTAGAAATTTAGGTTGTGAAGGGTATGTAGAGCTTTTTAGATTAGCACAGAATAGAAAAGAAGCTAGAGCTGCGTCAAACCGACCTTGGGTAAGATCGAAAACAAAATGATGATAAAATATTTTAGATAATTAATTACACAAGGTAAGTTGATAAATACTATAGTATTAGAGCGAATAAGATGAAATAATAACTTAGACTTTTATGCAAAGCCCAAATGATCATTTCAAATCGAGCTAGTAATTGAAAGATGGAAAATATAAGGTCTTGGACAGGATTTGAACCTGTACCCTGGTTTTGCCGGAACCATGTGTTTACCAATTACGCTACCGAGACCGATGACACAATTGGGAAATTTACAAATTTAAATCGTGTACACAACTATACATAAAAAATGCCAAATGTAATTGAAAGTTAGGTTTATGTATAGTTGTGTACACGATTTAAATTTGTAAGTTTCCCAATTGTGTCATCGGTCTCGGTGGCATAATTGGTAAACACATGGTTCCAGCAAAACCAGGATACAGGTTCAAATCCTGCCCAAGACCTTATAGTTTTCATCTTTCAATTATTAGCTCGATTTGAAATGATCATTTGGGCTTTGCATAAAAGTCTAAGTTATTATTTCATCTTATTCACTGTAATATTATATATTATATATATATATATATATATATATATATATATATACATATATACATATATAATTCGAGCACTGTTTAATTTAACGAAGCACAGGTGATATGCATTTCAAATACTCAAGAAGTGTTCCTTTGACATGTGGTATCTTAACATTTTAATCGATTATCACAACGTTTCCTAAACTGGGTTCGCTTTGATCCTGTTTTCGTCCTCGCATGTACTTTCTACGTGGCTGATTCTATTACTTCAAGAACGGTGCATGTCTTCCGTGAGAAGCTTATATCCTCGGTGCATCGGCGCGCTGTTGCAGTTATGGTCGCAGCGTGAATAATCCTGACTACCGTGGTTACGATCTCAGTAAGCGAGAATAAAGATGTTTTGCTGTTTCACCTACGCTGATGTACGTGCCAGATAAGTATCTTGGCATATGGAATTGTGTTATGATGTTTTCCTTATATAGAAAGAATCTTATTTATCCACTTTTGCTGTTTGTGCGTAACAAATGAACCACGGATAAACTCAAGTCACATTGTTCCGACGGAGAAACAAGTTTACTAAACCCGTTTAAAAACTAGCTTTACTAGTGTTTCGTGTTACTATAAATTGCTTACTAGAGATTATTTTAAATGTACTATGTGTTACTTAAAATGTTTGTGTAGCATAAAGCATAAGCATTGTCTATTATTTTGTTCATTACCAATCCTGTGTTTTACATGTTACAATACCAAGTGCGCACTTCGTATCTCGAATATTAAAAATTTTCTGTAGATTATAATTTTTTTGTTTGTTTAAATAGAAATTTTTGATCGATTACAAATAAAAATTCGATGGCGATATTATTTCTTTGTCCATGCAAACTACGCCACTCTCCACATTTGTAGCTAGGACGGCATTTCTGAGTTTCTTTTATCTTTTTATAAGTTATCGTGATTCGTGCGGCTTGTTACGTTAAAACAAATCATATAATTATCGATCAACAAACTCGATTTCCTTCCAATTAAAATGAGTGCTAGTTTATAAAATTTCCTCAAGTATTTACTATATAATATTTTGCTTTGTTATTCGTATGATAAATTTATCGAATAAAACAAACATCTGCTTAGCAACTTCTCTTTACAAGGTCTCTAGAATATGGTCTACAATCTGTTACAGCTGCACATACATTTATGGCTTCCTTTAAAAGATTCGGCGGCCTTAACCATCTGCTATTAAATAAATACTTGTAATGGGTTTATACCAAACACTTTCATCAAGCGGTATACTGTTATCTTGCAGCTGTGCAGGTGTTCAAAGCAATAAGGTTGTCTTCCGTTGTTGACAATTCTTGGTAGCCCTTATGTTACCTCTTTATTTGCAAACTGTACTTTACAGCTGGTAGACTTTTACAGGTGCTGTTAGAATTCTTTACACTTGATCCTTCGGAAATATTTTTTAAAGCCAAACACCTTGTCCCCTACGTGGTCCTTTCCTTATAAACACAGACCGTGCTTTGACAGCTGTACATTCGATGCAACACCCATTTAGCAAAAAAAGATGTTGCGAGTCGCGATATTAAAATGTTTTCTTTACTTAGTGTCCTAACTTAATCAAACTGGTTGAGTCAGTGTACAATCCATCGTCGAAAGCAGCCCACATGTGACTGAAGTTTTATTTGTTTCTGCTCCCTTTTCTAAAGTTGACTCTTTTACATGTGTCAACCACATATTTGATCCTTTCGTTTCAATTTCTTATGATGACTCCGCTTTGTTTTGGTATTTCTTTCGGTTCTTATACTTGTTGCTTAGTGTTGTAGCTTTTGGGTTTTTTCCTTGTTCCTTTCGTTCCACATTCCTGTCCTTTTCCTGTGGCTGGACTTGCTTTCTGACAGTCTTCGCGCTGACGTAGTTTGATTCTCGATCTTCTTCATGAGGTATGTGCTTTTTAGACAATTATTTTCTTTTCTTCGGAAACTGCGACTTAAACGACTTCCAGTCTTTCAGCGTCCTTTTTTTCTTTTTTTTTGGGGTTATCCGTCTACGACGATTTCCTATTACCACAGCGTGAAGTATTTATATTCTTCTTTACTCCAGCTCTCTTTTTGTTCTTTTACATGCTTGAGGCTAGACAATTGTCTTGTTTTGTTTCTTTCTTGTTTATTTTTCTTATTTTTAGTTTTTCGCGAGAAACCAACTTCTTTTCTTGAGGTTAAAAACTTTGCTATTGCTTTCTTAGAGATATCCGTTCTGCGACAACATTTGCAGTGTTAGGCCATTCCATCTTTATCCTCGGTGATTGTTACCCTATACCTTTACAGTTCATGATTTGGCCTGGTATACTGTTTCTTCGAGCCGAATAAAGCTTTTTTTTGTTTCTATTTTGGGGTTTTCGAGGTTTCCTTAAAAATTTTTATTTTGTTCATCCTATTAGTATATACTGGCCTTCGAGCCGGATAAAATTTTTCTTGCTCTTTTCGAACTTCTTTTGGGTTTTCTGAAGAGATTTTTCTCCTTCATCCTATTAGTATATAGTGGTTCTTCGAGTCAGATAAAATTATATTTTATATTTTAGGTTTTCCGAAGAATTTTGTTTCGATCATCCTATTAGTATACAGTGCAGCCGGATAAATTCTTTTTCGCTTTTTTTTTGTTTTGTCAAAGAAATTTTTTTGTGACTTGTTCTGTTGGTATGTTGTTTGATTCGCTGCTTCTGTTGCCTACCCCGACATTTTAATTTTGCTGGGAGAGGGTTTGTTACGTTCAGTTTTTCATCCCTAAATATTTTCATTCGATATACGATGTTTTCAAATATTGCATCTCCGCTTCGAGATTTTGTATAACTACCTGTTATAGGAGAGGCCCCTGATAACATATTATAATGTAATAACTCGGTTTGTTCATATAAGACTCATTCTAATACAATTGAAATAGTTGCTTGTTCAACACCCTGTAAAATGTTATTAGTGTATTTAGTTTAAGTCAAAGTGTCTCATTCTATTTTTATTGTTTGATATGACACAGCAAATAGATTCGGTTATCAACAATCTTTGCTTTCTGAAAGGATATGTTTGCTTTATTTAAAAGTGATAATAAAAGTTTGAATAGAATAGATTTTCTACACGTGTGATTAACAAAGGCGATTGAATTCGAGTTTGCCGGTTTTCTTTATCTATTTATGCATTAAAAAAACTCTAGAAGTGTTCTTTTCAGATGTGGTATTCTAATATTTTAATCGATTGTCATATCGTTTCCTAGACTGGGTTTACTTTAATCTTGCTTTTTGTCCTAGCATGTACTTTCTGCGTGGCTGATTCTATTATTTCAAGAGCGATGCATGTTTTCCAGTAGAAGCGTATATCCTCGGTGCATCCTGACTACCATGGTTACGTTCTCTCAGCGAGCGAGAATAAAGATGTTTTGCTGTTTCACCTCCGCTAATGTAGGTGCAACATAAGTATCTCGGCATATGGAATTGTGTTATGATATTTTCCTTATATCGAAAGAATCTTGTTTATCCACTTCTGCTGTTTGTGCGTAACAAATGAACCAGAGATAAAATCAGGCACAATGTTGCTCCGACTGCCAAAACAAGTTTACCAAACCCGTTTAAAAATTAGCTTCACTAGTATTTCTTGTTACTATAAATAGCTTACTACAGATTATTGTAGATGTATAAAATGCTTGTGTAACAGAAAGCATAACCATTACCTTTTTTGTTCATTTCCAATCCTTTTGTTCTACATGTTACCATACGAAATGCGCACTTCGTATCTCAATTACTAAAAATTGTCTGTAGATTTAAATTTTTTTTTGTTTCTAAATAGAAATTTTTGATTGATTGTAAATAAAAAGTCGATGGCGATGTCCTTTCTTTGTCTATGTAAACCACCCTACTCTCCGCATTTGTAGTTAGCAAGACATTTCTAAGTTTCGTTTATACTTATATACGTTATCGTGATTCGTACGAGTCCTTACTTTACTTTCCTTGCTGTTTCTGCCAGACCCGTGCATTTTACCGTTACAAACATTAGGTGTTTGACAACCATAGCAAAAATATTTCTAGGTTCGGTACAATTAGCATAGGTGTGATCACCTTTTTGGCAGTTTCAACAAGAAATAAAACTAGTTCACTCAGTATTCGAAATTGAAAAAAAAAATTATTAGAATTACAAGAAAATCACTAGGGTAAAACACGTTTGGTTGGAAAGAATTTGGTTGGGGTTTTACTGAAAGTAGATATTTTTCCAATCGGAAGTTTACTTCTCGTGAAGACGACAAACGTACTTAAGATGAGAGATATAATCTATTTTTTGAAGAGCTTAATGTTCAGAATAATAGAAATTTAAATTACGGATTAATATTTATTAAGTAATTTTGAAGGGCAGATACAGAAAACCCTTTGATGTTGATTAATTCTTATCCTCTATCAAAATTCGTGGATAAATATAGTGGGACAAAATAAAGGGTAGATCTTGTCTCAAACAATTAGATACATTTCTCGACAACAAAAATATTTTAGTATATGCACTTTTAAATTACAACACACAAGAAAATTCTAACGTAATGATCCGTCTATTTCATTCTCGAGAAATAAATATTTTCATCATAACAACATTATACAATTCATTATCATATAGTATCACAGATTTTTAGCTTTAATTACTGAAACAGTATTTGTAAATAGTTTACACATTTACAAATTACACCAACACCCTCGTCTTGCATTGGATGTAATACCTTCTTAAAAGGTCCGCCAGTGCATAAGTAGATAATAGGTCATTTATTTATTTTCATTTTCAACTTTCTCTTCTGACCAGTTATTAAAATTTTGTCTGGCAATGCCATCTATACTAACATGTCCCAGACTTGAACGTTAACCGATAGTTGGTTAGTTACATTTGTGTATAGAAGGTGCACTTATTGTATTAGTATTAGTTTTATATTTATTTATTTATTTATTTGTTCCAACGTTTCGGTAGTCTGCTACCTGAAATTTAAGCAGACCTGGCTTCCCCACCGAAAGTAACCATCATGTGTTATGTGTGTATGTGTGAGGGATGGTTGTGTGTATGTGTGTTGTCTGTGATGTTGGTCCGTGTTACGTTCCCCCTTTAGGACCAGGACCATCGGCAGCCGGATATCCCAGTCGTCAAGAAAGAACGCACAACGGACATTGCCTTGTCGGTCCGGACCATCGGCAGCCGGAAATCCAGATGTTGAAAGGCAATGGAAATGTGTGTTTAGGTGTGTGTGTGTGTTTGTGTGTGTGTGCGTGTGTGAGTGAGAGAGAGAGAGAGAAAGAGAGTTGTGTGTATGTGTGTTGTGTGTGATGTTGGTATCCGTGTTACGTTCCCCCTTTAGGACCAGGACCATCGGAAGCCGGATATCCCAATCTTCAAAGAGGAACGCTCGACGGATGTTGTCTTATCAGTCTGGACCACCGGCAACCGGAAATCCAGATGTTGAAAGGCAATGTAAGTGTGTGAAAAGTGTTTTATGTTTGCACAGTACATAAGAGATGTTTTGTGTGTTTGTGTGTGTGTGTGTGTGTGTGGTGCGTGTGTGTGTGTGTGTGTGTGTGTGAAGTTTGTTTGAAATGTTAATTTGTGTTAATGTTTGCCCAGGTTATTAAAAGGTTGGATTGAATTAGTATAATTTTGTACATGTTTGAACTTATACTATTATATTAATAAAAAATTAGGTTCTTTCAGAGGAAAGGATTTGCTTACTGTATTGTTTGCCTCGAGTATGTGAAAGTTCTTAAAATTTAGCGTTTGTTAAAAAGAAAAGAAATTCCCTATTCTACTACTTAAAATTAACTTATACTACTACTGTGGGTTATTATTTGTGATAGACAGGGTTGCTAATATGTAGAAGCATGCAAATTCTACATATTAGGGGGTTGGATCGTTTCAAAGTCGATAGAAGGTGCATGAGAAATATTTTGTACGTATAAATACACCAGGATTTGTGTATAACTCATAATCTTAGTTGGTTGTTTTGCAAAAAGAGATGTGCCTGTCTGATGAGCTGCAAGATCAGTGAAACCGGTTACGGGCTTTTCTTTTGCAAAATAACCAACAATCTTAACATTAATTTTG
Source organism: Platerodrilus igneus (assembly GCA_036346225.1). Taxonomy (NCBI): domain Eukaryota; kingdom Metazoa; phylum Arthropoda; class Insecta; order Coleoptera; family Lycidae; genus Platerodrilus; species Platerodrilus igneus. The sequence continues at coordinate 986,685 of JARFIW010001306.1, forward strand.
GTTCTTCTATGCTCGAATTACTTTCCCAATGCTAGGCAAAATTATTCATTACTAAAATTCGTTATCTCAACCATGATTTGTCAGATCTGGCATACCATTTACAGTTCATAAAATGTATTAGCTTAATTTTAAATGAGTGGTTTTTCTACTTTTATACAAAACAAATTCATTGCAAATCATTATACAAAGAAATCGTTCAAAATAATTTCTTTAGTCCAGTCTCTCGCAAATGAGGATGACAAACAAAAAGAAGCTCTAATTATTACAAATTCTAAATAGGAATTTGCTTAAGTTATTTTATTTTAACTTAATGTCTGAAGCTAGAGAATTAAAGTATTAATTATAATTTCTGTTTCACGAAAAGAATCCAATGGACTGAAATGATTGTATTTCTACGTCTAGTTAGGTTAACGAGTGTAATGACGTCTCGAGTTGTTAAGGAAAGTTGAATAATGCAACCCGTTTTTCATAAATTCTTTAACGAATTCAGCATCAGAATAAATCAGTCACCCTTAATAGCAAGTTGTAGATAGTCACCCTGATGGAACACTACTCTGCAGTGGTGCAGGATTTTAGCTAGACTAAACCATACAGTTTATTGGCATCAGCGGTCTATTTTCGTATATCAGAACAAACTACCTCAAATCAACGTCTCTGAAGGGAAAATGGGTATCAGAATTTTTAAGTTTTGCGGTAAAAAACACAGCTTGATGCACTGTCTTATTTCTTAAACTAATTTTACCATCAATAACTCCATTACAAACATCTCTGAGGATGGAATTGAAGTGACAAAATTATCAAGGCAGTTCATAATAACGATACCTTCCGGAAAACCCTATCTACACTGAACCATGCAAATGAATAAATATGTTTAACAAGAGTAGGTACGACGAGCCACAAGCGGTGTTTATGAAACAACTTGTAAAACCTTGAAATATTTGAGAATAATAACATATTTACTTACAATTCTTAATGTGAAAGTGCTATTTTAAACGATTACCTTGAGGTTTTGATGACATTCACAATAAGATTTCAAACACCTGAAGTAAATAATTTGCTATTGCAACGAAGTATGGATTTTATCCTTGCAATAAAATTAATAGGAAATTCGGAATTGTTTTTTGTTTTCCATTTGGAACTAAAAAGTTGCTATAAATATGAAAACTTATTTAGGATTGTAAATAAGTAAATTGGCAAATTCTTTCATTTTTTCTTTTATAAAGAAATTATTATAGTACTTCTATAATATAATATAAAATATTTTCATTGGGAGCTTGGAACCGAACGCGAATTTTAGATAAAATTTCATGGTCGTTATCAGAGATAGTACTAGTTCTAGTCAATTATGAATTTGATGTCTAATATTACGGAACCAAGCTAAAGCACTGCCAGAAAAACAGTTCAACAGCACCTATAAACAACTGTTCATCGGTATAGTTTTTAGAGATTTTAAAATCATCGATCTTTTCGAGAAAGGAAGCTAAAGAAATTTTTGAAAACCTGAGAAAGTTAAATTACATTTATATACATGTTCGCGTTTACAAATACCTTCGTTACCAGTAGATAAAGATAACATACTTAACTCTAAAGTAGTTTCAAAGGTATCGGGAACGAAATCTAATTATCCAAATAGAAATCCTTTGATAAGCCGTAATTTAGATAATTCATTTCCTCAGTTTCATTAACATTCAAAAGCGAAAATAAATCTAGACGTTTTAAATGAATTATACGAAAACGAATTCGTAACAATTCAATTTTTGTAAGTGGAGAATCGATAAAATATACGATAACTTTAATATCGTCAAACGAAAGGGCAAGTTCTTCCACGTTTTTATCAAAATCTAAATTCACGGTACAGAGAATTGGTGTTTCTTATTTTTACTGAGTAAGAATTACTTTGAATTGAAATTTCGGATCTTTGCAGACAAAATATTGCGTAAAATAAGTTCCTTCTGTTTTTAAATGTAAATAATTCATTTTAAAAGTTTAAAGTTAATTTACGGAAAAAATCTCTAAAAAAATCAAAATTTACACATTTTTATTTATGACTCGACAAATAAAAACTATTAAATGCTAAATTAATTTATGAATACGTAAGCGAAATATTCGACAAAGAAATTTTTACAAGTAACGGTAAAATATTCAATAAATTAGCTAAAGACGCCTCAAGGTAAATATTTTAAAAGTTAATACGAATTACGAATAATGTATGTTTTAATGAAACTTACCTAAACGAAACATTAATATAAAAAGAAACATTTCTTGGCAACGGCAAATTAGAGGTAAGTCCAAGTCATTTATATAAAATTTACTTTTAAGTAGGCGCAAATATCTTTGAACATTCACATTCATAAAACCATAACTTTAATTAAATTCCATTAAATCCAAAATTATTAGTTATTCCTTTTAGAAAAACGTGTCCTGAAACAAGAAAATCGACTTTTTTGTATTATTTCAACGTATTCTGCAATAGGATGTAACATACTGTTTTAATAAGCTCTAATAGTTCTAGTATTCCTAAAAATAGTTAGTTTCTAGTTTAATTTTAGCATGCTAATTATTAGAATTGTAGCGGCTGCAGGATCACCCAAGTAGCTTCTCAGCGAAGTTCCCAGAAAGATCTAATCCAAGAGTTAATCAATTTTTCTAAAGGCACTTACTTTAAGGGCACTAAACATGTCAGATTAGTCCATATCTATGATTAGATGTCAATCATGCTTTAGGATCCTATTTATGTCAGGGTGGTCTGAAGCAATTTTTCAATTAGCTGAGCACTCAACTAAAATCAATTCTGAGAGCTACGTGTGTGGTTACCTTAGGCATTGGCAGTTTTAATTAATTTTAAAGATTTACGACCGGCGCATCCTAAGCCGAGTAAGAGCGCCAAGAAAGGGGTTATTTTTCAATTAACTAAAATGTATATAAGGAGGCCAGCCGGTGGGAATCGGGGTTGTTTATTTCCAGACGCGTTAGAGGTTAAAGCTAACGGTTACTAGTGATGTGTTTATTTCTCTGCAGTCAAGTGCGGGCCGTTATGTTTTAAGTTATTTATTTCTCTGAGTAAGTAATTAGTATATGGATATTACTATGAACTCAAGGCTGTGTTATGCAGCATAAGTCAGTTATTTGTTTAAAAACAGTATTTGTCGACTTCCATAAAATACAATTCCGGGTGAATGCCCAGTTCAAGTAAATTGATCCGTTTGATTATTGCTTTGGAGACCGCATCGTTTTAGAATGGTCTTCTATTATATTGTGTTTCGACGGTGTCAGAGGCCGTTAATCACTAATCCACGAGACTACCTGAGAATGCAAAGCTCAGGTCCGAAGTCAAGTTACGGTACTATTTGACCCTTGAGAAGGTCGTATTGTTCATGGTGTAGATGACCCCGTGGTTAAAAAAAGGGTCGTCGCACTATGCAAGTTAGTTAGACTAGGGTAGCATTAATAAATTTTTGTTATTGCGGTGTGTACACCTAGAACTGTATCTATTCAAAAATATGTTTGTTAGTTAAGTTTAGTTAAGTTGTGTTTGTGCTAGCCGGAGACTATAAGTGACTTATTTTCTGTTCTCCATTTTGGTTCATCGCCCACGAACAAAGTGCGACGAGAGCTATTACCGCGATTGGTCCATGGGCCGTTTAATTCCCATGGTGGCGCCCTTTTGTACATAAGGTAATTACTTTATATTTTGTTATGCATATGTAATTAGTTGAAGTTTTAGTTAGTAGCTCATTCAATAAAACAATCGAATTTTCGTCTCAGTGTGTTTGTTTAATGAACCCCCCTTCACCGACTGCTGCAGCTTGCGAGGCAACGTCTCGAAACGTGAGGGTACGATAGTGTTAGAGGTCCTGTTATTTATTATTTATTGTTAATTGGATACCCTCACGCGGTAGGTAAATATTAAAATTACACTGGCGCATTAACGTGGTTAAAATTGTAAATATGGTAAACAACACACGGACGAATTTTTAGATTGTTTTGTTTCTATTTAGTGTTAGGCAGAATTACAGTTTAATATTAGTGATTTAGGAACAAGTTTCGTTATTGTTGGCTTTTACCTTTTATTTAGTCATGTATGTGGTAGAAGCTTTAAGAAGCGATGAGCTTAGTTATGAACTTTTAATTAGGAACGTTGAACCAACAAAGTTAAGTGTGTTAGAAAAGCGAAAATTATTGCGTAGAAAACTCATTGTTGAGAAAGTCGACAGTAATGTTTTTTCTAAGTATGAGAAAATTGATATCGTTCAAAAGGACGAAATTGAATTATTAAAACTTAAGATTTTTGAATTAGAAAACTGTTTAAATTCGTTTACCATTCTTCCTAAAAGGACAGAATATATTAAACTTAACACGAGATTAATGCATGTAACACAGAGACTAAATTATGTCAATTTCGATATTGAATTTTTAGAAGTACACAAAGAACTGCATTCCAAATGCATTAGAGCTTTTGAGATTTTAGAACAGGTAAACGGGGAAAATGAGATTAACGATAACCCTCTTTATTGTTCGGCTAGCGGTAATAAAGATCCTACAATAACACCAACAGCAGAGGGCTCATGCCCTGGAGCATCCGCGGTTTCTTCCATTAATACTCCATCGGTTTCGATTTCTAGTAATGATTTAGGTACGCTAATTAAGTCCTTGAATAAAACAACGACATCAGTCCCGATCCACAAGTGGGGATTACAATTTTCGGGTGAATCTGATTCTATATCGGTTTTAGATTTTATTCAACGCGTCAAAGAACTGCAAGTTGCAAGAAAAGTTTCGTCAGATGACCTTTTCGAAGGGGCTATTGATCTTTTCACCAGTTCAGCATTGGATTGGTATAGAGCAACGCGGTGTACAGTAAATTCATGGGAACAATTAATTTTTAAATTGAAACAAGATTTTCTTTCAGCCGATTATGCAGAGAATCTTTTAATGTTAATTAAATCCAGACGGCAAGGCGCCGATGAATCACCTACCATTTATATTTCAAAGATGGTAAATTTATTTTTTCAATTAGAAGATTCCATTCCAATCAGGGAACAAATAAAAATTATTACAAGAAATTTACAGACTTTTTATGCCACGCAACTGGCGTTAATTGAAGTGACTGACATTTCCCATTTGATTTCTCGTTGTAAGCTTTTAGAAGACATTAAGCCTACACATTTTATTAAACAGGAACATTCGGATTCTGCCAACGTACCAGTTATCTTAGAACTTCAAGTTCGACAGAGTTCATTTTCTAATAATAATTTACCACGGTCCGGCGTTTCGAATTATTTTAAAAACACAGCAAAATTTTCGACTATTTGTTTCAACTGTAAAGACGAGGTCACTCGTTTCATACTTGTCCGGAGAAACGCGGAATATTTTGTTATTCTTGTGGGCAGTTGGAAGTTACGTCCACAAATTGTCCAAACTGCTCAAATAATTCAAAAAACTAAGGACAGGAAAGCGCGTAGTCAGCCGTTGCTTTTCTTCGTTTAATAATATTGCTGCTGACAAAAGACGTGGTCGGATTGGTTAGTAAAGTTAAAAATTTTGTAAATCATCTAAGGTTTTTCAAATTTTTATAAAGTAAAAGATGATACAAGACCTTATATTAATATCGAGATATTTAAGGAAACTTATACCGCACTGTTGGATTCCGGCGCGAATACCTCTATTTTAGGCAGACATGGTTTGTGTTTATTGGATAAATATAAGTTAGAATTAATTAAATTTGTAAAAACGTCTATATTAACAACCGCGGATGGTACTGCACAATCAATTTTAGGTTCAATTAATTTGCCCTTGACTATAAACGGGGTTACTCGGTCTTTAAATGTTTTAGTTTCCGACTCAATAGAGTGTACCCTAACGTTAGGGATTGATTTTTGTCAATTATTTGAATTGAAAGTAGATTTTTCAAAAAATGAATTTTATGCTCATTCTGCGGAAACGAATAAATTAAATTTCATTAAAGTCATGGCCGATTTAAATGAAGACCAGAAATTTGAATTAAACAAGGTTATTTCTTTATTTCAATCCCTGGATCGTCCTACCTTAGGCCGAACCACTAAAATTTCACATCATATTACAACGGAAGACGTTGAACCAATTAAACAAAGGTATTACCCATTATCACCGGCGATGCTGGAACATGCTAATAAAGAAATTGATGCAATGCTTGAACAAGGCATTATTAGCCCAAGCAATAGCCCGTGGAACTCCCCATGCTATTAGTAAAGAAAAAGCAAAAGGTGAATTTCGTGTATGTTTTGACGCTAAACGATTAAATTCAATTACAAAAAGACGCGTATCCCATTCCGTTTGTAAATGACATTCTTGATAGATTACGCAATGCGAAATATCTCAGTTCAATCGATTTAAAAAAGCTTTCTGGCAATTGCCCTTGAGTGACGAAAGCAAGGAAAAACAGCCTTTACTGTCCCAAGGCGCGGATTATTTCAATATAATGTAATGCCGATGGGTTTGGCCAATGCTCCAGGCACATTACAGAGGCTCATGGACTCTATTTTGATTTTCATTATCCCAATCGGTATTTGTTTATTTAGATGATATAATTATTATTTCAAGCACATTTAAGGAGCATATTAGAATTTTGAACGAAGTGTATGAGAAGTTGAAAGGCGCTAATTTAACTATTAACAGTTCAAAATGTGAGTTTTGTAAACCAGAGTTACAATATCTGGGATATATTGTGAATAAAGATGGTCTCCGAACTGACCCAGCAAAATTGACGCAATTGTAAATTTTCCTCAACCCAAGACAGCCACTGAAATAAAACGTTTCACCGGTATGTGCTCTTGGTATAGGCGTTTTGTTTTGGATTTTGCCACAATTATAGCACCTATTAATGATTTACTAAAGGAAAGAGAAAATCGCAAGCGATTAAATGGACGGACGAGGCTCTTATTTCGTTTGAAAAATTAAAGATGTTCTTACAAAGGCTCCTATTTTAAGGAGTCCTGATTTTTCGAAAGTTTTTCTTTACAATGTGACGCCTCAATTACGGCGTTGGTTGTGTTTTAACTCAGGAGAAGGAGACGAAGAACATGTAATTGCTTATGCTTCTCGCAGTTTAAATTCAGCAGAGAAAAATTATTCAGTCACAGAACGGGAACTTTTGGCGGTGTGTTTTGCTATTCAAAAATTCCGACCATATATTGAAGGAACTCATTTTAAGGTCATTACGGACCATCATTCTTTAATTTGGCTCCACAACTTAAAAGATCCTGCGGGACGTTTAGCTAGATGGAGTGTGAAACTCCAACAATTTGATTTCGAAGTTATCCACAGGAAGGGTAAATTTAATGTGGTACCAGATACATTATCCCGAGCTCCTAGTGGAGCCTATGCTATTAATTCTTTAAATTTTTCTTTACACGAGGTCGAGGATTGGTACAAAAACATGTTAAATAATATTATGGAAAAGCCAGATCTATATCCCGATTGGAGAGTAGAAGATGATAAAATGTATAAGTTTATTCCGAATAATTTGAATATCAAAGCCAATTTAATTGAGTGGAAGTTAGTAGTGCCGAAATCATGCCGTGCACAAATTTTAAAAGAATGCCATGATGATCCAGTTTCGGCCCATTTGGGTGTATTTAAAACATATACAAAAATCAAAGAGCTCTATTACTGGCCTAAAATGCGGTCATATATTTCTAAATACATTAGTAAATGTGTTACGTGCTGCCAAAGCAAATCCAGCACGTTCAACCATTATGGTTTTATGGACAAAGAGAAGAAAGTTTCATTTCCGTTTCAATGTTTGTCGATTGATTTAATGGGGCCCTTTCCGCGCTCGAAATTGGGGAATACTTACCTTTTAGTTGTTACTGACTGGTTTACAAAATTCACTTTATTGCATCCCATGCGCAGCGCTTCAACAAAACAAATTTGTAATTACCTGGAAAACTTTGTATTTTTGGTATATGGGGTACCTCAAATTTGTATGATAGATAATGGCCCCCAATTTAAAAGTAATTTATTTTCCAATCTCATGACAAATTATAAAATACCTTCGGTTTGGTTTAACGCCAGCTACCATCCTCAAGTTAATTATGTAGAACGCGTTAACAAGGTAATTGGAGCTGCCATTCGCAGTTACATTCAAGATTCTCATAAGAATTGGGACGATAATATTAACAAAATTGCCCATGCGCTTCGTAATGCTGTTCATGAATCCACAAAATATTCCCCAACATTTTTAGCTTTTGGACGCACGGTTCCTCTGTCCGGGGAATTCTATAATAAATTAAAGGATTTAAATCCAGAGGATCTAGCAATTGATACTCGAGAACAATTGGTTCAAGACCTTAATGAATTATCGCCCATCTTTAAAGAAGTTCAGAAGAACATACATTTGGCGTATGAACGTAATACGCACTCGTACAATTTAAGGCGCAGACCATTAAATTTCAATTAGGGGATTTAGTGTGGAAGCGCAATTTTATATTATCAGATGCTTCTAAACATTTCAATAAAAAATTAGCCCCGAAGTTCCTAGAAGCAAAGGTGATGGAAGTTTTAGGTTCTACCACTTATAGACTATCTTCCATGGACGGAAAACCGCTAGGGGTGTTTCACGTCCAAGACCTAAAACCTCACTAATATTTTATTTTTTCCAATTTTTTATTTTTTCCTTCCGCCAATTTTCTGAAAAGACTCAGTTGTCTTAAACATAATTGCGGTGGGAGGTGTTAATTTCTACATTTATTTTTTTCAATTTTCTTGAAATTCCTAAGAGCAATTTCAATTTTTCGAGGGGGGCTGTGTAACATACTGTTTTAATAAGCTCTAATAGTTCTAGTATTCCTAAAAATAGTTAGTTTCTAGTTTAATTTTAGCATGCTAATTATTAGAATTGTAGCGGCTGCAGGATCACCCAAGTAGCTTCTCAGCGAAGTTCCCAGAAAGATCTAATCCAAGAGTTAATCAATTTTTCTAAAGGCACTTACTTTAAGGGCACTAAACATGTCAGATTAGTCCATATCTATGATTAGATGTCAATCATGCTTTAGGATCCTATTTATGTCAGGGTGGTCTGAAGCAATTTTTCAATTAGCTGAGCACTCAACTAAAATCAATTCTGAGAGCTACGTGTGTGGTTACCTTAGGCATTGGCAGTTTTAATTAATTTTAAAGATTTACGACCGGCGCATCCTAAGCCGAGTAAGAGCGCCAAGAAAGGGTTATTTTCAATTAACTAAAATGTATATAAGGAGGCCAGCCGGTGGGAATCGGGGTTGTTTATTTCCAGACGCGTTAGAGGTTAAAGCTAACGGTTACTAGTGATGTGTTTATTTCTCTGCAGTCAAGTGCGGGCCGTTATGTTTTAAGTTATTTATTTCTCTGAGTAAGTAATTAGTATATGGATATTACTATGAACTCAATGCTGTGTTATGCAGCATAAGTCAGTTATTTGTTTAAAAACAGTATTTGTCGACTTCCATAAAATACAATTCCGGGTGAATGCCCAGTTCAAGTAAATTGATCCGTTTGATTATTGCTTTGGAGACCGCATCGTTTTAGAAGGGTCTTCTATTATATTGTGTTTCGACGGTGTCAGAGGCCGTTAATCACTAATCCACGAGACTACCTGAGAATGCAAAGCTCAGGTCCGAAGTCAAGTTACGGTACTATTTGACCCTTGAGAAGGTCGTATTGTTCATGGTGTAGATGACCCCGTGGTTAAAAAAGGGTCGTCGCACTATGCAAGTTAGTTAGACTAGGGTAGCATTAATAAATTTTTGTTATTGCGGTGTGTACACCTAGAACTGTATCTATTCAAAAATATGTTTGTTAGTTAAGTTTAGTTAAGTTGTGTTTGTGCTAGCCGGAGACTATAAGTGACTTATTTTCTGTTCTCCATTTTGGTTCATCGCCCACGAACAAAGTGCGACGAGAGCTATTACCGCGATTGGTCCATGGGCCGTTTAATTCCCATGGTGGCGCCCTTTTGTACATAAGGTAATTACTTTATATTTTGTTATGCATATGTAATTAGTTGAAGTTTTAGTTAGTAGCTCATTCAATAAAACAATCGAATTTTCGTCTCAGTGTGTTTGTTTAATGAACCCCTTCACCGACTGCTGCAGCTTGCGAGGCAACGTCCCGAAACGTGAGGGTACGATAGTGTTAGAGGTCCTGTTATTTATTATTTATTGTTAATTGGATACCCTCACGCGGTAGGTAAATATTAAAATTACAAGGATAGGTAAAGCGTGTAAATAATTCTCTAGCGATCACCAGCAGTATATTCTAAAGTGTTAAAATCCATAAGGATTTTACAATAAGGAACTTATTACTTAAATGCGAAGTTGAAAAATGTTTTCTCGTTGGGTAGTAAAATTGAAACACTTTTAGTTCAAACAATAACTAAAGGACAATCATAGTTTATGCATGACGCAATCTGTAAAAAATTTATTACTACAAAGAAAAAGAGTCAACATTTAACGTTTCTAATTACCAAACGTTTTATGGTCGCAAATTATCACCGTCAAACGGATACAGATTTACATACAATAATGCAATTAAAAAATATGCAAAAGGCTTACCTTAATTAATAGCTGTAGCCAAGGAATCCGCTGGTTTTGTGGCTTAGTAGGTATGCGCGTGGCTAATAAGTCCAAGGTCCCGGGTTCGAGTCCCGACACGGTTCGCTTGAAAAATGCTGGGCAAACATTTTCCACAAAAATACGTCCTTGTTCGGATGAGAGGTAAAATGGGGGTCCCGTGTGTGAATGTTGTCACGCACGTTAAAGGTCCCTACCTTGCTTGAAACAGCAAAGGTTCGAGAAAATTAAAAATTGTCCAGGTAAAAGAAACTCGCCAATGTAGTACTTTTAGTTAAAGCATTAGAAAATTAAATATAATGTAGCCAGTGCAACTTTCTCTTTAGCAGTTGAACCGAGTGGGGATGTTTTGTGGAACTCTTGAATTAACAACTACAAATAAGTTCTTATATAGAGATTTTTATATTTTTTGTACTTTAGAGTTTTGATTTTTAAACTTCGTTCATTTTTTTCATTCATTTCCTACATGTTTTTATTTAAATTCAATAAAAGAGCCATAATTTTAGATTCCTGAGTGTCCCTTACGCTCTGTTCTACCTCCAGATTCTCCTTTTTCGGGTCTTCCAAATAGATGCTTTCTTAAGAACCAATTTCCACACTTACAGCGCTCAATTTCTCACAAATATCTTTCATTGTATCAGTCATTCTGGAAACTAATCAGATATACTACGCAGAGAAAATTCCTACCAAATCTAGTAGAAAGACTGATCCTTTATCAGCTCGTGCGGTATTTAAAGGCCCGCTTATCACCTGCTATAATTGGTTTACGCAGCTTGTTTTGTTGATTGAGGCGTTGCACTTGTCTTATCGGGCAAGCCTTGGGATTTCCATGGAGTTACCATCATAATTCTTCGTCGCAATGATTTAACACATCATAAAGACCTCAAAACTTTACATTGTAGATTCCTTTGACCCTGAAACCTTGTACCTTCTCAAGTCACGTCCTCTTATTTGTATAGGAATTTATTCAAATTTTCCCTTTAATTCTGCACATAGCCAAGCGTATGTTTCCTTATTTTTGTTTACCAATGTGCTGGATTTTATTCGAATTTTGTCAAGTTTCCAATTAAAAGATCACGTAGTCAAATTTATAATGGGATTCTTTAATAAAACTTTTTACGTTCTGTAATTTCTTTGTTTTGCAATCCCCGTTTGTTATGGGCACGCATGATTATTAATGCGTCGTTAAAAAAATCGTTTCATGTTTGTTTGACTTTCAATGTTCCTGATGCTAGTTTATTTAAAGTTTATGAATGCATTGCTATAAAAATGAATTGGATTGAGTACAAAGTTATTTATTTTACTAAATGTAAATGAATTCTTCAAGAATGAGCTTCTTTTCATTGATTAAAGTTGACGTGTTTGATATTTGGTTTTTGTATCATTGGCGAATTGCGTACTTTTTATGATAAAAATGGTTAATTTTCTATGATCCTATATACCCCTAATAACCCTATTATTATAGTAATATATATATATATATATATATATATATATATATTGTTGCGGATCTGCCTGTAGAAATCGTGTCTCACAAATTGATCGTCATAAATGTGCGAAGCTTCTCGGGAACCTAGTCGATTACTTCGTGCCTCACAAATTAGGTGCCATAAATGATGCAAAGCTTGCCTCAGTCGTATGCCCATAGCTTGGGTCAGCATTGATTGCAGTAAAATTACCTGTATAAAATTCCACTAATTAACACCTAAGTAAATTTTGAGTCCAAGCTTTGGATTATGAGATGTTCTAGTTAAGTGTCCTCTGAAGATGCTCTCAAAAATGACACCCCACGGCTAGCTCTGCTCACTGCTTCTTCAGGGATACTTACCACGGCTGCTCATCTGCTCTACTATCCATAACTACCTTTCTAATTAGACAAAAAAAAAATTCGACCAACAAAACATACAACTCTTTCATTCGGACAGATTAATATTAAACTCACACAATCTCAATATTTACAAATTTGTTCTACCTTAAATATTTCATGCTTCTACTCGATAGTAAAAATCATCAACTTAATACACCAACGATTTATTGCTTGTCTATATTTCATTGTGTTATTGTAAAGTAGATGGGCCTATCCCAGAACCTTACTTTATTCTCCCCTGGTGTATTGTGAGCTCAGTATAAATCTTTTTTATATTTGTGTGCAAAATTTTAGCACTAAAATTTTTTACAAAAGACCCGTTTACCTCTTACATTTGTGAAATATTCATAATTATTATATACATGTATTTACGCTGTCAGATTTCAAATATGTCCTTTACAAAGGTAAATAAATTAATTTTCGGTTTAGAAATTCATCTCCAAATAAAACTCAAAGCCCTAATAGTTTAAACAAATAAGCACCAGCACAACAGTTTAAAACAGTTTAAAAAAATTCATTACCTGGAGAGTATTCTTCATCCACATCACCACCTCTAAAAATGCTTTCCCCTATTGACTGCACGTACCAAGATGACTCCACATTGCTGCCTTCCTTTGGGAACAGCAATTAAATCTCAAACCCGCCGGGCATCCAAGTTACCATACTCAAAAATCCCTCAGGACTTTGCATGCAAAGTGTAACAAGCACCCTCATTCAATTTGCAAATCATTTTCTACTTACAGGTCATCCTGCTTCAATTAATAAAATGATTTTATACGTAACACTCCGTTTATAAAAAATGCACCAACTTGTGCATTTAAAACACTGGTATAATTAATTTCGGACTTCACTGGTCGCGTAGTTTGAAGCTAGGATCAGTATCTTTAGTAGAATTGCAAACTAAGGGAGAGAATGTAGCCTCCTAACACTTTTATATAAACACAACCCCTCTCAAGTCGCACGTATCCTACCCAAACATTCTTCGAAAACTTTTCAACGACCACTCAATTCCAGAAATAAATATGCACGAAAATACGTCTTCGAAAACTTGGAAATTTTGGGCGCAAACACTGCATTACCGCGAAAAACTCCTTAAACTTGCCAACCGTTTTAATTTTCTTTAAAATCCACACTCTCCTGTTACCCCCAAACAACTACAATCACGTCTTCCATGTGCGCGTGCATGCTACTATTTTACTTTTGCTCTCATAATAACTTCTTCTAGCCTTGTCTTCATACCCTACCTAAACTGTCTACGTTATTTCTACATTTCCGGTATCTTTGTCTACCCCATGTTTTCTATCTTTATTATAGTCTCTCTATTATTACCTTGTTCAGAGTTGTTTCTCCCATCTTTTATGTGCGTCTTGAAAAATCGATATCTTCTGCAAACATGTCGCATCTTCGTCACGCTTATTGGCTTTTAAAATATACACGTCTTACAGATGTTTAAAAGTCATTACCACTTAACCATATGATATCTTACATCTGTTTCTGTTCCATGCTAAATATCGTCTCTCGCCTGATTTTATCCATCTGTTTTCAACAAGTAGACGATCGTTGCTTTTAGCCTCGTGTTTTCAGTTAACACATTTTACCTAGAACTATATTCCTAACGTATAGAAGCTTTATAGGAATTGTTTATCTATAGCATGTCTGTTCCTTGAAATTCTTGACCGTTGTAGCTTGTTTTCGAATACTAGACATTGTAAGGTTCCACGAATGTTTAGCTTATGCTATTTTTAAGAAATGTACCTTGCTTAAATTATTCATTTTTACGCTACATCAATCTGAAAAGCATTTATAATAATAATATTTGTACACGATTTGAGACCTTGCCATCGATCTTATTCATAATTAATTGTTGTCCTTGTACTAAATTAACGTATAAAATTTAAATCTACATTATCTTATATAATCTTATCCCTGTCTAATTATATTGAAGCGTTTTAATGTTTTAATTTATATCTCGATTTCTATGTACAAGGTACCTACAAATAAATAAATGTTTGGCTTATTTACACCAAATTTTTATTTAAAGTGAGAGGGCGTTCCTCATACCTTACGTTACCCTTTCGGTCTTAGCATGAGCTCATAATAAAACTCTACAACTGTGTATATAAATTTCCTGCACTAGCAAATATCAATAAGCCCTCTATATCTATTTACAACATTTGGTTATCTGTAAATTCATTAATTATTTTCAAAAATCAAATTTCTTTTAAAATCCCATAAATGTCTGTTCATAAAATCAAATAATAATCAAAAAATAATAAATCAAATAATAATAAAACACATCAAATTCAAATACAAATAATCACAAACACCATAAGAATATTCACCGCTCAATGCTCTATTTTATCGCCTACCTGGTTTTTATCTTCTACGTGTGCTTCACCATCTAGCTCCTTGAAGATGCTGCCGTATATTAGACACTCAGTCCATCAGCTAACTCCCTGGTCCAATTACCATATGCGCCATGCATACCGCTGCTTTCAATTTCCAAACCAAAGTTCCAATCTCCAAACTTAACTTTTATTATTTAAACATCGTTTTTTTGTTTTGTCCAAACACTTTCAAACTTTAATTTTTGTGCATTCCCATACCAAACTTAACAGCTTTGTACTTACGTACCACTTTAATGTTTTCACACAAAGATGCTTTATCAGCTTCTACATAAAATTTTATTAACTTGCACTAGTTCACCAGAAAGTAACTATTATCACCAATGCTGGATGAAATCAGAACGAAAAAGAGAGAGCCTGGCCCCTCGCTACCAGTAATTATATAAGTAAAATTGCCCCCCCCCTTGTTTTAAATTGGCACGTACACTTGTATACCTGTTCCTACAATTCTGGAAAATTGTTTTCTAACCGTCCTGCATTTCAGCGAAAAAGCTTTAACGTATCTCGGATTCTTGTAAATTTTTATAACGAACATAACAATACTTGGTAAATCGCTTCAAACTGTCACTCCGTTGTTTGAATTTAGCTTCTACATCTTTATTTGTCAACGTCTCTAACTTGAACAAACATCTCCCATCTCCCTTGTACCTATAGCTTTATTTCACACATACGCTTCCACCAGCTGGATCTCTGCCCTTCTTGTACAATCTACACTAATCACCTCGCTTGGCTCCATTTTTCCACTTTCTAACAGACTTGAGTTTGGTTTTAAATATCCTTGAAATTATTGATTTTATTTAGGTATTCCATCTATACTGCCTCCTGAGTTATGTATACGCATCTCTCTGGCACTCAATACACTTTTATTCTATCTTGTTCTCTTTGTCGGTTCTTTGCTATACTACCTCCAAGACTGAAATCAATATTTTAACCACAAAACCGCGTCTACAATAATCCCAACGGTTGTTCTTTTCCAATAACCTATTAAAGTTTGTTTGTTGCCAAACTTACAAGGAATATTATCGCCCCTCGTTATTTTGTTTAAACGTGTCGGATTTTACGTTTGAGAACAGAAATGTTGCTTTAACACCTGTTCATCGCAGCTCTAGCATCGCAGACCCCATCTCCTTGGTCGTTGTCTTTCCAGCCTTTTCGCCACATGGTTGATTATTTCTTCTATGCTGTTCTACGATTGACCAGGTTCTTCTAAGCAGACCGAACTTTGTGACTCACTCTGTGTGATGTCTGCTTAGCTGCTTCAAATTCAAGCGCATGAGCCAGTGCGTCAACTAACATTTTTGGTCATGCTAGTTTTAGCACTTGCTGTATTTTGCCATCTTTAACGTCAGTAACAAATGTTTGAACAGCCATTTGTTCGAGAAAGCAATATGGTGCCGTTGGGTTTGCCAATCTAACTAATCTGCCAATGACAGCTTCGACCTCTTGCAGGTTTGCATTTGTCTTTTGCGAACGGTTCTTAACTTGTTCATGGTAAACCTGTTGAAAGTGAGCGTCTCCATATCCCATCTCAAGCTTCGAAGTTAAGAGGCCGTAATCATTCTGTTCGTGATCAAGAATCGTTTGCAAGATGTTAAGAGCTTCCCCCATAGGGCCACTAATAAAGAGATAGCCTTCTCTTTGGTGCACCAACCGTTGACTATTGCGGCAGCTTCAAATTGTTTCAAATATGTCGGCCAAGGTGTTTTACTATCGAATGTGGGTGGTTTCACTCTAAATTTTGACGGTATTGACTCGCCTCCTTCCATGCTTCTTATTTTTGGGATGTTCTGATTTATAACTTGGTTTACTAATTCAAGTGGCCGCTTTGTTAGAGATCCCATTTGTTCTTGCAGCCTCATCACATCTTCTTCCATTTTTTACCAAATTACTGTCCAACATTTGCTCATATGTTTTTATCTGTTCAGTAAAATCGTCTTCCAATGCAATGGAACTTTCCATTAATCTTTTTTCTAACGTGGCTGTATTTTCATTCAACTTTTCCTCCATTTTTGCAGCAATTTCAATTAACTTTTCTTCCATTTTCTCAGCATTTCACTTAACCTTTCTTGCATTTTCTCAGCATTTTCACTCAACTTTCCTTCTATTTTCTCAGCATTTTCAGTGTGTCACATCTAGTTTAGCCCACCTCTCTTCCATACCGGATTTAAAATCCTTAAGGAATTCATTAATGTGTTTGCGTCTATTTTACTTTCGCTTCCTGTAACTTTCATATACAAACTACTCAAATGTCTTTAGACCTATGTTTTTCTCTTTTTTAATTGATCACTATACACTCAACACAGCCTGACACCAATGTAGCGTGCTACCGCAAACGCGTTTCACTAATTTAAAATAAATATTAACAAAAGTCTTTATTACTCACTATTCACAAGCCTAATTAACAGTATATGCCTTATTTATAGATGTTTTCAGTCTAATTAACAATGAAGCACTATCACACTAATGCTAATTACAAGCACTAATATCTTCTTAAACTAAATCCTTAACCATAAGTCTTCTAAACAACACTAACCACTACTATAATTTATTTATTACACTTTTGTCTGTTTATGTACAAGCTGGCGGTACAATATGTACGTTCACATAACACAAATTTATATTTACTATAGGATTTTTAAAATGTAATGATCAACTAACTATACACGATATGATTTATATACGACATTTGGATATAGACTCGCCGATCTTATATATATCCTAAAATTAAATAGATAATTCATAGTCTGGTATTTGCTGGAAGGTTCTAAACTCCTGTAGAATACACTTCGGTTATGCAGCTTGCGTGTTTGAGGGGTTGCCTAATAGTTCGCAACAATATATATAGAATTTGATGTTGTTTTTTGTGATACCTCTGTTCGAAAAAATTACATTCAAAAATCCATTTATTTATCACTACGTTTCAGGCATTTTTTACCCCTAATCACGTGCTAAAAAGAAGTGAAAACAATAACTTTGCAATTGTGTGTTATACCAACATCGAGGTGGATTTTATATAAATTTAAATAATATTCACTTATAACTAAAACTACTGAACAGGTTGTATGGTTGACATTGAATGACAAATATTAAAAACTTTACATGTGCATAGTTTGATTAACTATTGATATTGAATCTAGTTATATTATAAGCTGGTTAGTCAAACAATTAAGATTGTTCTTTTTCAGAATTGTGTAAAACTGTACTGTAAAATTTAATGTTATTAGATAGTAAGAAAAAACATATAAAGGTTCATTATATACATATTGTAACGGGCTACTGCTACCGCGTTTCTCTAATTTAAAACAAGTAATAACAAGAGTCTTTATTACTCACTGTTTACAAGTCTAATTAACAGTATATGCCTTATTTATAGATGTTTTCGGCCAATTAACAATGAAGCACTATCACACTAATGAATTTACAAGCACTAATATTTTTTTAAACTAACTTCTTTACCATAAGTCCATTAATAACACTAACACAACTATTTTTATTACATTTCTATCTATTTATGTATACTACAAGTTGCATGTACATTAGACACATCATATAGCATTTATGTATACTCTTGGACTTCCAAAAGCTCAACTACTTTTACTATACACGATATAATTTTACATTCGACATACTGGTATAGACTAACTCTTGCATTTATTAGCGGTCTTATATATACTCTGAATTAAAAAGGATGACTCATCCTCCAGTAATTGCTAGAAGAATTCTCGAACCCTGGAGAATATGCAGAGTCTACGGCGCTTGTGTGTTTGACGGGTTGCGTAATAGTAGCTCGCAACACTACCCCCCTTTAAAACCGTTACTTCTCTTAACTGTAAATACAGTTTGACGCCAATTCGATGAATGATGACGGTATCCGCAGCTATCTCCTCTGGTGCATCCACCGCGTCGTTGGAAATAACAGTCAACACTCTTTTCTTGGTCTTGGTAGGCAACTGGTTGATAACAACAAACAAGGACCTGGACGTTGGTTTTCTGGAAAACTACTTCTAGCATATTTCGGACTATCCTCCAATCTAAGCGATCCAGTCCACAGCTTAGCTTGGGCACCGCTAGTTTCGTTACTCCATTTTCCATCATCTGTCCATAACTAGGTCTTTGCCATGAAGAATTTTTGGTGACCAGATAGTAAACATAACGATTTTTATCCTGAAGAACCAAAGCTTTTCCTACAGTTGGCTGCTGTTGTACTAATTCATCCACACATCCAAACTTTTTCTTGAAAACAACAGCTATTCCCCTTGACATTTTCAGATCTTGAGCTACACAATGTGCAAGGGAATACTCTCCTGGTGCTCTAAACAGATCTTGCTGTTTCTCAATAACAACGCCAAATCTCGCCTTAGCGGAACCACCATACGCCGCCAAGAAACTCACAAAATCTACATTTGGCTCATGATTAATAACTTGTCGAACACCATTCTCATTATTCGAGCCTTCCTGGTTGTTGCCAGCATAGGATGTTAAACGGTCAAAGTGAACCACTTTCGATTTACCACGGGGAGATCTTCTGATCCGGTACAATACATCATTAATTCCTTTCATCACTTCGTACGGGCCTTCCCATTGTCTTTGTAATTTTGGCGACAACCCACGTTTTCTTTGTGGAATATACAACCACACCAAATCTCCAGGTTGATAACCACCTTCTTGTGCTCTCGTGTCATATTGTGATTTCATTCGATCGCTTGCTGCATGAATATTCTTTCGGACGTTTTCGTGAATGCTATTTGATCTTTCACAAAGCTTACTAACGTAATCTTCACTTGCGATCTCTTCTCCAGGTTTAAATAAAAAACTGAAGATCACATGGTAGCCGCAATTCACGTCCTAGCATTACGCAAGCGGGCGAGTATCCTGTGCTGTCATGTACCGAAGATCGGTACGCCAGTAGGATCAACTGTAAATATTGGTCCCAGTCTCGTTGATGTTCAGAGACAACTTTGGCCAGGTACTTTCCTAACGTCCTGTTCATTCTTTCAACCATTCCATCCGATTGGGGATGAAGTGGCGTGGTTCTAGTCTTTCTGATTCCAAGATACTTGCAGACGATTTGAAACAACGCTGATACAAAATTCCGATATTGATCGGAGTGTAATTCCAACGGAACTCCAAAGCGACAAAACAACTCCCTCACTAGTACATCTGCAACCGTCTCGGCTTCTTGGTTAGGTATAGCATATGCCTCCGGCCATTTGGTAAAATAATCCATTGCAACCAAGATCTATTTATTTCCTTTCTCTGATTCAGGAAACGGACCAGCTATATCAATGGTTACCCTCTCAAAAAAATTCCCCACGTTATACTGTATCATTGGAGCTTTCCGTTTTGTGACCGGGCCATTTGCAGGGGCACACAATTCACATTTCCGGCACCACTCCTTCACATCTTCTTTGCAGTTCACCCAATAGAATCCTTCTCTCACTTTTCGAGAGTTCTTTTCATGCCAAAGTGCCCTCCGGAAATACCATCGTGCAAGTGCTGCAATACTTCCGGCACTCTGCTTCTCGGCACTATCACTTGAAGTCTCTCAGTGCCATCTTCACATTCCAGGCGTCGTTTCAAAATTCTATTTTCAATCATCAAGGAGTCCCACTGTGCCTAGTATGCCTTCAGGCTTCTACTTAAAATACTAATTTCTTCCCAAGCTGGTCGTTGTTCTCTATTTTTCCACTCAATAATACGTCCCAATTCGGCGTCATTCTCCTGGTCTTCTCGTATTTTTTCGGGTTGCCAAGTATCATCGGTAACCGTCATTCTATGGATGACACTTATTTTCTCTTCCATCTTGGAGCAATAATTGCAGTCTACCGGACAAGGTCTTCTTGACAAATCGTCTGCATTCCGATGACTAGTTCCTACACGATGTTCTGTGTCAAAGTCATATTCCTGCAGCCGCTCTATCCACCTTGCCACTTGTCCTTCAGGATTTCGAAACTGCAGTAACCATTTTAGTGTATCATGGTCTGTTCTTAACAGGAATTTACGGCCGTATAAGTACTTATAAAAGTTCTTTACAAATTTGGTGTCGGCCTACAGCTCTCTTCTTGTCACGCAATAGTTCCTTTCTAGCCGCGACAAGATCTTGCTGAAATACCCAGTAATTTTTTCTTGTTTGTCCTGCACTTGAGAAAGAACGCTTCCTATAGCAATTGTAACGGGCATTTTTGTAATTTATCATTTTACGCTATCCTCAATTCGTAAACACATTTCTGTAACTACTATTTTTATATTTGATACTTATTAACTCCTTAGGCGAGTGCATCGTATTATAATGTATAGATTGCATCGTCCTTGTCTGACCGTAAATTTAAATTTTGTAGCTTATGTGAATATACAAGTCTAGATAAGAGACGATAAGAAGTTGGAATAGAACGAGTTGAATAAACAGATGAGGAGTCAGAGTTCGTTCTTTGTTCCGATATATTAAGTACTTTGAAAAATACTGCTTCTTTCTGCTTTTGACAATAGTGAGAATTAATGCGGGATTAATTTTCGTATTGTTCATGAACAAGCGCGGCACGATTTTTAGTTGTCTTTCTTGTGAAATATTAACTGTAGCAGTGTGTAGTTCTAATTCCTTTTTGAAGGAAGTATGCTGTATATGTAACGTGTTTGGTTGACCACAAGTGTTGTGGTAAGGTCATTGACGGACGGTTTTATTGCTGACGCGTGCTTACTAATTGTTTTTAGTTGTTTTTCTTGTGAGACAAATGCTTTAAGGAACATTTGACGGACTTACTTTAGTGATACGCGTACTTTACTAATTTGTGGTTTTAGTTGTTTGTCTTGTGAAATAATAGTCGTAGAACTTGCTAAACTGACCGATTCTTTCTTTAGGATTAATGTGTGTGCGATCTAGTCTAGTGTCCCTTTGTTTTATCAGATTAGTGCATACTTTGGATTATTTAAATACAGTGGATACTGTAGTTTCTGCATTGTTCTAACACCAAAGAATCTAAAATAGATCATTGCTTGCGCGAATTTCGTTATTTGCGAAATATAACAGATTACCGGTTTACAAAGGTATTGGTTGAAGTTTCTCACCGCTTTTTGGAGGTTTATGAAAATAGTATACATTTGATCCCAGTTGAAATTAAACTAGTGCTACCAAATATTTCGAAATTATTGTCTCAGGAAATAGAATTAACAAGAAATTTATCAATGCTACATAGTTCCGTGCGTGATGGTGTCTGCTGCTAACCCCAGTGAAATGCGTAGGTGTGATTAGTGTGACATGTGATAAGTTCCATCAACGCCCTCACAGTCAAGGGTGAAGTGCTTCGTTAGTGCAGGACATTGTGAATCTCACACTTCCGTTGCAAGGAAGCGTTGCTGAAGGACTTTTGTAAGTTGAACTATTTCCTACTTGTTATTACTTTAAATATCTATCCGTTGCTTTGCCATATCTTTGTCGTTCTGATACCTTTTGCAATAGACTTGCATGCTATTTTAAAACAAAAAAAAGAAAGAAAGAAAGAACAATCAATGCTACTGAATTACTCATACCAATGGTGTCTTATCTATTTACCTTTTGTTAACATTTTATCTGATTTATGTTTCATTGGTGTGTGAGGAAACGTTTCTGCTACTCCCCAATATTACCTCACTTTGTAATAAAAATTTTTATAATGCTTTTATCGTGATTATATTATATAGTTTATCTAAACAGTTTTATTTACATTCTACAAAGTACTGAATAACTTAGACTTTTCATTGCTGCTATGCTTTTTCTTTATTTCAGGTTTGCTATTCTAATTTTTTTATTGCAGGTATTGTGACTAATTCCTTACAGTCCCGTACGTTATATGTTGGTCTGCTTTCTACAACCCCCCCTAATCTCCGATTGAGCCCGGTCATTTCTATGATTTTCTTTATGTTACGCACGGCTACGAGCCAACGTAGCATAACTTTGGCGCCCGAACAGGGACTGCCACGAATTACGTAACGTAACACAATGTTACTGACATCGGTATCCAACACAAATTTCCCCTTCATCCGTGGATAACTCAGAATTGGTGTTGTAACTAGTAGCCGTTTCAGTTGTTCAAATGCGCTGTGGCAGTCGTCATTCCAATTATATTCTTGTCCATCTTCGGTTAATTTCGTCAACAGTTTGGCAATGTTTGCAAACCCAAGTATAGTCGGTAATATGTGCACAATCATAGAAAACTGCGTAGTTGTTGTATATCTGCTGGTGTAGGCCACTCTTGTACCGTTTTTTTTGTCAGGGACAGCTCTTATTCCGGTCTACGAAACGATATGTCTTAGGTGTTTCACCTCTTTTCCAAATATGTGACACTTTTTGGAGCTTAATGTAAGGTTTGCCCCGCGTAATCATTGGAATATCTCCTCTAGGTTCTTAAGGTGTTCTTCAAAAGATCCGCTTAACACTATCACGTCGTCTAGGTATACCAGACATGTTATCCAGGACAGTCTACGCGGTATTGACTCCATTAAACGTTCAAAAGTAGCAGGGGCATTGCATAATCCAAATGGCATGACCTTGAACTGCCATAATCCAGTTCCAATTGTAAACGCAGTTTTCTCTTTATCGTTTGACTCCAGGCCTACCTGCCAGTCCAAGGTCGAAAACCATTTAGACCCGAATAGAGTATCCAAGGTGTCATCAATTCTGGGTAAAGGATAGCTGTCTTTCTTTGTCACATTGTTAAGCCGCCGGTAGTCTACACAAAACCTTGTCGACCCGTCCTTTTTCTTAACAAGCACTACCGGGAATGCCCATGCACTATTCGAGGGTGCAATCACTCCCTGTTCTTCCATGTCGGTGATAATTTGCTCGGCTTCCTTACGTTTTGCCAAAAGAAGCCGCCTGGGATGCTGTCTTATCGGTTGCGCATCTCTAGTATTTATCTTGTGTTGCACAACATTCGTCCTTCCCTTCTCACTATCATCCAGTCTGACCAGTTCTTTTACCTTGCCCAGTTGGTCGCCGTTTAATCCTTGACACGAAGGTATCAACATATCCAACAATTTCTGTGAGCAACCGTTGGCTGATTTATCTTTTGTGTCGTCCACACAACGTTTAATATGGCATACTGGAGTGCAAATTCCAACAATAATGTCTTTCTTCAGGGTTACCATATGCGGATTAATGTTTAGCACCCTTACTGGTATCATATTTTTAAACTTTACCAGCGTTCTTCCAATCAGTAATACCTCCTGGCCCATTCCCGTTATAGTTGCTTCCATCATGCATACTTGTCCTTCCCGGAGCGTACCATCTGGGCGTCCCATTACAATCATTTCCGCTTTCTCGGGTATTTTCATATCACAAATCATTCGAACTTGCATCGTCTGGTCACTTGTACCTTGAAATGGAATCTCATCATCATCTATCCGTAGCACATTTTCTTTCATGTTCACATGAAACTCATATTCTCTCATGAGATCCATTCCCAAGATCACTTCTTCTGTAATTTCAGCTACCAACACCCGATGATTAAGTTTGTCTCCAAGTCTCAACGTTACGGCAGTCTCTCCGTGAGTAGAAATTTTCTCACCACTTGCCGTTCGAAGACATACCGATACAAGTAGCACTTTTCCACGACCAAGCAAATCTGGTCTCACAATAGTCCTTGTCGCTCCTGTCTCCACGAGTAATCGAACAACCCTACCATTAATTCTACCATCGATATAAATGCTGTCCAGACTTCCCATCGACAATGCAGCACGGATGATAATCTCGAGGCACTCCGTTGTGCTGTCGACGTTCGCCCCTTTACATTGACCTGCTTTAGCTCAACCGGTTGTTTCTTTGGTTGAGTACAATGTCTCTATATATGACAAACTTTACCGCAGCTCCAGCATCGCAGACCCCATCTTCGCGGTCGTCGTCTTTCTAGCCTTTCTGCCTTTTGCTTTTCGAACACACGGTTGATTATTTCATCTATGCTGTTCTGCGATTGACCAGGTTCCTCTAAGGCAGACCGAACTTTGTGACTCACCCTGTTTGATGTCTGCTTAGCTGCTTTAAAATCAAGCGCATCAGCCAGTGCTTCATCTAACATTTTTGGCTGTGCTAATCTTAGCGCTTGCTGTATTTCGCAGTTTTTAATGCCATCCACAAATGTTTGAACAGCCAGTTGTTCGAGGAAACTATCTGGTGCCGTTGGGTATGCCAATCTAACTAATCTGGCATTGTCAGCTTCGAGTTCTTGCAGGCTTTCATTTGTCTTTTGCGAGCGGTTCTTAACTTGTGCATGGTAAACCTATTAAAAGTGAGCGTATCCATATCTCATCTCAAGCTTCGATGTTAAGAGGCCGTAATCATTCTGCTGATGATCGGGAATCGTTTGTAAGATGTTAAGAGCTTCCCCCCATAGGGCCACTATTAGAGAGATAACCTTCTCTTTGTTGCACCAAACCTTGACTATTGCAGCAGCTTCAAATTGTTTCAAATGTGGGCCAAGGTGTTATACCATCGAATGTGGGTGGTTTCACTTTAAATTTAGACGGTATTGACTCGCTTCTTTCCATGCTTCTTATTTCTGGAATGTTCTGATTTACAACTTGGTTTACTAATTCAAGTGACCGTGTTGTTAGTGAAATTATTTGTTCTTGCAGCCTCATCACATTTTCTTCCATTTTACCAATTTACTGTACAACTTTTGCTCAACTGTTTTTACCTGTTCAGTGACATCTTCTTTCAATGCAATGGAGCTTTCCATTAATCTTTGTTCTAACGTGGGTGTATTTTCACTTAACTTTTATATTTTCTCAGCATTTTTACTTAACTTTTCTTTAAGGGTTGATTCCAGTTCAACTGACCTCACTAAGTTTTCACTGAATGTCACTTCCAGTTTAGCCGACCTCTCCTCCATTTTCTCAGCATTTTTACTAAACCTTTCTTCCATACTGGATTTAAAATCCTTAAGGAAATTCATTCAAGTTTCTGCGTCCATTTTACTTTGCCTTCTTGTAACAGGCATATACAAACTACTTCAATATCTTTAGACTTGTGTGTTTTCCTTTTAAATTAATCACTATATACCCCACGCAGGCCTGACACCAGTGTAGCGGGCTACTACTACCGCGTTTCACTAATTTAAAACAAGTAATAACAAAAGTCTTTATTACTCACCGTTCACAAGTCTAATTAACAGTATATGCCTTATTTACAGATGTTTACTGTCCAATTACAATGAAGCACTATCACACTAATGAATTTACAAGCACTAATATCTTCTTAAACTAACTTCTTAACAATAGGTCCATTAACAACACTAACACAACTATTTATTTATTACACTTTTGTCTATTTATGTATTCTACAAGCTTCATGTAAATTAGACACATAATATAGATTTATGTTTACTCTTGGACTTCCAAAAGCTTAACTATTTAACTTTACACGATATAATTTATATTCGACATTCTGATATAGACTAAACTCTTACATTTTATCAGTGGTCTTATATATACCCTGAATTAAAATAGATGATTCATTCTCTGGTGTGCTCGGACATCCTCGGTTCATGGATGAGATACAGTGCTTACGGCGCTTCTGTGTTTGACGGGTTGCCTAATAGTAGCTCGTAACAATATGAAAAAGTGTTATTAATTCTATTGAGAATTTTCACTACCATGTGGATGATTTATTTGCGCATAGAAAAGTAGTCAAACGAACATTTTAGCTAAGTAATTATTAACTACATATTTTATATGATTGTTAAATATTTTTATAAATTTTATATTTGTGTTTCACCTATGCCAGAAATATATACTAAATCGAAAAGTGAAATATTTTTTTCATGCCTGATAATAAAGTTTGATCACAATTATTGCCCAGCTTTTATCTGCTTTTTTTGCGTCAACCACTTCAGTAACCATTTCAGTGCAGCATGGTCTGTTCTCAACAGAAATTTACGGCCGTATAAGTACTTATAAAAGTGCTCTACGGATTTGACGACGGCCAACAGCTCTCTTCTTGTCTCACACAATAGTTCCTTTCTGACCGCGACAAGACCTTGCTGAAATACCCAATAACTTTTTCTTGTCCGTCCTGCACTTGAGAAAGAACGCTTCCTATAGCTGTGTTACTGGCATCGGTATCCAACACAAATTTCCCCTCCATCCGTGGATAACTCAAAATTGGTGCGGTAACTAGTAGCCGTTTCAGTTGTTCAAATGCACTGTGGCAGTCGTCATTCCAATCATATTTTTGTCCATCTTCGGTTAATTTCGTTAACGGTTTGGCAATGTTCGCAAACCCAAGTATAAAACGTCAATAATATGTGCACAATCCTAGAAAACTGCGTAGTTGGCGTATATCTGCTGGTGTAGGCCACTCTTGTACCGTTTTTATTTTGTCAGGGTCAACTCTTATTCCGGTCTCCGAAACGACATGTCCTAGGTATTTCACCTCTTTTCCAAATAGGTGACACTTCTTGGGGCTCAATGTAAGGTTTGCCCCCCATAATCTTTGGAATATCTCATCTAGGTTCTTAAGGTGTTTTTCAAAAGACCGGCCTAACACTATCACATCGTCTAGGTACACCAGACAAGTCTTCCAAGACAGTCCACGCGGTATTGACTCCATCAACCGTTCAAATGTAGCAGAGGCATTGCATAATCCAAATGGCATGACCTTGAACTGCCATAATCAAGTTCCAATTGTAAACGCAGTCTCTTATTTGTCGTTTGGCTCCAAGCCTACCTGCCAGTATCAGATTTTCAAGTCCAAGGTCGAAAACCATTTAGATCCGGATAGAGTATCCAAGGTGTCATCAATTCTGGGCAAAGGATAGCTGTCTTTCTTTGTCACATTGTTTAACCGCCGGTAGTCTACACAAAACCTTGTCGACCTATCCTTTTTCTTGACAAGTACTACCGGAGATTCCCATGGACTATTCAAGGGTTCAATCACTCCTTGTTCTTCCATGTCGGTGATAATTTGCTCGGCTTCCTTACGTTTTGCCAAAGGAAGCCGCTGGGGTGTTGTCTTATCGGTTGCGCATCTCCAGTACTGATCTTATGTTGCACCACATTTGTCCTTCCTTTCTCACTATCATCCAGTGCAAACACCCCTCGATATCGTCCGACCAGTTCTTTTACCTTGCCCAGTTGGACGCCGTTTAATCCTTGACACGAAGGTATCAACATATTCAGCAATTTCTGTGAGCAACCGTTGGCTGGTTTATCTTTCGTGTCGTCCACACAACGTTTAATATGGCACACTGGAATGCAACTTCCCACAATCATGTCTTTCTTCAGGGTCACCGTATGGAGATTAATGTTCAGCACCCTTACTGGTATTTCATTTCGAAACTTTACCAGCGTTTTTCCAATCAGTAATCCCTCCTGACCCATTCCCGATTCAGTTGCTTCCATCATGCATACTTGTCCTTCCCGGAGCGTACCATCCGAGCGTCCCATTACTATCATTTCTGCCTTCTCGGGTATTTTCATATCGCAAATCATTCGAACGTGCATCGTCTGGTTACTCGTACCTTGAAATGGAATCTCATCATCATCTATCCAAAGCACATTTTCTTCCATGTTTACATGAAACACATATTTTCTCATGAGATCCATTCCCAAGATCACTTCTTCTGTAATTTCAGCTACCAACACTCGATGATTAATTAGTTTGTCCCCAATTGCCAACCTAACGGCAGTCTCTTCGTGAGTACAAATTTTCTCACCACTTGCCGTTCGGAGACACACCGATACAGGTAGCACTTTTCCACGTTCAACCAAATGTGGTCTTACAATAGACCTTGTAGCTCCTGAATCCAGGAGTAATCGGACAACCCTACCATTAATTCTACCATCGATATAAATGCTGTCCAGACTTCCATCGACGAAGCAGCACGGATGATAATCTCCGGGGCACTACGTTGTGCTGTCGACGTTCGCCCCCTTACGTCGACTTGCTTTAGTTTTCTTGCTGCTCAACCGGTTGTTTTTTTGGTTGAGTACAGCGTCTCTGTATATGACCAACTTCACCGCAGTTCCAGCATCACAGACACCATCTCCGCGGTCGTTGTCTTTCCAGCCTTTCCGCTTTTTGCTTTTCAAATACACGGTTGATTATTTCTTCTATGCCGTTTTGCGATTGCTCAGGTTCTTCTAATGCAGACCGAACTTTGTGACTTATCCTGTGTGACGTCTGCTTAGCTGCTTCAAATTCAAGCGCATGAGCCAGTGCGTCATCTAACATTTTTGGCCGTGCTAGTCTTAGCGCTTGCTGTATTTCGCCATCTTTAACGCCATCCACAAATGTTTGAACAGCAAGTTGTTTGAGGAAGCTATCTGGTGCCGTTGGGTATGCCAATCTAACTAATCTGGCAATGTCAGCTTCGAATTCTTGCAGGCTTTCACTTGTCTTTTGCGAGCGGTTCTTAACTTGTGCGTGGTAAACCTGTTGAAGGTGAGCATCTCCATATTTCATTTCAAGCTTCGATGTTAAGTGGCCGTAATCATTCTGCTGGTGATCGGGAATCGTTTGTAAGATGTTAAGAGCTTCCCCCCGTATGGTCACTATTAAGGAGATAGCCTTCTCTTTGTTGCACCAACCGTTGGCTATTGCCGCAGCTTCAAATTGTTTCAAATATGTGGGCCAAGGTGTTTTGCCATCAAATGTGGGTGGTTTCACTTTAAATTTTGACGGTATTGGCTCGCTTTCTACCATGCTTCTTATTTCTGGAATGTTCTGATTCACCACTTGATTTACTAATTCATGTGGCCGCGTTGTTAGTGAAATCACCTGTTCTTGTGATCTCATTACATCTTCTTCCATTTTTACCAATTTACTGTCCAACTTTTGCTCAACTGTTTTTACCTGTTCAGTGAAATTTTCTTTCAATGTAATGGAGCTTTCCATTAATCTTTGTTCTAACGTGGCTGTACTTTCATTCAACTTTTCTTTTATTTGGGCAGCATTTTCACTTAACCTTTCCATTTTCTTAGCATTTTCACTAAATTTTTCTTCCATTTTCTTAGCATTTTCACTTAACCTTTCAGTAAGGTTTGATTCCAGTTCAACTGACCTCACTACGTTTTTATTTAGTGTCACTTCCATACCGTATTTAAACTCTTTAAGCGTTGATTCCAGTTCAACTGACCTCACTGCGTTTTCACTTAACTTTTCTTCTATTTTCGCTTAACTTTTCCTGCATTTTACCAGTATTTTCGATTAACTTTTCCTCCATACCAGATTTAAAATCTTTAAGGAAATTCATTAAAGTTTCTGCGTCCATCTTACTTTGACTTCTTGTTACAGGCATATACAAACTACTTAAATATCTTTAGACTTGTGTTTTAAATTAATCACTATATACCCGACAACTGACACCAGTTGTAACAGGTTACTGCTACTGCGTTTCTCTAATTTAAAACAAGTAATAACAAGAGTCTTTATTACTCACTGTTCACAAGCCTAATCAACAGTATATGCCTTATTTATAGATGTTTTCAGCCAATTAACAATGAAGCACTATCACACTAATGAATTTATAAGCACTAGTATCTTTTTAAACTAACTTCTTTACCATAGGTCCATTAATAACACTAACACAACTATTTTTATTACACTTCTATCTATTTATGTATACTACAAGCTGCATGTACATTAGACACATCATATAACATTTATGTATACTCTTGGACTTCCAAAAGCTCAACTGCTTTTACTATACACGATATAATTTTACATTCGACATACTGGTATAGACTAACTCTTGCATTTATTAGCGGTCTTATATATACTCTGAATTAAAAAGGACGACTCATCCTCCAGTAATTGCTAGAAGAATTCTCGAACCCTGGAGAATATGCAGAGCTTACGGCGCTTGTGTGTTTGACGGGTTGCCTAATAGTAGCTCGCAACACCCCCCCTTTAAAACCGTTACGTCTCGTAACTGTAAATACAGTTTGACGCCAATTCGATGAATGATGACGGTATCCGTAGCTATCTTCTCGGGTGCATCCATCGTGTCGTTGGAAACGCAACAATATGTATCTACATACATGCGAGAGCATGTTATTCACATTCATACATATAACATATGCCTATATAAAATATACATCTATATAAATAAATATACATTTAAATATACACATACATAGTATGTACAATAACAAATTGCATATATATACATACGAATACACCTGTATGATGGTAAAGGAGGTTAGAGTTGTTTGGTGACTGGAGTGTTATTTTTATTTCTTTTATTGGCGGTGAAAAAGTAATGAATATATTGAACTTAAATTTTGAGTATCGAATTTTTCATTCTTACTGTTTTTTTCTTTTTGAATATGGTATGATTCTAAAAATATACGGTGGGTGTATATTTCTTCTGTATCAAGAATGATGGTTTCTGAATAGTTTGGTGTGTGTTTAGTTGATTGTATGTGGTTAGACAGTGCAACATGACTTTATTACTATTTTAGCATCTGATTTGTGTTGGATGATTCTATTTTTCAACCACTGACTCGCGTGACCTATGTAAAAGCTATTGCAACTACATCGGATTTTGTAAATTATATTACTACAAAACATCTTTGCTGTTAGGTTTTTTGGTTTGGTGAATAGGTTTTTGATTGATTTGCTATATTTAAAAGTGATTGTAGTAAAGGGATTGTATATAATTTTTTTTGACTAGGAGTCAGTTCTTGAATGTATAGTATAGTTTTATGTTGGAATGCTTGTGTTGTTTATTTTGTGTTGGTTGTGTAGTGTATTTTGGTATAACAGTTTTTTTATAAATAATTTAGGGTGTTCGTTATTTTGAAGTGTTTTTTTTCTAAGATTTAGAGGTTTTAGTTGATGAATTCTGGTTCACAGATTTTAACAATTCTAGTTTTTAGTGATAGGGCTGTATTAATTGTATGTTGAATGCAATGGTTAGGATTAAAATTAAAGTATCGATCTGAATGATATAGTTTTTTGTAATAATCAACAATAAGTATGTTAGTATTGTTTCTTATAACTAGTGTACCTAGAAATGTAATGTGATTGTTAATTTCTATTTAGTTTGTAAACTGAAGATGGTTGTTAAAACTATTGAGGATGTCTAATATATTTTGTAGCTTATCTCGCAGAATTAAACACATTATGTCATCAACATATTTTACTAAAAACACCATTTGAAATGGTAGTTGTGGGATTACATTTTCTAAAAGGCTATCCATCACTATTTGGGCAATTATAGATGATATCGGTGATTCCATCGGAGCGCCAAATTGTTGTAAGAAAAATTTGTTGTTGAATGTGAAAAATGTATTATTAAAAACAAGATTTATGATTGTAATAAAAAGTTGTAAATTAAATTTGCAGTGTGATTGGAATTCATGCCATTTCTGTGAAATAATTTCTGTAACTAATTCTAGGGGACTTTTTGTAAAAAGTGATGTTACATCTAAAGAAACGAGAATATCATCCTCAAGGAGTTGAAAGTGTCTAAGTTATTTACAACATTGAAGGTGTCTTTTGTGTTAAATTTGTGTTTGATTGGAAAAGCTTTAGTAGAATATCTGATAAAAACTTTGCAATTTTATATGTTGATGTATTATTTCTATCGATAATAGGTCTGAAACTTAGAGTTGCTTTGTGAGTTTTTGGTACACCATAGCATTTTCATGGAATAGAGTTGTGAATGTTTAATTGTTTTTTATCTTCGTCGGGAATAAATTTTTTAGTATATATGAATTTGATGTGTCATTACCTTTTTTTTGCATTGTAAATGTTGGATCTTTAGTGAGTTGTTTGAGTGTGTTGGAGTCAAGTAAAAGTTCATCGGCTTTGTTTATGCAATCAACTTTTATAGGTAATGGCTAAGTTGGGTTGTTTAAGCAACCTTACTGGTACAGGAGTAAAAGTTTGGATGAAAGGGAGCTATTTGTAAATCAAATTATTACGTTTGTGGCTTTTGTCAGGTTACATATTATTATAAATTAGTTTATGTAACAAGGATATGGGGTATTCATTGTTTATTAAAGTCTTAAAAAGTAAATTTTTGTTATTAGAAGAAATTGTGGAACATGAGATCAATTCAATAGGTGACTGTGTTAATCTTATGTTTGAGGGAGTTGTTTGAAAGAAATTTACATATGTCAGAATTTGTAGGTTTGGTATAACTTAATGGATTGCCATGTTCCTTAATGACTAAAACGTCCAGAACGAATATAACACCTCCATCAAAAATCTCTTCACTGAACTCAAGGATCAAACCTAAAAACCACTCACTAGTAAAATAATTTACAAAATTGAATGTAGTTGCCATAGCAGTTACATTGAACAGACCCGTCAGTGGTTAAGAAATAGTTTGACCCAGCACAAAAGTAACTACTAAGAATTCCAATAAATGTGCTTTAGCTTCCAATGTATATACCACCAAACACAAACCTCTCTTTGAAGATGCTGTCATTTTGGACAATGAAATGAGTTAAAAGATTGGGCTGTTTTTAGAATCTTGTCATATTAATAAAGAACAAAATCCAACTAATAATAAATTAGATGTGAACAATATTCATAAGATGTACTCTGCATTGTATAACATGGGTCAATTTAAACAACATCAACATCACCTACTATCTTTCTGTACTGTTTTATAATTACTGTCCAGGCTGTAACGTACGCCTGCAATTTTTGTAACTACATTTCTACTAATCTTCGTTACTAACGTCACCTATTTAATATCAGCACTGTATAATTTTTGTATTTAATTTTAACTGTCAATCATATTCTCAAATTAATTTCAATTACTTATGTTTAATGCTTGAAGTAAGTTACACCTGTATATTTATACATTTTCTGCTAATTTCATTCTTTTATAGCTTTTGAGAAAGGTACAAAGAATGTGCCAAAACGTCAAGTTGAAATAAAACTATTTCACATTAACTGTCTATTTTGATCATTTTTGGATTATATACCCAACTCACAGTAATTAATTATAAAGGAGTAAACTTTTATTAAGAGCGCATGGTATCTGAAAATGCGCTTTATATAGTGACATTGATGAGCATTCTATGCATATCTTACATTCATTGAGCATCGAAAGTTATTAATGTGAGGCACACATTTATTCAAGCTGAAAATTACAATAATGCAGAAAAAGTCACGCAAATGTTACGATTATGTGGAGGCTCAAATTCTTATTATAAATGTACTACTACCGAAAGGCTGTAGGAATTTCAGGAAAATGTGTAGGCTAGCTCAGAATAGAAATCAATGGAGATACGCATCCAACCAGTCCCAAGATGGATAAATTAATGACGAAAAAAATAACTGTACTTAAACATGATGATTATTATAAGCAGCTACAGGTATTGGTTGTGCAATATTCTCAAATAATGTGAATTGCGTGAAAGAATTTATTGGAAAACTATTAATTCGTCAAATGTTTAAGTGTTGGGGGAATTGGGGGAATTTAATCCCCTTCACATACCACTGAATCTCGGGACAATAGGGCATATAATTAAAAACCAATGGAGAGGGAACCGAGCTGTATATAGCCTATATACAGCTCGGTTCCCCTCCCATTTCAGGGAACTGTGTAGGCTAGCTCAGAAGATAAATAAGTGGAGGTACGTGTCCAACTAGTTTTGAAACGCAAAACCTAGTGACGAAAACGTATGCGCAGATAAATCTGATGATTATTATAAACAACTATAGGTGTATGAGGATGATAGCATGATCAAACAAAGTTAATAACAAATAAATTATAGAAATAGTAGGGAAACAAGGATATCTGTGGAAAAAAAATAGGAGAAATAGAAGGGCAGAATACGTTCTAAGACATCATTTTTGGGGAATAGTACGGGATATATTACAAACAGAAATAGGAAAAAGACGAGCGTCTCGCGGCAGTAATGCCGTGGCTGCAATGACAGTTGTAAACAGATTGAAGTTACTTATTTTTTTGTTTACACATAGTGAATGAGATCTATGAAAATTATCTATTAATTTTGTTTATCTTGTTATTTGTAAACGAGGAGTAAAAAATGAATACTTGCCAAGATTGTGGTTCTGAGTTTACACAAAAGAAGAATTTTGTATGCCCATTTAAGAAAGATTCATGATTTTGAATATAAGAAACCAGTTACTTTAACTAGTAAATTTTTGTGTGATACATGTGGCAAATCTCTTACCAGCAAATCAACTTTATGTCGTCATTGCAAAACTGTTCATAAAAGTATTCCAATAATTCTCAACTCGTCAAGAATCAAGTGCTTTTATGAAAATTGTACAACACATCTAAAGGAATATAAAAAACTTCGACAACATTTGGCAAATGAACATCAAATTGCAACTCAACTTGACCAACTACATTTTAATTCACAATTAGGTTTGAAGATTATTATGCAAAGTGTTAATTATATACTAATTTTATTCTATTTAACAGAGTTCAAAAGCTGGAAAAACCAAGAACAGGAAAAATCTTTGTCAATACTTCACACTTCAGCTAAATTATTGTCTGATGGCACCAAAAGGAGTACTATGATTGCCATCGATCGTACAACTACATTCTAAAAGGCAAGGGTTTTAGAAGCTTAAAAAGCAAAGGCACTAATAAAATTGGAAGTGTTTGTCCGTCAAGAATGGAAGCGACGATAAAGAACGATGGGTCTGTTGCAGTAGACTTCTGGACAACTCATGTTGGACATACCAACGATATTGGTCGAGTTTTTTTAAGTAAAGAGAGTAAAGCAGAAATTGCAGGTATTTTCGAACATAAAGTTCTAGTTTAAAATTTTACAGTTGATGTGTTTCAGGAAAATTAAAGGAAGGTGTTACATTTCAACATATATTGGATGATGTTCGTGATTCTGCTTTAAAACAAGAAAATTCACAAAGAATTTTGTTGTTAGAAACAAAAGATATGCACAAAATTGTTAGGGATTTCAATATTGAGTATGGTGTGAAACGTCACCTAAATGATGCAATTAGCATACAGCTGTGGGTAGAGGAGATGACGAACTTATGAAGCGACTTCCCAGTGTTATATTGTAAAAGCCAAGGTGTAGAAGGAAACCCAAATGACTCAGAAATTATTTTAGATGTTCAAGATTTTGCATTGGTCATAATGACTTCTTTTCAACGTGAACAGTTGCTTAAATTTGGGAACGACAAAGTGTGCGTTGATGGTACACACGGTACAAATAGTTACGATTTTCAGCTCTACACACTAATGACAGTGGATGAATTTGGTTCAGGGTGCCCAGTGGCATTTTGTTTTTCAAATCGTGCTGACAAAATGATTTTCAAGTTGTTTTTTGGAAAAATTAAATCAAGAGTGGGTATTATATCAACTACTGTTTTTATGTCTGATGATGCTCCAGCATTTTATAATGCATGGTCTTATGTTATGGCCAAGGTACCTCACCAGTTGCTGTGTACCTGGCATGTGGATCGTAATTGGCACAAGAATTTGTCAAAAATCAATGGAGGGGTTGAAAAGAAAGTAGTAGTATTGTAACAGTTTTTTTTTGACTACAGTTGAACACCAACGAATTTTAGCCCCAATAACTCAAGTATAGTCATTAAAATCATGCGAACCATTTTTAAACAAATAAATACAAGTATTGATATTGTATGTGCTAACCGCCATACAGAAATGCTAGTTTGGTTGCTAACATCAGGCGCAGAAAGTTAATACAACTATTATCAAGGCCAAACAGCTGTCCTGTTTAGTGCATAGCACATTTGCGCTCACATTAGCTAGAGCTCTCGTAGAGAAGATAATGGAACTAATAAAGGTTCTGGCGTGTAACTTGCGCCTGGCCTTTTGTGCGGTAGTTGAACCCTAGTGCGCTCTACACTAGGCCTTGATGTTTTTAACGATGGTAAGAATTAAAATAATAATTAATTAGATCAACTAAATAATTTGTTGTAGCGCTCTTTTCGTAATTTAACTTTTAGAAGATTTTCGTTTCGTAAATTTCCCTTCTCATAATTGCACTCTTCGTAATTTTACTTTTAATAATCTTCAATATTTTTGTTATAACGTTCCTTTTAAAAGTCGATTTTAAATGACTTCTAATAAATAACTTCGTTTGGATAATTCCTGAGATAAATTCATTTAATAATTCTTTGGACATTTGTGTAAATAACACAGAAAACATTCCTTTAATGATTTCGTAAAAGTACGATAAGATATGTTTTTCAACGCTTCGTAGAAGTCGTCAATTAGATTTTTATATTATAATTATCAACTTTAAGAAGTCGTTTTGTATTATCTGGTTTTACAAAACTAAAGCAGCGAGTAGGCTGTGTTTAAATGAAAATAAAATTTTACTTTTGCATCTGTCAATGTAAATTATGAACGTCCTTCAACCGTACGATGGATAGTTGGATTTTGTGTTATGTTATGGAAACAATAAGTTCGAATGTAAAGGAAACGTCCTACAAAGTAGGTAGAAATTTTTATGGTTTGTAAATTAAGTCCGATGATGCTTTGGAATGTATTGGAATTTGGTTGGTCCAGTTGGTGCGTGTAACCAAAACGCATAGAAGTTAGCATAGTCCAGTCCAAGGGTCACGCAGCTGTTCGTGTTCTGTGGAACATGTGGATTTGACGTCACTTGTTTTCTGAAAAATGTATGTTTAAACACCTGTCTTAACATGTTGTGAAGACAACATGTAAAGAACACCTGCAGAGCCAAGGTAAGAGATTAGAAATATTCTTGCATC
This sequence comes from Platerodrilus igneus, assembly GCA_036346225.1. Classification (NCBI taxonomy): domain Eukaryota; kingdom Metazoa; phylum Arthropoda; class Insecta; order Coleoptera; family Lycidae; genus Platerodrilus; species Platerodrilus igneus. The sequence goes on from JARFIW010001306.1 coordinate 1,024,215, forward strand.
ATGTCTACATTTGGTGATTTTTGATACGAGGCTGCTTCAGAAAATATTTTTGTAACTATCTATTCTGATAAATCCATTTCGCATATTAAAAAGAACCTTAGTAAATTTTTATTGACAATATTAGTTCAGTACAATTACAGTTATTAAATTTTATGAAATTGCGCAAACTTAAAAAGTTCTTATTGATGTTTCATATATGCATGATTTCACTTACAATTTTTAAATAATGAATTAATAGACAAAATAGTTAAAGTTTTATAAAAATGTAAACAGAAAAAGCAGATCTGACATTTCTGGTATAGATTCAAGTTAAACCTTTGTAACTAAAGTAACATTTGAAGTTTTGATATTTTTCTTTGAATATATAATCCTACCTTATGACCTCTTTACAAAATCAACATTGAATGTTGAATCGAGCCACGTTCGTTGATTGACTATTTTAGTCAGTAGAACATAAAAGTCTATCTTGCTCGACGGATTAGTATATTAATTCAAAATTTTTTAAAGTACCATGTTTACAAATAATAATATAGTGTAAAATACAAATTTGTTCAGTATAAATCACATAAAAAATATCACAATTTCAATTTTAGATTTTAAATAAAGATTCTTAAAATTTAACCAAGACTTGAACGTAATTTGAACTTTTACTAGAATTTGAACAAAGATTTGAAGCAGTATTTAAAATTGAAGTAGTGTTTGAGGTCGATTTCTCAGAAATGGCGAAAACCTAGCTACCTGCAAAATGCTTATGACATAAAATATTTCATATGCAGTACATTTTATTAAACACTGTAATTTTCCAATTACTTTACTAGTTCATAAACTGACAGAAACAATTATTTTAAAGTTTCTGTAGTCGCATATATATATATATATATATATATATATATATAACCTCTAATTCCGATTATTCACAATCATATCTTCAGAAAAATCCACTGTATTACCCAAACATGAGACTCTTTACTAATCACCTATTTTAAACCAATAACCATCGTTTCAATTAATAACAAAACATTTTATTTGTCGAGCGCTTTCATCAATACAAAATCGACTTTTGCTATTCGTGAATTTTAATTATTAATCTCCAAATGTTTTTTTCATACACCGAAAATTTGTTTCAAATCAATTCTATTTTGTGCAAATGTTAGCTTTTGTTGAATGTAATAACGAACGAGTAAGGGACTAGTTTCTTGCAGCGTTTATATTGAGAATTAATGCAAATTTATTTCAGTGAAACAAATAATTCTTTCTCATTGAAATTTTTGCCTACACATTTTATTATCATTGTATTATCTTTTCTTAAACATGAATTTTATAATTACAATTTTTATAAAAGAACAATTTTAATTAAAGAAACAACATTTAATTTTCTTAATTAATTGTTTTATTCTGAACAAGTACGTTCAGAAGTAGGGTAACAAAAAATAAGATCAAATAGAGTAAAGTGGTAAACCCAATTTAATAAGAAGCTTTAATAGCCTTTTCAGTATTTGAAGAATAAAATCTGTGTTCATATTATTGTTGCCTGATTAATCTTTGTTGTTTTTTTAGATGAGGTAGCAAGAAAATACTTCTTGTGTCGTCATTTTAGTATATTTAATTAAATTTTCTTTACAGCTCCTGCTTTAGCAGTTAATACGGTATTCCTCCTTAAGGACGCCCAAGTCCCCCTTAGGGATACCCTGTGTTTAAAGTTACAAACTTGGTGGCGCCCTGTTCAAACCCCTGTTTTGTCGAGAATCTAGCCCTAGTAATAAAATAATGCTTTGTAAAAAAAACCACGACCAATTCTCATAAGCTTTACCCAAAGAATAGACCCCTAGCATAGTCGGAAGATAATTGCGTTCCATCATTTTAAGGAAATCCTTCCTTAAAGGTTACTGGTCATATTTGAGGATATAAAAATAACCCCTAACTAGCTACCTCAACCAGTAAATTATATTAAGTTATGTAAGAGTATATAAATCCCTTCGTGTTTTATTACAGTGTGTATCTTATTTGTTAAATACGTCTTTTTGTCTATTTGATTAAACAAGTAAATAACGTCATACAAATAAACATTTGTATTGGGATCATGTAGCCCAATCATAATACAGAGATGCTAGTTTGGTTGCTAACAACAGGCGTTAACTGTTTGAATAAATACCTTAATGTCAAACGACTTCGAAATACGATGCGCGGCGTGCCAATCGGTCATTCTGGCTGAGGCACCTGATACGAGTACATCATGGAGAACATTAGAGTTCTAGCCAGCAATTTGCGTGTGGCCTTACGCCAATGTGTTTTAATAATGGTAAGCATATAGATTTAATCCCTTAAACAAATTAAATAATTTTGTTATAGCGCTCTTTTCTTTTTTCTCCACTCTTCAATTTTACCATTTAATATTAACACTCTTCAATTTATCTTTTAATGTGCACGTTTTTCAATTTGATTGTAATATTTTAAATTTAATAAGAACGTACTTCAATATGGTGATAATAATTTTTGATCCAATAAGGACGTCCTTCAACTTGACCATAATATTTGAGATTTAATAAAAACGTTCTTCAACGAGGCCGTAATACTTGAGATTTAACCGGAATGTTCTTCAATTTATTAGCAATTCTTTTGTTTTAATCTAAACGTTCTATAATTAACATTTACGATAATCCTTTAATTGCTATGATGTATTTACAAGTAATAATGTGGATAATTACACTCAAGATAATTGTTTGGTAACGAACGAAATGCCGTAATAGAAGGATCCATAGCATTTTTGGGATAACTGTTTGATTGGATTTTGGTTTGTTTCGTTTTTGCGTGAAAGAAATACACTTTGAGCTTGTATAATTGGGTCCAAGAAGCGTACAGTTGGTTGGTTGCATTACAACATGTGGACAGTGACGTCATTTGTTTGTCGAAGAACAGTATGTATGCACATTTGGTTTAATACAGTGTAACACTGTCACATAAACAAGAACCTGGCTATACAAGGTAAGCGTTCTTTATTATTTTCACATGACGTCCGCATTTGGCCAACATTGATACAAGGCAACATCTGAAAAATAACATTGTAATGACCTATAATTATTATTTTGCTTAACAAACTATAAAGGACTTTTGATGTTTTGTAATTGTCAATATTTAAATCTAGGGTTATAACCGTTATTATTACTAACGAACTTAAACACCTTAATTGAGTTCTGATTAAAGTTTTCATTTATGTGTAATTATAGTTAAAGCATTTGAAAGTTAAATTATTACATTTTGATATTTCCATATAAACTTGTAAGTCTAATAACAGATCTGATATTTTGGGTATTGATTTGAGATAATTTTGTAACAAAAAGAAATGCTTAACATATTTGATATTTTATTTGAATTTATTATCCTACATCTGTGTAGACGAAATTAAAGTACCATTTTTGCTATGTAAATTTTGTACATACAACCTTTAATCATGAAGCAACATTTAATTAAAGAATCATCATTTAATTCATTTAATTAATTGTTTTATTTTGTGAGTTCAAAAATAGGGTAATTGGATCAAGGAATAAAGGACATAAATACCTTCAATATAATGATATTTGTAGCTCCCATTTGACAAAGGAGCACTGATAGCACTTTCAAAACTTGATGCCTAATTTTTGTGTCTATAAAAGTGTGTGCATAATTGATTTTTATAGCTTTTCTTATTACGAGGTAGCAAGAGTATACCTCTAGTGTCCTCCTTTGTTAATTTAATTCAATTTTCTTTATAGTTCCTGCGTAAGCAGTAAATACAATATTCCTCTCTAAGGACTCCCAAGTTCTCCTTAGGGAAACTCTGTGTTTAAAACTTAATGACTTGGTGGCGCCCTCCCCATGCCCCTATTTTAGTATAAATTAAGCCACAGTAAGTAAATAATGTTTTGTAAAAAAAACCACGACCAATCCTCATATGCTCTACTCGAGGAATAGACCCCTAGCATAGTCGGAAGATAGTTGCGTTCCATCATTTTAAAGAAATCCTTCCTTAAAGTTCACTGCTTTCTTCAGAGAATATTAAAAAACCCACGGGTTACTTTAATTATTTAATTAACCACACAAAAAGTAGAATTTTCGGTAAGACCACAAATTTCTTTTTTAGGATAAACATCCTTTTTGTTTGCAGATGTTTGCTCGACGTTAGAAAGGTCGCAAATTTTAACCAACATTATATTGTCACAAAATGGTTCTGTAATTGGTGTGTGTAGTCCACCAGCAGCATCTGTTCGCCTTCGAAATAACAAATATTACCAATATCTGTCACCAGATTGTTGCACATATTTTCTGCCAGCAGCCACAATCCAAATCGCTCATTTGTTGGTTTCACTTTATTCCCAAGACGTTGAGGAACGTTAATCACCTTGGATACGCTCATGTTTACAGTTCTAGCTACTGCCGAATACTAAATTGAATACGAAAAATTGCTCCGCATGTACCCTACAGAGTGGGAGCGTATATTCCCGAAGATACCCGAATACACCCGACGAAATGCGCTACCGCTATCTGACCTAGGTCGGATTTAATCCGAGAGAAGAACAAAGTAGGAGGAGGGTTTAGGTTAGTTTACGTTGTTTGGAATTAGATTAGCTAGTGTTGCCTAGAGTTATGTTAGGTTAGTTGGACTTGTGCGGTTAAATAGCATGAAAAATTGATAGATTAAGTCAATGCCGCGTCGTTGACCTAACCTATGTCGGATTAGCGGTTGTGCATTTCGTCGGGTGTATTCGGGTATCTTCGAAAATATACGCTCCCACGTAATTATAAACCTTTTTGAATTAATTAACAGAATGCACAAACTGTGCTAGTATTGGTTTAGTTTGATTACAGGTATAGCAGTGCATCTATATCAAGCAATTTGGAGCCAGAAGGTAAGCAGTTGTAAGGGTTATGTTCACGTGATATTTTTAGTACAGCGGTATTTGAGCATAGGTTTCCGCATTCCCCTTATACAAACAGGCTAAAATTAGTTCTTCATTGTATTCAAAAATTTGCTGGCGCTATATTAACTATAATTCTGATCGTAATCCAACCCCGACCCTAACTCATGTTCTACGCAGAGCAAATCACTCTACTAACCGCTTAACCTTTGGAGGTTTCCTTATCTATGAGCCGTTTTCCGTCTAAAATAACCTTGGATTATTTACATCATCAGGAAATCCTCGTTAATTATCCTTGTGTTTTTCAGTTGGCAATATAGGAGTAAAATCCCATTAGTAAGGCAAAACGTTACAAATAGCGCACAACGTATAGGCCTCGATTGATTTACCCAATACAATAGAGAAAGGTTACAAATAGCACATAACGTGCGGGCTTCGATTGATTTTGTATGTTTACACTTGTTGATTCGTGTATCATATACCCAAGATTAATTTAGTTTGTTGATATTGTACAACAGAAGTTAAAAGTTTTAGTGCAGATTGTTTAATTGAGTTTAAGTAATAGTTAGTTAGCTAGTCAATTTCATGATGGCTGGTACCCATCAAGTTGTTTATTTGCATAAAGATGAACTGGATTACGAATTAAGAATCCGAGGAGTTAATAGCAGTAGACCAACGCAGGACAAAAGAAAAATGTTAAGTATTAGCTAAAGAAACAACAGTACCTGGTCGTTTAATTGATCCTTCTGTATATGTGTTAGAATTTTCTGATGAACGTGATGAGATTGATACATCGATAGAGTCTGTAAAAAATGTTTTATTAGAATTCGAAGGTGAGCTAGCAGACCCCACATTTAAGAGGTTACAGTCGAGATTAAAACATCTTGATGATCGAGTAAGAAGAATGAAAATTTCTTTAGATAATCCGGATGAAGCAACTCTATTTAAAAATGAATCGTTAGCAACTATCCTTACCATGACGGCCGAACTACATGAAAAACTTAAGAAGAATGAAGATGTAAGCGGATACGGTGAATTGTCTATGAGAGAAACCATTTCCGCTGTAGTCAGTGCTCCTATTCACACTGTTTCATATTTAGTTCCCCCTATTCCAATTGGTTCATGGTCAGTAAAAGTTTTTGGAGATCCAGGACAGGTTCATCAATTTTTGGACAGAGTAGCAAAGTTGGCACACTCGCGTAAAGTATCTGAAGAATATTTATTTAATGCTTCTGTAGAGTTATTCACAGGTAACGGTTTAGAGTAGTATAGTTGTGTTAGAAGTTCTTTAACAACTTGGAATTCTTTGGTTATTCGTTTAAAGGAAGATTTCTTACCATCACACTCAGAGGACGAGATTTGAGAAAAAATTAGGTCGCGTCATCAACGCAAAGGAGAATCTGTAGTCATATATATAGCCCATATGGAGAATTTGTTTAGCAGGTTACCACAATCACCAGCGGAATGCACAAAAGTTAGGATGGTAAAAAAGAATCTATTACCTGATGTTATTTGTCAATTAGCTCTAATGGAAATAGATACTATGTCGACTTTAATCAAGTTGTGCAAGAAATTGCAAGAAGCTTATGCATTCAAGCAAAAATTAGTACACAGTCCGGTGAATTATGTTTCGAAAGCACAAGGAAATTCGAAGTCACAGGTCGAAAATAAGTGGTCAGCTCCTGTTAGAAACTTTTCAGCGCGAACTAGTCGTAGTTTTTATAATAAATCATTTTCACCTCAGATACAATCTCTTGGAAATAGTAATAGTCTTTCTAGTAGTGTCCCTATAAATAAAATCAAGATGAAGAAACTCACATGTTGGAATTGTTTAGAAGATGGTCATACCTTTTGGAGGTGTAAGATTCCTCGTAAAATATTGTGTTATAGTTGCGGATATAGTGGAGTTAAAAGAGCAACTTGTCCGTTGTGTTTAAAAAAACGAGTAGGTAGGCAGATGCAGAGTGACCGGCATCATGCCTCTATGCAAAAGGCTACGGTTATGTTGTGTGAACAGAATAATTTTTTTGATAAAGATGATTGGTCGAAATGGCTTGGAATAGTTAAAAATTTTTGTCAACCTGCCATCAAGCAAAAAGCTGACGCCTTATTTGTAAAGAAACCTCAGGACAATCATCCGTACATTATGGTAAAATTATTGGATAGAGACGTAACGGGTTTGTTTGACTCTGGTTGTACTACTACTGTGGTTGGTTCATTAGCGTTTTCTGTTCTAGAAGAATTGAAATTAAAAATTTTCAAAACGGATAAGAAAAAAAATTTCCACTGCAAATGGTGCTCTGAAAAAAAGTTATTGGTTCAGCAGATCTACCTATCAGAATTGGAAGAGAGTATCGTATTATTAACGCTTTGATTGTACCCTCTCTCCCGCACACATTTATCTTTGGTAGCGATTTCGCAAAATCATTTGGTCTAGTAGCAGATTTCAGAAACAATACATAGCATATTCAAGATCATAATAGCAATAGTATAGAGTGTGAGAAAAGAGTGAGAATGTGAGAAAAAAAGTCGATTTATAGTGATATCGTTTTAGTTGGTGCACTTTATGTCGACACTTTACAGACTATGTTTGCACTAAGCTAGACGCAAGTGTAAAATATTGGCATTTGAACTGCAGTAAGTATTATCGAGCCTCAGGGCTCTTGTTAATTTAAATTTGCAGTGCAATTGCTTGACGTGGATACACGTGGATGTTCGTTTGATATTTTGTAACAAGATTATTTAATTTATGTGATTTTGAAGAATTCTAACCCGATTCAAAATGTAACAAGAAAATTTCAATTATTATTAAATATTCCGAAAATGGTTCAAGTACATCGCAATTATTCTTTTGAGAGATAACCATCGGTATGTAATTGGTTGCTTATTATGTACGTTCAAGTTGTAGCAACATTTGGAATGACAAAACAAGTAAGTTTTTTTATATTGTTCGACTTGAAAATTTTCAAGTTCGTTATGTTGTTGAACTTTGGATAGCTTTGTTATTTATGAAGAGAATCTAATAAACTTCATTTTTATTTTTCATTAGTACAAATGAAAAGATTACAGAGGGCAGTATATATGTATATTAAGGGTTAACTTTCAAGACTAACAACATTGAAATTATCATGTTGATCTAAAATTATCTAAGTTCAGATAACTAAATTGTTTCATTTTGCACTACAATATCAATTAATTGAAATATTTTAAAATGTAAGTTAAATATAAAGTCTATAAGTAGTACTACCGAAGGCTAAAAAAGATTCTGTCAGTAATACCATTAGTCATTCTTAATAATCAAGTTTGAATATTAATAAAAATAATCATTACTAAATTTTTATGATATAAGAATAACAACACTATCTAATTTTTGTGAGATATAGGTGTGAAGAAGATTATTGTGTATATATGTACATATTTTTTCTAACTATAACTAACATAGTCGAATTTTTTGAAGTTAAGTTTGTTAAGAGAAATCATTGTAAATAATTTTAAACTGATACTTAAGAGAATATAAATTCACTTCGGTCACGTCTATGATTATTATTTGGAATGAATGAGGTTTGATTCTTAGTAATTATAACCTTTTTGAATTAATTAACAGAATGCACAAACTGTGCTAGTATTGGTTTAGTTTGATTACAGGTGTAGCAGTGCATCTTTATCAAGCAATTTCGGGCTAGAAGGTAAGCATTTGTAAGGGTTATGTTTGCGTGATATTTTTAGCACAGCGGTATTTGAGCATAGGTTTCCGCATTCCCCTTATACAAACAGGCTTAAATTAGGTTTTCATTTTATTCAAAAATTCGGTGGCGCCATATTCACTATATTTTTGGTCGTAATCTAACCCCGACCCTAACTCATGTTCTACCCAGACCATCACTCTACTAGCCGCTTAGCCTTTGGAGGTTTCCTTATCTATGAGGCGTTTTCCATCTAAACTTACCTTAGGTTTTTTACATCATTAGGAAATCCTCGTTAGTTATCCTTGTGCTTTTCAGTTTGCAATATAGGAGTAAAAATTCATTAGTAGGACAAAACGTTACAGTATAAGAGCCCGAAAAGCTTTCAATTTTCAGTAGTGTAGAAATCAATAATTTAAGACCGTTATCAAGGAGGGTGAACGATTAACGGATATTCTAAGTGTAAATATTCTTTGCATGCATCTTTATTATATTTGTATAAATTTCAACGTTATAGCAGGAGCAAAACAAATATTGTTGAAAACAAATTCTTAGTAGTAATTTATTTCAAGGTTTCTTAATAGCTTGGTAGTGTGGTAAACATAATAATTGTTGGTAAATTTTCGGTAGGCAGACAGAGGACGTATTCATATAACATTTATTTTCAGCGAAGGTAGTGACGTATGGAACAGGCAAGGATCGATATAATATAAAGACGGATTATTTCCAGCATGCATTCGACTGGGATAAAAAATATCATATGTTAAGGGTTCGTTTGACTTTGTAAGAAACTGTGGGACAAGTAAAAATTAAAGTTTATAGCTACGAGTGAGATGCAGTATGGGTGTAAAGCCATTGTTTAAAATATGTGGAGTAGGGAATAGATATCAAAGTTATAGACAAGAATGCATAGAAGGAATGAAGATAGATTATTGGATCTCATATATAGAAAGGGGATAAACGATAGTTTAGAGAGGCAAAATGCTAGTTCGAGTAATCGTAATTGTAAGCAGGGAGTAAAAAGGGAAATGAGATATTGAATACAGGTTAGAGAAGGATGCAGCAAACGGGTAGTAAGAATAGAAAATATAGAAAAGGTACCGAGAAAGATATAGGAAATTTTCGTACGTAAGTTAGACTAAGACAACCTGAATATGCGTATTTTGAAGACGTGCTTTGGAGTGTAGAACTTGTAGCAGTTTGAGTGAGGGTTTTGACGAATTTAACATCCGTTGTTCATTTTCGTAGTAAATCGTTTGTTTGTTTTCAAAATTTCTTAGATTTGAAGACGGTTGGTGCACAGCTGCGAGTTTTAAATCGAAATAATGAACGTTATCGGTGGGGTTTTCAGAATTACCGACGGTTGAAAGTTGTTCGTGAGCGTGTGTTTTGTAGAAGCGTGTTGACGGTTTGAAAATTTACCAAGAAGCTCTATTTGTTTGTAGTAGTATGTTTTAAGACTTGACAGGGTATCAGGATGTCTATATAAACACCGAGAGGCAGTGAGAGGCTCTCTTTTACTTCTCATCCAAGCTTCGAGTAACATTAGTAAGCCAATTATGTAACTAGTGATTGTAATAAATTAATTCAAGTTAATTAAAACATGCACAAGTTGGTGTATTGTTGAATAAGCTGTTCAACAATTTTATGCAGTACATTTGAGTATACGAAGCTTGTGTCAGAACTGTAAGTAAAGACTGCTTGCTGTTTTCGGTTGTTGGTGCAAGATAAGCATTTTATGGAGTAGTGGGTATTAAATGGATCGATGTGATGGTGTACTGAGGCTAGTTGGATCCGTAGATGAAATCTAAGATTTGGAAATATCGTAATTTGGTGGACGAGAAAATTGGATAGCAGACTGCTGTCGAGGAGGGCATGATTCAACTTGGAGGTTGGTTCCGGAACATGCAGTCACAGTCGAAGGCAACATCATCGATGGTTTAGTTGCACATCCATATGAGGTGGTGCTTACCAGGTAACGATTTTGGTATAACTTTATTCTGTTGTGTGCATTTGGTGCATTATGACATTTTGGTGCCGTATTGGCATAATTTTAGAAATACTAAGAACAAAAGGGTTTACTTTTAACTGTTATAGAGTACTTTTTGACTATCTTTTTATGTGAGGATTTAGAATTATAAAATAATTTTTCAGTCTCTGTTTATGTACAAAGTAAAAGAGCCTATTGATGATTTCAGTGCAAAAATTAGCACATGTGTACAAAAAGGGTTTTTACTATGAGCTAATATTAGACCTGGAGTAAAAGTAAGGGTATGGTTAAACCCAGTTACTTTACTGAATTTATTGATGAGTAAAGTTGTAGTGCAAATATTAGATTGATAATGAATTATTGTGAAATGAGGATGATTGTAATGTAATCTATGTGTGAATCAATTATTAGAGAAAGATTTTTTGTTGTATAGAATTTTCTGTTGGAATATATTGTGTTGAATGTTTGGTAGTCGAGTTTCCTTTGGTAGAAAATAGGGTATTAATTTTAGGTATAAGTAGCAGAGCAGCCGTGGCACACTTCACTGAAGAAGATAAGCTTTGGCGACCAGGAAGGTAGGTGATCCAGCATATGTCCAGGTAGACTTCAGAACATTTATGACGCCCAAAGTGTGAGGCACAAATTTACCAACTTGTTTTCAAGAAAACCTCGCAGGATCTTTATGGCGCCCAACGTGGCCTCGAACAAAAAGAGAAACTTCCATTATTTTTTTGGCAGCTAGGTGGTGGGGCGTTTTAAATTTTAACTTCACCAGAGCAGCTCAGGAAACCTCGCAGCGGTATATATATATTACTCATATTTAGACCAGGGTAGAAAATTAAATAATCACATCAAATAATTTTAATCACCGTGTAGAAGCTTTGGGAAAAGATACATAACTCGCGTTATTAAATAAAAGCGTGAAGCATAAAAATTCATTCGTTTCATTAAAAATAAGAGATTTAAATCATGTACAAGACGCTTTATATCAAAAGAAGCAGTATTAAAAAGCTCTACGTATAATTTAATTATTCCTAGTAAAGAAACAAATAGAAATTACGTGCAAAATTTATATTAATTAACTCTATTTTAAGTAACCGGTATTAAACAAAACGTACAGATAATAATTAATATTTAGTTAGGATTCACTAAAATTTAAAGGGTATTAATTTTAATTGAAGTTAATTGAACCGTTAGTAACATATAATATCTATAAAAACTTGTAAAAACCCAATAAAATAAAGCTCTGAGAATTAATATTATGCTTGAACACCTGCGTAGTTTAAAAGTCACGTACGGCGAAAATGTTGCAGATAATTAATGGGTACAGAGAATCTTGGAGAAACCGTCGCATAATAGTTACGAGAAATGCTAAAGGTGGGATATTTCACAGTCCACATGGACTAAAATAATCGATAATAAAGAATATCAAGTTGCATCAATAAGAACAGGGTAGATAGAGACAGATAATATGCGCAAGACCGCGACACATATAGTAAAAGGCGTGAGTAGAGCAACGTCATGGGGTTGCGATTGGTTGAAAGTAAAAGGCAAAATTTGAGAGGTAAAAATAACATTTCTGTAGAAAATCCAATTAGTTATTTCCAGACGTTGCGTGCCGTGTCGAAATTTCTGAGATTTAACTGGGGCGAGTACAAAATTCGTAAAAATCGCATGCCGGGCTACGGAATGGGAACCGAGAATGCGAAATTCTTTCGAATTGTCCGTTTTGAGGACTCGACCGACAGACAGGCTAACCTCTATATATACCCAGGTGAATATGAACAAGCTCTCTTACATCTGCGACTTGATTCAATGCGTTAAACAGTGTTTTTTTAGTGTGATAGAATAATTTAAAGTTTGCTCGTATATTTTGGTGATGTAAAACAGTTTGTTCTTTACGTGCTACCATGAATGTACTTTAGTGCACTTAGATACAAGGTAATAATGTTTAGTATCACTGTACCAATTAGTAAAATTTACAACGACAAATGAGTACACAAAAGTAGGCAGTTTTGGCGTATATTGGTGAAAGACGCATGAATTTCTTTGCTATTTTTCGGGGGTGTTAATAATTAAATGGTTCAAAAACGTGTCTGGATCCACGAAACAAGGGTCAGATATACACAGAGGAGTTCCGGAAAAGCCCTGAAACAACTTTAGATGAATGGTGATGGAGAAGATTTTAAAAGCGTTGAGAATCAGAAGCCGTAAATATAACCCAGTTGGAATGGTGTGATTAACAAAAGGGACGATGTACATTGAAGCTACGAGTGCAGTAACCTTCAGGTAAATTATACTATTTTGTTTGAACTTTGATATTTTTGTGTGTGTTGAATAACTTTATAATTGATTTACTCGAAATGGACAGTAGTGAAATTGTACTAACAATAAAATTTTAATTTTAAGGTGAAATTTGCTTGTTTAAGTAGAAAGGGGTATTTAGTATTGATGTTCTGGATTATGATGAAAATTTGGGTATGTCTTTGAGCTCAATTAGACGAACCTGGTTAATTAACGTAAAGGGTGGTAGATGCTCCTTTGTACTCAGACTCAGGTCTGCATATATTGTTATAGTAATTAGTAGGCATCCTACAAGGACTTTAATTCTGGATGCACATTAAAATGATAACAAATTTAAATCTTGAAATTTTCTGATACTGAAATTTATGCTGAATTTTAATTTTGAAATTTTAATGTATTGTGAATATTGATGTAAATAGAGTTAACGTTGATGTTTGTGGTAGGAATGTATTTGTTTTTTTTTTATGAATGAGGATGAAGGTTTAACTAGAGGAGCAGCCGAGGCGATTAACAGAAGAAAGTCAATGGACCAACACAGTTAAGGTAATGAATAGCTTTTTGTAGGATTCACAGCATTCTTGACATCCAATTCGTAGGGGCTCGATTCGAAAAGCGGAGTACCCGGATTTTGGTGGTATCACAGCAATATATACATATATACATGGTTAATAAGATGAAATAATAACTTAGACTTTTTATGCAAAGCCCAAATGATCATTTCAAATCGAGCTAGTAATTTAAAGATGGAACATATAAGGTCTTGGACGGGACCTAAAACAGTATCTTGGTCTTTCTAAGACCATGCATTTTCCAATTACGCCACCAACACCAATGACGATAACAGGAAAATTTACCAATCTAAATCATATACACAACCATACATCAACCTATTTTTCAACTATGTTTGGCATTTTTGTCAATCATATCTGACATTATCAAGTTTTTGACTTATGCCAGTCATAGATAGGAAGCAACCCTCAATATTACGGCTTTAAGACAAGTATTAAATGTATATATTTTAGGTAGTTATTTAGACAAGGTAAGTTAATAAATATTAACGAATTACAGTAAATAAGATGAAATAATAACTTAGACTTTTATGCAAAGCCCAAATTTCAAACCGAGAAATATTAAGATACAGGTTCAAGTCCTGTCCAAGACCTTATATTTTTAATTAACGACATCAAATAATTTTCATCGCCGTGTATAAGGAAGCTTTGGGAAAAAGTACGCGTAATTAAAATGACTAGTGTGAAGATTTAAATCATTCAATTAGAATGTAGGGTTTGTATAGAATTTTATTAGATAATACGCGTTATTAAAACCGTGGAGCATAAAAATTTATTCGTTTCATTAAAAATAAGGGATTTAAATAATTCACTAGACGCTTTCTATAAAAAGAAACAAATAGAAATTACGTGCGAAATTTATATTAATTAATTGAACCATTAGTAATACATAATATGCATAAAAACTTTTAAAAAACCCAATAATACCAAATATAAGATGCGTTGCTAGCATACAAATCTATCAAGAAGGTTAAAATACGTAGAAGTATTACGATTGAACACCTGCGTATTTTTAAATATCAAAGTTCTAATAAATTCGAATAGATAAACATGCAGATTCTACGTATATTGGAAACGGTCGGATAAACCGTAGCTTATATTAACGGGAAAGGCTAGATAAGGGGTTATTTAACTCAAGTAAGTCACGTCGCGAATCCACGTGGATAGTAAAGAATATCGATTTGTACCACTCAGATCAGGGTAGAAAGAGACGGATAAAAACGCGCAAGGCAGAGACACGAATAATAGAAGGCGGGATTTGAGCAACGTCACTAGCTCTACGATTGGTTGATATAAGATGCAGATATGAGAAGTGTGAACATAACAATTTCTATACAAAATTTAATTAGTTGTTCTCAGACGTGGCGAGCCGTGTGGAAATTTCATAGATTTTCAACTTGGACGTGTGCAAATTTTGTGGAATCACTGTGCCGGACTGTCGAAAGGGAACATAGTATGCGAAATTCTGGAAATTGTCCGTTGCGGGACAAAACCGACGTGGCGGGCTCTTATATAAACCGGTGATAATATGAGTTTCTCTCGCTTAGATTTTCGATTTTTATTGAATACTTTAAACAGTTTTGCTCTTTATTTTTTTGATGTGATACCATACTTCAAGCAGAATACGTGCTACGATACAAGTTATTATGCATTAGTGCACTTAGAAAAGAAGATACAAGGTAATAAAGTCTAGTTATATTTGCGAGTATTACTGTACCAATTATCCAAATTAGTAACGATAACTGAATAAACAAAAGTAGGCAGTTTTGGGTATATCGGGAAAGAATTATGAATTTTAGTGCTATTTTTCGGGGGTGTTAATAACCAATGTTTTTCGTAAACGTGATTGGATCCACAAAACAAGATTTAAATATACATACATGAGTTCCTGAGAAGCCCTGAAACTATTTAGATGAATGGTGGTGTAGAAAAATTTTAAAAGCGTTCAGAATCTGAAGCCGTAAACATAAACCAGCTGGAATGGTGGGATGAGTAAATCCGATGTACATTGAAGCCACGAGTGCAGTAACCTTCAGGTAAATTATACAATTTTGTTTGATCTTTGATGTTTTGGGTGTGTATTGGATATCTTTATAATTTGTTTGATAAAAATGGACAGTAGTGAATTTGTATAAACAACAAATTTTTAATTTTAAGGTAAAATTTTCTTGTTTAAGTAGAAAGGAGTATTTAGCAGTTTATGTTTTGGTTATGATGAAAATTTGGGTCTGTCTTTGAGCTCAATTAGACTAACCTGTTTAATTAACGAAAAGGGGTGGGAGATGCTCCCTTTTATTCAGACTTAGGTCTGCACATATTGTTAATTTAATTAGTATGCATCCTACAAGGACTCTAATTCTGGATGCAAATTAAAAATGATGACAAATTTAAAATTGAATGTTATGATACTGAAATTTATGCTGAGATTTAATTTTGAAATTTTAATGTATTATGAATATTGATGTAAATAGAGTTAACGTTGATGTTTGTGGTAGGAATGTGTTTGTTTTTTTTATGAATGAGGATGAAAGTTTTAACTAGGCGAGCAGCCGAGGCGGAATAAGTAAAGAGGCGATTATCAGCAGAGAGTACCAGTTCCCATGACCAAAGGGGCATTTCACAGCAATATATATATTACTATATTACTATAATATATTTATATATTAATACTTGGCTTATAGCCGTAATTTTGAGCGTTGCTTCCTGTCTATATCTGTCATAAGTCAAAAAACAAAAAAAAAACTTCACACTGTCAGATATGATTGACAAAAATGCTAAACGTAATTGAAAGTTAGGTTTATGTATAGTTCTGTACACGATTTAGATTTGTAAATTTTCCAATTATAGTCATCGGTCTCGGTGGCGTAATTGGTAAACGCACAGTTCTGGCAAAACTGAGATGCAGGTTCAAATCCTGTCCAAGACCTTATATTTTTCTTCTTTCAATTACTAGCTCGATTTGAAATGATCATTTGGGCTTTGCATAAAAGTCTAAGTTATTATTTCATCTTATTAATTGTACTACGTTAGTATTTATCAACTTATTTTGTGTAAAAAACTACATCTATATATATATATATATATATATATATATATATATATATATATATATATATATATGTATCATCATCATTTTGTTATCGACCTTACTTAAAGTCGGTTTGACGCAGCTCTAACTTCTTTTCTATTCTGTGCTAATCTAAAAAGCTCTACATACCCTTCACAACCTAAATTTCTAATAATTTGACTAATATAGTTTGGTCTAGGTCTTCCTATATCCTTCTATCTTTTCCTATCCAGCTGGCTCTACATAGACATTTGCAACCTGATGGTTGTTACAGAACTCTAACATGTTTACATGATTACCATTTATAAGGAAATGAAATATAACCTGGTTATCCGCTTCAAAAAGGAAAAGTGTTAAATTATATGTTATGGTAAGGCTTAAGCAACGAATCGCTGCCAACATGCCAGACCGCTACCTAATTGTGAGTTATGCCATGGTGACGTTTATTAAATTATGTTATGGTAAGGCTTAAGCAACGAAACGCTACCAACATGCCAGACCGCTACCTAATTGTGAGTTATGTCATGGTGACGTTTATTAAATTATGTTATGGTAAGGCTTAAGCAACGAAACGCTACCAACATGCCAGACCGCTACCTAATTGTGAGTTATGTCATGGTGACATTTAGTTAACTGATTTTTATTTTTCTTTTTGTTTTGTTTTTGAACTTACTTAAAGTCGGTTTGACGTAGCTCTAAATTCTTTTCTATTCTGAGCTAGTCTAAAAAGGTCTACATACCCTTCACAACCTACATCTCTAATAATTTGACTAATATAGCTTTGTCTAGGCCTTCCTACTCTATTTTTATTTGGTAGTCTATAATCTAAGACTTTACTAAATAGTCCCTCATGTCTTAACTGGTGCCCTATCATTCTATCTCTCCTGACCTTTAATTGTTTCCACATACAGGGTTCCTCACCTATCCTTATATAAACTTCCTCGTTTGTTACTCTATCTGTCCAACTAATCTTTAACATTCTCCTATAACACCAAGTTTCAAAAGCTTCTAACTTTTTCTTATCTATTTCTTTAATTGTCCAAGTCTCACTACCGTATAGTAGAACGCTCCATACGTACGACTTTAAGAAACTTTTTCTATTATCTAAACTAATACTATTAGCTATTAGTAAGTTTTTATTTTTTAAAAACATTTTTCTAGCTTGAGCTATTCTAGCTACTATATCCCTTCTGCTACGTCCATCTTTTGTAATTATACTACCTAAATAGCAAAATTCATCCACCTCCTCTAACTCGGTATTACCTATTTTTAATTTTGGTTTAGAACTAGGCTGTAACTCACTTGTCATTATCTTTGTCTTTACTGAGTTAATTCTCATACTATAGTTACTCTGTAGTATCTCATTTAAAATATTTAAAACTCTCCTAACTCTTTTCTAGACTCTGCTATAATGGCTATATCATCTGCAAAACGTAACATGTCTATTTTCTGTCCCTGTACACTAATACATATCTCTTTTCTCTCTCTAGCTAAGTTTAAAGCTTCCTCAATATAAACATTAAAAATCAAGGGAGACAGTATACAACCCTGTCTAACACCATTTCTAATCTTAGCTTCCTTTTCTATTTCATCAAATCTAATTACTACGCTTTGGTTTTTATATAGACTGTAAATAATTTTCTATCCCTATGAGAGATTCCTATTTTTGCAAAACCCTGAACATAACAATCCAATTAACCCTATCAAATGCTTTTTCTAAATCTACAAACGCGAAATGAGTCTTTTTATTTTTTTGTAACTTTTTTCCATAATTACCTTAATCATTAGTATCGGTTCTCTAGTCCCTCTGTCTTTACGAAAACCATATTGGTCTTTGCCTAAATAATTCTCAGTCAAAGCTTCTACTCTATTTTTAATTATTATTGTTAGTATTTTGGAAGCATGAGAAGTTAAACTAACCGTTCTAAAATTCTCACACCTATCAGCTCCTGACTTTTTTGGGATTGGGATAATAATATTTTTTTCGAAATCTATTGGAACCTCACCTGTGTCATATATTGCTTATATATATATATATATATATATATATATATATACAGGGTGAGTTTTTAGTGTGGCAACAGTCGATAACTCCATTATTATAAAAGGTACGTAAACCAAATTTGGAGGCATATTAGGCATACCTATAGTGCACATTTTAAAAATATTTGGAAGCATACAGGGTGTTCCATAATTATAGGGCATATTAAACTTATATTTTTTTTAATGGAACACGCCATATATTATTACATTTTTGAAAAGCCCATAAAAAGAGCTTTAATTTGATATCAAATTGTATCTGTCTATTCCTTTTAGTTTTGAGATATTTAACTGTTTTTAGAAAAAATGACCCTGATTAGATACATTGCCACTGAACTAATAAACAACTTATGTTAATTTTCAAGATGCAAAAAATTTTATCATATACCATAGTATATTTGTAAATATCACTTTTTTGAAATTTCTTCACACTATACAGGGTGTGTCAAGTTTCGCAAAATGTAATTTTAAAATTTTTTTTTAAATGGCATCCTACCAATTTTATTGCTACAATGGATAGTTCATTAAGTGTCCTTTCATTTTTGTTAAGCATTCCCTATACCTAAATCCATTACTTTCTGAGATATTTTTGATTTTCTTCAAATTTTATGAATGTTTTTAATTTACATAACTAAAAATAACTTACTATTGGAGAATATTATAAAACAATTAATACATTTTGATTAACAATCAACTACACTTACCCAATAACAATTTTCACTAAAGATATAACAACCTACAATAATACGCTATCAACAGAATTCTGCCAGATCAACAATATGCATTTTATAGAAAATGTTCAAACAGGAAATCAGGCAGGCAGTCTACACAAGAAAAATGATAATCTTAGTTTAATTGCAGAACAATATCAGTCTGATGCCATTGCTATACCTGAGCACTGGCTAAAGGAAAATTAGATTTGCCATATAAATTTGGAAGGATTTAAATTAGCTGAATACTTTTGTAGAATAGGATACATGGAAAAATACATTAGAAAAAATTAAGGAATTATCAACTGAAATCTTATGTGAAGCAAATGTCATTGAAATGTGTCAAAAAGAATGTATTATTAGGTCTCTTTATAGACCATATAACAAAGACCAAAAAACCTTCTATAAGTTTCTGAAAAAATTGAATGAAATTTTATGTGCATTGTTTAAGTACCTACAAGTTAAATATTATAATTGGGGCAGACTTTAACGTTGACATTAATGCAGATACGCAATTTTCTAATGACTTAAAAAATCTCTTAACTAGCTTTAGTTTACAGCTAAGGACTAATAAAATAACTAGACCTGGCACAGTTAATGATGGCTCCTGCATTGATAATATTGCTACAGATTATCATAAAAATATATGGCATAGTAAAATTGTATTTGCACTTTTGTCTGAACATTTTGCAATTAATTTAAAAGTTAAGTTGGCTAAAATAAAGAATCATAACAAGGAAAAACTTAAATGCTAATAAAAATAATAACCAGACTAATTAATGATAATCGTAAATTGGTTTTTATAGATCATCTTAATTCAATTAATTGGTTTGAGATATACAAATTAAGGGATGAGGAAAGTAGGTTTTCTGAATTTCACAGATAGTTTTTATGGGCAGTAAATAGTGCCTTTTCTATTAAAATATAAAAATGCAAATATTAAAAATAATAAAAAATGGTATACACCTCAATTAGTTGAACTTAAACAAAAATGTATATATCAGTATTATCTATATCTTACTACAAAAAGCGAAAGTGTCAAAGAATAATACAGAAATTGTAGAAAAAGTTATGAATCGGGAATTAGAAGAACCAAATTAAAATATAACAGTAATCTAATAAAAGAAAGCAAATGTAAAAATAAAACTGTATGCAAGATAGTACATAAACTTACACATAAAAATAGTAGATCCTCTGATATACCCAATACTTTGACTCCTAATGACCTGAATAATTTCTTTATTAATTATGTAGAACAAATAAATGCCAGTATATTATCTTGCAAAAAGGACAGCAGTTATTATGTGCAAAAGGCTCCTAAAAAAGTAATAAATTCAAATTTTAGCATTCTAAGATTGTTGAGGTTTAGTTTCTGAAGTGATAAAATCTTTAAATAGCAATGGATGCTTAGATGTATATGGAATAAACTATTAAGTATTAAAATTGGCTAAAGAACATATAATTGAAATTTGAACACACTCGTTCAATTCATGTTTAGATTTAAATTTTTATCCAAAAGACTTAAAAATTATTAAAGTTATTCCAATTCCTAAAGGAAATAAGAATAACTACCATCAAACTTTGGGCCTATTGCAGTTTCTCCTATTCTGTCCAAAGTCTTTGAAACTTTACTTTACAAACAATTAACGCAATATTTTGAATTAAATAATTTGTTCTCGACTCAACAGTTTGGTTTCAGAAAATACCATAGCACCTGTGATGCTGTCCTTGATTTAACACAAAAAGTCATAAGAAACCATGAACTAGGACAAAATGTACACTTTAGTTCTTTTGATATGACAAAAGCATTTGACACAGTAGAACATAATATATTATGCAAAAAGCTTCAATACTATGGATTGGAATCATCTGCTGTGAAGGTAATTCATTCATTTTTGAGTATGAGAGTTCAGTATGTATATAAAGATGTAACGTGCATTTTTGTAGCTTAACATTTTACGCTTTACCCAATTCGTATATACATTTCTGTAACTACTATTTCTATATTTTATATTTATTAACTCGTTTGCGAATAATTTCTTTATATTATATTACGCGATTATCGACTTTCACTCTCCACGATTCGATAGTGTGGTTAGGTGATCGAGATCGAAACACATCCTTAGGCGAATGCGTGCTATTATAATGAGTGGATATTATTGATTTTCTAGTTATCGATAGCAGGTCGTTAAAGCAAACACCTGTGGAAACATGATTCCTGCGCGGTCCTTTGAAACGTGAGGTGTGTTATGAACTATCTTGGCATACCACGCCGTTGATATTGATCTTTCTGTACTAAATGTTTTGAAAAATAAATGAAATAAGTGCTCTTTCACTTAAAAAGTACGAGTGTAGTTTTGTGAGTTTGTGCTACATTCAACGTAGTTTCAGATAAGTACCTGTTTGATTTTTATGTCTTACGTATTGTAGAAGTTGTACTTTGACCCTTTAAATGCCTACGGAGTGAATTCGTATATCTAAAATAGTCCTACCATTCGTGAACTTTTAGTTTTACTGCCTTAGTGAAATGGTACGCATCGACCATACTACTTCCCCTTTAGATAACACAGGCGGAATATCTACAGAAAATAATAACCTGTTGAATTAAGCTACGCCGTCACGTGATGTGAATGTTAACGTCACTACAATCTGCTGTTTGTTCTGTTATATTCTTATTTGATATTTACTGTTACTAAAGTAGTTGAAAATTTGAGGCGACATCGTTAAACAGATAAAATTCGTCAATGTTATAAGATCAATTATATCTCATGTTACTTGTGGCTAATTTTAACTTTCATATACTAACTGTACTGATATCTTTTCTTAAGTTAACAATCTTTAGCTCCAAACTTGTATTTCCTTTAACTGAGAGAATTTGTAAGAAGTTTAATAATTTAATCCATACTAAACTCGCGAAAATTATAAATGAAGTATAAATTTATATTAGCTAGGTGTTTTGCTTCTGACCCTCAGTCGGACAAATTATAATTATTCATTTTGCTGTAAGCGGTACAAACGATAGTACTATCGAGTTCCGTCCCATTCGGACGATTAATGTTTTTGTTTTGGGCCATTTCATATTATCAGATATCGAACTTGCTCTTTGAATTACTGAACAATATTATTAACTCTATTATATTATAAATGCTACTATGCGTAATTTCTGGAAACATTGTGAACATATTGATAATTGGTAATTTGATAATTGTTACTGATGTATTACAAGAGTCAATTTGTTTTGGTTGAGCATTCTATATTATTTATTAAAGTGAAATTACTATATCTTACTCTTTTATTTGGGGTTGTGAACTCCAGGTATAATTACGATTATTTTCTTTATTTTACAGAAACAAAAGAAAAATGAAAGTAAAATTTCCACACAAAATTCTTTGGGAAATTCCCACAGGTAT
Source organism: Platerodrilus igneus (assembly GCA_036346225.1). Taxonomy (NCBI): domain Eukaryota; kingdom Metazoa; phylum Arthropoda; class Insecta; order Coleoptera; family Lycidae; genus Platerodrilus; species Platerodrilus igneus. The sequence continues at coordinate 1,046,880 of JARFIW010001306.1, forward strand.
TATGCAGACAGCGTTCTGTATGAATTTCTTTTTCTTACTGATTTCTATATTTAAATATAATATATAATTATTTTCTTTGAGCAGACTAGTGTTCTGCTAGTTGATAAATATCTATCTTTATTTTATGTATGTGCTAATACTGTGTTTTATTTTTCAGCTAGGTAAATTGTTGCGGGTATCCTTATTTTTCTTGCTACCCCCCCACTCTCCGTCTCTCACTAACCGTGGCACTACCACTCCTCCCCTTGATTTATGACAACCTAATGATTTACTTTGTCATAAAATTTCTGGCGTTCAAATTGGACGTTCACTTAAAAATACCCGTGGAAAAGACTGTACATACTCGGAAGGTAGACAGATTATGTATGGTGTACCGCAAGGATCCGTCTTGGGACCCATACTCTTTAACCTTTATATAAATGATTTACCTCATAGTATAACTGCTTCAGGTAGCGATCTATTTGCAGATGATCTTGGACTTAAAATCAGTAGTAGTACACAAGGGCAATAAGAAGTTGTATTAGATAATAATGTCCAAATAATTGAAGACTGGTGCAAAGCTAATAAACTATGTTTAAGTAATGCTAAAACACAGAATTTGGCATGTAGCTTTGATAGACGCCTGAGTATTAACAGTGGATCGGTGAAGTTCTTAGGTATCATCTTAGATGTGAACTTTAATTGGAAGGCTCATATTGAATACATTGTGAATAAACTAAGTATAGGTCTCTTTATACTACGTAAACTTAATGGTACAATCTATACGAACATCATGATTAGTGTGTACTATGCTTATATTTATAGTCACCTTGCTTATGGCATTATAATATGCGGTAACAGCACTGCTGCAAATAAACTATTTATTCTACGGAAGAAAGCAGTTAGAATTATTTGCCAAGTCTCATCCAAAACCCATTGCAAACCACTGTTTTTAAAACTAGGTATAATGTCATTTCCATCAATGTATGTTTATACTGTCATACTACATGTAAAGAAAAATATTATATCTTTTACCCTAAACAGTGATGTACACGATTATGATACTAGAAACAAACATAATCTTAAGAATGATTGTTATAAGTACAGTAGATCAATGAAAAACTCACATTCTACAGCAAAAAAACTATTTAATTATTTACCAATTAATATTAGAGAAATGCCTTCAGTTAAATTTAAGAAGCGTGTTAAAGAATTACTAGTTACAAACTGCCTCTATGAAATTAATGACTTTTTTGAAATTCCCCTTTAATTTCCAATAGCTACATGTTCTAATTAAATGTAATTAAATGCCTAGAGTGCTTAAATGCTTAACTATTTTAAACTTGTGGCTTTTTGTGACACTTTTATTATATTTTAATATTATAATAAAAATAATTTGACTTCCAATATGTAAATACATTAGGATCTGTATTGAAATTTTATTGGATTTTAATATTTAATTAGTAATAAGTTGACTTCTTATGTACTAAAAGAGGATTAGCATCACCTTAAAATACTTGGTAAAAACCATGTTAGTGTTTATAGTTAAATAAAAAAGTGTGTGTGTATGTGTGTTTGTGTATGTGTGAATGTGTGTGTGTGTGTGTGCATGCGTGCGTGTCTGTGTGTGGGTGCATGCATGCGTGCATGTATGTGCATATGTGTGTGTGCGTCTGTGTCTGTGTGCGTGCTCATGCACGTGCACGTGTGCATATACACAAACCTAGAAGAAATACTGTAGCTTCAATTGTCTATCGGAAATACTAGGCGCCAAACAACCAAAATCATCGGGTAAATTATTAATTCTTGCCTGCTTAATCTATTTTGAGAATGATGAAAACTATTTGTAAATTGACTTATACTAAAAACAAACTATTTGAATTACTACATGATGACTAAATTTTTTATTTTGGCTTTCGAACAAGTTCGGGGTTTTTTCACAGTGGTGAACCTGAGCTTCTTATAATAATAGTATGCAAGAGCTCGATATGTAACTATTGAAATTATAACACTGAAATTTCAGAATCTTTTTATTCGCATATGAAACAATTGAAATGACAAATTACAATTCCCAAAGAATACCCTGTAAAATCTTTGTACACTCACAATCTAAAATACAGATAAAAATATCTAAAGTTTGCTGGTCAAACTCCTTGCTACCCACAAAAACTCATAATTTACAATACATTTAGATGGCTAATTTATCTTTTGAATGGCATATATTCCAAAATAACGCTACACCATACTTTGTAGTTTGCACTATAATAGCAGAGAATAAAATCAATAATCAGATATCATAAAAAAGTTAATTTGTGTATGTGTTGTTATTTTTACGATAAAAAAAAACATTTATAAACATGACGCCTTAGAAACACAACCTTGCCATATTATATGGTAGTTTTACAGAAATTTATTTAAAAAAAACATTTCTTGTCCGAAGATTGGTTTCAAATATACCTATTTATTTTATAAATTAAAAGATAAGAATTTGATCAATTGACCAAAAAAAATTAAAAAAATTTTGACAAGTCGAAAGCACAACCTTAGCATGATATACCTAAAATACCTTGGAATAAATATTATGTGATATTTTAAAATAAAAAATACAAGATGTTTACTTATTGTAGATTATTATACAAAATTCATCAAAATTGAAAACTAGGATCAAACACAACTAGCTATCATATTATAAATGGTCTCAAAGCAATTTGGTGAGATATGGTATTCCAATATCAATAACAGATTATAGTCCTCACTGTAATTCAGAACAATTTAAAGAATTTTCAGAATCTTAGAATTTTAATCATATAATGATGTCACCGATATACACCCAGTTGAGCGGCATGACTGAACATCATATATAATCTATAAAAAAGATATTTAAAACTATCGATGAGCAAAAAGATATTCACCTTGCGTTATTGCAATATTGCAATGCATCAATAATTCAAAATTGCTTCCCAACACACATGTTACTGTCGCGTATGCTACCAAATAATTCATCGATTCATGATGAAAAATTTAAACCTAAAATATCAAACAGAAGAAATTCAATAACAAAATTAAAACTAATCAGCCAAATCAACAAAAATACTTCAATAAAAAGGATACTAATCAATTATACACAATAATTCAAGGTTCTGATGTTTTTGTTCAAAGAGCAGTACAATGCAGATGGACAAAGAGTATTGTATTGGCAGAGATAGTCAATATAGGTATAAGGTTAACTTGAAAATGTTAGTATACTAGTAAGAAATAGATTTATTAAACTGTAATTTAGGATCTAGTAATATTTCGAACAAAAAATTTGTTAAAGCAAAGGAAAATAGGAGTGACCAACTTATGTTTAAAAAGTTGGTCCTGCTACCTATACCTCCATTGTTTAATTATAAGTGTAAATCTCCACTAAACATAGGAATCTAGCTAATATTATGGTAAAGAATAAGGTGGCTATTAAGTAGCCTATATATTTATAAGCTGATTTTGACAATTTCAAATTGCAAATATAATCAACATTACAGACCCGAGTGAAGATAAACAAGACAATGAACCTTATCTAAAGTAATATTAGGAATACGTGCAAATTTGTAAATTTATATATATATATATATATATATATATATATATATATAATTTAATATTTTGTGAAGGAGATTTAGAAGCAGAAAACATCATTACCTGTTTGTAATGTTTCCTGATACTTCAACGCACAGATGAGATCAAGAACTCGCTTCTCCAGGGAGAAAGCAGTTGTAAAATAAATGCAGAATGTAGCACATGTTGCTTTATATTTATGAATACAGATTTATTTGATAACAAGTGTCTAATTTAATTCATGATAGAACAACATAGCAGCTAAGTCACCTGTATGAGGAACCCAGGGCAGCCACGACTTACACTCAAATGTCTAATTCCAGATAGTTAAGACTTATAGAGGGATATTGTGGTATAGTGAAATTAACTACTTTTAGTAGCACAAGTGTGTCTTTAGTTCTATTAATTATTGACTGTCGATTAATACACAAATTGCTTCCATTCTGTATTGTGCTAGTACTTTGTGTTATATATTTCGGATACAACTGTTTTAAAAATAATAAATCCGTAATTATATTATATATATTATATAGTGTTTACACATTTAATTACTGTGTAAAACAATCCTTGTTACAAGAATGGAACTAGATGAGGAACTGTAAGCTGCTGATCTTAGATTAGCTAGATCCTTTGTACTTTTGTAGGTCTACTTACCTATATCCATAAGCAGCAAAAATTTACAACAGAACTCTGATGAATTATTACAGAAATGAACTACATTACATTTGATTTTCCAATGCTCCACCCGAAGGTACTACATTGGCCAGGAAGCGAGTTTTTTTTTTACCTGGAAAATTTTGAATTTTGCCGAATCCTTGCTGTTCCAAGCAAGGTAGGGATCTTTAACGTGCGTGACAACACTCACACACGGGACCTCCATTTTACCTCTCATCCGAACGAGGGTGTATTTTTGCGAAAAATGCTCGCCTAACATTTTTCAAGCGGACCGTGTCGGGATTCGAACCCGGGACCTAGGGCGTAGTAGTCACACACATACCACTACGCCACGGAGCCGCCCAGAGAAATGAACTACAGCAAAACCTCTCAGGCAGACATTTTTGGGACACTGGAAAACTCTTTGTCCATTTATTGTAAAAAGAAATGCATGTCGGGGGGGAGGGAGGTAGATACATACATAGATTATTTATATGCAATTATTGAAAATAGTGAAGTAAAGTTGTTTGGTTAGTAGTAATGTGAGCTTTAAAGTGTTAGTCTATTTGATTCATTTTTGCCGTGCGCTCATAGGCTTCGTTTGCTTGTTTTGCAAATTGAACCGTCACTATCCACATAGAGGAGAATGATTATAACACAGTTGTATTTACTGTATCGGGATTGTGAAAATTTGCTTGTTTCTGCTTATGAGAGGTGTCTGCTTTGAGAATTTCTACATTTTATTTAACTTTATATTTCAACTACTTTTCACATTTTCAATAAAATTAATGTGTAACTTGCGTGACTTTTATTGATTCTAGGAAACGCTCTAGCAATAAAATCATTGTTAAGTACCAAACTCACAACCTAATTTGTAATAGTTCTCCATAACTTTTCCAATCGAAGCAATATTTTGATTACATTAAACATTGTATCATATTTAAGTTTCTAGGTTGGGCACACTACCTCTTTTTTACGAAAATTATTATAACACAGTATGAACTACACAAAGTAACACGATTGTAGTAATTTACTTATCCCTTATAAATGTAAACAAAGTTTTCGAACAAACCCAGAATGTTGAGGTTATGTCAATTTTGCCTTTGTAAATATTCGCACTACTACTATAATTAATACACTACTTATTACGAAAATAATTTACTATATACTGTGTAGTACACTAAATTTCAATTCAGCAAATACAAAATCCATAATAAATAAATTTAAACTATTCTGGTTTTAAACCTTATTATTTACGAGCGTCTCACGACAGTAATGCCGTGGCTGCAATGATAGGTTAGGTTACTGTTAGAAATAGATATTATTATTAAAACACAAATCACTTAACACGCATATCAGAACAGTTGTTGCTAAAACTATTGCAGACTGTTCTGATATGCATGCTAAGTGATTTGTGTTTTTTAATAGTAATATCTAATTTATGTTTTTTAATAATAATAACCTTTTCTAACAGTAACATAACCTGTCATTGCAGCCACGGCATTACTGCCGCGAGACGCTCGTTATTATTTCACCTTATTAATAGCGCCATCTTCGGCTAAACTCGTAAACAATTTCCATAAAAATGGCGTATGACTAATGCATTATTTAATAAAATCCATTCAGTACAACACGACCACCATGATGAATATTTTTAACATTTATTAACAGAGAGCGAATATACAGCAATAAGAGTATCCACCGAAAGCCTTTTTTTGGATACTGCTTGATTCCGTAAAATGTAGTAATTAGAATAAGGTTAGTGAATTTTAACTTAGATTTCAAGCGTATTTGCTATTTGTTACGCTATTTTTTAAAAACTAAACAAACTTTCTTTAGAAAGTTTTATGAATGTAATATATTTTGCTTATTTTCATTTAACAAAGTTATTTAGCAAACCGGAAACCTTTCCTTTCATGTATTTTAGGCAACCAATCATATATCCTATCGCGCACTTAAGAAATAAGTAGATACCATTACCGATATATATTGATGCTTCCTGTATGGTAATTTTTTTACTGATTTTTATAAACTACAGTATTCAGAAACTTCCATTGAAAATGAAAACTATGGATGGATTTTTTATTTATTAAACGTAAAGAGTAAAATATGTAAGCCATAAACTAAAAATTGTTTACTTAAATGTCACAAAAAACTTTTTAATGGCAGGTAGCGTGTTGAAATAGAAGCACCTGGAGTGATGATCCCATTTCTACAATTCCGTATCTGCAAATTCCTTAATTGTTTCGCATTGAGATATTGATCGATGTGTTTCACGACATCTACTTCGAGTCTGAGTTTTTGACGATTTCCAATATGTGTAGCATAAAAGTCCCACAATAACACAAACACAAGCTGCAAGGTGAATTCCAATTATTAGTAACACGCATTTATCAATAGTTGCTAAAAACGTAATAGATGTTAAGTAAGAAAAATAATTTTGAGTAGTTCACACAAACCTAATTTAGCTTCTGCAGTTGCATTTCCTGATGTGATATTCGTGACAGCGTATGTTTCATTTTCCAATAAAGAAACTGGCTCAAGCATTGGGTTAAATAATACCATCATTACTGTTTATTGAAGATTTTTATATATTAGGGTTTGATAATTATTAATACTACTTACCGAGAAAGTTAACGCAGTTTGCCATTTTTATAAAAATCATTTTGTAATAACTTTTATAAACGATACGTTTTTGGTCGAAGTTCATAAAAGAATGACTAACTATACTTATCAATCTATTGTTTTTTGCAACTACCAATAGCATCTGAATCTAACTATTATTCGTCATAAAGGTTTCGTTACACGCAAATGCAATGTAGATTAAATAGTCATCACAGAACAATTTACAATAGAACCTTTATAAAACATTTCATAGAAAACGGTGACTAGGTATTGTTTCACAAGGAATCTATTGGTCGAAGGTGATTTTTCATTGAGTAGCTATTGACAGAAATTAGCTGGTTTATAGACTTGCATCTTTCAATATTATGCAACAGCAATTGGAAAATTTCACCAATTTAAGTACTTAACAATGGTAATTCTTATATATTTTAGAACTATATTGGGAATGAATGCGCATCTACTAAAAGTCGAAATTGCTAAAAAGATTTTAACCTGACGTACCAAGGTATATACACCCAATGCTTAATTTAAAATTGCGCCCTCTACGTTAAAAAAATGTATGACATAAGCAGGGGCGGACTGGCAATAGTTCAGCACCGCTGGATAATACTAATTTCATGCCATTTTTAATATTATATATACAGGGTGTACCTGAAATAAGGTTTGAGCTCTTAACAAGCGATTCATCGCGTTAAATTAAGTAACTTTTGTTCTTTAAAGTTTTTCAGAAAAGCATTCCCTTTGTAGATTTATTCGCTATTAAAGTTTAAAGTCCGGTTCTGGCATTTCCCTATATTAAAAAAGCTACTTAGCTTTCATCAGCATTTTCTGATTAAACAACTTCTACAGTCATAAGTGATTTACATTACGTGTATTTCAGTAAAGCTAACCGCATTAGTTGATACGTATTATTTATGTTATTTGGTCTTTGATTTTAATCTGCTGCAGTTAGTCGTTAAAAATGTATACCAATGCAGAATAGTGTGACATTGTATTGATATACGGGGAGTGTAGGTACAATGTGGATGCCACTCAGAGGTTGTGGTCGAACGTTTTCCTACTCCATCATTACCAGTGGCGTAGCGTTCACCCCCGTGGCCCCCAAGGTGCGGGGAGGCCCAGTCCACAAAAGGGCCCTGCGACAACTACAGATATAACTTAACCCCCCTAAACAGCTTAAAAATATAATTTAAGTTTTCTTGCGGGATGGGGGGGGGGCATCAGTTTGAGTGCGCCACTGATCATTACCCTATATAAATTGTATTTTACAGTGCGTACAAAGACTTTGAAATACGGGAACTATAAAACCATAGTATGAAGGTCGAGGAAGAGAACGATCGCATCATGTTTAAGAAGCAGAAGAACAAATTTTGCAACTTGTAGTCAATGATCCCCATACAGTACTCGTGAGATAAGCAGAGTTGTCAATATTTCTCATTCCTCAGAGGACCGTATTTTACGCTATAATCTTTTGTACCCGTATCATGTGAAAAGAGTGCAATGTCTCACAGACAACGATTTTGGGGCAAGACTTGAATTTTGTAAATGGTTCAGGCAGCAGGAAATTGCTCGTTTCGGTTTTGGTGCTAGAGTGTTGTTTACTGAGGTATGTTGTTTTACTCGGGATGGAGTACTGAATTATCATAACACGCATGTATGGAATTATGCGAATTCCCATTGTAACAACCCGATTTTTAATCGCTTTGTTGAGCATAAAATTGTATATTTCACGAACCGTGGTGGAATTATTATATGTACGGGTTACAAAGCCTGCATAGACCGTGGTGGAATAATCTCATACAAGCAAATGCTTCTATATTTTAAAAAGCTTTCGTTTTACATCTACGGTACCTGAGATCGCATAATATTTACAATACAATGTAGTGAGAGGGTTTAGTTTCTGGTATTTAAACATATGGTGCGGCCTATGGCCGCAGGACCGGACGAATTCATTGGGGTTTTTGCAGGAATGTGGTTGCAGATGTAAAGAAACAGCAATGATTCTTGGCTTTTTTTTCATGTGTGTCTTTGAGTGAAGACGTGTTTGAGTGTTGCTTTGAACACGTAAGTACTTATTTTGTTTGAAAGGACATTTATTTTTAATAATGCAAGTAACACTTTGATATAAATTTCCTTCTGATTCTACATCGATTTATTATTATTATTATTATTATTATAGTGCCTTTATTGCATCGTAATTTACAACACAATGTTAAGAAGTACATGAGGCGAAGTCTAGCTAACGCTACTCAAACTTAACCTCAACTAATTACAATTTTTAAATAATTATTTGCAATAAAGAAATTGTGGATAAGTAAACACAACAAGTGACTTGTAGTTAGTCTACAACAATTACATTATGACTATTCAAGAAATAGTTAACTGTATGGTAAAGCTAGTGACCAAGTTGTGTACGTTTAATTTGTTCTTGCACTAGTTTGGCTTTATAGTGCTTTTTAAAATATTTTAGCGTATGTGCTTTTAGATCCGCCGGTATATCATTATATATATTCACAGCATTATACGAAAAACATCTTTCAAACACAGCACGACGAAATTTAGGCATCGTTAACGTATGGACATGTCGAATACTTCGTTCATGCATGTCACCTCTGAGTACTAACTTTTCTTTAAGATAAGCTGGCGAAGAAGTAGACAAAGTTCGAAAGACTAAAGCACTTATGTAATATTTAAACAAGTTATCTATTTTCAACCAACCAAGCTCATTTATCTTTGCAGACACTCTGTCAAATTTGCGAAGTCCGTAGATAAATCTACAACAATTGTTCTGCACTTTTTGTAGACGATTTTTTGTGACCTGGAACAAACATGGATAATATATAATAAGGCCATAGTTTAAAATAGGTAAAACTAATGTTTCACAAAGTATCCTTTTTAGTGCAAAGTTGAAAATATGCCTATTTTTATACAGTTGTCTAAGAACAAGGTAAGATTTTTAATCAGTAGAGAGACATGCTCCTCAAAACGGAGTTTGCAATCAAAAATTATGCCTAGACTTTTTGAGCACTTCAAATTCTTTAATGGCTGCTTTTGAATTATAATTTCCATGTTGATTGGTGATTCCTTTCTAAAGTTTGGAGAAAAATCGATGACGTTGCACTTTCCAATATTTAATTTTAAGTTGTGATCAGAGGAATATGTGACAAGACCCTGAAGGTCATTTTTGATACGATTCGAAGCATTATGAACAAATTCTGGATCATATGAAAAACATAGTTGAGTATTATCAGCAAAGCATTGGATATTTACATGTTTTATAGCCTTGTGAATATCCGACACGTAAATTAAGTATAGCATGGGGCCTAAGACTGAGCCCTGAGGTACACCAGATGTAATTTCAAAAAAACAGGACGAGCAGTTCTCGATTACCACTTTTTGAAATCGGTTTTTTAGATAACTGTTGAAGAAACTACAGGTGGTGTTATCAAGACCATAATATTTTAAGATGGCGCATAATAAGTCATGATCAAGAGTGTCAAAAGCCTTTGAGAAGTCTAGTTGAACCATTGAAGTAGCTAGTCCCATATCAAGCGCACGAAATATGTTGTCAGTTATAGAGAGTAAAGCTGTTGTGGTACTGAAGCCACTTCTAAAGCCGGATTGATAATCAGGAACAATTTTGTTCATCATTACGTATTGGTATAGCTGTCTTAATACGACCTTTTCTAGAACTTTTGACATTGCGGGAAGAATACTTATTGGTCGTAAGTCGGTAAACGACTTAGGGTTACTTACTTTAGGAGCGGCTTAACAACTGAGTATTTCCAGGATTCTGGAAAATATCCAATTTCAAACAACAATTGACTATATGTGTCAGATGTGGTGCAATGACTGGTAGGCAGTATTGTAACATCTTTGCAGAAACATTATCTTGACCAATAGCATTTGATTTAAGGTTGACAACAATCTCTTTAATTTCCTCAATAGACGAAAATTGAAATGAGAACTGAGAATTTGGATTAAACTTATTTGCTCTGTAGTAATTTGTAATTTTTGCACAGTTATTTATTGGAGTAAAGACCGACAAAAAGTAATCGTTCACTTCCTTAGGATTTTTTAGTTCTTGAGGTATTTCGATTATTGGTTTTCCTTTAACATTTAATAGATTCATTGCTTGCCAGAGATTTTACTGTTACAGTGTTTTGTCCGATGGGCTAAGTAAGCAAATTTCTCTCTTCGTATGGCACCAGTTACTACGTTGCGTAAACTTTTGTAGTAGTTGTAATCAGTGATGCACCTGGTGCGTTTATATTTAGAAAGTGCTATGTCGCGAGTCTTCATCATACAACGAATATTGTTAGTTAACCACGGAGAAAATGGTTTCGTAACCTTTGATGTAGTCAGCGGGGCATGAAGGTCAAAGAGATGAGATAAGTTTTCGGTAAGGTATTGTATTTTCTGTTCGATGGAGTTTATATAGAAAATGTTATCCCACTGTATATTTATAAGGTTGGTATTGAATTCATCAAAAGAAAAGTTGCGAAAGTTTCTGTAAGTAACAAACTTTGGTCGCGGACGAACATAAGTTAAGTTGATAGTACAGAAAACAGCTCGGTGATCAGATATTTCATGATCGATAACACCCGTATGTAGAACCAAATCACTTTTGTTGGTAAAAATTACGTCCAGAAGTGTCTGGGAATTATTAGTTATCCGTGTCGGCTCCGTAACCAATTGGCTTATGTTGTAAGAACCAACACAATTAATGACGGTACTATCAGTTAACTGGTCTTCATTTATATCACCCATAACTATAATGTGTTCAAATTGAGGTACAATAAACGAAAGCATGCTATCTAAGTATTGAATGAAATCCGGCAAGCTGCAAGCAGCTGTGCGGTAGATTACACCAACTAATAATGTATTTCTACCAATCTTTATAGAGACCCACAGATATTCGATTCCTATTGTGCACTGGAAATCTCCGAGACATACAGAATACGTGAAATTATTTTTAATATAAATTCCCACACCACCTCCACGGCTGCCACGGTCTTTGCGAACTAACTGGAATTCTGGAATATATATGTCATGATTAGCTATTCTATCATCAAGCCAGGTTTCGGATATACATATAATGTCCAACTGATTCAAATTAACACAATCCGAAAATGCATCAAATTTTGGAAATAGTGAGCAAGTATTAAAATGACATAGTTTTACGTTTTTATTCATATTCAATTCTCGATCTTAGGACTTCAACTTTATTTAGGAAGTATGGGCATTGCGAACTGCTAGCGGAATGATTGGTACTAACATTAGTTTTGAATTTTGCATTGTTGTTAGTGCAGTTATTACAACGTAATACATTTTGAGTACATGCTTTTCTTTCATGGTTACCAGAACAATTTGAACAAATAACAAGATCGCTACGACAGTCTTTTATGTGATGGCCATGCTTCCAGCATTTGAAACACTTCACTACGCTAAAATGTTCCTTAACATTACACTTTGACCAGCCAATGTATAGAAAGTTTCTTGTAATTATTTTTTTAAAAATTGCGGGCCTAGTCTCAATTACAACATTAAAGCAATTTTTAAATTTAATTTTCGTAATAAATTTGATGTCCTTGGCCTGCCCAGTTAATTGGTTTGCTTCCACCAAATTATTAATAAATGCAGGGTTTTCCACTGAATTGATATCAACACCTTGAATTATTATCCGCGGATTGAGTTTTTTAGGCACAGTTACTTTATACGCGTTTCCAAAATCCCGATTAAGTATTTGCTTCAATTTATCTCTAGAAATATTGTCATTGCAATTGACTAGCATACCATCTTTAGTCAACCTAGTTCCTAAAATTTGAACGCTAACAGTGGAAGGATCAATCTTTGATTTTATAGAATTAGCTATCTCAACATTTGTGGTGTTTCGATTTAGAGACTGTACCATTAGGACAGCTTTATCTTTGCTGGCTTTAACTGCAGTTGCATAAGTATTTACAGATATACCATCGACAGATGTTAATTTCATGTCAGGTTTTGTACTTGATAAATCGTTTACCGATAAGTTGGTTTTTTAGCAGTTTATTTACATATTCTAATTCTGCAACGTACTTAGATAGAATATCCTTTTCACGTGTTAAACACTCTACTTCTTTAGATAGCACTGCTATCTTGAACGTATCGGTACTTGAAGTTGAACTTGGGCCTTGCTTATTTTCTTCATCATCGTAACAGTTACGGCAACTAAAGGAATCTTTATTGATTTTAACAATTCGCGAAATGGAATCTAAACATTTCACATGGATTGAAACATCACATGATTGACTAGCACATGTAATATCACTTGCAGATGTAAATTTACCACAAAAACGACACTTTTTATCAACAATTTTATTAGTATCCTCCGAAGCCGATCCGCTCGGCATGACGGCTGACCGGACTATTTATGTAGACCATTATTGAATTGTAACGAGTTAACCTGAGTATTAATTCTGGGTACCGGTGTACATACATTATCGGGCCTGTCAAATAATTGTTACTTCTTTATGAACAACGTTGCCCGCGAAGTTATTTTGTTGTTTTGTGTTATGAATATTTACAAATGGTTGGTTACAAAGACTTTTCATTGTTGTTTTTCTTTGTAAAAGTAAGAAATGGTTTAACACAAGATGTACAGCATTAATATATTTTTATAAATAACGTTTCACTTTTATACTATACTTACAAATACTTTTTGTAATATATTGCATCTGTGCACAATATTAATTTTATTAGTATAATTTTTAAAATAGATTCTTGTACTTTTTGTATTAAACGCTGATGCAGACATTTGATAAGGTGTGGTATTGCGTCTATTTGGAATTTTTAGTTCTGTTTTATCAATTAGCATAGTTGCTTGTAAAACAAGTAATCTGTAAACAATTAAAAATAGGATATGCAATCTTATTAGTGCTTTTGTTAAATTAATTAAAGGTATTAAGTTAATCATAGTTAGGCTAAGGTTAGGTATATGTGATGACGTGCACGTCCCAAGATAACAATTAGGTTAGATAGAATTACGTTATTTTATGTCGGAATAGTGGGCCCTGTAGGCCTTATTGCATTTCGAGTTCCAGACTGTTATTTATTTGTTTATACATGCTATTCCTGACAGTCGATGGTATAATAAAATGTTCTTGCTTTTTCTAAACTACGAGTTTATTTCATGATTACTTTTATTAGGTATCAGTGCCTTTCCGCTGATTGGCGCCCATGTTTATCATAAATTGTTAATATATGTATTGATGATTTTTATCCATATCGCATATTTGGTAAGTACAAGCAAGGGTTTAGTTAAGAGTTTGAACCACGACCTACGCCGCTGAGTTTAGTCTGCCTGGCCTTAATTAACCGTCTTGACTGGTCTTTACAGGCCCTCGACGGACGGTTGATTATGTAATTATTACACCATGTGATACAAAAAGGCCGGTTTCAACATCGCTTTTTTGTAAATGTATAGACCGGAATTCTGGGGAACACGCTTATTGGGCCGTTAATTTTACAGGTGCAAGTTACTTAATTTCTTAAATGCCATACTTGATCAGGAATTGGATGATGTACCTCTGGAGCAACGTATAACTATGTGGTTCATGTATGACGGCGCCCCGCAGCATGTCAGTCGCTTTGGTCGAATTTATTTAAATGAATAATTTCGCCATCATTGGATGGGTGGAAACGACGCTGTCCGCTGGCCTGCCCGAACTTCAGATTTTAATGATAGACGTTTTCTTCTGGGGGCTACCTTATAGACGAAGCCTACAAAATCCCTGTAAATAATGCGGAATAGTTAATCAAACGCATAATGACCGCAGCAAACCACATACGGCAAAAAGAAGAATGCTTTAGGAGAGTGCAAAATAGTTTACTACGACGCGTCGAAACTGGAATACTTGCAAGCGGCGGTCATATCAAACATTTATTGTAGTGTTTTCTAATTGATTAAAATGTAACTAGACTTTTTACTTTAAAGACCAATTGCAAAGAAATTACTGCAAAAGTGAATCAGAAACAAGAAATTCGCAAAGCATTTACAAATTATATGTACATATTGTAATTTTTTTAAAATATCTGAAATATGTGTTGAAATACTAAAGACCAACGAAAAAAAAAGAAAAAACTAAATTCGAATATTTGCAAATCTTCATAAATGTGTATGATTTTCCGATATTATTAATTGTTAATTTTCAAAGTTACAAGAAAAATCAAGGTCAGAACGATACAACAGTCTTTAATCGATAAGTGCAACCGTCAACAAAATCAAGCTTATGATATTTAAGGTTTTACATACCGTGACGCACTTATTACACTAAACATAAACAAGGTATGCATTTATGCTACGTAAAAATACATTCAGGATCGTATTTAAATTTTTCTTGTACTAAATTTTTGGCTTTCTTTTTTTTGCATTTTGGTGATTTATTTTTTAAATTATTAAAATACCTTCGTGCTACTGCTGTTCCTCTTATGAAATTAACCCTTATTTAGAAAAAAAACCCTAAAATTCAATTGCAAATATCTCCAAAACTGATCACTTTTTTGAAGAACTTGTAAGAGCAAAAGTTACTTAATTTAACGTGAGGAATTGCTTGTTAAGAGCTCAATCCTTATAGTTTTCATAGACGCGTATCTCTATTGTTTCCTATTATGAGCTAACCTACACATTTCTCTGAAATTCCAACGGTCTGCATTTTCACTATCTGTGTGCAATAGTCTGATCTAGGTCTACATATACCTCCATTTTTTCCTACCTCTGCTTGTAATATATCCTGCACTATTCCCCAAAAATGCCTCAGAACGTGTTCTATCCTTATATTTCTTCTTATTTTTGTTTTCCACAGATATCTTTCTTCCCCTGCTATTTCTAGAACCTTTTTGTTATTATCCTTGTCTGCCCATGCCATTATCATCAACATTCCAAAAGGTTTTTACCTTTATCCTGCCTGCTTTTCTACTGTCCCTATTTCATAGCCGTTCAGTGCTTTGCTCCACGCATATGCTTTCAACAATTTTTTCCTTGTTTCTATGTTTATTGTCTTCGAACATAGCCGCTGCTCTTTCTTGTTAGATACAGCTCGGTTCCCCTTCTATTGTTTACAAATATATACCCTATTTCACCAATATTCAGTGGTATGTGAAGGGAGTTAGGCAACTTGCAGATACCAAGATCGCTCAACACTTGAACATATGTCGAAATACTAATTTTCTAATAAATCCTCTCGCACAATCAACATTAGTTAAAAATATTGCAAAACCAACACCTGTAGTTGTTTATTATAAATCATCGGGTTTAAGTGCAATTTTTTTTTTTCGTCATTAGATTTTCTGTCTTGGAACTGGTTGGACGCATAGCTCCACAGATTTCTATTCTGAGCTAGCCTAAACACCTCCCTGAAATTCTGCCAGCCTAAATACAGCTCGATTCTCCTTCCATTGTTTTCTAAATATATACCTTATTTCACCGATATTCAGTGGTATGTGAGGAGATGGCGTAGTGGTATGTGTGTGACTACTACGTCCAAGGTCTCGGGTTCGAATCCCGACACGGTCCGCTTGAAAAATGTTAGGCGAGCATTTTTCACAAAAATACACTCTCGTTCGGATGAGAGGTAAAATGGAGGTCCCGTGTGTGAGTGTTGTCACGCACGTTAAAGATCTCTACCTTGCTTGGAACAGCAAAAATTCGGCAAAATTCCAAATTTTCCAGGTAAAAAAAACTCGCTTTCTGGCCAATGTAGTACCTTCGGGTGGAGCATTGGAAAATCACATGTAAGGTATGTGAGGAGAAGGCGGCTCCGTAGCGTAGTGGTATGTGTGTGACTACTACGCCCAAGGTCCCGGGTTCGAATCCCGACACGGTCCGCTTGAAAAATGTTAGGCGAGCAATTTTCACAAAAATACACCCTCGTTCGGATGTGAGGTAAAATGGAGGTCCCGTGTGTGAGTGTTGTCACGCACGTTAAAGATCCCTACCTTGCTTGGAACAGCAAGGGTTCGGCAAAATTCCAAATTTTCCAGGTAAAAAAAACTCGCTTCCTGGCCAATGTAGTACCTTCGGGTGGAGCATTGGAAAATTACATGACAGGTATGTGAGGAAAGGCGTCGCCGTGGATCAATGTAGTAAGCGTAAGACTACGAATCCCAAGGTCCCGGGTTCAAATCCCGACACGGCCGACTGCTTGAAAAATGGCAGGTGAACATTTTTTACAAATATTACGCCCTCGTTTGGATAAGAGGTTAAATGAAGGTCCTGTGTGTGAGTGTTGTCACGCACGTTAAAGATCCCTACCTTGCCTGGAACGGCAAGAGTTCGGCAAAATTCTAAATTTCCAGGCAACAAAAAACTCGCCTCCTGCCCAATGTAGTACCTTCGGGTGGAGCATTGGAAATGTAAATGAAGGGTATGTGAGGAGGTGTGACTACTACGCCCAAGGTCCAGGGTTCGAATCCCGACACGGTCCGCTTGAAAAATTTAAGGCGAGCATTTTTCACAAAAATACACCCTCGTTCGGATGAGAGGTAAAATGGAGGTCCCGTGTGTGAGTGTTGTCACGCACGTTAAAGATCTCTACCTTGCTTGGAACAGCAAGGGTTCGGCAAAATTCCAAATTTTCCAGGTAAAAAAACTCGTTTCCTGGCCAATGTAGTACCTTTGGGTATAGCATTGGTAAATCACATGTAAGGCATGTGAGGAGGGGGGGGAGGCGGCTCCGTGGCGTAGTGGTATGTGTGTGACAACTACGCCCAAGGTCCCGGGTTCGAATCCTGACACGATCCGCTTGAAAAATCTTAGGCGAGCATTTTCACAAAAATACACTCTCGTTCGGATGAGAGGTAAAATGGAGGTACCGTGTGTGAGTGTTGTCACGCACGTTAAATATCCCTACCTTGCTTGGAATAGCAAGGGTTCGACAAAATTCTAAATTTTTCAGGTAAAAAAAACTCGCTTCCTGGCCAATGTAGTACTTTCGGGTAGAGCATTGGAAAATCACATGTAAGGTATGTGAGGGGGGGGGCTCCATAGCGTAGTCGGTATGCGTGTGACTACTACGCCCAAAATCCCGGGTTTGTATCTCGACACGGTCCACTTGAAAAACGTTATCCGAGCATTCTTCACAAAAATACGCCTTTGTTCGGATGAGAGGTAAAATGGAGGTTCCGTGTGTGAGTGTTGTCACGCACGTTAAAGATCCCTACTTTGCTTGCAACAGCAAGAGGTCGGTAAAATAAAAAATTTCCAGGTAAAGAGCCTGTCCTTCATCTGAACAGCTATTGTATTGCACACTTTTTTAGCAATCAAATTCCGATTTTCCACGTTACTAATTTTTCTTCGTTTAGTATCATTACAGATTATATTTTTTTCTATCTCATCAGTTGAATTTCTAGCAGATGCTATTATCCTTTCAAAGTCCTCCATTTTTCTCTTCAGTGCAACACTGTCTGTATCTCTAGCTTGAAACTGATTAAATAATATGTTAACATGTGGAAAAATTTTATGAAATAAATTGAGAAAAAACACAAAATCAGGATCTTCTAGAATTCTACACAAACCATATGCTTCCCTGCAGGTAATAGTTTTATTGCATTTTTCTTCTAGTTCCTAAAAGCATTCGATTAGTTTTCTCTATTCTCATATACGACGTTCACAATACGAATATTATAATTTCAACGTGTGGCAGCAACAGTGGGCAATTTTTGCTTCACTATTTCTTTTAGCACATCACACCTGTGAGTAGAATGAGAAAAAAAGCAGGAATTGCGGATAAATTAGAAAAAAAAATTAACTTTAGCATTTTGACTAGTTGCTTTCTGCATAATTAAATTTAATTGATGGACATAACAGTGAACAAAATGAGCATTTTTATATTTAAGTGTTATTTTTTACTGAACTCCACTAGCAGAACCACTCATAACATTTGTACCGTCATAAGTTGGAGCGATTAGTTTAGATGGCGAGTTTAATATTAATTTATCTAATTCCTGCTCAATACACTCCGTTAAACCGTTAGCTGTTTTATCTATTACTGGTAGAAATGTCCAAAATCTCTCATAAATAATTGCACTGTAGAAATATCTAACTATAATTACCATTTGGCATTGATTTGAAATGTCAGTCGTCTCATCGCACTGAATTGCCAAAAATTCACTACCTTTAATTTGATCTTGAATTTCTTGACGACACACTGCAAGCATGCTTTCTAAAATCTCGTTTTGCATAGTTTTAGATGTACCTTTAAATACACTCGCTTTGTGTAAATGTTCTTTTAAAATTACATTCAATTCCGAAGTAACATCAATTAATTCTAACAAAATTCCACGGTTTTCGGAATCTTCTTTTTCATTGTGTCCTTTCAATGACAATTCCAACTTTCCACAAAATTTAATACAATTGATAATTTTTTTTAAAATGTATCTATTTTTAGTCACTTGCTCATTATGCTTCATAATGTTCTACCTATATGCGGAATCTAACTGAACCGCAATGTTTACGGAACCTAGCATAGCCAAATCCGTGCAAGACTTTATATGGTACTTGCTAATTTCATGCTTTTTTATTTTATCGTTTATATGCTTCAGATCTCTAAAGCCTTTTTCCGACCATGTTTTGTCCATTCCGTCACAATAAAATAAATGGCAAGGAAAACAAAATAGAGCATTCGATTGAGAGCATCCGGAAATCCACTGACATTTTTTATAAATTTCTTTTGAAAAATGCCTTGTGAAACTACGATTTCCAACCTTATCTACCTGTTTCATATTTAAATCCGGTGTCGGACATCCTAGATTCTTAATTTTCATCTTTTCTGCTAATGGAAGAGTTTTAAATTTAATTTCGATTATATTACGAATATTATTTTCAGTCATCTTGAATAATTCAAAATAATAATCAAAAAAATCTAAGACGCATGTACGCCTTACAACCAAACTCACGGAAATTTTATATAAGGAAATTATATATTTTACATTAAATAACTAGTACTTAAATGTTAAACAAAATTTTATTATTATTATAAATATAATTTAATAAATTTTATTCTTTTAATCAAGTTTGAGTTGGACTACTTAATGATATAAGCTCCCAGCACCACTCAAACAAACAGAAAGATAGAGAATAATTAATTAAAATTGTTAACATATATTCTGTGATTAGTCCCGGGTATTGTGTTTCCTCCGAATAAGTCAGTTTGATGTACGGTTGGAATAACTTCAGCCGAATTAGGAATGATTGCTTCATAGTGATCTCCATGTATCACATCCCTGCCATTCCCAGCGCAATGAACTACAGGTAAAGGCTCGCGAACTAATTGATCTTCTTTTGCACAAAAATTATATAATGTGATACTGAAGCCGAAATGATAATAAGAATCATTTGGATATCTATTAAAGTTTATATTAGTTTGTACTGTTAACATTCCTCAAATAAATTCGATTATCTCGAAAACTAAATAAGATATCGAAAAGTGTATAGCATATTTATAATCAGCGTAAAAAACTAAACAAGGTACATATATATCATTTATTGTATAATTATGGGAATATGGCAACGGACGACGGCGGCGACGACGACGACGTAGCGATTATATTAACCTAACTTACTTCGTAAGTTTGGTTAAAAAATTATACAATACGACTACACTTACAAAACAAGACACGGTCTTTACTTTCAACGAAAACAAGTGAAATAATCTCTACGCTCACGCAAATTAGTACCGGACAATAACAAACACGCCTTGAAATACCAACAGATACTGAGGTTAAGGGCTCTAATAACGAGAGCCTTGTTAAAGCTATCTGAAGCTGTTATTATTTGCGTTCGACAGAATTCGTTGTCGTTCGATTTTCTATAAGATTTACATTGAAGCTGGGCTCAATAGAATTGAGCCCAGAGCACTGTCGAAATGTCTAGGACAGGTATTAATTTATTATTGCTTAAATGTTGGATGTAAAATGAATATAGTGAGAACCGTAATTCTTTTAAATAATTTTAAAATATTAATATTTGATCATTTAAACCACAAATCTTAAAAGAATTATATGCATTTTGGTGTTAATTTTCATTAAAACGGTTAGATGTGGTTGCTTACGAAAGCACGACGTCGGGATATGTTTACTATTTATATGTTTCCGGCATCATACATCATTTTCATTGTAAACGTAGCATTTATAATTTATTTACTAAGACCGCTTAAAAATGCCGGGCTGAAAGCATTTATGCATGCGATCTCTAGTTTTGAGTAATCATTTTACGATGAATTAATTTATGCCGAAAAGTTTATTTACGGTACCTATTTCTTAAAATAACCGGGGGGGGCTCTAGCTTTTGAGCCCCCATGGAGTAGCCGCGGCTGATATATACATATATATATATATATATATATATATATATATATATAATAACAAACATTCTAGAAAACCCATCAGTGAACAAAACCATGAAGATAACGAAATTATATAATACATATGAAACAATGCTGATTATGGCAAAGTAAAACTTGCTATTACTGATAAACCACACACACAGTTCGAGATGACTAAATTATAATCAGAATATCCCTGAGAACGGATTATTTGATCCTAATAAGTAAATTCATGTATACAACTGATTAATTTCATCAATATATGTTTTGTTAATGGCTATATAATACCAGCCCATTTGTATTTGTCAATGGCTTTATTATTTTCATAGAAGTTTGTTTACAGATACATCTTACTTTTTATACAATTTTCTTATTGCGGACTGCAAATAACTTGTCTTTGTTCATTTGAATTGCCTTTGGCATGAACCCGGTGTCGCCACGAGAAGGTTTGTTACGTATGCAAATAAATTTTGCTGTAACATTCTGCAAATCTCAAAGGCCAGACGTACTTTTATAGTCATTGTATAAAATTTATTATGTAGTTTCGGTTCAATTCTGTACTTCCACACTTTAGTAGTGTTGGTTTTATCACCTGATGGCGGTTTTATTTACTTTTGCCATAGTACAGTGATTGTTTCGAAGATTATATCATTATATAGTTTCGATTACTTCATAGGGTTCTTGGGAACTATTCCACTCTGATGAGGCTAACTAGCCGAAACCATTGGTCAGTGGATGTTTCCTCCCTATGAAGTAATAAAGCTAATGTTTTGTTAATGGCTATATAACTACCAGCCCGATTTGTATTTGTCAATGGCTCTTATTATTTTAATAAGAGTTTGTTTACAGATACATCTTACCTTTTATACAATTTTCTTATTGCGGACTGCAAATAACTTGTCTTTGTATATATATATATTTATATATATATATATATATATATATATATATATACAGGGTGAGTTTTTAGTGTGGCAACGGTCGATAACTCCGTTATTATAAAAGCTACGTGAACCAAATTTGGAGGCATATTAGGCATGCCTAAAGTGCACATTTTAAAAATATTTGGAAGCATACAGGGTGTTTCATAATTCCATGGCATATTAAACTTATATTTTTTTAAATGGAACACCCTATATATTATTACCTTTTTGAAAAGCCCATAAAAAGAGCTTTAATTTGATATCAAATTATATCTGTCTATTCCTTTTAGTTTTTGAGATATTCAACTGTTTTTAGAAAAAATGACCCTGATTAGATACATTGCCACTGCACTAATACACAACTTATGTTAATTTTCAAGATGCAGAAAATTTTACTATATACCATAGTATATTTGTAATTATCACCTTTTTAAAATTTCTTTACAGTATACAGGGTGTGTCAGGTTTCGCAAAATGCAATTTTCAATTTTTTTCTAAATGGCACCCTACCAATTTTATTGCTACAATGGATAGTTCATTAAGTGTCCTTTCATTTTTGTTAAGCATTCCCTATACCTAAATCCATTACTTTCTGAGATATTTTTGATTTTCTTCAAATTTTAAGAATGTTTTTAATTTACATAACTAAAAATAACTTACTATTGGAGAATATTATAAAACGATTAATACATGTTGATTAACAATTAACTACACTTATTCAATAACAATTTTCACTAAAGATATAACAACCTACAATAATACGCTATCAACAGAATTCTGCCAGATCAACAATATGCATTTTATAGGAAATGTTTAAACAGGAAATCAGGCAGGCTTTAAAAAATATAACAATTACAATCAAAATGTCATTTAGGTTGATTAATTGTAGTGTGTTGTCATATAAGGGGAAGTAACATAGCATTTTATTGCGCCCAATTCGTGGGGCGAGAATAACAAAGGTTTTTATGTTCCCTACAGGAAGATAACACGACATTTTATTGCGCCCAAGCGTAGGGGCGAAAATATCATAGCATTTTATGTTGCCCATCGTAGGGGCGGAATTTAACACAGCAATATATATATATATATATATATATATATATATTGTGTGTGTGTGTGTGTTGATGAATAAACTACTATCTGATAAACTAGCCTTTTAGTACAACAGACATTCTCCGTATTTTTTGTCTCTTTTAAAAATAAGTACTTATATAATGATTAAAAAATAATCTTTGGGCCTAGTTTTAGCATTTTATATTATTGTTAAAAATATATCCCCATAATTACCGGGTGTAGAATTATTGGATCATGCACTATAGGTATTTCCGTATTAAATTCTTAATGTTCAAATATTGGCTCACCAAATTATTTTTATAGAAAAAGTGTAAATATGTTTCTTGTATAGAAACAAATAACTAATCCAACCACATCACTACTTATTTTTTTACAAGGGTAAAATTGACTACTATTTCAACAAAAATAGGTTATGACTAATTGTTAAAACACTCGTAATGTTTTAACTGCAAATTTCGACGTATTTTAAGTATAGTTTTGCGTTTAGACAATGCATACTAATACCAAAAATGTATTTCCCTTTCTTAAAATTACTTTAAATACGTTTAAATTTGTGATTGAAACACTACCAGTGTTTCAATAATTCCAAGTCATAATCTATTTTTGCTAAAATAGTAATCAATTTAACCCTTGTAGAAAAATAAGTGATGATATGGTTGGATTCGATATTTGTTTCTCTACAAGAAACATATTTATACTTTTTCTCTAAAGTAATTTGGGGAGCCAATATTTGAACATTAAGAATTTAACATGTAAATCCTTATGGTGCGTGATCCAATTCTACACCCTGTATAGGAACAGTTTGCCTGAAAAAAAAATAGAATGCTTTTCTGATTGTGACTAAGTACACAAATTTTTAAAACCAGTATTAAAAACATTACTATGTGGTTATCTTAGAATTAACATTGAAAGAATTTTTCTGTTGTGTAATTTGAAGTACTTGACTACAAAAAATCACACACCACAAGCGTTTTCTTGTTCAACGAAGGTCTAGCCCATTGAACTTGCGTTGGATTGTATTTTATGCATGCATTTGCATTTCGCTAGTTACATACTGAAGCCGACGCTATGCAATCAGATCAGGTGCATTTCTAATTTCAGCCACAAAAAATAAGAGTATCTATAGAAAATATTAAATAACTCATAGCACGTTTAATGCTCAGATTAAAAGTCAAATATTATTTTGCACCGTTCTGTAAACTTGAGGTCAAATCCATTAATCCAAGATTAAATTAAACTTTCAATTTTGGGGGTTTAATAATTTAAACCTAATTTAAAGTCTTGTTTCATATTTAAAACCTTACGTTTTGTTTATCTTACTTTAATAATTGCTATTGATGAATTGATATAATCTTGTTCAGCAGTTGCAATTTTCCGTATTTCATTTTTATTTTTAAAAAAAAGTTTTAAATATTCAACTCCTCTGTAAATGTCGTTTGACGCAAGTGCGTTAAAATTATTTGCTATATTTAACCATCCTACAACTTTTAATAACGTATTTCTCCACTTCAATTGCTCCGTATATAAATAAAGTAACATACAAAAATCTAACTGAACCTCAAAATCGTATTTGATAATTTAATGCAATTGCGTAGCAACCAGGTGACTTTTACAATGTTAACAGCCGAGTTCATTACATGAGTCACGCATCGTCGAAATTTTTTCATTGTCATGATGCGGCAATATGGCCTACGAACGAGTTGTTAATATATAAAAATACTTGTGGTTTTGCAATTGACATTTCGTAATGAATAGCACTTTTAAAAAATTTTAAATATGGTCTTATTTATAACTGACGTACAAATTCGTGCAATATTTATTTTTTTGAATTAATGTGTTTACAATCTATGCAAAATCAGTAACCAGCTAATCTTAGATTGCGTCGATCAATTATAATTGTTTTCAGGGTTGAGAGTCCCATTCGTGCTGACTGGGTTCAATCGTTTTTTCTGCAGACAGCATTAAATTTCTTGCTGACTACATTTATTAATTTTTTCTGCAGACGTCAGCATTCAATTTCTTGATGACTGGATTTATTCATTTTTTTGCAGACATCAGCATTAAATTTCTTGCCGAGTGGGTTTATTTATTATTCTGTAGATGTCAGCATTAAATTTCTTGCTGATAAGGTATATTTATTTTTCTGCAGACGTCAACATTCAATTTCTTGATGACTGGGTTTATTACTGTTTCTTCGGATGTCAGCATCAAAATTCTTGATGACTGGGTTTATTACTGTTTCTGCAGATGTCAACATTAAATTTCTTGCTTATTAGGTTTATTTATTTTTTGCAGACCCCGCATTCAATTTCTTGATGAGTGGGTTTATTTATTTTTGCAGACATCAGCATTAAATTTCTTGCTGACTACGTTTATTTATTTTTCGGACGTCAGCATTAAATTTCTTGCCGATTAGGTTTATTACTGTTTCTGTGGATGTCAGCATTAAATTTCTTGCTGATTAGGTTTATTTATTTTTCTGCAGACGTCGGCATTCAATTTCTTGATGACTGAGTTTATTACTGTTTCTGAGGATGTCAGCATTAAATTTCTTGATGACTGGGTTTATTACTGTTTCTGCGGATGTCAGCATTAAATTTCTTGCTTATTAGGTTTATTTATTTTTCTGCAGACGTTGGCATTCAATTTTTTGATGACTGCATTTATTACTGTTTCTGCGGATGTGAGCAATAAATTTCTTGCTAATTAGATTTATTTATTTTTCTGCAGATGTCAGCATTCAATTTCTTGATGACTGGGTTTATTACTGTTTCTGCGGATGTCAGCATTAAATTTCTTTATGACTGGGTTTATTACTGTTTCTGCAGATGTCGGCAATAAATTTCTTGTTGATTAAGTTTATTTATTCTTCTGCAAACGTCAGCATTCAATTTCTTGATGACTGAGTTTATTACTGTTTCTACGGATGTGAGCATTAAATTTCTTCATGACTAGGTTTATTAAATTTTCTGCAAATTTCATATTTCTACAATTGTTATCCAGACAACACATTAACATTAAAATTCTTGTTGGCACGAGTTAAATTTTCTGCCGTTTTTGTTGTTTAATAACTTTATATACCCAAGATGTGTGATAATCGTTCGGTCTTTTTTGTCAAGTTGTAGTTGTGTGTTCTGTAAACAAATCAAAAAATGAAAACTTTTTCAAAATTGTCTTTGTCAGGAAAGAATAATGATAGTGGTCGGGTTAAAATTTTTGAGCAGTTTATAGTGAATCCAAATGAAGTACTAGAAAAATCGTTGGCTCCGTGGACAGATCCGCCAATTGCAGCGTACGACCTGATGACACCAATACAGTATGTATTCGTTGGCTTAATATAGATTTAATTCTCCTAATGCATTTACTTGAAATAATTTTCATCTGAATTTTTTAGTAAACAACCAGAAACGGCCACGACTAGTTCCGCGCTCTCTGAGACGTTAAAGATGAAGATGGCAAACCTCACAGAACTGATAACGTAATATTTTACCTTAACGCGTGTGACAACACCCACACACGGAACCTCCATTTTACCTCTCATCTGAAAGAGGGTGTATTTTTGTGAAAAATGCTCGTTTAACATTTTTCAAGCGTAACGTGTCGGGATTCGAACCCGGGATCTTGGGCGTAGTAATCACACGCATACCACTACGCCACAGAACCGCCCCCCTTTACATACCACTGAATCTCGGTGAAATAGGGCATATAATTAGAAAACAATAGAAGGGGAACCGAGCTATGTATAGGCTGTTGTTGGAATTTCAGAGAACTGTGTAGGTACGTGTCAAACCAGTTTCAAGATGGAAAACCTAATGACGAAAAAACAAGTGCACTTAAATCTGATGATTATTATAAACAACTAAAGGTGTTGGTTGTAAAATATTTTTAACTAATGTTGATTGTGCGAAAGGATATATTGGAAAAACTATTAGTTTGGCAAATGTTCAAGTGCTGTGGTAACTTGGCAGCCACAGGTTGCTTACCCCCCTTCACATACCTTACATGTGATTTTCCAATGCTCCACCCAAAGGTACTACATTGGCCAGGAAACGAGTTTTTAACTGGAAAATTTGGAATTTTGCCGAATCCTTGCTGTTCCAAGCAAGGTAGGGATTTTTAACGTGCGTAACAACACTCACACACGGGACCTCCATTTCACCTCTTATCCGAACAAGAGTGTATTTTTGTAAAAAATGCTCGCCTAACATTTTTCAAGCGGACGGTGTCGGAATTCGAACTTGGGACCTTGGGCGTAGTAGTCACACACATACCACTACGCCACGGAGCCGCCTCCCCTTCACATACCACTGAATATTGAAGAAATAGGGTATATAATTGAAAAACAATAGAAGTGGACCGAACGACATCTAACAAGAAAGAGCAGCGGCTATGTTCAAAGACAACAAACACAGAAACAAGAAGAAAATCGTTGACAGTATATGTGTGGAGCACAGCACAGTATCTCTATGAAATAGGGGCAGTAGGAAAAGTAGAGGGAAGCCTTCCAGAATGTTGTGCTTCAGATATATGAGGATGGTAGCACCAACAGACAAAGTTAATAACAAATAGGTTATGGAAATAGTAGAGGAAAAAAGATATCTGTGGAAAACAACAAAATAGTACGAGAAATAGAAGGGTAGGATACATTCTAAGGCATTTTTGAGGAATAGCACGGGATATATTACAAGCAGAGATAAGAAAAAAAAAAGGTAGAGGTAGACTTACATCGGACTATCGCATGCAGATAGTGATAGATTCAGACTGTGCAAATTTCAGGGAAATGTGTAGGTTAGTTAAGAATAAAAAATAATGAGGGACTGAAAACCTAATGATGATGATATATATATATATATATATATATATATAATGCTGTGATAAGGGGTTGTTTAGAGGTGTATTTTGTAGCAATGGTCGTGCAGTAACCATAAATTGAGATAGGAAGCAGAAAACTGCATTTATTTAGCAGAAAATCAAGTAACTTGGATATTATGTAAATAGAAGCGACGTAAATAAACACATCTTACAACAATAGGACGCATATTTAGCATAGAAGTAGGTAATTCATACATTAGGTAAATAACAAGCATTCAACACTCGGTATATAAAGCTTTATTAATTTTAAACAATGCAAGTAAGAATATCTTTCAGTAAAAGTACGCTTATTTAGAAGAAGTGATAGCAAATATAATTAAACACGCATTGAAAAGGGTTCTAATCAGTTATAAAACAAATACCAAGATGAGAGATAAAACTTAACAAAGCTTTGTGTAAGTGCGTAGAAACAATAAACATTTTTGATAAGAAAACGCAGTTCAAACACGCGTAAAATAAAGTAAAATTAAAATTACATCATTTATATTTGTACAATATGCAATAGGCGATATCTAAACAAAACAACGTATGGGCAAGATAACGAGGTATCTATAAGTGTGTGGTACACGTTGGAGTGTATAAAAAATCGGGACAGCTCCAGAACGTTTCCCAAAGCGTAAAGCTTAGCAAATGGACTGTAGTTGTATGCAATTGGAGGTAAGACGCGAAAAACAGTAACATAGGTCAAACCGTAATTAGTGCTTGCTTACCTTGCAATGTTGTTCACCAATTTACTCCTGCGAAGATAGGCGTTGTTTACCGGTCGACGCAACCTGGTCGGGCAGCACCACTCATGCACTCGCGGTTGTAGTTATTAGGTGTTGAGTCGGTGAAGAACGATACGAGACTCCCATGTTGGTGAAGCGAAAAGGATTTATCGCTCCGCCATATGTGTAGCACAACAATAATATACGATAAGGCCATCAATATTGCCAATCGCTGACCTCCAACTGTATGAAGTTTTAACATACCCCCCCACCCAAAATGGTAAATTTTGTTGTATACCGTGAAATGAATGGGAGAAAAAATGAAAATAGAAATTTAAAAAAAAATGTTTAAGCATGTATAAATTAATCGAGTACTCTGCATTTTGCGTCCTGCATTAAAATATAAAATAAAACATAATTTGTAGAGAAAGAAGAAAAAAAATAAAAATTGCATGTTAGAATGCAGAATTAGTTATGGAGGAGGAAGTGGTACCACCTTGTTAATTGGGCGGACCGCTTCGCCTGTGGGTGTTTTTAGTTTTACAACTCTTGTTACACCATCTTTATCCGGTAAAAGCTTCGCCACTCTCGCCAAAGGCCAATACGCCGGGGGTGAATCGGGAGTAAAAAAAGTACTAGATCCCCTTCTTCTATGGTTTTGGAAGGGGTGTTCCAATTAGGTTTTTGCTGCAAGCTGTGCAAGTACCCTATAGACCAGCACTTTCAAAAGCTCTGTACAAGTTGTTGGGACATTTGCCAACGACTAAGCCGATTCGCAGGAACATTTTGTAGGTCCACTTCACACCGCGTAATTAAAGGTTCACCAGTTAGAAAATGGCCCGGAGTCAAGGCATCCGTGCCTTCGTCAGGTGACATTGTAAGTGCGCAAAATGGACGGGAATTTAAGATTCCTTCTATGCGGGTCACAACTGTGCTAAATTCCTCCAGAGAAAGTGTCGTTCTACCCAAGTAGTGGGGCAAGGCCGGTCCTAATTCAAAACGTGCTCACACGTATTTTACATATGTAAAATACACGTGCACCGTCTTGAATTAGGACCGGCCTTATATACTTTCAATGTAAAATACTTGTGGGCACGTTTTGAATTAGGACCGGCTTTATATTACTTTCAATGGAACATACTTCAAAACACACGTATGTTGAAAAATGTAAGTGCAGAGAAAAATGTGTGTAGCTGTTTTGAATTCGGTTTTCTAGCGAGAAGTTACACCTGCACCGTTTTGAATTAGGATCGGCTTTATATACTATTAATGTAAAATACTTGTGGGCACGTTTTTAAGTCAGACCGGCTTTATATTACTTTCAATGGAACATACATACTTCAAAACACACACACACACACGTATGTTGAAAAATGTAAGTGCAGAGAAAATGTGTGTAGCTGTTTTGAATTCGGTTTTCTAGCGAGAAGTTATAAAGTATGCCATATGCAAAATATCGCATTCAAGTCAATTGTGTTTAATTAAAGTGGATTCTGATTTATGTTTTTTATTTATGTTTAGAGGCTGCAAATACACATGAGCCGGTTTCAATTCAAAATGTGCTCACTCTTGTGATAGGTTGAAAAGTGGGTTGGCAAAGTACGCAGATGGTGGTAATCTGCTATAAGGAGATTGCTCCTAATATTAATTTAATTAGTCGAAGTTTACTGCATATATTTATATACCTACATATACAAACATGTATATAATTGATATTCAGGGATTTAAATACAAGAAAAACGAGTTTGTGTGCAAAGAAATTGCGGTTTTGGACTTGTTGTTAGGTGATGTTTGGCATCAAATTTTTAAACTGCCAATGCAGTCTAGTTGTTTGAGCCAAGATCATATAAAACATAACGACTGGGTGAGAAGGAATATTCATGGTCTTTCTTGGGATGAATCTTCAACGGCTGGAATGGTGCCATCATATATAGCGCTTTATTTGAAGCAAATTATCCGACCCGGTGAAGAAGTATTTGTGAAGGGTCTAGAAAAGACAAAATGGATGGAAACCTATCTAATGCAAAACGTTGTAACTGATATGCTTGCACTAGGTTATCCTAAGCTATCGGAGTTAAAAATCAACAATCGTTTAACATATAACATCCATTGTTGTAGACACATCAATAATAATCTGCAATGTGCAAAACAAAATACTTTTTATTAAAAGAATGGTTTGATAATAATAAAAAACAATGCAATGTGCAAAACAAAATACCTTTTTTTATTAAAAGAATGGTTTGATAATAATAAAAAACAATAGAAAGATTGTGTCTGTATTATTTATTTTAATATAATTTTACAATGTTAGCCTTATTAACTATTATTATTATAACAACTTTTAGCAAACATTATTTTTATCGATCCAGCTATTGTGTACGTTAGAGAAGCCTAACCATTTTACAAAGACTTTATTTCCACTCTTTCTTAGGACTTTTCTACCAGGTAAATTCCTGGATGTTTAACCTTTTGCAACTCCATTTCATAAAATGCACCTTTAATTTCTTTCTCGTCTTGATGTTCTAATATATATGTTGTCGGATTGGTTACGTTTACCTTTTTAATCTTAAAAATTTCATTTGACCAGTTTGGCGTGTAACCTTTCGTAAATGCTTCCCTGTGTTTACTAATCCTCACACTGTCTTTAATTGAATATTTTGGTATTTTGGTTGCAAGTTTGATGTGGGTAAATGATGATTTAAGAATAGTTTTTTCATTTGATTTATCAACTTTCACAGGTTTGACTCCGATAGTATTGTGAACTGTATTGTTGTACTGTTTCACAATATCGCTTAAATTTTTTATCCAATTGTAAGAACCGTTCAGGTTAAACAAGCGCCACATTTTTCCCTTTAAAGTTCTAATTACACGTTCCACAATGCATGCTTTCTTTGTAGAAAAAACACTATAATGGTTTATGCCATATGTCTGCATTAAGGATTGAAAGTGTTTGTTATAATATTCTTTACCAAAATCAGACTGCAAATTTCTTGGTGAATTTTTAAATTTATTTAAAATTGTTTTCATTGCAGCAGTAACATCAATACCCGTTTTACTTTTAAGTGGTAGAGCCCATACGTATTTGGAGAAACAATCAATAACTACTAAAATGTATTTAAATCCTTTGTTTGTTTGCGAATATGGTAGCATTTTAATCAAATCGGTCTGAAGAAGGTCATTTAAACCTTTTACTATCGCTTTGCGCCTCTTGAAATTTATTCTTGCTGGTTTATGAAGTTTATTTACTATATCCTTTTTCACTTTTGATTGAGCAACTATTATAATACTTTTTTCTAATCAGGATTTATTAAATACAATTAATAAATACTTTTATGTTTGAATGTCGAGGGCTCCACTTGCTTTGAAAGGAACTTTTAATATAAAATCAAGAAACATTGTGGTATTGTTTATGATAGCACCGCTGTCACGAAAGCTGATTACATACATACGTTTAAGCAAAAATCCTTGTAACTGTGCAATTACATAGCTTTCTTCGTTTATAAGAATTTCAATGTCTTGCGGGTATCTTTAATATTCTCAATGACTGATTCCTCATAAGGAAATTCATAATTATGTTTAATGTTGAAAATAAGGAATGTGTTGTCACCGTCGAGGAATGTACTAGAGTAAAACGTTGCTACTACCGTGTAATGTAGCATATGTAACTTGTACTCAATCAAGGTTTCAAAACCTTCATTTTTGTTTTCATATTCCTGTTCACTTATATCTATTTTACGGTTATGTAAGTGTTTTCCAAATTTGTCAATTGTCATATCATCTAATCACTTTCGCCTCACGCAATTCTTCAATGATCGAATTTATTTCGTTGCCGTGACCTGTGTGTCCAGCAGTCTGTGATGAAACTAAAAGCCGTAATCTATCAACAAGTTCATTGGGATCATTCCAATATAAATAATCTATGGCGTTATTTGATACTTCCATTGT
Source organism: Platerodrilus igneus (assembly GCA_036346225.1). Taxonomy (NCBI): domain Eukaryota; kingdom Metazoa; phylum Arthropoda; class Insecta; order Coleoptera; family Lycidae; genus Platerodrilus; species Platerodrilus igneus. Next base: position 1,079,613 of record JARFIW010001306.1, read on the forward strand.
CATACCGTCTCCAAGACGCTTTCTATAGGGTAATGTTCTAGGTTTACGTGGTGTTTGGGGAAGTATGTTTAATGTAGATATTATATTTTTGTATTTATATAAATTATTACCCTGAATTTGTTCTGTTTCAGAATAATATCTTTTATTAGCATTTGTTCTTTTCACAATATCAAGGTACGACTTTAGATCTTGCGATCTGTACCCGACAGGATATTTTTTAAACAGTAGTTCGTATAATCCAGAAGTACCTTTATATTTCAAATCATTTATTAGAACATTTTCATCATCCAACGCGAAATTCGAATTGCCTGTTATAAGACCATTTGAATCAGGGTTAAACCTAATACCAGATTTATGATCAAAATCGTTCTTAACATCTTTAAACATATTGTAAATATATTCTCGAGGTAGCAGATGTAGCTGTTCGAGATAATGTGTCATACCAGGTGAATCGGCAAAGCTTTGTATATATTCCTGGGCTTCTTGTGCATTTCGATTAACTTCTGCTTCGTATTCATTATCAACATCATCATCATCATCTTCCTCTATGGCATCATTTTTTATATTCGGTATATGCTGAGTAATAACCGGCGAATCAATATAGTCAACGTTCCTTTCTAGCAATTTAGGTTTAATTTTTTTTACACTGATATGAGGCAGTTCTTCTTCTTCTTCTTTAAATTTTTCTTTCTTTACCACACTTTCCCCATCCAGTTTATTAGCAATAGTTTCTAATCGCGATGTTATGAGTAAGATTGATTCCACTTGGACGACTTCATTATCTTTTAACTGGCGCAATTTGTTTTTTACAATGTTTCCTTTCTTAATTAAAATTCTTTTAAGTTTTATCGCCTCCCTGTTCATTGCGTAAAAGGTTTATTGTAATAAAAAAAATTCTTCGATACTAACGATACTTGTGCCTCTCAAGGTTAAATATGTATGAAGTGATCAAAACCTATTCGGTACCTTCCTTGACCTGGATCACTATCTTTGTCTACAACTAAGAAACCGTATTTGTCTTGCCAACAAGCAGCACATATTTCACGGAATTTATCATACTTCATGTCAGTATTGACGTGATCGTCATATATGTGTTTTAAGTTTACATCATCTTGTTTAAATAAAACTAAAAGATTAGCATTATCACGTAGTAAGTGCTTAGGTATACAAGTATAACTTTGACAAAGGTAAAAACTGTCTACTTGCTTATGACGCCCCATACGAAAGTATTCCCTAATGATACCTTGTTTATCGCAAGCTACATCATCAAAAACAAATATAGAATTATTTTGAGCATCAGATGGTGATATAATATTATCAGAACTGGAAAATGTATTATATTTGATCCCTTTTATTGGTCGCAGTAGACTTTCAAGATATTGATACTTTGGTTGATAAAGTGATTTAGAATAAACATATACGTTTTCAAACTTTAATCCATTAGGATGTTCTATCAACCCAATCATAACGTTGGTTTTACCGCAATTTGATGGACCAACAACTAGACATCGAATAGTTGAAGGCAGAAGAACACTATGTTTTTTTTTAGCTAAGGATTGCACGCCAATGTCATTATTGTTTATGGTTAAAAGTGTTGATTGTTTCACAACACGCATGTTTGCAAGTACTAATTTTGATTGTAAAAAAAGTGGAATTATATGTATAAGAAACGGCGAGTATATAAAGAATCATTAATTCACAATATTTAATTTATTTACTGCACAGCTTGAGAGGACAGTTGTCCGCTAATAATTACATATAATAATTCTAAAACTACTGGGAACGGACTGTTAAATACTGTAATTAACAATTTACCATTTGAAGCGCATATTCCGGGTTACAAATTTTGCGGTCCGGGTACAAAACTAATCCAACGGTTAGCTCGGGGAGACAAGGGAATAAACAAGTTAGACGAGGCTTGTAACGAGCACGATATTGCATACTCCAAAGAAATGGGTCTATCTAAACGCCATCAAGCAGATTCGAAGTTAGCTCAGTTAGCTACAGAAAGAATAAATTCTGGTGACTCGTCTTTAGGTGAAATAGTAGCAGCATTTGGAGTAGCTACCGCAGTGAAAGCTAAAGTAAAACTTGGTATGGGTGCCTGTGCATCACTGAGAACAAAAAATATCAATAAAATAAGAAAACTGATAAAGAAACGTAAAATAAGAACTACGCTAGGTATTAAAAGTATTATCAAACAAGCACGTACAGCTTTAAAAAAGGCTAAAGGATCTAATATTATAGATGCAATCAACATAGCAATTAAGGCCGCCAATACAGCAAAACAAAAGAAGCATATTAAATCAGCTCGTATTATATCAATTCCTAAAACAGGAGGTTTTCTACCACTAATACCAATTTTTGCAGGCCTAAGCGCCCTTGGTACTCTTACTGGAGGTGCAGCTGCTGTTGCAAAAGCAGTTTCAGATACTAAAATAGCTAAGGAATAACTAGCGGAAAAACAACGTCATAACAAGGCAATGGAGGACTTTGTAGTCGGAAACTGCATGTACATCAAACCTTATAAAAAAGGTTTTGGTCTTTTTTTAGCCCCTGCAAAACCTTAAAGGAACGCAACTTGATTTTACCTAATCGAGCACTAAACAATGTAGAATTAATAGAGTTTGTTAAGCAATTAGAAGTACCATATTTTCATGGAGTGTTCATGAGAAACAATCTTCCCAAGAAAGTTAATTTGAAAGAATGTAGTATAACTAATTTAGATGGAATAGAAGGTTTAGGTACGCATTGGACCTCTTATAAAAAGTACGGTAGTAGCGCTATTTACTATGACAGCTACGGAAACCTGCGACCGCCAACAGAGTTGTTAAGTTATTTGAATAGCGGGGGTAAATGTACAATTCTTTATAACATTAACCAAGAACAATCGTACGGTAATGTGTTTTGCTTACAATTTCTAAGTAGTACATAGAACTGTGTATGAATTTTTCATGTGGTACACTTTTACTCTAACGGGAAACACTTCAGTTTTAACAAGCAACTTTAATCCGCCTATAAACTTAGATAATGATTCGGAGTACGTATTAGGATTAACAAATTTTGAGTTTTATAACACAATTCCAAACATTGAAAAAGGAATAAATAATAAATTTTATTATGGATCTAACGGAGAATTCATAGAAACACCTGAAGGTGCTTATGGGATTAGAGAAATTAATAAATACCTTCAAAAAGCTTTAGGTGATAAAAGATGGCGTGGTCGTATGGAACAATCACGAAGCGCTAGAAAGACACCAGTGTATATAGAAATTACAGCTAACAATAATACACTTAAATGTAGTATTAAATGTAGTGAAGATGTGGATTTTACCAAAAAGGATTCAATTGGTTCTCTTCTCGGTTTCAATCCACGAAAATTGCTAGCATATGCCACGCATCAAGCAGACTACGCGATCAACATTTGTAAAGTGAATGCAGTTTTAATCGATTGTAATATTGCAAGTGGATCCTATTTATATAGTAAACCAGCCCATGTAATACACGAATTTTTTCCTCAAGTACCTGCAGGTTTTAAAATGATCGGGTACCCACCTACGATTATATATCTACCAATCAGGTCACGTATAATAAATGAAATAATAGTTAAAGTGTTAGATCAAGATGGAAATTTAGTTAATTTCAGAGTAAAACTGCTAACTGTAAGGTTGCATTTAAAAAAAATCTGCAATAGCCATGGGTATTAAGTATAATGCACGCAACATGTCAAGAATTGCTATAAATTCTGGAAATTTCAAAGCAATCGACACTCGATTGATTGTTTCAAGACCGCTAGCAACACAGAACCGTCAGTTTCTACAATCGTTAGGACTGCATTTATTTAATTAAAAAGTAGAGTGAATAGTGAAATACTGAACGTGCGTGAAAAAGTTGACTTCGACAATGCAATTGTTAATATTGAAAAACATACTCATCAACCTTATGCTAACACATCTTTAAACAATAATGATGAAATTCGAATCCCTATACAACAACAAGATGTATACACCTTACCATCGAAGAGCAAACTGCACATAGAAGGCAAACTAATTAAAATAGATGGAACGCCGTCTCAGACAGCAAAGTTTGTAAATAATGGGGTTTTGCTGCTTTTTGATGAAATTAGATATGAGATTGGTGGTGTCATTGTAGATCGTGTTCGGAATCCTGGATTAACGTCTATAATGAAGGGATATGTTTCATATAATAGCAATCAAAGTAAACATTTACAAAACGCGGGTGGTTTCCTATGGATGATTCGCAAATAGTTGATGCCAATGGGAATTTTAACGTTGCAATAAACCTTTCAATGGTTCTCGGATTATGCGAAGATTTTAAAAAAATTATTTTAAACCTCCGGCATGAGTTAGTTTTACTACGTTCTAGTTTTGATACTAATGCTATAATTAATCCTACACCCGATGAGGAAATAAAAGTTGCTTTAAACAAAGTGTTATGGAAAATGCCACATGTAGCCGTTGATGATACTCAACGAATTAATTTAATAGAATGCGTTGCACAAAATCAGGATTTGCATATTCCGTTTAGAGGATGGGAGTTGCATGAATATCAACTTCTACAAGAAACGCAACGTCATACATGGAACATTAAAACAAAAACACAATTAGAAAAACCAAGATTTGTGATTGTTGGTTTCCAAACCAACCGAAAAAATAGATACATGAGCAACTACAGTCGTTTTGATCATTGCTGTTTAACCAACATGAAACTCTATTTAAATTCAGAAATTTTCCCGTATGATAACTTAAATTTGAAGTTCGAGAATAAACAGACTGCTTTGTTATATGAGATGTATGCCCAGTTTCAGCAATCATACTACGAAAAGGAAAATGAGCCACTTTTTAATCCTGAAGATTTACGAAGTATTGCACCATTAGTAGTCATTGATTGTTCTAGACAAAACGAAGCGTTAAAATCTGGTACTGTCGATATTAGATTAGAATTTGAAACTAGCAGAACCGTTTTGCCAAATACATCTTGTCATTGCCTTATACTTCATGATAAGATAGTCAAATACAATCCACTTTCAAGCAGCATAAGAATATTATAATTACTTTATTATTACTGTACCTTTACAAATTATGAAAAAAGAAAAAAACAATAAATCATTTAGCAATCACAGTCTATTTATTATTATTATTTTACATGTTTTTTTTACAATATCAAATGTTTGATTGTTAATGGGTTATAATAATAATTTTTGCTTAAATATTTTTTACATGTTGGAATTACTAAGTGATTTAGTAAGCAGTCATAAACATTATCAAATTTAAATAAAAGTCTTGTTATACATTTCTCAAATAAACTAACTGGCATGTTATTAACAAACTGGATTTTTTTAAACAGAACGGTTACTACTACTATTTTTTTCTCTACAATACTAATATAGTTCAACTCGGACAGATTGAAAGGTATTCTATTTTTAGACACATCCAAAAAGAAAAACGGTGTACTTGTGCAGGTATAAACATAACACTGGAGTTTTTATAACTAAAAAAATATTATATGTTAATCGGGATAAAATAAATTGCATTCTTTATTTGAGCCAGTGGTTGAAGCTTTACAAGTCATTTCTGAGTGTATAGTTATACCCCCAAGGTTTAGTAACAGTGGCTGAGGTACTAAAAATTCTTTTATCATCACTTGGATTAAGAACAATTTTGTTTTGTTTATAAAACAAAGCATTCTTATAATCATCAAAAGAAATTTGCTTAATACTTGCTAAGGAAGATCCTTTTAACTTTTTTATTATCCTATCCTGAACTCTGTAAGTGTACATTTTAGATCTAAGCCCTACAAACTCTAGCATGATATCACCATTGTTTTCATCTTTCATAATACCAGGAACCTTTTTATTTGATAATGGGGTATGATATTTGTTATGAGGATGGTTATCGGAAGTATCAAATCTATGAATATATTGTTTGATATAAGAGTAAATATTTTCAACGCTAAACTCGTATATCAAACTATCAGTATCTGTGTACAGCAGCTTTGCTTTGTTAGCAAATTGCGATTTTATATAACTATAGTGAAATTCATATAAATAGGTTTTTGAAATATCTAGAATAGAGAAACCTACATAAATGGGTTTGTTTAAATAAACCTCTATTTTATTCATTTCTATTAAGACCAGATCTTTGTCTAACACAGTGCAACTGTGAAAATTAGGTTTCGCTATGTAACTACGAGCTTCAAACCGTCCTTCCCATTCGGTGACTAATTTCACATCTTTCCATTTCCGTACGTTTTCCATCATTTTTCCATAAACCGAATTTATCATATTTTTATAAAAGCATATATCGAAACTGTTTTTTGACTGTTGTCTTAATTTCGTATTCAAATCAATGTATTCTGTTAACCAAGGGGCTTGTTTAAACCGAAGAACCTTATGAATCTTTTTCAGTTCTAAACCTTAGCTTAAATACATTTTTAAATTCTTGTAGTGAATAATATAGTTGAGTTTTGTAATTTCTTTAAGTTTGATTTATTAGAAGGTACTGGTGGTATCATATGTTCAGGCGCCAAAGATAAGTCACTGTGAATTTCATGTAAAGATACTGGGTAGTGTAAATCGCATTCAAAAATATATCCTACATCAGAATCATCGGGAATATTAAGTATGTCTAAACGTACTATATCTGGACTGGTGCCATCTAAAAATTCAAATTCTCCATATGGAAGATATTCAGACATTGCAGCCCCATATAAATTATTAACATCAAAATACATTAAATATTTAGAATCGAAATTCGGATCATAATCTGCATTCATATATTTGTTTTTTGCTTTGGCATATCTATTCGAACATTGAGAAACACCACCACGAATTCCCCGTTCTAAAAACGTTATTTTTTCAAATCGGTAAGCAACTCGAGTTTAACGTTCGTCGTTTTTAACATTGCATCTAGAGCTAAACCAGGTGCCGTAAAGTAGTGAAGTGGATCTAACTTATACGCGAACATGCAAGTTTTTCTAAAGTTTTCAAATATATCAGTCAAGAGCAGTACATCTGTTTTTAAATGTTTGCCAAATGTGTTTAGCATGATTGTAGTCTTCATCTGAGACTTCTTCATTGCGCAAACGATTAAAGAATGCTGTTTTACAGGGTAAATCGGTTTCATTGAGCCTATCCCAAGAGTTAATGTAATCATAGGAAAATATGCCTTTACGCGTAAGTAACCGAAACTCATTATCAGTGTTACAATTTTCCCTGGTGCTAACTTTTGTTCTTCTGTTAAAGGTTTCATAGGTTTTGGGTTATAGAAAATTTTATTCGTCGTTTCTGAAATCCGTTTCAATTGAGCAACAAACCATTCTATACAATCCTTTCTGCGATACAATTGAAATTTGGAATATTTATTATCATACGAGCATTTCAAATAGTACGCTACACTAAAGGGTATATGCCTTTGGTAACGGACTGTGTTTAATATTACCTCCGGCTCATTGCATGGTTCTAATATACATTCGAGATCTGCATAAACTACAAATGATACTTTTTGTTGGTAGTGGAAATGTTTAAATGTTAGATACTTTTCGAGTTCTTCGGGTAATCTTATTGAGCAAGTATTCTGTTTTTCGCAATAATTCGAATGATGCCTAAGTAATGCTGCTGTACTAAAATTATTTAAACATCTATAACAAAAAAATTTTCTATGGTGATGTGAAAACAACTGTTTTGTAAATAATTTTGACATATTCTTAATCCAAGTAAAATGAAAGTAATTCTCATTAGCATTTGTCGGACGAGAATATTGTAAGGAATCATTATTTAAAACTAACAGATTAATAGGTTTTATTTTTATAAAATTTTCACTTAAACAAAATGGCAGTATTATAATATTTTCTATACAATATAGGTTAATTGCGAGATTGTTAAGCTTCTCAATTTTTTTATGTCTTTTAATGCGATTGGAAACTGAATTGAGTTGTAGCGTAATACTGTATCAAAATGTTGATAGCTAGATATTCTCTGACTATTTTGTTTAGCAGGATATAAAACGGAAACCAAGCTCCAAAGAATGCAATGTTGGTCGTTATTTATTACATTTACCACAGCTTTTTTTTTGCTATAAAGTCCGGAACCGGAACAAACGTTGAACACCCTCCTTTAAGCGGATCATGATTGTTTATATTTACCTTCAAGTGTAAAACTTCTTGGATTGCCCAATCTGAATCCTTTTCACTAAATTCCTCTAATCGCTTCGAAATCTTGTCCAATACGTTCTCCTTATACCACAGCTTGAGATTGGTGTTTATATCGATGTGATGATTTGCAGTAGGAAACGTCTTCAAATCTATTTCCCCAGTTGTAGACTTAACAAAGTTAGCTGACAATATTACATTAACTTTCAACATTGACTTTTTTAAGCAAGCAACAATCTTGCGTTTAAAACTAGCGAACGCCTTGTCTAAGAACACTAGAGAATCTCTATAACTTAAATTGGTAATAAGTCCCGTAATTATTCGACTTTCATAACATGATTGTACATCATGCCAAATCAAATTTTTTCGAATATGACCTCTAGAAAGCGTTGCATCAATACCTTTACCTTGATATTCCAAAGAGCGTTTTAAGTGCCTCAATCGTACAAAGTAACTTTTAAGATGTGCCAAATTAGATTCCAGCCTACTAGGATTTTTCTGACGATTGTCTTCGTATACCTTATTTCTAATAGCAAGCTTCAATACACTTATATTTGCTTTGATAATTATATTGTATTTCGTTATTTCATCGACTGATCTAATTAGATTGACGCATTTCACAGTTAATTTTAAAATAGCGCTACTAACCCCGGCCACGGTTTCAGAATTCATGATTCTATACAAATCACTAAACTACTTAATATATGTAGAGCTTTATTTACTATTTATACAAAAATATTATCTGACGAAAGCAAAAACAACTGTAAAAAAATTAGCATACAACATCATTATTTATTCAGCTGCGTTTACGGAAAAAATTTGCTTGTTTGCAGTATAGTAATCAAATGTTTTTATACGACCTTTAATTTATGCTGTGTGTACAGAAAATACACTATCATTACAGCGCTATTTTTATGGTTACATATAAAAAAAATTCATAAAAAATAAAGCAAATTTGAAAAAATGTCTCAGATTAAAACGTCAATGTTGTTTAATAATTTACACGCACTTATGGTTTTTTTAAAAATCCAGTATTAAAAACACATTCTGCAGTTTTATCATATAGCAGTACCTTGATAGAATTAAAGAATTTCTTATGCAGCATGAATCGTGTAAACACACAATTACTACATACCTATATATGCATATAAAGTCAATTTTGTTAAGTTTTACTGAAAAATAAATCATGCCAGCAGTAATCTAAAACAAAATTAATCTAATTTAGGTTTTTTATTTTTACTATGTGCCTGCATTGCAATTTCTTTTTCAGACAATGAATCCAATTCATTATTTCTGCTGAGGCATAATTATATATATTCAGGGATTTATATACAAGAAAAACGAGTTTGTGTGCAAAGAAAATGCGGTTTTTGCACTTGTTACTTATTCTATATTACTGTATTAGTTAAGGGACATTTGCATTATTTTAAACGAAATTAAACTAATTTAGGTTTTTTACTATGTGCCTTCGTTGCAATTTTTTTCAGGCAATAAATCCAATTCGTTATTTCTGCTGAGGTATAATTATATTCGCTTACATACTGTTTTTATTCATTAGAATAGATTACAAAGCTAAATTTTTTCAGAAAACGATGCAAATTTTTAATTTTTTCTAACAGGTCACCTTTTGCAACTCCATTTCATAAAATGCACCTTTGATTTCTTTCTCGTCTTGATCTATTTTTCAGGCAATGAATCCAATTCGTTATTTCTGCTGAGGTATAATTATATTCGCTTACATACTGTATTTATTCATTAGAATAGATTACAAAGCTAAATTTTTTCAGAAAACGATGCAAATTTTTAATTTTTTCTAACAGGTCACCTTTTGCAACTCCATTTCATAAAATGCACCTTTGATTTCTTTCTCGTCTTGATCTATTTTTCAGGCAATGAATCCAATTCGTTATTTCTGCTGAGGTATAATTATATTCGCTTACACACTGTATTTATTCATTAGAATAGATTACAGAGCTAAATTTTTTCAGAAAACGATGCAAATTTTTAATTTTTTTTAACAGGTCAGTTTATTATTTAATATAAATACTTCACGTAGATTTTACCAACAGTATTCAATCAGATCTCTTGTATAATTATTAGTTAGTACTACTAGCAACTTTTAAAAAAAAATTAGTAACTTATCATCGATCAAAAATGGTAACAGTACCAACGTAAAAGTTCTAGAACAATTTATATTACATTCTGACAAAGACTTGATTAAAGAAGTTTTTGGTTTTTCTTCACCTCAACTTGACACTGCTGCTATTTTTGATAGTGACGTAATAGATATATCACGGTAAGTGCTTTTTCACATTTATACATGTGTTTTAAAACATTACTAATTTATAAGTTACATTAGATTAGGATCAAAAAACCATTCTGGAAATTCTGAGGCTATCGTCGGATCGTTGGCACATTCTGATCCTCTCAGAAACATCAGGTAGTATACAAAAGAAAAGGTGAACCTACAATAATCTTTTATGTTATGCTCACAGATCCGGCAAAAACATGTTGGCTATGAAAAAGTTATGTACAGAATCTAATATGGCTGTTTGCTGTGAAGATGACAAATCCTACGAAGATGACACAGTATAGTTGCTTAACGCATTTAAAAAGCGTGGAGAGAAGCTACTGCGTCGTCTAGATTTGGATCTAGAAATAATAAAGCCAAAAAGAGAGGAACTGGCTGCGAGGGAACAGCAGATACTTCAAGAACGGGAGTTAATAAATACTTTTTCATTTATAAATAGTTAGATTTTAACTGTAAATAGTTAGATCAAAATATTCAACAATTTCTAAAATAAAAAAGTATTTTATAAAAGTTTCTCTTTTGAAACAAGACTTTCTCTAAACAAGGTAGTAACCTCAAAGTAAAACACACATAAATCAGAACCCACTTTAATTAAATACATCATTCTTTATACAATCGACTTAGATGTGTTATAATAAAATAAACAGTAAAGAACAAGATGTATATTATTATAATAATAAACTAATTTCTTAGATTAGTGACATATTATTCTGAAAATTCTAGGTTGACAGTTAGACCGATCGATCCCTTACTAGTTATGTGTATGTGTTTGTTCGAGCCAATACTTTCATTTAATTGTTTCACTCCATGTGCTTGAAGGTATTCAAAATATCTCAATGGCAATATACTCTTGAACTCTTCTGTTTCCACTAATACTCTTTCGCCATATTTTGTCTTGATTGTTTCCACTTTTAAAACTTCAAACCTCTTATTCACTACAAGATCTTTTGAATTTACATAATGTTTGCGATATGTGGTTTTATTAAGAGTATTAAAATCCATATTGCTTTTCTTCGACTAATTAAATTAATATTAGGAGCAATCTCCTTATATAGCAGATTACCACCATCTGCGTACTTTGCCAACCCACTTTTCAACCTATTACAAGAGTGAACACATTTTGAATTGAAACCGGCCCATGTGTATTTGCAGCCTCTAAACATAAATCAGAATCCACTTTAATTAAACACAATTGACTTGAATGCGATATTTTGCATCTGGCATACTTTATAACTTCTCGCTAGAAAACCGAATTTAAAACAGCTACACACATTTTCTCGGCGCTTACATTTTTCAACATACGCGTGTGTGTGTGTGTTTTGAAGTATGTATGTTCCATTGAAAGTAATATAAAGCCGGTCTAACTTCAAAACGTGCCCACAAGTATTTTACATTAAAAGTATATAAGGCCGGTCTTAATTCAAAACGGTGCACGTGTAACTTCTCGCTAGAAAACTGAATTCAAAACAGCTACACACATTTTTCTCTGCACTTACATTTTTCAACATACGTGTGTTTTGAAGTATGTTCCATTGAAAGTAATATAAAGCCGGTCCTAGTTCAAAACGTGCCCACAAGTATTTTACATTGAAAGTATATAACGCCGGTCCTAATTCAAGACGGTGCACGTGTATTTTACATATGTAAAATACGTGTGAGCACGTTTTGAATTAGGACCGGCCTTACCCCACTACTTACTCACTATTTGTTTCAAGTGAAATTTAGCACTCTTGACGCCGGCTTCCCAAAGTCCCCCAAAATGGGGTGAAAAGGAAGGGTTGAAACACCAATCTATACCCCTAGAGGATAAGTAATGCGCAATGACGGGGTTAGCTTGATCAAAATGTTTATATATTTCTAACATTTCTCTAGCCGCCCCACGAAAATTTCGGCCCTGATCGGAGTATATGTTCGTGGGTAACCCGCGTCTGGCTATAAATCTATCTAATGCAGCAAGACAGGTTTCCGTTGTTAAAGTTGTGACAACCTCCATATGAATGGCACGTGACACCATACAAATAAGGAGGTCAATATATGCCTTTTGAAATTTTGTCGTTCGCAACGAGGATAGCTTGATTGTAAAAGGACCGGAAAAATCCAAACCGGTATGCGTAAAGCATCTTCCGGGTTCGAGGCGATAAAGCAGAAGATCTACCATAGGAGGCTGAATAGGCCTCCCTTGAAAGCGATAGCAAGTCAGGCAGCGAAATATTCTACTTCGAATTAATTGACGGATACAAAGAATCCAAAATGTACGGGTAATTAATGATTGAGTTAGCTGCGGACCCCCATGACCTGAATATATGTGATAGTAATCACATATTAATACAGCTAACCTGCTGTTTTTTGGGATAAGGTAGGGATGTTTGCTAGTTATGGAAAGGCTGGAATGGCGCAAACGGCCCCCCACCATGATTAATCCCGTGGGAGAAAGAAAAGGTGACAACGGACGGTACATTTTTGTGCTAGGTTGCCCTTTTTCTAGTAAGAGGATATCGTCGTAGATGTGCTCGTACTGAGTAATTCTAATGGCAAATGTGAGAGCGCTACGATATTCAGAGGCATTTAACGGACCAGTGGTCCTTGCAAGATTACGTTTGCATGCAAGGCAGTTAAACGTAAACCATTTAACGTACGCAAAAAATCGTTGAACTTTTAGCAAGTTTGAGGACCTTTGTAGTACTACCAAGTATTGTTTTACATCAACAGTAGAGACGAGTGCGTATTGTACGGCTTTAAACCCGTCTGCAATATTGTGTGTGTATTTATCACTTGGCCAATCACAATAATCGCGGTATAAAAAATCAGGACCCTGCCACCAGAGTGTACAATTCAGTAGTTCGGATGGCCTCAACCCTCGGCTTGCAGGATCGGAAGCGTTCGCAGAACTGGGAACGTATCTCCATATGGCTGTGGGTTGATTTTCATGAATTTGCACCACTCGGTTCGCAAAAAATAATTTTAACCGATAAGGTGGCGTACAAATCCACGTCAGTGTGTTTGTAGAGTCACTAAAGCATATTGGATCTAGTAAATTGATGGTGTCAAATGCTAATGCTGAATGTTTCATTAGTTTTCCCAAAAGACATGCCATGCCGCTCCTAATTCAAGACGAGAAATGGTCCACGTTTTCAAAGGGGCTACACGGGTTTTGGAAGCTATCAAATGTACATATATTTTTTCATCAACTTCTAATCGCAGATACACAACAGCGGCCATTGCTACGGAACTGGCGTCGGAGAATCCGATTAAACGGGCTTGACTGTTGCCGATTTTCCAAATAGATCGTGGTATTGTTATGTATTCGAGAAGTGGCAGTTCAATTAGAATTTGCTGCCATTCTTGAAGAATTTCTGCGGGCAGTTGTTCATCCCAATCCACCTTTTGTAGTCATAGGCGTTGCATAAGGCATTTGAGAAGAACCGTAAATGGACTTAAATAACCATTAATATCGAATATGCGTGCTATGCGTGACAAAATTCCTCGCTTAGTAGGGATGTCTGCAATATTTGGAACTTTACATCTAAATGTATCGGAACTCATATCCCAACAGAGACCCAGAACATCACGTGTTGTCAAAGTAGGATTAGAGTTCGGTAGATTTAGAACGTCCGTCTCCGACTTATCAATAACTGAAGTGTGTGAACTTCCCCATTTTCCTAAGTCGAAGTTACCTAGTTTTAGTAAGCGATTGGTAGCTAATTCTCGTGTTGAACCTAATGTTCGGGAAATGTTTTCTATGAAAGGTAGTCGAATCACATACTGGCCTAACTCGTTTCGTATAGTAGTGGACTTGAAATAATTTTCACAAGCCACGTTTTCAGGCGACATTGGCGGCGTAAATGGTATTTCTTCAGCTTCCCAGAAGACACGAATGGTGTCGCTAAGGGACGGTTCTTCCGAGATGCTAGTGTACAACGCAACACCTGAATACGGTTGACTTAAAGCTGGTATATCACCCATAATAACCCAACCAAACGAGGTAAGAAGCGCCGATGGCTTGTCTGTTAAACGCAACGAATCGTTGGGTGTGGCATCTAAGACAGCTTGAACACCTAACAGCATATCGACCGGAGCGGATATGTGAAATTCAGGATCCGCCAATCGTAGAGATGAAAATTTGTCTATTAAGTGCTTAGATAAATTTGCTATAGGAAGATCTGCGGTAATACGAGATAAAACACCAGCCTGTAAATTTAAAGAAACGTTTTGATCATATATTGATGTAACGTTACAGGTAGCAATTCCATAAAGCTTTTCTAGCGGAGATTGGCCTACTCCACGTGTTTCAAAAGGACATTTCTTGCGTTTAAGACCTAACTTGTTAGCTAAAGATAATGTGATGAAATTAGAATGCGACCCTTGATCTAAAACCAAGCGACAGCGATGCCAACTACCGTCACAGGCTAAAATTCGTACCTGCGCCGTGGCTAAAAGCGCAATGGTTCTCTGTTCAATTGCACAGGAATGAACAAGAGAGACTGGAGCAGTAAAATGTTCAGCCGAATTAGCGGCACCTGAAGAGTGTTCTACCGCGCTTTGTGGCGGAGTCGGAGTACTGCATGAAATTGGTGCCTCTATACACAGTAGCGAATGGTGCATTTTACTACCGCACCGTTTGCACTGATTTTTTGACTCACAAGTCGAAAGGGGATGTGGTGATAAACACGCAAAACATCTATGATATTACTTTACCATGTATTGACTTTCTAGAGTTGATAAAGCTAATAATTTTGGTCATCTGTAAAATTTGTGAAACTGATCGTCGCAGGCAGGACAGGGCTTAAAAACGTCCTGCTTTGCATTAAATCGTCGTGAAGTAACTTCCTGTGCGGACATTGTGTCACGTGAATTTGGGACAGCCACGTTGGGCGCCAAAAATTTATGTTACGTTGGCTTGTAGCCGTGCGTAACAAAAAGAAAATTAAAGAAATGACCGGGCTCAATCGGAGATTAGGGGGGGTTGTAGAAAGCAGACTAACATATAATGTATACGGCGGTAAGGAGTTAGTGACAATACCTGCAAGAAAAATAGTTAAGCAAACCTGGAAAAAAAAGAATAAGCATAGCAGCAATGATAAGTCTAAAATTATTCAGTACTTTGTAGAATGTAAATAAAACTGTTAGGATAATCTATATAATATAATCACGATAAAAGCATTACAAAAATGTTTATTACAAAGTGAGGTAATATTGGGGAGTAGCAGAAACGTTTCCTCACACACCAATTAAACATAAATCAGACAAAATGTTAACAAAAGATAAATAGGTAAGACACAATAGATATGAGTAATTCAGTAGGATTGATTTCTTTTTTTCCTTTCTTTTTTTTTTCTTAATAGCAGGCAAGTCTATTGTAAAAGGTATCAGAACGACAAAGATATGGTAAAGCAACGGATAGATATTTAAAGTAATAACAAGTAGGAAATAGTTCAACTTACAAAAAGTCTTTCAGTAACGCTTCCTTGCAATTGAAGTGTAGGATTCACGATGTCCTGCACTAACGAAGCACTTCACCCTTGACTGTGAGGGTGTTGATGGAATTTCTTACACTTTACACTAATCACACCTACGTATTTCACTAGTGTTAGCAGCAGACATTATCATGCTGATGGAACTATGTAGCATTGATAAATTTCTTGTTAATTCCATTTCCTGAGACAATAATCTCGAAATATTTTGTAACACAAATCGAAAAAAAAAATGGTAATAAAAATTTAGAATCACGGGCCTTCAAGGCACGATGTAATGCATTAAACTAACAGTAACGTGAGGTGTTTTATTTGCTACCTATGGTAACAAAGAAAAATCTAATGCTTTTGAATAAGGAATTCTGTGCAAACAACGATCTATTTTAGATTCGTTGGGGTTAGAAAAATTCAGAAACTACAGTATCACTGTATTTAAATAATCCAAAGTATGCACTAATCTGATAAAACAAAGGGACACTAGACTAGATCGCACACACATTAATCCGAAAGAAAGAATCGGTCAGTTTAGCAAGTTCTACGACTCCTATTTCACAAGACAAACAACTAAAACAACAAATTAGTAAAGTACGCGTATCACTAAAGTAAGTCAATGTTCCGTAAAACGCACGACAAGTTCTATCACTTTTATTTACAACAGAAAAGCAACAAAAACAATTAGCAGAGTAACGCGCATCGCTAAAACACGTCCGTCAATCAAACACGTTACATCTAAAAGCATACTTCCTTCAAAAGTAATCAGAACTACACTTTATACAGTTAAAATACAACTTTTATTTCACAAGAAAACCACTAAAATCGTGCCGCGCTTGTTCAGGAACAATACGAGAATTGTTACCGCATTAATTCTCACTATTTTCAAAGCAACAGAAACAGTATTTTCACGTAATTAATGTATAGGAACCAAGAACGAACTCCGACTCCTCATCTGTTTATTCAACTCGTTCCATTACAACTTCTTATCTAGACCCGTATATTCACATAAGCAACAAAATTTATACGAACCGCAAGACAAGGACGATGCAATTTATAATTAATTACAAGCGGTTTATAATTTTCAATTTATCTATCTTTAAATTACTACACACGAGTTAATAAATATAAAATATAGAACTAGTAATTTGTAGCAATGTATTTATTAATTGGGAAACAGCGTAAAATGTTAAACTACCAAAAATGCCCGTTACAAATTCTCCCCTAGCAAAATAAACACGTCGGGGTGAAAGAAAAAAGGAAAACCACAGACAAGGAACCAAACAAAAAAATTATTTTTATCCGGTTCGAAGGACCAACACCAGTATAAGAAAAAGAACATTTTTTTTTCAAAAGAAGACAAAGTCATCCATCGTAACCAACAACGACAGAATAGGTAAAGAAAGCATTAAGTAAACACCCAATGATGATTAAAGGTCTTAGCTACTTTAAAAGACGTCAAAAGACGGATGTCCCCAAAAGGGACATTTCTGTTCTCCACTTCGAAGAAAAGTTTGTGTTTCCCGCGGAGAAACCAAGAGAAAAGAAAAAAAACGAGGAAGAAAACTCGTAGCAAAACTGTCAACCTCAAGTGTGCAGCAAAGAAAGAACCAAGACAAAAAAAGGGCAAAGGCAAGCTAGTACACAATCTAGAATACTTCCAACTGAGGTAACACAGATTCGTATGAAACGATTACTCAAGCAAAGTATGGCTAACAGACCTACAGAAGCGACCAAGTCGAAATTCCTAAAGGAAAAGAAAATAGATCTGAAGCCTACCTCAAGGAATGGATGTAGCAAGCGACTATAATAGTTAAATAGTGAACAAATGGTGGAACTAGCCAGAAGGAAAAGTTACGGGATGGGCTAGCTACAAAAATATGAATAGGAATACGAAATGGGCGCCAGTGTTTTCGGACACAAGCTTATCAGAGAAAACACAAAACCAATAAGCCACAGAAAGAATACTTAAGAACAGACATAGTGAGAGAAAAAAATGACATAAAAAGATGCAAAGACAATTAAGATTAAGTTTAGGATTAAAATACAATAAACAGAGACAGATGAAAAATTAAGATAAAAAATGTTGTAAGAAAGCACCAAAACTGTATTAGAATAGGTAATAAGTAGTAGAGAACAGAAGAAAACGATTCAGATTTAGCTTTGAATGGTAATAAAAATTTAGAAAAAATCAAGAGCAAAAAAAATCGGGAGCAAATCAAAAAAAATCGGGCCCCACGTTGGGCGCCAAAAATTTATGTCACGTGAATTTGGGGCAGCCACGTTGGGCGCCAAAAATTTATGTTGCGTTGGCTCGTAGCCGTGCGTAACAAAAAGAAAATCAAAGAAATGACCGGGCTCAATCGGAGATTAGGGGGGTTGTAGAAAGCAGACTAACATATAATGTATACGGCGGTAAGGAGTTAGTGACAATACCTGCAAGAAAAATAGTTAAGCAAACCTGGAAAAAAAAGAATAAGCATAGCAGCAATGATAAGTCTAAAATTATTCAGTACTTTGTAGAATGTAAATAAAACTGTTTGGATAATCTATATAATATAATCACGATAAAAGCATTACAAAAATATTTATTACAAAGTGAGGTAATATTGGGGAGTAGCAGAAACGTTTCCTCACACACCAATTAAACATAAATCAGACAAAATGTTAACAAAAGATAAATAGGTAAGACACAATAGATATGAGTAATTCAGTAGGATTGATTTCTTTTTTTTCCTTTCTTTTTTTTTTCTTAATAGCAGGCAAGTCTATTGTAAAAGGTATCAGAACGACAAAGATATGTTAAAGCAACGGATAGATATTTAAAGTAATAACAAGTAGGAAATAGTTCAACTTACAAAAAGTCCTTCAGTAACGCTTCCTTGCAATTGAAGTGTGGGATTCACGATGTCCTGCACTAACGAAGCACTTCACCCTTGACTGTGAGGGTGTTGATGGAATTTCTTACACTTTACACTAATTACACCTACGTATTTCACTAGTGTTAGCAGCAGACATTATCATGCTGATGGAACTATGTAGCATTGATAAATTTCTTGTTAATTCCATTTTCTGAGACAATAATCTCAAAATATTTTGTAACACAAATCGAAAAAAAAATGGTAATAAAAATTTAGAATCACGGGCCTTCAAGGCACGATGTAATGCATTAAACTAACAGTAACGTGAGGTGTTTTATTTGCTACCTATGGTAACAAAGAAAAATCTAATGCTTTTGAATAACGAAATTCGCGCAAACAATGATCTATTTTAGATTCTTTGGTGTTAGCAAAATTCAGAAACTACAGTATCCACTGTATTTAAATAATCCAAAGTATGCACTAATCTGATAAAACAAAGGGACACTAGACTAGATCGCACACACATTAATCCGAAAGAAAGAATCGGTCAGTTTAGCAAGTTCTACGACTCCTATTTCACAAGACAAACAACTAAAACAACAAATTAGTAAAGTACGCGTATCACTAAAGTAAGTCAATGTTCCGTAAAACGCACGACAAGTTCTATCACTTTTATTTACAACAGAAAAGCAACAAAAACAATTAGCAGAGTAACGCGCATCGCTAAAACACGTTCGTCAATCAAACACGTTACATCTAAAAGCATACTTCCTTCAAAAGTAATCAGAACTACACTTTATACAGTTAAAATACAACTTTTATTTCACAAGAAAACCACTAAAATCGTGCCGCGCTTGTTCAGGAACAATACGAGAATTGTTACCGCATTAATTCTCACTATTTTCAAAGCAACAGAAACAGTATTTTCACGTAATTAATGTATAGGAACCAAGAACGAACTCCGACTCCTCATCTGTTTATTCAACTCGTTCCATTACAACTTCTTATCGTCTCTTATCTAGACCGGTATATTCACATAAGCAACAAAATTTATACGAACCGCAAGACAAGGACGATGCAATTTATAATTAATTACAAGCGGTTTATAATTTTCAATTTATCTATCTTTAAATTACTACACACGAGTTAATAAATATAAAATATAGAACTAGTAATTTGTAGCAATGTATTTATTAATTGGGAAACAGCGTAAAATGTTAAACTACCAAACATGCCCCTTACAATTGTTACACGCTTATTGTTTACAGAATTTGTATAATACGGTTTAGGGTTAGCCCTTTGTGGTGGACTAGACACATTTTTTGATGGTGGTGTATTATTGTTACCGCTCACCAGTGCTAAGATAGAACATTTGTTGCGTAAATATTTTATAAAATCGTTAAATTTCGGAAATGTTTAATTTAAATGTTTCTTTTCGAATTCTTGTCTCGACTTCGGGTCTAATAAACCGAGGGACAAAAATAAAAATATGTAATCGTCCAACTAAGGTAGCTGCATGTCGATAAGAGCTGTGACGTTGGCTTGCAGGGTTTCACATAAATCACTAAGAACTTTTGGGGAATCCGTCTTTAGTTGAGTTAGTTAAAATATTTTGGATAAATAATGATTAGCAATTAGCCGTTTATTAGTGTAGCGTTGAACTAAGAGATTATAAACAACCATATAATTTTCTGGAGCAAATCGAACAGATTGTGCGAACTTCAATGCCGTCGCATCCAAATAAGAAAGCAAATATGTGAATTTTTCGCAATCATTAAGTGCGTTATTGTTGTGAATAATGTTGTGTTATAGAGATTTAAACGTACCGAATTTCTCGGGCTCACCTCGAAATATATCTATTTTTATTTCTGGTAAATGAACATTAGCTCTGGTATTTCCAGAAATATCAATAGTATTTACATTGGGCGTTGTGTCGGGAGCGATATAGCGCGCCGCAATAGCTAAAATATCATAGTACATAGTATTGAACGTAGATTCTAGATTAACGGTATCCGTAAATAAGGTTTTATAAACGTCAGAAAGTGACGATAATTCATCTAAGACATCTAAAAATTTTGTTCTTACGTCATCTAGCTGACTAACACGAGCTTTAAATTGATCAAGATTAGTTGGTAACGTTGAAATTAAATCGTAACAATCTTGCAAACGTCGCCAGTACCTTTCTTTGCGATTTGTTAATCGTTTAAATTCAACAATAACTTCACGTTCTGGTTCCATATTCTACCAGGTATACTCGTAACAAATAAAAATCACAAATAACTAATAGAAAATGTAACGCAGTTGCAAAGCCTTAAAGGTAAACACAGTACTCGTGGAGAAGCAATGTTAATGTTGGTACAGACTTAAACTAATATAAGTGAATTCAGAAATCTAAGAAATAAAGTGCATTAGGTACGTAATATTTACAAACGAAAATGTAAACAAACAGTTTCGTTAAAGTCCTTTGACTTATTTTGTTATCTACACAGCTGATTGATAAGCGTAGTAACAAGATGTTAATGAACTACAAACTTTAAATAAATTGGAACAAGTTTTTGAACACCTGTGATGCTAAATACAAAGTACTCGTTTTGTTGATAATAACTGAAGTTTGAAATCTTTAATAGAAATCATGCATTTTAATATTCAAACCCACTTTTAGAAAATAGTTTTGAAAATGAATTAATCTAATAATTTAAATTTTAATGATCCCGCTAATGAATTATATTAATTTTGACTATAATTCAAAGCTTATCCGGCTCGAAGGACCACTTTTTGTGTGGTACACGTTGGAGTGTATAAAAAATCGGGACAGCTCCAGAACGTTTCCCAAAGCGTAAAGCTTAGCAAATGGACTGTAATTGTATGCAATTGGAGGTAAGGCGAGAAAAACAGTAACATAGGTCAAACCGTAATTAGTGCTTGCTTACCTTGCAATGTTATTCACCAATTTACTCCCGCGAAGATAGGTGTTGTTTACCGGTTGACGCAACCTGGTCGGGCAGCACCATTCATGCACTCGCGGTTGTAGTTATTAGGTGTTGAGTCGGTGAAGAACGATACGAAACTCCCATGTTGGTGAAGCAAAAAGGATTAATTGCTCCGCCATATGTGTAGCACAACAATAATATACGATAAGGCCATCTATATTGTCAATCGCTGACCTCCAACTGTATGAAGTTTTAACAATAAGCAAATAGGTATTACACGGAAAACCGATAATATTGCATCAGAAACCACTTTAAATGCATAAAATACAAAGACCTTGTTGGTTAAAATATCTACAGGCTTGTTAAAAACCCAGCCCACATGCAAGTGGGATGAGCCTATATTAACACCGAGCAATGATAAGCAATTTTAAACTCAAGCAGGGCCAAGCTGTGTCACTGTAAATTAAAAGTCACGCGTAATTTTAAATATTTAATAATATAATAGTGGAAGTTATAGTGACAAATAAGTGCTACAAGTATGAAGACTTCTTTTGCCGTTTAACGTGAGTAGAATTTGGGGTAATTTATTTAAATTAATAAGATAATAATAAGGCTTCGAATGTGATGTTAATAATTCAAATCTATGGTACGTTTTTATAACTCCGAATATGGTATAATGATCCGAATATGGTATAATGATCCGATTGTGGTATAATGATTCGAAGGTGTGGATAATTTAAATGTAATGGTATATTATTCCGAATGCATGGATAATTCGAATGGATGGTATAACGTTTCGAATCTTAGTGAAAATAATTCTAATTGATGATAATTCTAATTGATGGTATAATATTTCAAATGTGTGGGTAGATATAATAATTCGAATCTGGGGATGTTTTAAATGGATTAATATAATCAGCGTCGACGATTTTGGTACAATTTTGAGTTGCGAGATTCAATGCAAATAAAAAAAAGAAGCACGAAGTAATCTATGGAAACCAAAAGGTTCAATTAAGCAGAGCAGTGATAGACGAATGTAACAGGGAAGATTTAATTAGTTTTAAGATATATGTTTTCATTTTTGTCAGTTATATAACTGCACGTGGTCGACACCTATTTATATCAGGTTTGTATTAAAATCAATTTCATTAGGCTCGAAAAATCCCCATCGGCAGTTGATATATTATTGTAGTTTGTAGATAATGCAACAAAATTACAGTAGTTGTTTTATGTAATGATTGCATGGGTATTCAAATGTTACTGCTAGTATGGACACTTGATGTGTATTTTTTGGTAATGTATAATTTAATAGCCGAGTTACTACTGTGCTGCAAAAGCTTCCTTCGCAAAATGGTCTTCACACAAATATATCCTACTTTATCCGCAGGCAAATCCATTATTTCAAACCTTCTTTGTGTGCGCTCTGGATCTTTATCAGGAAACCGAAAAAGTTTTTGTTTCTGTAGTTGTAATCAGTTGTGTTAGTATAATAATTTTCTCAACCGTTGGCAACATAATGGTAAATCAATTTCCTAATAGGCATTGCGTTCCTCTATTAAATGGAAAGCATTATGCCGATGAATACTACAAAAATATTTAATTAATAATTTTAAAGTGATTTAAAAAATAACGTACCTACTAAGTCAATCCGCGTAATCTAATAATTTTTCAATAAAAATAATAATATTTACACTAAAAGACAATAAGACAAAGAGAACTACAGTAAAACAATATTTAATTAGAAATTTTAAACGCAGATTTATAAAATAATGTATCTGTTATGCCAATCGTTTTAATTTAATAATTTTCCAATAACAATAATAATATTTATAATAAAAAGAGAACTACACTAAAAGAACATTTAATTAGTAATTTTAAACGCCGATTCAAAAAATAAGGTATTTGCTAAGTCAATCCTTATCATTAAATAATTTGCGAAAAATAATTATACTGAATAAAGGAATTTAATCACTGTAAAAAGAAAACTATGCTAAAACTGTATTATAATTAGAATTTTAAACGTTGAGTTAAAGAATGAAATACCTGTAACATCAATTTTTTGAATTTCCTAATAAACAATAATACAATGATACCATATATATTAAAATAGCGTCAAGATCGTGAAGGCATTTCCAAACAAAACAAGTAGGATAGAGGTTAGGTTGTTTCTACTTATTCATTCATAAGCGGAGACATACGAAGGCTAAAGATATTTCGATGATACTGCAGCGCTTCCATGCGCTACTGATATGCACGTAACTTAGTTCCCATTCTGCCCTATCTGTCGGATGATTTCCTTTTATTTATTTATGGTTCTGTGTTAGATTGTACAGTGAGACGAACATACTGCTGTCAAAGAAATGGAGGTTTGAACATTTATTGTAGGATTATTTCACCTACTTGAAAACATGATTGGTTAGATTAAAATTATTAAATTACTAAAATAACACCAAAACCTTGGAAATTTATTAAGAAGCCTTTTTTTTAAATAAGGACACTTGGCAGCCATACCATTCCATACATCATTGAATTTGTAGTAGAAAATAATATTAAATAGAGAGCGTATTTTTTTGCGGGACATATAAAAAAGTAAAATTGGTGATGATTTTCTTGAAACGAAACGTTCTATAGAAAATTTGTAAACGCTGTCTTGTACATCTAAAATAGTTACAATGACAAAGTGCCTTTTGTTTTCTTATATCTTTTCAAATAACTTTAAAAAAAATAAAAACAGAATTGCGATATTTCGGATATTTTCAGATATCTCCGAAAGTAAGCTGTATTTTAGAATTTTCTCAACAGCATAGTATTGACTCTCAAACTGCACAAATTTTTTGTAATTTAACCGTCTTTGTAAATATTGTGGTTTCCGAGAACCTAATGCTGTTCATCCTTATCTTGGGCACACTGTATATATAAAATATTAAAAATGGTCTGAAATTAATATCATCCAGGACCGTTGAACTATTGCCAGTCCGGCCCTGCTTATGTCATAAATTTTTTTAACGTAGAGAGAGCAATTTTAAATTAAGCATTGGGTATATTTTACCTTGGTACGCCAGGTTAAAATGTTTTAGCAATTTTGGCCTTTCGTAAAAGCGCATTCATTCCTAATTTAATTCTAAAATATCTAAGAATTACCATTGTTAAGCACTTATAAGTTGTTGAAATTTTACAATTGCTGCTGCGTAATACCGAAAGATGAAAGTCCATAAACCAACTAACTTTTGTCAATAGTCAATAATCACCTTCGATAAATATATTCCTTGTGAAACAAGACCTAGTCATCGTTTTATATATTTTAGCATGAAATGTTTTATAAACATGGTATTGTAAGTTGTTCTGTTGTTACTGTTTAGTCTACATTGCATTTGAGCGCAATGAAACCTTTATAACGAACAATAGTTTGATTCAGATGTGTATCAGTAATTATAAAATGACAGTAGATAAATAAGTTTATTCAGTCTTTTGTGAACATTAACCACGATAGTTTTGTTTAGTAAAGTTAGTTTAAGGCGATTTTTTAAAATGGCAAACTGTGTTAATTTTCTCGGTAAGTAGTACTAATAATTATCAAATTCCTAATATTTAAAGATCTTCAATAAACAGTAATGATGGTAATATTGAACCTCATGCTGGAGTCGGTTTCTCTATTGGAAAACGAAACATACGCAGTCACAAATATTACATCAGTAAATGCAACTGCAGAAGCTAAACCAGGTTTGTGCGAACCACTCAAAATTAATTTTCATTCTTTTAACATCTATTACGTTTTTAGCAGTTAGAAATAAATACGTGGGGCTAATAGTTGGAATTAACATTATGTTTTGTGTTTGTATTCTTGTGGGACTTTTATGCTACACATATTGGAATGCGTTAAAAACTTTGATTCTAAGCAGATGCCGTGAAACACATCGATCAGTACCTCAAAACGAAGTATTTGAAGAAATTACAAATACTGAATTGTAGAAGCGCATCATCAATCCAGATGGCTCTATTTCAACACGCTACGCGCTATTAAAAAATTTATTATGACATTTGAGTAAGCAATTTTTAGTTTATGGCTTTTATATTTTACTTCTTGGTTTTTAATAAATAAAAAGTTAATCTATAGTTTTGATTTTCCAAAGAAGTTTCAGAATAATGTAGTTTATAAAACTCAGTAAAAAATTAGCATACAGTAAGCATCAATATTTAGAGGGAATGCTAACTACTTATTTCTTAAGCGAGAACTACTCTTAGGTACGGGTCAACTTGTATGTGCTCATTAAGTTACAGAAAACGGATGCCCAGACGGTGCGACGCACCCTTTAGGTCTTGTTCGCCGCTGTTTAAAGAAAATTCAGGTTCTGTAAGTATTCCTGAAGCATTTTTAAATAAATACGTTTGAAACGGATTTAATTATAATATCTAATACAGCTGTTAAAGAAGTATTTTTTGATTTTTTTGTCTATAGATTTAACAAAAAGTCATCTACTTTGAAAAATTCTTAGGAACTGCTAGCTCAAACTCAAGACAGTATTTAGAGCGTCAGTACCAAACTGTGACTAAACGTGTCAAGTTAAAGAGGCTATATATGTACTTAGTGCTCAATTTCCAAGAAACAATTTTGAGGTGGTAAGTAAATAGTTCCAAACTAAAAACTAGTATTTATAATAACAAATATAAAAACTGATTGGTAATTTCACGTATCGCGCTTTTTAATTAGTATTTATTTTTTGATGATTAATCGTTCAAGATTTCAAGAAAATTCTAAAATATTAAAAACCTTTTAAATCTTACTCCTTCCGGTTATAGTGGAAGTCGGCTCTAACAATGTTGTTGCTAACGAAGCGCTCTACTTTTTTTACCTAAATTTATAGATTCCCAGTAAAAAAAATAGAGAAATGTTGTTTGTTAGGGGTAAAATGAGTATTATGTTATAACTTTAGATTTGAGCTGAAAAGGCGGGAAGCCCGTAGCAAATCTTCTAATGTAACTTGCAGCACAGAAAGAGGTGCCGTGCCGTTTTAATTTTATTCTAAAATACACAATTAACAAAGTTCCTATGGGCTTTGAAATTTTTTTCTATTGCAACTTGTAGCTCGGAAAGAACTGTACTTTCAACTTTTTCTAAAAAATACACAAATAAGAATATCCTTTTGGTTTATTTCTAACGTAACTTGTAGTACGCAAGGATATAGTACTTCTAATTTTCTGTAAAAATACACAAATATCAAGGTTCCTTCGGGATTATACAATTGGTTTTCTAATGCAGTTGAAGCTTACAAAGGATTGTAGTTTTAACTTTGCTTAAAAATACACAATTAAAAAGTCTTTCTTGCTTTTAAAATCTGTTCTCTAATGTAGTTTGTAGTTCAGAAAGGAGTGTACGTTTAGTTTTTTCTAAAAATGCACAATTAATAGAATTTTTTCTGATCCATTCTAAATTAACTTGTAGCTCGCAAAAAAGTGTAGTCTCAATTTTCTTTAAAAATACACAATTAACAAAGCGCTTTCGGTTTTTTATATATTTTTTTCCAATGTAACTTATATTCCTAGAAAATTGTACATCTAATTTTCCTTATAAATACTCAATTAGCGAAGCTTTTTCGGATTTTTAGATTTTCTTCTAATGTAACTTGTAGCTCACAAAGAAGTGTAGTTTATATTTTCTTTAAAAATATATAAAACAAAATTCTTTTGCGTTTTAAAATTTTTTTCTAAGGTAACTTTTACCTCAAAAAAGTGTGCTTTTTATTTCTTCTAAAAATGCAGGCAAAATTCCTTCGGGTTATTATAACTTTTTTCCTATGTAACTTGTAGCTCACAAAAAGTGTAGTTCCAGTTTTCTTTAGAAATACACAATTAACAAAAATCCTTTAGAGTTATTAAAGTGCCTTCAGACTCATATATTTTCTAATGTAACTTGTAGCTCTCAAAAAACCGTACTTCTAATTTTTTTTAAAAATACAGAATTAGCGAAGTTCCATCGGATATTTCTCTTATGTAAGCTGTAGTTCTCAAGGAAGTGTAGTTTTAATTTCCTTTAAAAATACACAACTAACAAAGCTCTATCGGACTTTAAAAATTTTTTCTGTCACTTGTAACTTAGAAAGGAATATATCTTTAATATTTTCTAAAATTAAAAACAAAAGTCTTTTGGGTTTTTAAATTTTTTTTAAATGCAGCTTGTTGTTCACAATGACGTGTAGTTTTAATCTTTTTTAAAGTAGGTACACAAATAACAAAGTTCTTTAGGGCGTTTAAATTCTTTTTCTAATGTAACCTGCAGTTCAGAAAGAACTGTACCTTTAATTTCTTTTAAAAAATACACAACGAAATCCTTTGGGTTATTTAATGTAACATTTAGCTCGCAAAAATGTGTACTTCCAATTTTTTAGAAATACACAACTAACATTGTTTATTCGGATTTTAATTTTTTTTAATTAATGTAGCATGTAGCCCAGAAAGAAATGTACCTTTAATTTTTTTTTAAAATACACACAAATTTCTTTCGAGTTTTTAATTTTTTTCTAATGTAACTTGTAGCCCGCACGAAGTATGGTTTTAATTTTTTTTTAAATATACAGTTAACAAAATTCTTTGTGGTTTTAAAAAGGTTTTCATAAAGTAACTAGTAGCTCAGGTAGAAGTGTACTTTTAGTTCTTTCTAAAAATACACACAAGATCCTTTCGGGTATTTATACCCTTTTTCTAATGTAACTCGTGGGTCACAAACAGGAGTGGTTTTAATTTTTTTTTAAATAAACTATTCACATAGTTCTATCGTGTTTACAAATTCTTTTTCTAATGTAATTTGTAGCTCACACAGAAGTAGGATTTTAATTTTCTATAAAAATGCAAAATTAACAAAGGTCGTTCCGCTCTTAAATTTTTTTCCAATATAACTTGTAGTTTAGAAAACAGTAAACTTTTAATTTTTTTTAACAATGAATAACAAAACTTTTTTGGTATTTTTTTAAAAATAGCTTGTAGCGCGCAAAAAGTGCACTTCTAATTTTCTTTAAAATTACACAATTTTCAAAGCTGTTCCAGGTTTTTATTTTTTCAAACGTATCTGTAGTTTAGAAAGGTGTGAAATTTAAATTTCTTAAAGAATATACAATTAACAACAGTTTTCCTATTTTTAAATTTTTTTTCTAGTGTAACTTGTAGTTCAGAAAGAAGTGCACATTTAACTTTTTCTAAAAACGCACAATTAACAATTTTTTTGTATTGTTTCTAATATAACTTCTAATCACAAAAAGTATACTTCTAATT
The DNA here is from genome assembly GCA_036346225.1 of Platerodrilus igneus. Taxonomy (NCBI): domain Eukaryota; kingdom Metazoa; phylum Arthropoda; class Insecta; order Coleoptera; family Lycidae; genus Platerodrilus; species Platerodrilus igneus. The sequence continues at coordinate 1,108,609 of JARFIW010001306.1, forward strand.
TTCTTTAAAACGCATTTCTTTAAAGGTATTTCCGCTTATAAAATTCTTTCTAATATAACTTGTAGCTCAGAAAAGTGTGTATTTTTAATTTTTCTAAAAATGCACAATTAACAAAATTGTTTTCTGTATTTTTCTAGTATACTGTGTAGCTAGCAAAAAAGTGTACTTCTAATTATCTTTAAAAATACACAATTAACAAAGTGTTTTCCCACTTATAAATATTTTTTTGTAATGTGACTCGTAACTAGTAAAACACTGTATATCTTCAAAGGATATTGGTGTTAAATGGTATAAATTGTAAGTCTATGTGGTAGGGCTTCAATTTTAGGCAGGTAGAAAATTTTGTAATTACATTTAAAAATTTTTGGAGAGTTTCCGAAGGTAAGCATCATAAAATTTTTTATGACAGCCCGTTTCGTGGGGCTTTAATTAAGAAAAACAAGGCATTTTATGGCACCCAATTTGTGGGGCATGAGTTAGAGGCGTTACAACGGGCAGGTAGAGAGGCGAACACAGCATTTTATGGCGACCCAAACGTGAGGGGCCCGAATTCAAATAGATTTTCTTTGTATTATTTATTTCAGGAGACTGACGATCTTGAGGTAAAGAGTTTAGTGTTGTAAATATTTTTTGTGAATTAATTTTAATAAATGTATGAGAATTATTTAGTGTGAACGAATGTTGAGGAAAGAGTGGCTTAGGAGTGAAGATGTAGAAATTGGAAGTGACAATAGTGCTCTTTTTGAAAAACCCAGACTAGAAATGGAAGAAGCAGGAGGTTGCAGGAATCAGTCGAAGACAGGGTCGGGAGAAGCTGGAAATGAGTTGATTTTGAGAATGTTAGAGCGAATGAATGAAGAATCTAACAGAAAATACAATTGAGCCAAGACTCTAACAGAAAATATGAACAATTGAGCCAGGAGATAGGGGAGAAAATTGATAAATCGACAAGGAAATTTTCAGAATTAAAAAATAGTCTTTCAGTAAAAATGGGGGAAGTAGAGAGTAGGGTAGACAGGAATAAAAAAAATATAACTGGTTTGAGACAGGAATTTAAACAATTATGGTCCGAGGTTAGGATTTTCTGTGAGGAGGAAATTAATATAAAAATGTCAGAAGTAACGGATTCTGGTAGGGACCAATTAGGACGAGTAGAAAGAGAGGTTAGCGGAATTAAGCATAATATGACGGCTTTAACGGGGGATAGTCCGAGGTTTTTTCTGGAAACATTTCGTTGGAACAAGAGATGAAATTTTATGGGGATAATGAGGTCAATCCCTAAATATTTATAAACAGTATCAGAAATTTAATGTGTAATTTTTTTGATGAACAGGCTAAGCTTAATATAGTCAAAGCTCTATTAAAAGATAATGCTGAAGCCTGGTACAATTTAGTAGGGCAGGATATAGAGTCTTACAATGAATTTGAAGAAAAAATTTTGAAGCACTACTGGGGTGATCATAAACAAGATCAGGTTTGAGATGACCTTAGGGAAATATAAAGGCGAATTTGCGGGATCAAGGGAGCAGTATGCGACACGCAAATATAGCGTTGCGAAACAGTTGAGTCTATCTTTAGCGGACAGGTAGATAATCAAATATCTGTCAAGACACTTTGAAGTTGAGGTGAGGCAACACGTGGCATTGCAGAACATCGTCGAAAGAGAGGCATTTTTAGAATACCTTCAAAGGTACGACGACGTCAGCATTATTAGACCTAGAGAGAGAAATGTCAACCTTGTGATATTCGAAAATAGGAGGATAATTTTCAAAGACAAGGAAACAATTTTGGTAAAAATTTTAGAAATAATTGGGAACCCAGGGGTGCATTTCAGAGAAGCAGCAGTGGCACCAGAGGTCCAACACCAAGACCCGGGATGCAGAGACAAAACAGCTCACCAGAGATGAGTAAGGTCAACGCGAATACAAGTGTTAGGAACACTGAATGTAGGGGTAATATGGAAGCGACACGAAGGACATATGCTGATGTAGTTGAGGGAGAACCAGGACCCAGCAATAAAAGTAGAAGTAGGCAGGATTTTTAAGTGACGACAAACCACTAGAAATTGAAGTGTGTAAATATGAACATCCGTGAGAATTTTTAAGAATCGAAGAGGAAGTAAAACCAGAAACTGTAGGGAAAATTTATTTGCCAATATTAAAAGTAAAAATTTGTAATCGTAATTTAGAAGCATTGCTTGATTCAGGAGCAGAGGCGAGTTTAATATCGGAGAAATTTGTCCGCGAAATTAAGGATAAAGTTTGTGATAAGATTATGCCAATCAAAAGGAGTCATTTACTAGCTCCAAATAAAAAGAGGTTTGCTGTGGTGAATAGCGTTGTAATTTTAAATGTAGAAATAAGAACATTTAGCTGCGAGCAAGAATTTGTTATTGTACCTGGACTAAAGTTCAAAAGTATTTTAGGTGTCGATTGTATGATGAAGTTAGGATTAGTGATTGATATGGAAAAGAGGATGGTTGGGATTAGGGACATGGTATTCCTGGAGAAAGTGCTATGATGTCACGGCAGAGGACATGTGGTTAAATATAAATATAATGGGATTAGATGACGAAGAGTTTAGACGAATCGACACAATAAAATGTCCGGAGGACAAGTTAGTAGAAGTTCAGGCTTTGTTAGATAAACGTTCAGAATTAGTAGGTGCAGAAGCAACCACAGCGGTAGAATATGAACATATTCTTACTACAATTTGTCGTGCTGGTTAATTGGTTGATTGAATAATTAAAGTAACCCGTAAGTTCTTTAATATTCTCTGATGGAACCAGTGAACTTTAAGGAAGGATTTCCTTAAAATGATGGAACGCAAAAATCTTCCGACTATGCTAGGGGTCTATTCCTCGGGTAGAGCTTATGAGGATTGGTCGTGGTTCTTTTAACAAAACATTTTTTATATACTATGGCCTAATTCATACCAAAATAAGGGTTTAGGGAGAGCGCCACCAAGTCATTAAATTTTAAACACAAAGTTTCCCTAAGGGGGACTTGGGAGTCTTTAGAGAGGAATATTGTATTGACTGCTTACGCAGGAGCTGTAAAGAAAATTGAATTACATTAACAAGGTAAGGATACCAGAGGTATACTCTTGCTACCTCATAATAACAAAATGCTGAAAAGATTAATTATGCACACAATTTTATAGACACAAATATTAGGCATCAAATTCTGAAAGAGCTATCAGAGCTTCTTCGTTAAATGGAAGCTGTTTATGCCTTTTGTTCCTTGATCTAATTACACTATTTTTGAACTCACTAGATCAAAATAAAACAATTAATTAAATGAATTAAATGGTGATTCTTTAATTAAATGCTGCTTCATGATAAAAAGTACTATGTACAAAATTTACATATCAAAAATGGTACTATAATTTCTTCTACACAGATGTAGAATTCTAAATTCAAATGAAATATCAAATACGTTAAGCGTTTCTTTTTTTACTACAAAATTAACTCAAATCAATACCCAAAATATCAGATCTGTTACTAGGCTTACACGTTTATATGAAAATATCCATAAATCTAATAATTCAATGTTCAAAAGCTTTAACTATAATTACACATAAATGAAACTTTAATCAGAACTCAATGAAGTTGCTTAATTTTGTTAATAATAATAATAACGGTTATTACGCTGGATTTAATATTGACAATAAAAAAATCAAAAGTCCTTTATAGTTTGTTAAGCAAAATACTATTTATAGGTCATCACAATCTTATTTCAGAGTTGCCTTGAATCAATTTTGGCCAAATGCGGACGTCATGTAAAAATAACAAAGAGCGCTTACCTCGTTTCAACAGGTGCTTGTTTGTGTGACAGCGTTACATTGTATTAAACTAGATGTGTATACTTACTGTTCCAGGACAAACAAATGACGTCGCCTTCACATGTTGTACTGAAACCAACTAACTGCGTTTTTTTTTACTTAATTATAAGCTTACAGCGTATTTTCTCTACGCAATAACGAAACAAAAAAATCCATTCAAACAGTTATCAAAAAATGCAAAGCTTCAATGTATTACTGCATTTAGTTCGTTATCCAAACAATTATCTTGAGTGTAATTATCCACATTGTTACTTGTAAATTTATCATAGCAATTTTAAAAATATTGGAAACGTTAATTATGGAACGTTTAGATTGAAACAAAAGAACTGCTATTAAATTGAAGAATATTCCGGTTAAATCTCAAATATTACAGTTTCATTGCAGAACATTTTATTAAATCTAAGTATTACGGTAAAGTTGAAGGACGTTCATATGAGACCAAAATTTATTATCGCCACATTGAAGTACTTTCTTGTTAAATTTAGAATATTACAATTAAATTGATAAATGCGCATTTTAAATGGTAAACTAAATGAGCATAAACGCAAATAAAAGATCACATATGATCATACAAGACGAAAATTAAACAGTAGAATTATTATAAAACAAGATAAACATGGGTAAGACAGGATAAGACTGCATAAGACTGGATAAGAGCGCTATAACAAAATTATTTAGTTTGTTTAAGAAATTATATCTATTTGCTTACCATTATTAAAAACACCACTACAAGTGCTCATTACATTTTGAGCTAAACACATAGGCATAAAGCCACACGTAAATTACTGGCTAGAACTCTAAGGTTCTTCATGATACGTTCGTGTCAAGTACACCAACCAGAATGACCGTTGACACGTTGCGCACAATATATGAAAGTTGTTTGGCATTGAAATGTTTATTCAAATAGTTAGCGCTTGTTGCTAGCAACCAAACTAGCATCTATGTATTGTGGTTGGACTACATGATCCCAATACGGATATTTATTTAAATGACGATGTTTACTTATTTAATGGAACAGACAAAAATATGTATTTAACAAATAAATTTTGGTGATTTGCAGTCGTCAAAAAAATTTGTTACAATATTTTGGCAGTAGAGAAGTTGAAAATAAGTAATGCGAAAAATTATTTTATACACACAGCATATAAGGAATTGGTACATCAGCAAGTCACGCAAATGTTAAGGGATGACATATTTTGGAAAAAGTTAACGGGCGAATTACAATGTGATAGTTTGATGTTAGGAAAAGAGTTCTAGTCGAAGAAGATACATGAAAGTTCTAGAAGGTGCATAAGGTTTTCCACAGAGGGAAGAATCGATAAGTTTAGTAAAGTAGCGTATAGTTTGTCAAAGTTGAATACAAAGTTGAGTAAGGATCAAGATGTTAAAGATAAGTTTATTTCTCAGGAAGAAGGTAGTACTATAGTAGTAGTAATAGATGAGAGGACCAAGCTACACTTTGTCAAATATGTAAGACGAATGACTTGGAGGATTAAGAAGAGGGTTAGATTTAAAGGATAACAGGAATAACAGATAAGTGTAAATAATTTAAGAAGATAGTTATTTCTATAGTGTTAGGTGTGAATAATAGTTTTAAATAATTGGGATATGGGATAAATATAGGAAAGTTAGGATAGTAAGGGTACTTGTTAAATATTAGATATAATGTAGGATTAGGTATCTGTTATAGTAATTTAGATGGGAGGAATGATATTAGGATGATAAGTATACATAGTTAGAAATTAGTTATAGGGTAGTGTTAGGAATTAGGAATTAGAATATGGAAGATAGGAATAAGAAAAATTAGTAACGAACACGGTATGTTTGAATTCAAAGAAAACTTTTTCAAAATTGTTCTTACCATTAAAACAGGGGGAAAATACTGAGGTCATAAAAGGGCATTAGAACGCTCAAATTTGTATTTATGTCAATTTAGATAGTGTATAAATTTGTCACGCAAAGTTTGAGCCATGTTTGAACAAAATCGGTTTGTATTTGACAAACTACTAGCAAATATTGAGGTTAGTTGTATATAACATAAAATTTAATTGTAAATATTAATTATTAATAAGTTAGGAAACATAATTTGAGGCGCATAAGTGCGTAAATGCATATAAAACGTAAACTACGGCAAGCATAATTAGGATTTGTTGTAATATTCTAAAGAATAAAAGCTTTCAGGTCGAGAGCATATGTAAAGCGGCAGACGTTAGTTAAGTTGCACGTGTTATAGATTCTAAAAATACCTACCTAACGCGAAATCCTTTATTTAAAATAATAATTCTTACAATTTTGCACTCCACTAATATTTAATCCCGCGAAATTTAGCACGTCGTTATAATATTTTCAGAAAACTACGCTACACTATCCTCGTGTTTGTTTCAAGTCAAACTAATCATATCGACCTACTGGCGCTCTACAAATCCCGCCTATACAACCATTGTCCCATGCTTATGCGTTTTCTACGTCTCTTTCTAACCTGGTTTGAGTGGTACAAAATCGATATTTCTGTTTATTTGCTATCTACACCACGTGGACTTACTACGTGATTTAAATAACCCCTCATTAGTATTTCCAGAGAACGCATGCGACGGTTTACAATATACGTCGAATCTTTATGTTTGTCTATACAAAATTATTAGAACTTGACATTTAAAATTCTGCAAGTGTTTAATCTTAACGCGTTTTAAATAACACTTCTACGAGTTGAATTTTCCCCGTATTTCAACCCTACTGATATATTTGTTAGCAACGCGTCTCACCTTAGTTTTATTGGGTTTTTACACGCTTTTATGTACATTATACATCAATAATCGTTCAATTAAATTCAATTTAATTAATAAATTAATGGTATTGGCTTCTACCATTTAATTTTTTTGCAAACCTAGTTAAATTTCATTTATTATTTGTAAAATTTTGTCAATACCTGATACTTAAAAATGAACTAACTAATGTAACTTTCGCACGTAATTTCTGGTTGTTACTTTATACAGGGTGTTTTAAAATTGTTTCTTTTATATTTATTTTTGATCTTTTAAAACCACTATAATATTTATATATATATAAATTAAAATATTTCCGGGGGTTTTACGATATGTTCTAATTCACAGAGTTCGTGCGATGAACTATGTTGAAGCGAAAGTCTAAGGAATTTCTCGGTGCATGAGAGAATGTGTACCGGTTTTTACACACTGTTTATATACTATCACATTTGTGTCATTGGGTTTGGGCTGTACGCATTTAAATTGTTTTATTTTAAGAGCTTCTGTCTAGTTGAGTAATTTATAACAATTTTGTAGCTTTGCCATGCATGACAATAGTTTCGATGCCACGCTTGTAGTCTGAGTCGTCATGGAAAATATGTTGATGTTTGTCAAATTTGGTATGCTTATAGTGAAGTACCGGTTTTTAGTTGTTAGTTGTGAAAGAATGTACTAAGTACTATACTATTTATTTCAGTATTTCATTTTAATAATATAATGCCATAGTCCTGTTGGTAAATTGTAAATTGTTTGTATATTTTCTTACTACGGTTCTTGAACTAGCTAAAATTAATAAATATTTTTCCATATACAAATGTATTCATAATTAATACGCTAGCGTTACATATCATATAAAACTCGTTTCAAACTGATATTACTTAAAATTATTTCTCTCTCCCAAAGTTCTGCATTTAAAGATTGCACAGGACTAGTTATAATTAAGTTTGCTTGGTTTCAGCATTCAATCCGTTCCACAATACTAACACTGATTTTTAAAGACGCAGCTACTCGCTAGAGCACAAAGTTAAGACATTCAATTTATAGGTAAGATATGAAACCCTACCTCTTGTACCAGTTGTACTTGTGTCGATTCTAGAATTTGGAATTAGTCATGTGACTACCTTCTTTCTTGGTCCCAACTATACTTACAGATTCTCTATTTAACCAAATACGGTGAACAGCAGGGGTATGATTGTTACCTTCGAACCAAACAGAGCTTTGTCATCTCACAAATGAAAAGTTCTTCTACTTCTCTTTGTAATCTGTGGAAAAGATAACTACACAATATGTTTGTTGTAGACCGTATTCGAGAAAGACGTTATTGAATTGAGTTTCAGGGAATATATACAAAGGCTTTTTACAGACAACTTTGATAAGGGTTTTTCTTATTTACTTTTCTAAGGAATTTAACATATTGAGTCGTATAAGAAAAACTTTCTTTATAACTTAGTAATCTTGCAGAGAATTGTTTGTCGTTAAGATTTTGAACTCTAAATTGGATCAACCTTGTCGCTGCGTAAATACATGAACGTTATAATTATACAAACGGGAATAAATTGGATGAGGCGACCGCAGTTATACGATCCTGTTAACGTATTTAACCCTCATTGGTAACGCAATAAAAAATTTGAGTTTATACGCAATGCGTCTCTTAGATAGGGATTACATAAATATATTTAGTTTTAGCTTGCTTTGACACGAAATTATGTAATCTCTCCTTGAAGTGGGTGGGTGACTACAAAAACTCTTTCCTACGAGAAGTAGTGAAAGGCAAGGCAGTCGTCCGACGTAGCTATAGGTATATTCCTGGGTAGGGTAATGAGGGATGGTCATGTGTCCTCAAAAGCTATCCTTCATGCCACACTCCATAGAAGCTAAAGTTAAAACAACACTAAAGAGGGCACCACCAAGTGCTAGGCTCATAGAAAACAAGATGAACTCTAAGGGAGAACTTAGAAATCATTAGCGAACATTATCGCATTTGCTGTGTGAACATAGTTATCAAAAAGGAGTGCCCAGCAACTGTAATAAAACGGCATAGTTGGAACAAACACAACATCCACACACACATACACACACACACACACACACTTTATACAAATCCAATCCATACCCACACACTTCATAAACACACAGTTCTACTTGGTCCTCCTTCCTTCCGTTCTCTTCTTGGTTCTTCTTTCGTCTGTTCTCTCCTTGTACTCCTTGAACCCGTGTGGGTCCGGGAATAGAATAGCCCTACGGTACGACCTGCCTGTCGTAAGAGGCGACTACAGAGGTCCAACACAACACATACACACACGCACATTTTATACCCGCACAACACCTACACACACATATACACACGCACGCACGCACACGCACACACCTACTCATACATAACTACACTGGGATTTTGTTTTATTTTCTTTTGAACGATTCTTAGTTTTATTGGGTTCTGTACTTGGAGATTGGTGTTATTCTTTTTGTTTTTTTTCTCGTTTCTTTCGTTCCACATTCCTCTTTTTGCTGTTACTGGTCTTCTTTGCTGTCGGTTCCTAGTCCGATTGTGTTTCGTCCATCCGCTCCTGTGGTAGGTGTTGTCCGTTTTTCTTTCTTCGGAAACCACGACTTGGTCAACTTTAAGTCTAGTTAGCTATTCTTTACTTTGGTCCTTTATTTGTTGCGATTCCTGGTTACCACAGTTTGTAGTACATCATTTCTTTTACCAGCGCTCTTCCTCTCTTCCTCTCGTTCTCCCTTGTTGTTCCTTTGATTACTTGAGGCTTGACCCGTGGGTCTTGTTTTGGCTTGTACTGTTGGTTTTCTTCCTCGTTCCTTTTCCTAGTTTGGTTTTTTCGCGAGAAACCAATTTCTTCTCCTGAGGCTAAAGACTGTACTGTTTCTCCGCTAGAAACATCTGTCCTTTGACGACTTTTTCAGTGTCAATGTCGTTCAATCTTATTCCTCGTTGCTTGCTTTCCTTCCTTGCTTTTTTTCTCTCTTTTTATTATTGATACTTCGAGCCGGATGAGAGTTTTTTTTTATTTTGGGGTGTTTTTTTTCTTTTTATGTTTTCTTTTTGTTTGGTTTTCGTAACAAATTTCCTTTTCGTTTTTAAGCGAATTTTTTTTTGTTTGGGTTTTTTCTCTTTGTTTTTTGGTCTTGCCCATTCCCATTACTTTGGTTTTCCAACCCTCACCTGATAATTTTGCTGGGGGGGAATTTGTTACGTTTATTTTTCTCCCTAAATTAAATACCTTTTTTTTCCCTTGTTAATTCATTACTCGTTTGAATAAATTCCGTTTCAATTCTTAAATTTTTCAACAACACCCTATGTAGTGTACCTGTTCAGTATAAGCCCGCTTAACTCAAATCCACTCTGCTTTTAAAAACAAAAATTTATTCGATAAATTAAATAGTCTATACCTTGTTTTAGGTATCCGGTAATTTGTTAAACCTTCCGATAACGCATAATTGCTTTCTCTGGTGTTTCCCATTTAAAGACTTGTCGAAATGATAGATCCTACTATTATTTGATAGTATGTTTTCCAGTTTTGTTAATCGTGCTTCGATAACGCGAGGATTGTAGTTCAAACTTGTGTTATTTGAACCCATTTTGAATTTGATTCGGCAGCTTGTGCGTTGAAATATTTTATACATCATTCGTCACAGTACTTCAAAAGCAATGCACGTTTTTTTGTTCAACAAGTTTTCCCGCGCTTACTCATTCTAATCCGATTCTCTTTTTAACTCTTAGCTGGAGGCCAAATTGGTTCTTTCTTTATGTAGACCAACTGCTTTTGTCTGTAGACCAACTGGATTTGTCCGTAGACCGCTGCTGCAGTTGCGATAGCAGGGTGAATGGATCCTGGCGACCATGGCATTGCTGTGCTGTATCAGCGTTTGGTGTAGTTACGTGATAAAAAACGTGACACTATAGGACTATTGTCTGTTGTTACGAATCGATATTATCGATCTACAGGTATGATGTACCGTTGTTTAGAATGTTTGACAAAAGCTCTCACTCGTTAATTCTTTCCTACTGAATAGTTTATTTTACAAAAGTATTAGGTGCAATTTTAAAAACGCTTGACGAAAGCTCTCACATGTTTATTTACTACTGATTAATTTTATTTTGTGTAAAATACGAGATGCGCACTTCGTATCTAACGTACTAAATTGTTCATATCACCTAATTGTTTGCTTTGAAATAGTAACACTTAATTTATTTCTTTTGCTGGTTTGTACAGAATCCTTTATTTATTTTTATTGTTAATAGATAATTGTGGGCAATGTGTTTTTTTTGTTTCTTTTTGGTATGTAAGCAAATCCCCCCACTCTCCGTGGTTGGAAGTTAGCTAGGTATTTACTTTTCTTCCGACTACGTCTAGGTACGTAGCAAAGGACATAAAAGGCGTACTCTTACCATACTATTGGAGATACTTGAGAACTACTGTAAAACAAGACTACGAAGTATTATTACTAACTTAATTACTTACTCACTATCTAACTTACACAAATTTTCCGGAACTGCAAATTAGAAAACAAAAGCGCTGTAATTGAAATCAAATTAGGAAACGAATTAAATACTGTTACCTGATTACCTTTAACAGAGAAACTAAATCTTACATGAGACCTTCCTATCCGACGGTACAAATCGAAATGGTGATACGCATATCGCACGATCAATATTTTTCAAAAGCCGTGTTACCCGTTTCAAGATCCGAGAACAAATGACTTTCGATTTGACAAACTAACGAAACAACCTTACGTTGCTCGTCATATTGAGCAAAGTTTAAACAACCGTACGAAAAGGCTCGTACTTTTATAATTTATTTTAAATAATACTCTACACTTAATTGAATAACATATATACGCTTAAATAGTAATTAATATTGAAAAATTAATTACTGAATTAAGTAATTGGTGTACTAAGTGTAGTATGCCAAAGAATCTCCGTACTTATAAATCTCAGCAAAAATATATGTTGCGCTGCCAGATAGGTTTTGGGCCTTTGGGAGCTTCTTTTAAAAAAGTGTTTATTTCCAAAACACACTCCTATCAAGTGTATTTTATATATACAGTAATTACAATAATGATTTGACAACTTGGACGTTATGTTCATTAACGTTTTAATTAACAATTATTCAAAGTTACTAATTACTAATGAGTAGCTAAACAACCAACAATGTTAAAATTATGAAGTTTAAGACTGACTGGCCATCATGGGTCTTCAGGGTATTTATGCTATCCCTGCCGTCGCATTGTCTTGTGGGAAGTGCAGATTTCACGTCTGCTACTTCTTAAGAAAATACATTGTATTACTTCTTAGTAATCTTAATTCTAACAATTACTTTCTTATAGTCTATTGTGACCCGCACCTGCAGTGTCATGTTACGTCTGGATTACAAAGTAATTGCTGTTCGATAAGCAATGGATGTAAAAAATCCTGCATTGGGATTTTCTCCAGATTGCTCATCAAGTGTAAATTTTCGATAACTGAGTGGACTGTTGTGTGAAAGGTGAAAACCAAATTGATCATAACAATAATAAATGCTGAGGTTTTACAATTTCGACAATAAAAATGCAATAAATCGGAACAGTGTAAACACTTACTCAACACTTGCAGAGAAGATCTTCAATGTTGTGTAGCACAAAAAAATGAGTCCCGCGAAGGGAATACAGGTACAAACCGCAAATGTGGCGCACAGGGCCGTGCATCTACCATACGTTACGAAGTATCAAACACGACTCGTTTTATTTTACTGTTGTAGATAATAGGACGGGTATTATCTTTCACGTGTATGTACAGTTTCGATAATACCGCCTAATATCGTCAAAAGAGGAAACCTCATATATTTCTAACAATTGCTTCCTTTCTCACGTCTGATTATAAACTTTCATTAACCTTTTATAATGTGTCCTTCAATTATACAATGTAACATTCTATTTCTTAAGAAGTAATAATTGCATTTAAATATATATTGTTGTGGATTCAAAGGAGTAAATCAGTGTAAAACAATAAAATTTCAACAACCCTGTATATAGCAAAGAGCAAATTATTTACCCGCAAAATTAATTTAATTCATTTAGTGAAAATAGACGAGCATTAGGGTATTTTTATATTTAATAGTTGGAATGTTAAGGTTACATAAAGAAAAAATTGTTTTAAAGCAAATAGAAGTTCAAGGATGCGCATAATTAACCATAATTTATTTTAATCCAATACGTATAAGCATAAGGGAACGTGCTTGCATAAGAAAATCAATAATTTCCTAGACAAATGGATTCGTTGTAAAAGCCAATGTCAGTTTTATCAGATACCTAAAATCAGAAAGTCCAATAAGTTGTTATGTTCAAACGTTCGATAATTAACAGAAACACTTGCGTTTTAAAAGGTTACGTTTAACAAAGTCGAGCGTATATTACGATAAGATTTTATAGAAATTATTTCCAACCGTCAGTTTGGATAAACAACTAGGGTAACAAACATCTTAAGGAGCGAGGGAAATGCACGATCAGTAATATACAACAGATAGAGATAGATATAAAAGCGTTGAGATTGAAATGCACGTATCGTATACACGTGTAGTTGAGATAAGATGTCATCAATATCGATTTTCTGTAACTCAAGTGGGGTTTTGAACGAGACAGCAAACATGCATAAGATAGAGATAAATAGAGCTTAGGCGGGGATTGTGGCGACAGAGAATTTTGTCACTGGTTAAGAGCATACAGTTTTCCAAACGTACGCACACGCAAATGTTGGAAGCGAATTAGGGAATACAGCACGTAGTACGGAATAAATTTTACGAATTTAGAGACGGCTATATTCGAAATTTTTGGAATTAGATTTGAAAATAAGCTTTTCGTTGGAAGTGTGGCTGCTTAGGGGGTTTTATAAGCATATAAATACCCAACCTAGTTTATAGAGGTACTCTCCTCTTCTCTTCTATGTTACTTTACTTCGATGAAGTATTGAATGCCGACCATCATAACAGTAAAGCTTTCTGTGAGTATTTTATGTGATTATATTACCGTAAATATAGTGGTTGCAAGTGTAAAACAGTAAGCGGACATCTAATTATTGACGTGAAGTACGAGTAGTGTATATTAAATCAATAAAGGTCCGGCTACTACAATACAAAACACAAAAATCAATAAATAGAAGCATGATATATGAGGTAAGCATCACAAATAATCAAGTTTGTATGCATGATATATGGAATGGTACTGTGAGACGAGGCGCATAGCTCGCAGAGGTGGCAGATGGTGAAGGCCTGTGGATCCGCTGAGTAGCACGGTAAATGGAAACGAAGTCGAGGTGTTCTGGCAATCATCTACGACGGGAAGGAAGCCTGAAGCATTCTCCAGGTAATGTATTTGAAATTTCTGTTGTTTGATAAGCATTTGTGAAATTTTGTGCGGTGTGGTTGATTTTTTTTGGTAGCATATTTAGTTGTAGAAACTTATTCGTAAAAGATACCTGTACTGGACCATTTATTGAGGTTAAATATTGAAAAGGGGTGTATTTAGAACATTCAAAATTTTATTCAGGATATAAATTGAATTGTAAAGGGTAAACGGGTCTGTAAATTCTTTAATTTATGTAAGGTGTGAAAGGCATGTACAAACTGAACTGGGTTATAATGAGCTCACCATACTCCAGTGTGAAGTCAATTTAGGGTAACATGTGGGACCCATCCACTCATATCTCATTAAATTTGTTTAAAAATAATTAGAAAACTTAAGAACTTTAAAAACATACTATATTTTGAGTTTTATAATTAGTGTATCAAACTGTTTTTAACACATGTGAATATAATTTATCTGTTAAAAGGTGTAAATAAAAGGTTGTATGGTTGTTGTATTATTTGGTGATTTTATTGAATGGTGTGCGAGTGTGAAAAAGGTATGGTTGTAAATTTAGGTATTCGAGAAGAGGCACAGCTGAGCTAGCCAGGGAAGCTGAAGGAGTTTGACGGCGAAATAAAGAAGTAAGGAATTTTTTTTTAAATTTTTGCATTTTTGAAAATTATATGTTGACCCTGGTGGGGCACGAATTTTAATAGTGAATCACGAGACTGTTCCAATTTCCACGGCAATATATATATATATATATATATATATATATATATATATATATATTAATTAGAGAATATGTAACCTCCCCCGACTTAGATGCAAATTAAAGATTGTACTTAATTTTTAAAACTCATTGTCCCTAAAACTTCATTTGTAGATTCTTTACTAACATTTGTTTCTTGGTTCTTATATCTAATATACATTTTATACTATAAATATACAGTTAATAAATTATTACAATGATCAATAAAATTGTCAAAACACTGATATTGTCGTAATGTAATTTTGGCACTTTTAACTCGCTTAAATGTTTTTTGTAATTGTCCATTAATTTTACTGCGTGGTTGAAATCGTCCAGGTCTAGATGTTCTAGTTGCATTGGTTTATTGATAATTTAGTTGTCTTCGGTTTGAAGAATCTTGAACTGTAGTTCGAGTAGATTTGCAAATTTCTTCGTCACTGTTGGGTTTTGATATACTCAAATAACTTAACTTTTTAATTTTAAATAGCAATTTTCTCTTATGGTGATCACTTTGCTTCCAATTAGGGCTAGACTGTTTTCGTCTTAGTTGCACTTAGCGGTTGCTATTACTTTTTGAGGAAATATTGCAATCCATTTGTTGTCCGTAACTTTTTGAATTTTTGTATCCGTAATTTGCACTGGTTTTGGTTCACAATTCTGATAATGATTAGAAAGTCTTAATAATTGTACTTCACAAGAGCTATCTGTTTAAATAGCTGTTGTCGTAATTGATTGACATAAATATTGGCTGGGTGCCACTTCTTTGCATTTTTCATTGGTGAATCCATACCTAAGTTCATTTAGGAAAAGAAAGTAGGTTTTAGGTATAATAATTTGGTATTGGCTAGTAACTTTCATGGGAAAAGCAAACAAATGATAATAATTGTAATTGTTAATTTCTACAATTGAGATTTCTATTAAAAACTAATTTCATGATTCTTTACATAACCTTTTACTATGGCTATTTTTTCAAATATGAGAATGTTAGATTCTGTTACTTCAAAGGGTAGTTTACTATGAGTTATAAGTGATTTGATTCCTTCAGTCTGTCATAATTGTCTCTAATTATATAAAATTCATGTTTTAATTCGGTTAAATCAAATTTCTGTGCGAAAGTCCTATAGTCTACTGCGTTTTGCATACTTCCCAATTTTACTGGTAGTATACAGGGATTGTTTTTATATCTTCCACTATTATGTCGTTGTCGTCCGTTCTATCTGGGTGAAGATTGAGGGCAAGGGTGATGGCTGTCCATTTATAGTTGTAAAAGATAACAAACATAAAATTTTGTCAACAAATAATAGCGGGAATAATTTAATGAGGACGAAACACAGGTGCAGACAGCATGTACGAAAACAATATCGATTTATAGAGAGAAAAGACTCTAGTTGCAGGCTTGATATTGGAAGCGGAACGAAGACACGCTATGTATTCGGAATAAATCGAGCAGAAAGGGTATGAAATCTGGGGATATGGTACTAACAGCGCACGACGGTTACATTAAATAAACAAGAGTAAGATATATGACAATAACGGGGGTTAGGTAAAACAGCGCTTGTGAACAAACAGGAGAATAATGTTTAAAGATAAAATAAGACGGAAGATTTTGTGTATAAGTGTAAATGAAACGAGAGATATACGCGTCTATAGTGGGCGTATTGTAGAGGCTAGAACTTAAAACTACAGTTGCCAGAATTTCGTGGTATCGAGCTTATTTGGAGCGAAAATTTCCTAGATTTGAAAGACGGTTGAGCGCGGTAGGCTAAAAATACGTAAAATTTGTCAAGGATAATAAGATTGTTTGTGGAAGCGTTCGACCGTTGGCGTGTTTGTGCCGTTATGCCAGGAAAAATGCGACACGGGTGTTGCAAATTGATTTAGGGGGTGGCTTTTGAAGCTGATATAAACCCGTAGGGGGTGGTAAATCGCTCTCTTCTTTTGTGTTTTTACTTACGATCGCCTATTTAACTACATAGCAAAATGATTGAGTAAAATTACAGTTAACTTAGCACAAGTGGGTGCTTTTTATATCTTTGGCTATAAATAATCAAAATTATAACGCAAGTAAGTACAATTTTAGTACTGGGCGTTTGAAGGCGACGTATATACTCTGAGTACAGAGTAAATGTATGGATGGACCAACAAGTGCACGAGAGCATGGTAGTACCGTGCACTTGTGGGAACGAATTTATTTATAAACGGTGTGTTCCTGATGGTGAGAGGCCACCTGGAGACAGTATCTGAACGTGCAGTCGAGAAGGAGGATCACGTTGGAGATGGTGTCCATGTAGAGAGCACTTGAGACAATATCCAGGTAACTCAACTTATAAGACCTTAGTTTGTTTTCGTTGGTGATTTTCTGGGTGACTATTTTTGTGATTATGTGTATATATTAGGTTATAAAGACATTTTAATTGATGAGTCAATTTAAAAAGGATTTAATAAAAAATTGTATGTAATAATTTGATGATATCATTTGAAGGTGAAAACAATAATTTGTGTAAAAGATAAAAGCGTTTTAGGAAATTGCAGTGCCGTTGTTAGCACGCAGGTAGAAGGAGGTTTACTATGAGTTCGTATTTGACCTGGGGTATAAAGTAAAGGTTGGAAATAAGCTCAGTTACTTTGTTTCAGTATTGATGTAGTATGATTTTTAACTTATTTTCTATAAACTGAGATATTATTTACCACAAGTAATAAAATGTTTTTGAGCTTGAAATACATGAGGTATGTAAATTGAATTTATACGCAACGGATGAGTATGTTAATAAATATTTATGTACTTTTGGCAGTCAGTGTTATTTTAGTAGGTTAGGATTTTCAGGGAACGAGTGAGCAACCGTGGAGGATATCTCTGAAGAAGCGGAAGGTTTTAGCGTCCGAGTGAAAAAACATCTTCGGAGGATATTGGTGTTAAATGGTATAAATTGTAAGTCTAGGTAGTAGGGCTTCAATTTTAGGTAAGTAGAAAATTTTGTAATTACATTTAAAAATTTTTGGGGAGTTTCCGAAAGTAAGCATCATAAAATTTTTTATGACAACGCGTTTTGTGAGGCTTTAATTAAGAAGAACACGGAATTTTATGGCACCCAATTTATGGAGCATGAGTTAGAGGCGTTACAACGGGCAGGTAGAGAGGTGAACACAGCATTTTATGGCGACCCAAACGTGAGGGGCACAAATTCAAATAGATTTTTTTTTGTATTATTTATTTTAAGAGACTGATGACCTTGAGGTAAAGAGTTTAGTGTTGTAAATATTTTTTGTGAATTAATTTTAGTGAATGTATGAGAATTATTTAATGTGAACGAATGTTGAGAAAAGAGTGGCTTAGGAGTGAAGGTGTAGAAATCGGAAGCGACGATAGTGCTCTTTTTGAAAAATCCAGACCAGAAATGGAAGAAGCAGAAGTGTTACAGGCGGAAAAGCTACTAAGTATATATTTTTCAGTAAAATTATAAAATGGGGGCGGCCTGTAAAACAAAAATTAAAAAGGGGTCACCGGCACTAGCTAGCGGAAGGTCGTGGATCATATAGAGGGTTAAAATTTTGCAGAAAGGGTTAAATTAATCTATAATATACTACCAAAAAAATTTGGCACTTACCTTTCATAAATATTGTGGCTTAATGACAATTACCAAGGGCGC
The DNA here is from genome assembly GCA_036346225.1 of Platerodrilus igneus. Classification (NCBI taxonomy): domain Eukaryota; kingdom Metazoa; phylum Arthropoda; class Insecta; order Coleoptera; family Lycidae; genus Platerodrilus; species Platerodrilus igneus. The sequence continues at coordinate 1,126,950 of JARFIW010001306.1, forward strand.
CAGACAAGTCGAGAATGTCCAAATGTTCGTGCAAAACCTTGAGAGACTTGTCATCCCAAGGAGGACAATTGTTTCTTTTAATCAACTCTTATCTTTTGACTACTTATGCAACTTTCATGATAAAAAAAAATAAAAAAAACTATTGACTTAATCAACGGCAAACAAAACTATTTAATTAACAGAGCAATAAACATGAACCTCTTACATTCAGAAATTCTTGATTTTAATTTAGAAGTTTAGATTAAATGGGTGAATATGGAATTATGATAATTTTGCGTAAATAAGTAATTCCCAAACACTTATATGGAAGAAACTTATCTTATAAATTTAACACTAAATTAATCCTACGGTTTATGGCCAAAACGTCCTAACAAATAAATTAACTAAAAATTGGTCATGCTAACTTAACTATAAAAACTTACTAAAAATTGTCCATTGTTTGATGGCTTGCCTTCCAACGTAGAACAGCTTGTCAGGAGTTAGGTTAGCTAGTGTTGTCCGGAGTTAGGTTAGGTTAGTTAGACTTGTGTGGACTTAGGTTAGATAAAAGGAAAAATTGATAGGTTAAGTCAGCGCCGCGACGCTGACCTAACCTATCAATTTTTCCTTTTATCTAACCTAAGTCCACACAAGTCTAACTTACCTAACCTAACTCCGGACAACACTAGCTAACCTAACTCCTGACAAGTCCACATCCAACCTAGGACGGAAGCAATTTCACCCTATGGGGTAATTTCACCCTATGGGGCAATTTCACCCTATGGGGCAATTTCACTCTAACCTATCATCCTACATATATCCGGACATATGTCGATGCGCATCCCTGCCGACCTAGGTCGGATAACAAAACAGTTCCTAAACCAGAGAATGTAAGCGATATGGCGGTGTCCGACATATTCGACTATCTTCGGCAATATACGCCCCCACTCTGTAGGATACATAAGGGGACAATTTTTTCGTATTTAATTTAGTATTCGACAGTAGCTAGAACGGTAAAACATGAGCATCTCCAAGGTATTAACGTTTCTTAACTTCTTGGGAATAAAGTGAAACCGACAAATGAGCGATTTGGATTATGGCTGTTGGCCGAAAATATGTGCAACAATAATCTGGTGACAGATATTGGTAATATTTGTTATGTCGAAGGCGAACAGATGCTGACTGGCGGACTACACACACCAATTACAGAACCATTTTGTGACAATATAATGTTGGTTAAAATTTGCGACCTTTCTGACGCTGAACAAACATCTGCAAACAAAAGGATGTTTATCCTATAAAAAATTTGTGGTGCATTTAACAGCTATCTACGAAGAAAGTTCGACCGATTTGTTTCCGCTAGGCATGGTGTTAAAGCTAAGCTTCCTAGCTTCCTAGAAAAATCTAATATTAGTTGATACCAAACAAAATATAGTTATCTTAAAAGAGTGACTACCCCGCGGATAATAAATACAATATACCGCTTGTCAACAAAGAAGTTGTAGGGAAAATTAAAGACGAATTTAATGGAGATCTTGTATTATAATTTGTTGGTAGTAGGGCTAAGTCCTACTGTATTGTAAGCGAGAAAGACGCGATTAAAAAGATTAAAGGGGTCTCACAAAGTGTAGTTAAGTAAAATCGAGGGTCCTACAACCTATAACGATCATATATCCCCAAAAGGGGTGGACATGCAGCAACGCAACAGTGCGTGGGAGAATAAGGATTCTCTCCAATAAGAAATTAAAGTTTCCATGTACGTAGCACCAGTCATTGGGAAATGGTCGAAATGTGGAACCTATAAAGGCTATTATTATTGTGGTTTTAGAAAAATAGTAGTTTTCTTGGACTAAATGAAATAGCTGAGACTGATTAATGTATATGGTTACATATTTTCGTACACATCCGCAAACATCTGCTTACGACCACATACGGACATGGCGATGCCGGTAGTTTTTGTTTAACAAATAGTAGGAAAGATACGTTAGATGTTAGTGTGTGGATGCCTATCGGATCGTTAGATTAAAAAAAAACGGTGCAGCGGAATGTATGGTGGTTCCCGTTAGAATAATCAAAAGTGGTTAATCGATTGTATTATATATTTAAATATGCGAAAGTGTAAAAGTCTGCATAAGCAAAATTTAATTATCAGACAAAAAAGTGCGTGATGTGCTATACTTTTAAAGAAAATATAGAATGGTGCTTTGCAGCGGTCGTAGCAGTAAAAAGGGCGACTGACTTTTTCAAGCAACTACAAGAACAGCAGTAGCGCAAAGAAGGAGTATGCATGTATTATACAGCGTATTGTTAGTTTACCGGTAGCTCGAACGTGTAATTGATCACGACTTGTAGATCTTTCGGAGGTTTAAAAATTCTGAGACCATTGTCGTTTGAAAAATGTTTGGAAATTATCAGAACGGGAGCGGGTCGAAGTATAAGTTAGATGGATGATTGACCGAGTTTTTTCTACCTTTTACGAAGGAATCGGAAGTTGACAGACATCGAGCATCTAATTATTTATTTGGGCGATATCGAGTACTTACCGGTTCTAAAAATAATTACGTGCTACCGACCGCTATGTGACAGATTTGGTTCTAGGAAATGAGCAACCTACGAAAGTACAGAATACTCGGTATTAATGCTAATTGGTTTAGTGATCGCGCTTGTGCACTCTTCGAGTGTCTTCGGCAATCTTCGATTGTTTCCAAAGAAAATATTCAAGCCTGCCATTTCCGAAAATATGACGCAGAAGTTATTTAAAATTAAATTGCATTATTAGTAAGTATTCTGTAGACAACAAGTTTGGTATTCCCTTAGTAAAGGTTTAAAGTGTTTTATTAAGTTTTTGTTTATAGTAGCACTGCATCTTCTACCACACGACTTGCAGCCAATTTGTGTGCGTGTGCTACCACCCTTTTGGATTTTTAATATGCACGCGATTGTTGATCCGTATAATGGAAGACGTTTCCGATGTTTCTACTAACTGCATTTACAGCATGGTAGATGCGAACCGGGTGCATGCATTGGTGCTAAATGTACTGGACGAGTAGCAAGGATTGGCAAAAGATGACGTCATTTAGTTCTCCGCTGAATCCTAAACTTCGTTCGGCCGTCTTCGAAAACCTTTGGTTTGCATTCTATAGGGTACATAGAGCAGGTACGCAAGAGTAAATTTTTTAGTTATAAGTTAGTTCGCTTGCAAGTTTAACCAAAGTCCTATAGTGCGGATTTTGTTTTGTACTAAAATGTGGTGTAACATCGTCCACGGTTAAGCTTATACATCCGTCGGCAGCAAAGTACTTAAATTGTGGGTCTTGCGGTATAGCTTTTACGAGAACGAGCAACTTACTGCGACACAGCACGGTATATCATTAAGCCGTAAACGTTCAGCTCCGACAGCTGTTAAAGGACCTTGTACGAAACAACCACGAATTATGTGTAAAATATGCGATTTCGAAATGGAAAAGACTACCTATGCCGCACACTTGAGAAGCAACAGACATAAAAATGCAACAGTTGCCGTTACTGAAGAAGATGGTGTGTAAATGGTTAGCACAGCGTTTAACAACCGTATGGAAAGCTATCGCATAAAGAACGCCAGTGTCGACGATGGAGTGTCCGAGTTTCTTTGGAAGCAAAAAGAGCGGTTTATTCGATTACTTAATGAAAAAAAGAATACAGCATACAGTAATAAAAGTCTATTGAGAACTCTACGGCATTTACACCAAAATGGGAGAAGAGATTACCGATGTGAAATCTTTTAACACAAAAAATATAGTTACAACGTTTTCTAGTAATCTGGAGAGTATGTACGAGGTCTTAAGCAAAACCATGAGAACAAAATCAGAGGAACTTGAAACATGTGGGTCCGGTTGGTCTTTGGAAAAGATGCTCTATTTAAAAATAAATTAAGAATAAAAATTGTGAATATGTATTTAAAAATGTGGTTTACAAAATTTAAACTGTATTAGTAAAAATTGTCTGTAATAAAAAGTTTTAAGAATGGTTTTTAGATTTTCTTTTAGGTATGAGCTGCAGGATATTTATAATTCAGAGGGTGTATGTGTAAAATGGTAAGGGGTGGTCCTATTTTAAATCTGTTTACAGATTCGGATTCTGCATAAAATTCTAGACTAATTTGATTTATTGCATGGTTAAAAAATTTATAAGGACGGTCAGAAATCGCTGCCGGTAAAAAATCTTAAAATGAGGATAGCTCCCTGGGGGATGATACTATCTAAAAAATTCCTAGAGATTCGGGTAGCTGAAAAAATTCTAATATTAATTGATACCAAACAAAGTACATTTATCTCGAAAGATGAGCTAAACAAGATAGAAAGTATGGTATGACATTAAAAGCGAGTAGTGGTACGGTCGTGGTATGCTCGCTAGTCGAAGAAAACTATTTGGTTTAGAATGTTAGCAGTAAAAAAATCTTAAAATGAGGGTAGCTCCCTGGGGGATGATGTAATTTAAAAAATTCTTACAGATCCGGGTAGCTGAGAAAAATCTAATATTAATTGATACCAAACAATATAGATTTATCTCGTGGGTGGAAATGTGGAGAAAAATTTTTCTCGCGGGTGGAAAGAATGCGGGTGTGACGTAATCAAAATGGTTGGGGGGTGTCCGAGCAAGGCGGAGAGTCCCTTAAAATAAAACTTTATAGTGCGAATTTACATGTAAATGTGTGTGGAAATGAGGGATTCGGGTGGAAATGAGGTCCTGGAATTCTTGATTTTCCTCTACTCTTGCATGGTCTTAATTAATGCTGCACTCGACGTTGACAAACCATACGGTACTACTTTGAAATTGTACACTTTTCTTTCTACAGAAAACCCCGTGTACCTTCTAGACTCTTTGTGTAGTGGAATGAACCAGAAAGAATTCCTTAAATCTAATTTACTAAAAATAAACTTGCCACTTAGCCTTGTTAAAAGTGTGTTTATGGACGGTGGACAATGAAATTGTGGCTTCGTCCGCTGATTAATTTTCCTTGCATCCAAACATAAACAAATACTATTGTCTTTTTTCTTCACCACAACCAATGGATTTAGAAAATGTGTGATCGAGAACTCAATGATCCCATCATTCAACATCTTCGTTAGCTCTTGATTCACCTGTTCTCTATATGCTGCTGGTATTGGGTGTATTTTTGCATTGAACGGTTCAGAATTGTCCACTTCTAAAACATGTTCATATCCTAACGCTGTGCTCGCCTCTACAACTACTAAATCAGAATGTTTATTCAGTAACGCTTGTAGCTCTTCTAATTTTTCTCCTGGACATTTAATTGTGTCCATCTCTTTCACTTTTCCATCATCTAATCCCATAACATTAATACACAAACCCGTGTCATCATCTGTGACTTCATAACTTGCCTTCCAGGGCAATATCCTATCCCTAACTCTAACCACCTTCCTCTCCATATCTATCACTACACCTAACTTCACCATACAATCAACACCTAATATCTCCTTAAATTTCAGTCCAGGTACTATTATGAATTCCTGCTCACAGCTAACTAAACCTAACTCTACTCTTCTTAATACCACAACGCTATTCACCACAGCAAATCGCTTTTTATTCGGCGCTACCAAATGGCTTCTTTTTATTGGCATAATTCTATCACAAACCTTTTCTTTAATTTTGCTGACGAATTCCTCCGATATAAAACTCGCCTCTGCTCCAAAATCGAGCAACAATCCTAAATTATGATCACAAATTTTCACATCTATAATTGGCAAACGAAAATTTTCTTCAATTTCTGGTTCAACTTACTCATAAATTTTTAAAAATTCCCTTGGATGTTCATATTTATACACAATTACGTCTAGTGTTTTGTCATTGTCTAGAAATCCTGCCCTTACCGATTTTCCCTACTTGGTCCTGGTTGTCCTCCTACTACTTCAGCATACGTTGTGGTCCTATTATTCCTCTCATTATCCCTACCTGCTGTCGTCGTCTGTCCTTTCGATGTCCGGTAAGCTTTCTGTCTTTGGAATCTAGGTCTTGTCGCCTGTTCACTATTCATACTGCTGCTCCTATAAAATAGCTTCCTAGGTTCCCAATATCGGCCCGAAGTTCGATTAAAATTTGACCTCCGTCTCTGATAATTATTCCCCCTGTTTCAAATCTAACTATGTTAATATTTTTCTCCCTATTTTCTCTATGTCGTCCGGTGCTCACATCGTCATACCTCTGCAGATATTCTAAAAATATCTCCCTCTCGACAATATTTTGCAAAGCTACATGTTGCTTAATCTCCACTTCAAAATGTCGCGAAAGATACTGTATAATCTGTCGGTCCGTCAAAGGCGGACTCAACTGCTTGGCTATGCTGTATTTGCGAGTTGCATATTGTTCCCTACTTCCAGCATATTCACCCTTGAATCTTCCAGTAATTAAATCGTCCCGTACCTGATCTTGTTTGTGGTCGCTCCAATAATGTTTTAAGAACTTGTCTTCAAACTCCCTATATGAATCTATTTCCTGTCCTATTAAATTATACCAGGCATCAGCATGGTCTTTTAACAATGCCTTAACCGTGTTTAATTTTGCCTGTTCGTCATACAAATTTCCAACCAAATTTCTCACGCTATTTATAAAAATTTAAGGGTTTACCCTACTATCCCCGAAAAAATCTGGGACCATCCCCCATCAAACTCGACACATTTTGTTTAATGCCGCTTACCTCTCTTTCAACCCTACCTAATTGATCTTTACACGAATCTGTAACCTCGGTCATTTTTGCATTTATCTCTTCCTCAGAGAAGATTCCTATCTCAGTTTTTAACTGTCCCATTTCCTGACTCAAACCTCGTATATCTTTCTCATTCTTATCAACCCTTGTTTCTACTTCCCCCCATTTTTATTGTTAAACTGTTCTTAAATTCATTAAACTCTTAGGTAGATCTATTCTATCTTTTTACTTAAGGTTTCTGTCATTTGTAAATTTTTTTTCGAGTCTTGACTTAATTGTTCAAATTTTTTATTAGATTCCTCAATCATTCTCTCCAACATTCTCAAAATTAGTTCATTACTTTGTTCACCTGTTTCCGTCTTTGACTGATCCCTGCTTCCTCCATGTCACGTGTTCTTTCAAATAACGCACTATCACTGCTTCCTATCTCCACCCCTTGATTTCTTAGCCACTCTTTCCTCTGCATACGTTTCAATCACACCCGCACACTCAAATTATTTACAAATTTTACACTCACTTGACTCTTTCTCAGCTCGCTAGTTTCCTGGAATAAAATTTTTATTTTATCTGGAAATTCGTGCCCCTCACGTTCGAGTCGCCATAAAAATGCAGTGGTTTTACTATTTGAAGCCCCACGCTTGGGAAGCCATAAATATGCAGTGGTTACGCTGGAATTATGTCCTAAAAATCGTGCCCCAATGTTGGGTGACCATGAATATGCAGTGTATCCTCTAGATCGGCTCGCTAATTCTGAAATTAAAATAAAACTACAGCAATTAGTACCTAAATAAAACTTCGTTACAAATTTCTTGTTTGATTACGATATGTTCTAGTTTGGTATTTACAGAATTTGCTTCTCTGAGTTGATCTACCACGGCTAGCTCTGCTCCCTACCTTCTACGATATACCCGCCACGGCTACTCATTCTTTCGACACCTTTCTAATAAAAATATAATAAAAGTAAAATATTTCCAAAAACATGCACCCCTTTTATTCATATAACTCAAATTATTTGCACAATCTCAATATTTACAAATCATTTCACGATAAAACATTTCACACTTTAGTTCGTTATTGAAACATTAATCTAAAATTCTCGTGAGTTTTTATGTTGCTCTATATGACAAAATTTCATTCGAAGCAGATGGGCCTCTCTTAAAACCCTAAATTTACGTTCTCCAGGTCAATGTTGAGCTCATTATAAATCTTTAATTTTGTATACCTAAAATATTGCATCTACAAGTTATGCTAAAGACCCGTTTACTCCTTACACTATAAAAGAATTGTATTCAAGTGTTGATCCTCAGATTTAAATTATTGTCGTTTACATATGTCAAACAAATGACTTTGCAGCTTCCAAAAATTTCACCAAATAACCCAAAGCACACAGTTTTTGATAACACCATATCATCACAACAGTTCAATTACAAAAAAAAACGTTACCTGGACTGTTCTTCTCAATCACCCCCTCGGTAGTTGATCTTTACCAGACCCGCGTTTCTGGATTTCACCATCTTGCTGCTTTCCAACTTTGACTGCATTTTTCTTAACTCGTTCATCCAGTTCTCCACCAATTTGTGGACGTCTTCCACACGACTGCCCACACAAAATCCAAATTTTGCTTCCTCTTCCAACTAACTCGTGCATCCAGTTCTCTACCAGTTCGCTTACTTACTTGTCATCCTGCTTCAATTGTCTTAACTATTTATAATTATATTCGGCCCGTTTAAATTAGTTGCACCTCTCGTGCATTTCAAACACTTGTAATTATTCGGACTGCACTATTACACGAATTTCAGCTAGAATAGTCTTCTCTATACTACCATAAGTAAGTGATGCGACTCCCCCTCTAGCATCCCTTATATAGCCTCAAAAACCCCCGTTTGTGTCACGTATTTTCACTGCATTCTCTGAACTCCCGTAACTGCCACTTAATTCTACAAATTTTAGATGTACACAACACATAACGAACTTTGAAAACCAAGAATTTTACCACTGCAATGACATAATACTTTGAAAACACGTTAAAACTAACCAACGGTCCAATTTTCTGTGAATTCTTCCTTTCCTATCGCCTCTCGCCAATCTTAAACACGCCTTTTCATGTCCGCGTCTATATTTTTATTCCACTCATACGTTCATAATCCCCTTTCCTGTCTTTGTCTTATGGTCCCACTATTGCTCTGTCGTCTATGTTTAAAGCTCCCTTCTTCTATGTGTGCGCCTTGAAAAATCGATATCGTGTGACGTGAAACCTGTTGCATTTGCGCCCTTATTTTAGCCTCTACAAATATTTGTTTACCGCGCTTATGAAACCGTTTGCTACTCAAACACCTGCTATAATTTCTATTTGCCTCTATTGTAACAGTTTTTTTGACCACTGCAGAACATCAACGAATTTTTAGTTTTACAAACTCTTGTATAGTCATTAATATCATGTAAACCATTTTTAAATAAATAAATACCAGTATTGGTATTATGCGTGCTAACCGCCATACAGAAATGCTAGTTTGGTTGCTAACATCAGGCGCCGAATGTTAGTGTAAATATTATCAAGGCCAAGCAGTTTTCCAGTTTCGTGCATATCACATCTGCACTCACATTAGCTAGAGCTCTCGTAGAGAACCATTGTAACGTATTTTTTTACGCAGTTACACTTCGCTTATTAATCTAAAATAATACCGCAATAAAATAAAAATATAATTTATAAATTTTCGATCACTAAAAATAATTCATAAAATTTACAATAGCATATGCGCACCTTTGTTCTTGAGGTCTAAGTTCCTACAATAAGCTTCGTCGAGTTGTCATTTCGTGTCACTTTTCTATCAGCGTCTGAACGGGTAAGCTGCTATCAGAAGCATAGATAGGTCAAGATGGTGGTATCCAGGCACGTGGCCTGTAATACGGTCCGCAAGAAAGTTTAACTGATTGAATCTTCGTGTCTGAATGTGGTTCCTAGCGGCTTTAGTGTGATGGTTTTATTTTGTTTTCCACTTAGAGCAGTTCAGTTGATTCCTGCAGGCCAACGAAGATAGACGCTCCCCCTCATCATTAAAACAGTTGGTATAATTAATTAAATAAATTTTACTAATGTTTTCCTCATAGTGCAATATTTTGGATCTAGAAAATATGAAGTAAGTAAGCAATATCATATAATTATATCACGGATTTCGTTAATATCGTAATTGCCGTATTTAATGCTGAAAAGAAAATTTAGTTTGAGATTTAAAATACAAGAATTTATAGGATGTACTTTAGGAGGAATTGGTTTGGTTAAATAATGTTTTGTTCAGAAAATTTCTCATAGTTCCAGCGATAAATTCGTTCGTAATCATGTGTTTCCTGTTTGTGCATCGCAGAACGCAGATGTTTATGGAATATCCCACATCTGATGTCTTAGTTCAATTTCTTTTGGTTGTACTGTACTTCGTCACGTGAGTGATATCTAGGTTATAATCACATTTATAATTATCTAAACGTAATACGAAAGGTAGAAGGTTGAAACTTTACCTTGATTAAAGTAACTTAAAATTTATTTAGTAAAAGAAAGATTCCGTAATAAATTTGTAACCTTGCATAATTTTTAAAGATGGCTATGCAGTTTGCTTATCATAATTATTTCACAAACAGATAGCGTTAACTAAACTGAAAAAGTTGTTAGTGACATATGATGTCAAAAAATATTCAGCTGCCAATTTAAATATCACATGTTATTTTACGCTAATTTAAAAATATATTTAATAATTTTGAGGTCATGTACTTTGATTCTTAAACAACGTGATGAATTCTTTTTATACATATTAAGTAAAACTAACTCTATGTTGAAACATGCTATTTTATGAAAACTTAAATAATTAAATTTTATTGTGAAGTCAACGTAGTACTACTCATGGCTAAAAAATTAAAATATGTAATATGAATTATTAAGAGCTCAAACGTTTAAAAAATTTATGATGAAATATTCAATTTAGAGATCTTTGTTTTTTGAATACAAAAGCTTATTAATTTTCTGTTTTATAAAAAATTTTTAGTTGAAAAAGATTATGTTAAAACAAATCAAGGAATTTAATCAAATAGAATCCATTTTTGCCTATCTCTTTTATTATTCAAAATTCAAGTAAAAATTTATAGGTCATTCATGAGCGAACATTGTGTCTAATGATAACAAATACCCTGGGTGTATATTTTTGGAACTTAAATTCTATTATATTATTTTTGGTAAATATTTTTAAGGACACAAACGGTGTCCATGTTGTGCATTTGTTTGTTTACAGGTTGAGTCGAGACATCTGTAAGACATCTGGTATTTGAGATTTTGGCAAGTGCTTTACGAAGGTGAAATTCAGGTTTTGTGGCTATATTAGTGGTGTAGATATAAAGTTTCCGCATTCCCCTAATACAAGCACGGATAATTTTTGTAGGTTGTTGTATTGAAAAATACGGTGGCGCTCATTATCTATATTTTTGTCATTTGACAACCCATGACCCAAGCTTATGATCTACCCAGAGCTAACGCTCTACTAGCCGCTTATGTCTAAAGAGTTTTTCTTTTTCTCAAGCCGTTTTCCATCCAACTTTATCTTGGGCTTTCATTATTAATAAGAAATTCTCGACCTTGTGATATCAGGTAAGGGTTTATGATATATAATGGTGCAATTTGTTATCTGATACTCACGAAGGATTTTTTGTTTTCACCATCATGGAAATAATACGGGCTCTGGCATGTTACTTGCGTCTGGCTTTGTGCGGTAGTAGAGCCCTAGTGCGCTGAACACTAGGCTTTGTGGTTTTAACGATGGTAAGAATTAAAAATATAAGTTATTAGACAAACTGAATAATTTTGTTGTAGCGCTCTTCTTTTTTTATAACGTCTTTTTAACGACGTCCTTAAATGACTTTTAATAAATAACTTCGTTTGAATAATTCTTTTGATAAATTCATTTAATAATTTTTTGGACATTTGTTTAAATAGCACTTAAAATATTCTTTTAATAATTTCGTAAAAGTTACGATAAAACATGTTTTTCAACGCTTCGTTAAGAAACCTACAGATAGATTTTTATTTTATAATTCTCAACTTTTAAGAAGCTGTTTTGTATATCAATTGTAAGGCTCCGCCGTATATTCATTTGTTAGAATGAACACGCCTTGTCTGGTTTTATAAAAATAAGGCAGTCTGTATGCTGTATTTAAAGAGGATATAAATTCTACTTTCGCACCTGCGAGTATCAACTTATAGTTCATTCACGTCAACTTTGCGATAAAATATCGATCCAAGATGAACGTCCTTCAACCGTACGATGAATAGTTGGATTTTATGTAATGTTATGCAAGAAAACAATAAGTTTGAATTTTAAGGAAGCGTTCTACAAAGTACGTAGAAATTTTAAAACTCACTAACGTTTTCTTGAATTTAAATATATTAAATCCTACCACCTAATCTTACATGCTATTTCTATACACCTATCTACTCACCTAGCACTACCTATACCTATCTATCCAACCTATCACTACTTATCTACCTATTTCTACCTATCTCTCTATCACTAATTATTTCTATTTATCTACACCTATCTTTATTTATAATTAACTATTCACACCTATCACTACCTGCTACCTAACTATTTCTATCTATTACTAACTCTTCACCCTCTATTTCAGTCTATTTCCCTTTTTTATTTTAACCTTTCATCATTTATTGACTCTTTAGGTACCTCACTTTTCTATCTAACTTCACTTTTATTTAAGTTTCTTCTACTTATGTCCCTCTGTTATTTTTATCCTTACTTACTATCACTATCTATTTATTATACTGACTATACACACTTAACTCTATATCTTCATCTAACTATCTTTCCATATTTATCCTATCCCTAATTTTAATTTTCTATATACACCTATCTCTATCTCAATAAGTTTGAATTTTAAGGAAACGTTCTACAAAGTACGTAGAAATTTTATGGTTTGGAAATTAAGTCCGATGATGCATTAAAATGGTACTTTTTAAGTTTTTGGTCAAGATCTACACACAGTAGAACATCTAAGTTTGGTATTAGAGTTTGGTTGGTCCAGATTGTGCGTATAAGAAAAACGCATGGAAATTCGTATGGTCCGGTCCAAGAATCACGCAGCTGTGCGTGTCCTGTAGAGCATGTGGATTTTACGTCACTTGTTTTCCTGAAAAACGTATGTATTAACACCTGCCCTAACATGCTGTAACGCCAACATGTAAACAACACCTGCTGAACCAAGGTAAGAGATTAGAATTATTCTTACATCACGTCTACATTTGGTTATCTTTGATACGAGGCTGTTTCGAAAAATATCTTTGTAACCACCTATTATCATTAATCCATTTAACAAATTAAGAAGAACCTTAGTAAATTTTTATTGTCAATACTAGTACAGTGTAATCACAGTTACTAATTTTTATGAAATTAGGCAAACCTAAAAAGTTCTTATTGATGTTTCATATATACTTGATTTCACTTACAATTTCTGAATGATGAATTAATAGACAATGTAAAAGTTTTATTAATATGTAAACAGAAAAAACAGATCTGATATTTCTGGTATAAATTCAAGTTAAACCTTTGTAACGAAAGCAACATTTAGTTTTTAATATTTTTTTTGAATATATAATCCTACCTTATGAGTAGATGAAACTTGTATTATTTTTTCTTAAACATGAATTTTATATTTACAATTTTTATGAAGGAACAATTTTAATTAAAGAAGCAACATTTAATTTTCTTAATTAATTGTTTTATTCTGAACAAGTACGTTCAGAAATAGGGTAACAACGTATAAGATCAAATAGTGTAAAGTGGTAAACCCAATTTAACAACAAGCTTTGATAGCCTTTTCAGCATTTGAAGCATAAAATCTGTGTTCATATTATTGTTGCCTGATTAATCTTTGTTGTTTTTTATATGAGGTAACAAGAGAATCCCTCTTTGTGTCCTCATTTTTGTAAATTTAATTAAATTTTCTTTACAGCTTCTGCGTTAGCAGTTAATACGATATTCCTCCCTAAGGACGCCCAAGTCCCCCTTAGGGAAACCCTGTTTTGTTAAGAATCTAGCCCTAGTAAGAAAATATTGCTTTGTAAAAAGAACCACGACCAATCCTCATAAGCTCTGCCCAAGGAATAGACCCCTAGCATAGTCGGAAGATATTTGCGTTCCGCCATTTTAAGGAAATCCTTCCTTAAAGGTCACTGGTCACATTAGGGGATAAAAAGAACTCGTAACATGTTACCGATCAGTGTATAAAATATTATTATACTATTACACCCTAACGATTCTTCGTCCCTTACATTCTTTATCGATCTGTCTATGAAATACCCTTCGGTGGAAGCTAACCTTATCTCTTTACATTGAAATGTTTTGTTAACGTTTTCAGGCTTTCACAAGAAATGTTTATCTCCTCAAGCTGTTATTCCGTAAACCTTGACTTGTTTTGCTGTCTTACACATTGTAACGTTCTACAAACTGCTTTAATTTACTATCTTAAATAAATGTCCGTTGCTTAACTTTATTGATTTTTACTCGCTTACGTATCCTTGCGTTTATCTTAATGTATGCACTCGTATATATATATATATATATATATATATATATATATAGACACACACACGCACACGCGCGCACACACACACGCACACACACACACACACACAAGACTATGTGACAGTACAAATTATTTTGAAATAATTTTGAATTTCAAATTATTTTAATTTTAATCAATGAATAGTATTTGTTTTATAGAGGACATACCTAATTTTTATTTTAATGGTACTAAAATTGAAAAAATCCTTTTAAAATTTATTGAGATACCAGACTCAATCGATTTTGAAAATTTTAGTTTTTAAGCGAAAAGGATGTTTTGAAATTGCTGCGAAACTAACTACTATAACATGAAAACCTCAGGTTGCAAATTTTTTTTTACAATTACAAATCCGAGGGACCTCGGTCCAAAAATAGTATATACACCAGCAAAAATACAAAAAAATAATTAAAAATACAGCAAAAATGCAGTAAAAGTAACTGGAGGTGTATGAAAAATACTACAAAAATATTTGTAGCAGTAGGAAAATACTCTTATTTGATTTTCCAATGCTCCACCGGAAGGTACTCATTGGCCAAAAAGCGAGTTTTTTATCTGGAAATTTAGAATTTAGCATGACTCTTGCCGCTCCAAGCAAGGTAGAGATATTTAACATGCGTGACAACACACACACGGGACCTACATTTTACCTCTTATCCGAACGAGGGCATATTTTTGTGAAAAATGCTCACCTCTTCAAGCGGTCCGTGTCACGAATCAAACCCGGGACTTGGCATTAGTAGTTATATGCGAACCTACCTAATCGATAAAACTGTCAATGGGAAAATACTGCGGTTTCTGCACATTCTAAGAACACATGTTGCAATGTTTCTATCTATATCTGCGCAGCAAAACTTCTGAACTTTAATGGGTGGGGTAATATAATAATGAATATCAACAAAAACACATAAATTATACAAAAATACAAGAATTGCTAAAAATAAATAAAAAAATACAAAACTACTATATTAATAAAATACAAAAAAAAGTACTTCACATATAGTAAAGTATTAAAAATAGTGTACAAATTTTTGACTGTGGTTTCCTCCTTATAAAAGCTAATTTAGGAGAGTCACAGCCACTTAGTTTTTTTTTTAATTTAAATGAGAAACTACTTATTTCCAAAAGAGATCCGAATGAATGAATGCCTTATCTTCTATCACATATCAAAATAATCCACCAGTAATATATAGTGTGCCATTTATAAAGTGCTCTTCACTTCGAGTAAGACCAGAAATAATTTGAAATTCACAATTACTTCCAAAATTTTGTACTCACACTTCGTCTTGTATAAACCGTCCAAATTTCAAATATTTATCTGAAATACAAAAAAACTTACAGCAAACTTACTTTCTGTTGTCACCTGGTTTACGCTTTATTTACTTACATGCTTTTATTTTCTGATGAGTAAACGTAAAAACGTATATCACCAAAATCCGAGTAGTACCAGAAAACGGTCATGCAGATCTGAGACAGCCCGCTTATGATGGCATAAAAACAACTATCACTGTAAGTTACAATACATTCAGTATAGTGTCGTCCAGATATTTTTAGTGCTTTGGAATATAAATTCGAAAAAATGAAAGTATACTTAAGGGTTGTCTACTCACCTACCGCAATTCTACATTTGTCAGAACATAATTTTCTAGAAGTTGTGAGCATAGAACTACAAATGGCACAAATCTTCACTTTTAACAATTTGTAAATTTGATATGCAAGCTAAAAATAGTAGTTTTTAGCTTACTTTATAGAAGTATAAGCTATTGCAATAACTCTCAAATTTTGAAGAAAGAAAATATTCTTCTTAGCATTTTCTCAATGATTTAAGCTATTTATAGCCGATTGTTAAAACTGTCTTTAAATGTTCAGTAGTAGAAACACTTTCTCCAATAAACTAGTACTTACCAAAATTGTAGGGTTAGTACATAACAACAACATAAACGTTTTGGTTTTGTTGAATTTTGATAAATCTGTTTATTAAAAAAGTATCAATTTTTCTAAAACTTTAGAAGATTTCATGTGATTTAGATTTTTTAGACAATAATTCGAGAAACTTTTGTGATATATGGAGGTAAGTAAGCTCTCAGATGTGTCATACGATTTTTATACAATTATTAAGTATATTAACTACACTGACTACGCGCCTGTTAATTTCATAATTATACATATTATTCAAATGTAGTAATTAAATCCAAATTTTTCCAATTTAAAATTCACATCCAATTTAGACAAGCCTGATCCATCTGGTTAGCAAAGATTGCCTAAGGTAGCTGATAATTTCACTACTTCATCTGAAGAAGCTTCTGACTTAGAAACAATGAAGTTACAGGACGAGACAAAGTATGCAAATTTATATAAATATTCCAAATTATTGTGTCATTTATATATTTCATATTTAGAGAGCTATGTGAAAGATCAACTGAAGAAAGGTCACACACACCTTCAGATAATTGGTCGTTTATATCAGAAGAAAACTATAACAGGTAAGACATCGTTAGTTGTATTTAATTCCCATTTAATTTGCATTTAGTGTCAAAATTCGATATTATATATATATATATATATATATATATATAATGTAGTGGATTTAAAGGGTTAAATTTGGGGGTACACAATACAATTTCAAACACCCTGTGTAGAGAGAGAAACATAATATTTACGTACAAAATTTATTTCATTTATTTAATTTAAATTAACAAGTATTGACGCATTGTTATAATTAGGGAGTAAAAAGTAATAAGTTCATAAAGAAAATCAGTTTTATAAGCCAATAGAACGCATAATTAATTTAATTTATTTTAATTCAACGGGCAATAACGTCAGAAAACGCATCAAAGCATGTAAAATCAATAATTCCAAGGCGAAAAGCTTTCTTAACTAACAAACAGACATCGGTTGTATAGAATACCGTGAAACGTAAACTCCGAGAACTGTTATTTTAAACGATAAATAATTGAGTACACCTGCATGTTGGAAAAGTCATCTTCTGCTTATTTGTGAACATAATAAGGCGAGTTTCGAGGAAATATTGTTCAACCGTCGGTGGTTTCGCATAAACACTAACAAGAGTTTCTTAAAGAGCAGAAGTGAGGCACAATCAATAATATGCTACAGAATGAGACGGGTATAAAAGCATTCGATTGAGTACGCACGTATTCGCTCCACGTGGAGTCCATAAGACGCGGTCAGCAATATCGATTTTCTACCACACAAGTAAGGGTGGAACGCGACATCCAATATGCACAAGACGGAGATACAATATTACAGGCGGAGTTTTATGTCGTCATAGGACTAGGTCATTAGTCGAAATAGTTAGTTTTACAACGGACAAACACGCGACAGGTGGATGTGGTAGTTGGTATGATAGCGCGTTGACGAGGGAATATTTCTGGAAGTTTTAAGACGGTTATACAAAATTTGCGGAAATATTATTTTCGATTAGGTATTTCGCGTTAAGAGCGTATGGGAGGTTACAGTGTTAGTGTATAAATACGGGAAAAAAATTAATAGGGCTCTCTTTAATTTCGCATCGCTTAACTACGTATAATAATCAACCGACGAAGCTTGTGAGTATTAAAAATTTGTAAAATTCAGTAAAATAGTATTAGATTATTTGGGGCCTTATAACGCGAGTAGTGGCAAGTGTTTTAAATTAACTAAGGTCCAACGAATACCTTAACAAGATCCTAAATTAATAAAGCGATAATAAACAAGTGTAATATACATGGATTTGAATGTTGGAATTGATGTTAATTGGTAGCAAGAAACTCAGCTTAAACTGAGTTTTCATCTATAAATAGCTGCTGAAGCCGCCGAGGGGTTCAGGAAGATAACGCATCATCTACGGAGATGGACTCTGGACGCATTTTCCAGGTAACTCATTTAAATTTGCTGTTTTTTTATAAACTTTTGAAATTATTTGTGATGTGTGAGTGAACTTTGATGGTTATTTTTCGTTATTTAACGTATTGAAAAGATACGTATAACTGACTACTATTATGGTATTTTGAATACAACACAAAAGGTGTTCGTGAAGCTTATTAAATTTCTTGATGAATTTAAATTTAATTGTTAAGAGTACATGGGTTTATTGAGTTTGTAGTAATAGTATGCAAAGTGGAAAGCATACATTAATAAACTGGGTTATCATGAGCTCACCATACTCCAGTGTGTAGTAATAAATAAAGATAAGGCATTATTTGGGGCCCATTTACTCCTGTTGCATTAAATGTATTTGAAATTACAATTTTAAAAACAAGGACTTTATAAAGATAGCATTTATTGAGGTGTAACTAGAGCACCGAATTGTAGATATCTATGAATTATTATCTGTAAATAGTGGTAAATAAATATTGTATGATTGTTGTATTATTTTGTGATCTTACTGAATGGTGTGTGAATGGTTAAGAGAATGATAGTAAATCTAAGTATCCGAGAAGAGGCACAGCTGAGCTAGCCAGGGAAGCTGCTGAAGAAATTAATTTGATGAAGCAGAATCCGGGTAAGAAAATTTTTGTGAAAGTTTTATATTTTTGAAAATTAATGTTCTTAAAAACTGGCGAGGTCCAGAGCTACGCTAAATTCCACGGCAATATATGACGCCCAATCCGTGGGACTTGATTGTTTTTTAGAAAGATCCACGGCAATATATATATATATATATATATATATATATATATAAAATAAGATGTATCTGTAAACAAACTCTATGAAAATAATAGTCTATTGACGAATACAAATCGGGCTGGTAGTTATATAGCCATTAACAAAACATTAACTTATTACTTCATAGAGGAGGAAACATCCACTGACCGACGGTTTCGGCTTTATTTAGCCTCCTCAGAGTGAAATAGTCTCCAAGAACCCCTATGAAGTCATCGAAGCTATTATACTGGTATAATTTCGAAACAATCTCTGTACTATGGCAAAAGTAAATAAAACCGCCATCATGTGATAAACATCAACACTACTAAGCGTGGAAGTACAAAAATTGAATCGAAACTACATAGTAAATCCTATAGATAGCTATACAAGTACGTGTGGCCATTTGAGATTTGCGGAATGTTACAGCAAAATTTATTTGCAAACGTAACAAACCTTCTCGCGGCGACACCCGGGTTCATGCCCCAAGGCAAATCAAATAATAAAAGACAGATTATTTGCAGTCCGCAATAAGAAATTGTGTAAAACAATATATAAAATAAGATGTATCTGTAAACAAACTCTATGAAAATAATAGAGTCTATTGACGAATACAAATCTGGCTGGTAGTCATATAGCCATTAACAAAACATTAGCTTATTACTTCATAGGGGAGGAATCATCCACTGACCGACGGTTTCGGCTTTATTAAGCCTCTTCAGAGTGAAATAGTCTCCAAGAATCCTATAAAGTAATCGGAGCTATTATACTGGTATAATTTCGAAACAATCTCTGTACTATGGCAAAAGTAAATAAAACCGCCATCAGGTGATAAACATCAACACTACTAAGCGTGGAAGTACAAAAATTGAATCGAAACTACATAGTAAATCCTATAGATGGCTATACAAGTACGTGTGGCCATTTGAGATTTGCGGAATGTTACAGCAAAATTTATTTGCAAACGTAACAAACCTTCTCGCGGCGACACCCGGGTTCATGCCCCAAGGCAAATCAAATAATAAAAGACAGATTATTTGCAGTCCGCAATAAGAAATTGTGTAAAACAATATATAAAATAATATGTATCTGTAAACAAACTCTATGAAAATAATAGAGTCTATTGACGAATACAAATCGGGCTGGTAGTTATATAGCCATTAACAAAACATTAGCTTATTACTTCATAGGGAAGGAATCATCCACTGACCGACGGTTTCGGCTTTATTAAGCCTCTTCAGAGTGAAATAGTCTCCAAGAATCCTATGAAGTAATCGGAGCTATTATACTGGTATAATTTCGAAACAATCTCTGTACTATGGCAAAAGTAAATAAAACCGTCATCAGGTGATAAACATCAACACTACTAAGCGTGGAAGTACAAAAATTGAATCGAAACTACATAGTAAATCCTATAGATGGCTATACAAGTACGTGTGGCCATTTGAGATTTGCGGAATGTTACAGCAAAATTTATTTGCAAACGTAACAAACCTTCTCGCGGCGACACCCGGGTTCATGCCCCAAGGCAAATCAAATAATAAAAGACAGATTATTTGCAGTCCGCAATAAGAAATTGTGTAAAACAATATATAAAATAAGATGTATCTGTAAACAAACTCTATGAAAATAATAAAGTCTATTGACGAATACAAATCGGGCTGGTAGTCATATAGCCATTAACAAAACATTAGCTTAATACTTCATAGGGGAGGAAACATCCACTGACCGACGGTTCTTGGAGACTATTTCACTCTGAGGAGGCTTAATAAAGCGGAAACCGTCGGTCAGTGGATGTTTCCTCCCCTATGAAGTAATAAGCTAATGTTTTGTTAATCAATCACCAGCCCGATTTGTATTCGTCAATAGACTATTATTTTCATAGAGTTTGTTTACAGATACATATTTATATATTGTTTTACACATTATTGACTGCAACCTTCTTATATATATTGCTGTGATATCCACCTTTGCGTGCGTGTACTGGGTCCTTTCAACAAAAAATTCTAGTCCCACAGATTGGGCGTCATAAACGGCTGTGATCCTCTTTTCGCCTCGGCTGCTCACCTAATGTTATAAACCTCCTCATTCATAAAAAACAACACATTCCTACCAAAAACATCAACGTTAACTCTATTTACATCAATATTCAGAATACATTAAAATTTCAAAATTAAAACTCAGCATAAATTTCAGTTTTCAAAAGAATTTCAAGATTAATTTTATTATCCTTTTAATGTGCATCCAAAATTAAAGTCCTTGTTGGATGCCTACTAATTAATATAACAATATAAGCAGACCGGAGTCTGAGTATAAAGGAGCATCTACCACCCTTTACGTTAATTAACCAGGTTCGTCTAATTGAGCTCAAAGACATACCCAAATTTTCATCATATTACCGAACATCAAAACTAAATACTCCTTTCTACTTCAACAAGCAAATTTCATCTTAAAATTAAACTTTTATGGTTAGTACAATTTCACTAATGTCCATTTAAAGTACATCAATTATAAAGTTATTCAACACACACAAAAATGTCAAACAAAATAGTATAATTTACCTGAAGGTTACTGTCCTCGTAGCTTCAAAGTACATCGTCTCTTTAGTTAATCACACCATTCCAACAGGATTATATTTACGGCTTCTAATTCTCAACGCTTTTAAAATTTTCTCCATCACCAGTTGTTTCTGGGCTTTTCCGGAACTCATCTATGTATATCTGACCCTTGTTTCGTGGATCCAGACACGTATTTGAACCATTTAATTATTAACACCCCCGAAAAATAGCAAATAACTTCATACTTCTTTCACCAATATACGCCAAAACTGCCTACTTTTGTGTATACATTTGTCGTTGTAAATTTTGCTAATTGGTACAGTGAAACTAAATTTTATTACCTTGTATCTAAGTGCACTGAAGTACATTCATGTTAGCACGTAAATAACCAACTATTTTGAATCACTAAAATATACGAGCAAAATTTTACTTTATTTTATCAAACTAAAATGCACTGTTTAACATCTTCAATCAAGTCGCGGATGTAAGAGCTTTTAACGCATCGAATAGTCAAAAGTCTAAGAGGCCGAAATTCATATTACCACCGGTATATATAGCAAAAAACCTGTCTGTCGGTCTGTTCCCCAAAACGGGTAATTCTAAAGAATTTCTCATGCCATGTTCCCAGTCTGTCGCTCGCGCGTCGATTTTTACGAATTTTCACTCGTCCCATTTAAATCTCAGAAATTTCAACACACGGCACGCAAGCATGTCCGAGAAAAACTAATTAATTTTGTACAGAAATTGTTGTTTCTACCTCTGATATTTGCATCCTATTTTCAACCAATTGTGACCCTCGTGACGTTGCTTAAATCCCGCCTTTTACTATATGTGTCTTTGCTTGACGCATTTTCTCTTTCCTTTTCTAACCTGTTCGTATTGGTGCAAATTGATATTCTTTATTATCGATTATATTTTAGTCCATGTGGACTGTTATCTGGGTTCAATAACCCCGTATCGCACATTCTCGTGAATATTAAGCCCCGGTTTCTCCAAGATTCTTTGAAACTATTAATTATCTACAAACTTTTCGCCGTATTTGACATTTAAACTACGCAGGTGTTCAAAATAATATTAATTCTCAGAGCTTTTTAAATAAACCCTGTTTTGTATTTCGTGCTACAGCATCTGACCGTTTCCAATATCCTTAGAATCGACATGTTTATCTAAACAAATTAAACTGAAATTGCCTTTTAAAATACGCAGGTGTGTTCAAACGTAACATTTTAAATACCCTTCTACGATTTGCATTTTATTGGGTTTTTACAAGTTTTATGCTTATTATTAATAATGGTTCAATTAACTCCAATTAAAATTAATACCCTTTAAATTTTAGTGAATCCTAACTAAATATTAGTTGTAATCTGTACGTTTTGTTCAATACCGGTTACTTAAAATAGGGTTAATTAATATAAATTTCGCACGTAATTTCCATTTGTTTAGGAATAATTACATTACACGCAGAGCTTTTTAATACTGCTTCTTTTGATATAAAGCGTCTTGTACATGATTTAAATCTCTTATGTTTAATGAAACTAATAAATTTTTATGCTTCACGGTTTTAATAACGCGTATTATCTAATAATATTCATTATACACGGTGATTAAAATTATTTGATGTGATTATTTAATTTTCTACCCTGGTCTAAATATGAGTATTTTCCCCCTATTTGAATACAAATAATCCCACTTATTTGAATGCAAATATAAAGCATTTAGACAAAAAAAAATTACAAAAAAACTGCCTATCTCTCTCTACCCTTATCTATCTAACTTACCTACTTTGTCTCCAATCGAAAAAAAAATATTTACACCTATCCTATATCCCTATCCTATTCCTAACTTTTAACTAATCTTCACTATACTTTACTTCATCCTACCTAATCCTATATACCTATCCTATTTCTAACTTTATTCCTAACTCTCCACTAATCTTATATGAAATATCTATACTTAACCTATCTTATTTTCTTCCTACATTTACTCTTTATTCTCCTCCTAAACCTATTTCTAACTATCTCCCATATTTATCCTATACCTAGCTTTATTTTCTATAAACACTTACTTCTACTCTTCTATCTACACCTATTCTATCCCTATCCTATTTAAATCTAACTCTCTTCTTGACCCTCCAAGTCTTCCTTCTCACCATCCTAATACTCTTCATCCCTATCTCTCCCCCTTCTATATCTACACTTAACATCCCTGTTATCTCACATACCATAAACTTATCATCCCTATTATCCTGACTCTTACATATTGCTTCTTCTTCATGCCCTACACTTGTCTGTTTCTCATTTATTATTGTTTCCCTTTCTGCCGACAAACCAAACGATACTACTTTAAAATTATCAAATTTTCCCTCTACGGAAAATCCTCTGTACCTGCTAGAATGCTTGTGTACTGGAATCCGCCAGAATGAATCCCTTAAATCTACTTGATTAAAAACAAACTTGCCATCTTTACTTAATTTCGCCTTCACCTGCTCCTGATATGCTGCTTCTACCCCCACTACTTCTGCATGTTTTTGTAATAAAGCTTGAACCTCTACTCTCCTATCCTCTGGACATCTTATTGTGTTGATCTGTTTACCTTCATCATCCTCTACCTCTACTACATTAATACTAAACTCCGTGTCATCCTCTGTGACTTCATAACTGCCCTTCCATGGCACTACCCTATCATTAATCCTTATTACCTTCCGTTCCATATCTATCAAAACCCCTAACTTCATCATACAGTCAACACCTAAAATGCTCTGAAACTTCAGTCCAGGTACAATTACAAACTCCTGTTCACAGCTAAAACCTCCTATATCTACCCTAAGCACCACAACACTATTTACTACAGCAAACTTCTTTTTATTTGGAGCTACTAAATGGCTACGTTTTATAGGCATAATTCTATCACAAACCTTATCCCTAATTTTGCTGACGAATTCCTCCGATATTAAACTCGCCTCTGCCCCTGTATCAAGTAATACTTCTACATTATTCTCAAAAATTTCTAAATTAATAATTGGCAAACATAATTTTTCCTCAGTTTCTGGCTCTACTTCTTCCTCAATTTTGAAAAATTCACGTGGATGTTCATATACATTTACACAGAAATCTAGTGGTCTGTCGCGTTCTAAAAATCCTGTCTCGTCCTGTTTTCCGTGCTTGGTCCTGGTTGTCCTTCTACAACCTGTGCGTACGTCCTCCTCGTGTTAATATCCGTGTCCCTGTCTCTATTCGGCGTGCTGGTCACAGTCCTGTTTACCTCCGGTAAACTGTTCTGTCGCGTGTAACTAGGTCTTGGCGTCGGTCCCCTAGTCGCACTATTGCTCCTGTATTCCTGTCCTCGTCGTTCCCAATTCGGTCGAAAATTTCTGTTGTAGTCAGGCCGTCTCGGATAATTCGGTGTCCTGTTGTCAAACCTAACTGTGTTAATGTTTCGTTCTCGTATCTCTCTTGTCCGTCCAACACATACATCGTCATATCTCTGTAAGTATTCCAAAACGTCTCCCGTTCTGTGATGTTTTGTAAGGCCACGTGTTGTCTAATTTCCAGTTCAAAATGTCGTGATAGGTACTTGATTATCTGTCTGTCCGTCAATGGTGGATTCAGTTGTTTGGCCACACTGTATTTGCGGATGGCATATTGCTCCTAGAACCTGCAAACTCTCCCTTAAATTTTCCTGTAATCAAGTCGTCCCTAATCTGATCCTGTTTGTGATCACTCCAGTAATGTTGTAAAATTTGTTTTCAAAGTCCTGATACGTGTCTATGTCCTGTCCTACTAAATTGTACCATGCCTCCGCATTGTCCTTTAATAAAGCCTTTATCGTATTTAGTTTAGTCTGTTCGTCAAATAAATTTCCCACTAGATTTCTTACACTATTAATAAAAATTTGTGGATTTACCCTGTTATCGCCATAAAATTTCATGTGTTGGTCCAATGATACTCCACCTGTAGAAAATCTGGGACCATCCCCCGTTAAATTTGACATGTTGTATTTGATACTACTAACTTCGCGTTCTACCCTGCCTAACTGATCCCTACATGAGTCCATCACTTCAGTCATTTTTATATTAATCTCTTCTTCACAAAAAATGCGTACTTCGGACCTTAAATGTCCCATTTCCTGTCGAAGACCTGTAATATCACGCTCATTTTTTTCAACCCTATTTTCAACTTCCCCCATCTTTACGGTAAGACTATTTTTAAATTCTGAAACTTCTTTATTCGTCTTGTCTATTTTCTCACTTAGGGTTTCCCTAACTCCTGTTAATGTCTCGTTCATTCGGTCAAATTTTCGATTTGAGTCCTCTCTCGCTCTATTCGATTCATCGCTTAGCTGTTCTAATTTTCTATTGGATTCCTCCCTCGCTCTATTCGATTCTTCCCTAGCTAATCGCATTTCCTCTAACATTCTCATCATTAACTCATTTCCTGTTTCTCCTGATTCCGTCCTCGACTGATCTCTACTGCCTCCAGCCTCTTCCATTTTCGTATTTTTTTCAGCCAATGCAGTATCGTCACTACCAATTTCCACTCCTTGACTCCTTAACCACTCTTTTCTCTGCATACGTTCTAATCACTCACACACACTCTAAAAATACTCTTAAATTTATACACAAACAGAAACTCTCTTTCTCAGATCGCCAGTTTCCTGGAATAAAATAACAAAAATTTTATTTGGAGCTCGAGCCCTCACGTTGTGGTCGCCAAAATTTGCTGTGATATCCACCTTTGCGTGCGTGTACTGGGTCCTTTCAACAAAAAAATTCTAGTCCCACAGATTGGGCGTCATAAACGGCTGTGATCCTCTTTTCGCCTCGGCTGCTCACCTAATGTTATAAACCTCCTCATTCATAAAAAAAAACAACACATTCCTACCAAAAACATCAACGTTAACTCTATTTACATCAATATTCAGAATACATTAAAATTTCAAAATTAAAACTCAGCATAAATTTCAGTTTTCAAAAGAATTTCAAGATTAATTTTATTATCCTTTTAATGTGCATCCAAAATTAAAGTCCTTGTTGGATGCCTACTAATTAATATAACAATATAAGCAGACCGGAGTCTGAGTATAAAGGAGCATCTACCACCCTTTACGTTAATTAACCAGGTTCGTCTAATTGAGCTCAAAGACATACCCAAATTTTCATCATATTACCGAACATCAAAACTAAATACTCCTTTCTACTTCAACAAGCAAATTTCATCTTAAAATTAAACTTTTATGGTTAGTACAATTTCACTAATGTCCATTTAAAGTATATCAATTATAAAGTTATTCAACACACACAAAATGTCAAACAAAATAGTATAATTTACCTGAAGGTTACTGTCCTCGTAGCTTCAAAGTACATCGTCCCTTTAGTTAATCACACCATTCCAACAGGATTATATTTACGGCTTCTAATTCTCAACGCTTTTAAAATTTTCTCCATCACCAGTTGTTTCTGGGCTTTTCCGGAACTCATCTATGTATATCTGACCCTTGTTTCGTGGATCCAGACACGTATTTGAACCATTTAATTATTAACACCCCGAAAAATAGCAAATAACTTCATACTTCTTTCACCAATATACGCCAAAACTGCCTACTTTTGTGTATACATTTGTCGTTGTAAATTTTGCTAATTGGTACAGTGAAACTAAATTTTATTACCTTGTATTTAAGTGCACTGAAGTACATTCATGTTAGCACGTAAATAACCAACTATTTTGAATCACTAAAATATACGAGCAAAATTTTACTTTATTTTATCAAACTAAAATGCACTGTTTAACATCTTCAATCAAGTCGCGGATGTAAGAGCTTTTAACGCATCGAATAGTCAAAAGTCTAAGAGGCCGAAATTCATATTACCACCGGTATATATAGCAAAAGCCTGTCTGTCGGTCTGTTCCTAAAACGGGTAATTCTAAAGAATTTCTCATGCCATGTTCCCAGTCTGTCGCTCGCGCGTCGATTTTACGAATTTTCACTCGTCCCATTTAAATCTCAGAAATTTCAACACACGGCACGCAAGCATGTCCGAGAAAAACTAATTAATTTTGTACAGAAATTGTTGTTTCTACCTCTGATATTTGCATCCTATTTTCAACCAATTGTGACCCTCGTGACGTTGCTTAAATCCCGCCTTTTACTATATGTGTCTTTGCTTGACGCATTTTCTCTTTCCTTTTCTAACCTGTTCGTATTGGTGCAAATTGATATTCTTTATTATCGATTATATTTTAGTCCATGTGGACTGTTATCTGGGTTTAATAACCCCGTATCGCACATTCTCGTGAATATTAAGCCCCGGTTTCTCCAAGATTCTTTGAAACTATTAATTATCTACAAACTTTTCGCCGTATTTGACATTTAAACTACGCAGGTGTTCAAAATAATATTAATTCTCAGAGCTTTTTAAATAAACCCTGTTTTGTATTTCGTGCTACAGCATCTGACCGTTTCAATATCCTTAGAATCGACATGTTTATCTAAACAAATTAAACTGAAATTGCCTTTTAAAATACGCAGGTGTGTTCAAACGTAACATTTTAAATACCCTTCTACGATTTGCATTTTATTGGGTTTTTACAAGTTTTATGCTTATTATTAATAATGGTTCAATTAACTCCAATTAAAATTAATACCCTTTAAATTTTAGTGAATCCTAACTAAATATTAGTTGTTATCTGTACGTTTTGTTCAATACCGGTTACTTAAAATAGGGTTAATTAATATAAATTTCGCACGTAATTTCCATTTGTTTAGGAATAATTACATTACACGCAGAGCTTTTTAATACTGCTTCTTTTGATATAAAGCGTCTTGTACATGATTTAAATCTCTTATGTTTAATGAAACTAATAAATTTTTATGCTTCACGGTTTTAATAACGCGTATTATCTAATAATATTCATTATACACGGTGATTAAAATTATTTGATGTGATTATTTAATTTTCTACCCTGGTCTAAATATGAGTATTTTATATAAATTGATGTGATAAAGCCCCACGTTGTGAGCGTCCCTAAAAAGTGATGTGATAAGGGCCGCACGTTAAGGCGTCAGTAAAAGAGTGATGTGATAAGGCCCGCGTTGAGCGTCGCTGAAAGAGTGAGATGAAAGTGGCATCGCCTTGGGAGCGCCTAGAAGAGTGCTGTGATACAGATACAGCAATTTGCAAAACTTGAAATTGTTCACTTACCTTTCTTTGTAACTTTGCCTGGCTAACTGAATGGAATGGACAAAGTTTTCTAATTGAAATCAAACACAGCAATATCACAAAGCATTTATACAGTATGAAATATTTTCTCTCATACAAAAGCATTTACAACATCGTTTCTTTTAAACATAAAATAATTTCTAATAAGTAATTATTATAAAAAAATCGTTCCTTACCTTATTTTAAATTTACAGAACTAAATTTCCTTCTTTATAGATGGTTTACCTGATTATGTTTATTCCCATGCTTGTAAGGTTTGTTTGGAGAAGAAAACCTTGATAGATAATCTATTAAAAGATCAGTGTTTCGAACTCCAGTCACAAACTGTTCTGATAAAAATCCTATACAAAAAAAAATTATTAAGACAATCTTAAACTACATACAAATACTTCCATATCAATTAAAAATAAATTTAAAAGTAATACTTGCAGAATCCACAAATGCTCCTCATAATTAAATATCTTCTTATTTTAAACTGACATAAAATCAGCTTACAAGATTTTCCATATTTAAAATCCTCATTTCAAATAGCGGTTACTAAAACACATTATGCTTAAGTGTTCCTTTCAATTATTTAATAAAATTTTTAAAATAGCGTTATCTTGAAGGATTTTACCTCTTGATTGTAGATAATAAATTATATTTTCTTAAATGTAATTTGTATTTAAAACATTACTTCTATATACATTGTAACAAGGAAATTATTAAATTACGGCATGCTTACTGCATACTTCAAATATCATCTTCTCAAAGCAACAGCTTGCGACTTTCATCAAAATAACATTTTACCATTGACTTTATGAATCGAATCAATCTCATGCTTGTTTTTAATAAACGCTTCCTTGTATACACGATTTTATTTGTTTCCGGAATGTTGTACAATTAGCGCGATTTCATTCTATATAATCAACGTCTATTATACGTAACTCTCTTGGAAATCCTCATTAGCGTTTAAATTTGTTGAGCTTTATTACCTTCTTATCTGGTTGCAGTTATTCGTGACACGCGCTGCCTCTTCTTCTTTAACACATATACTACTATTGTGGCGTCGCATATTAATACGAAAGGTAATCAATTTTATCAAATATTTCTTGGATTTTGGGGGTTTTTCAATGATCGGGCCGCTTTTTGGAATAAAATGTTTTATTTATTAATTATACATTTACGTAGTTCTAAATACCGATGATTCATCTCGTATATTCCTAATATTCTTAAAAATTCTTTATTTAAAATAAGTTTCTGTAATTCACCGGGTAATTAATTTAAACTTTAATTGCTTTTTAATGCAAAAGGGGTTGCATTTTATAAAAAAATATTTGGTTTCGTGTTTCAGTACACAAAATTTATTAAAATTTGGGTTTAAAATACACGTTGATTGTAGTTTCTTTAGCTATATGCGTAAAGCGATTACTATTCTATGCTATTCCCAGCAAATAAAAAGCATTTTTATTAAAAATGTATTGATAATTAATGAGTGAAAATAAATGGCTTTGTATTTATCTTAAAGGGATCGATTTGCGTTCGCACTGAATGCGTTTTACTGTATCCTACATTTAATTATTTTTACATATACAACTTACGTTACTTGCTATTTATTTAAAATACACTTATTTCATTTACACACACGCAATTGTAGTTTTCGCTTGTACAACAATGAATAAAAGTACGCTTGCATTATACTGGGGCGTAACCATAAATTTACGGAAATTTCCATTTTTTCATGTAACTTTTATATTTTGGTGAAATTTATTTGCTGAATTTGTTTCAATGACCTCTCGTGAACCCTTATCACGTCATTTTCCCCCAAAATAAAATATAAAACTCGAAGTCTGTGTTATTTTTCAGCATATATGAGTAATTTTACTATTTTTATTTCTAACTACCGGCTATCTATAACTAACTCTATGAGCTTTATAATACACACGCATAATATTTTCATACTAAGACTTTTCTTCTTTTAACAATCCACCTATTTCTATCCTATAATCATCTACACTTTCCTTAACTCTATACTAATATCATTTACAATCTAACATTTCTATCCTATTTTTCTCACTTTTTCATATTTACACACGGTCTCATCAAGTTTCACTTTAAACAAAATTCTCTTCACTATCATACATAAATCATCATATTATCGCGCATTCCTCTCTAAACTATTATAATCTTGGAAAAATATGGGATATAAAATTTTCATAAAGTTGTCCCAGCTATACTACCTACGTCAAAAAATCTTCTGGTTTAGAATCTGTATTTCCATACCTCTACTCGTGCCATTAAAAATTATGTACTTAATAATTTCTAATCCCTTAACTTTCGGTGTCCTGCTTTCCTCCATAATTTTAGGGTGTTTATTTTTATTTTTGTTTTATGTATATACTTATGTATTATCAATCTTGTAATTGGATTTAAGTATATGTAAGGTTGTAAATAAATAAATAAATAAATAAATATCTAACCTACTTACGTTACTTTCAAAATCACACATCTTTCAATTACTTTGCATTAAATGCTTAAACTTCAGTCTTGAATGGTTCACTATCAATAACTTCTAACTTATTTAATTCGTAACTCTATATCTTTCAATTCATAAGATTTCTTCAAGAACGATTCTATTTCTTTCGTAACTTCATTTGGACATTTAACAACAATTGATCCCTTATCTACATTATCTACACATTCTCTTTCAAAATAATTTACACTTATACTTTTAACTACCTCATCCTCTTTCATCTCACTAATTTCTTTCTTTTTCCTATGCTTACAATTCTTTCTTACATCCGCATATTTGAATGAATGTTTTGACAAACCAAACGCTACTCCTTCATATTTGTACATACGCCATTTCAAAAAACGTTTCGATTCTTTAATAGCAATTATCCCAAACGAATTATTAAGTTCTACTATCCAATTTATTTTATCATTATTTAATATCTTACTACCCTTACTTATTTTATTTTTAAGAGCTGCATTCACAGAAAGTTCCTTATCTCCTTTTCAGCACCTGAAATTATACTATTTTCATCTATTACTTCTATCTCTTCAGCATCATCTTCTGCAGTTTCCAATAATTCTGAGCAGGAGTTTATCATCGTTCCTGGACTAAAATTCAGAAGTATTATAGGAATGGATTGTATGAGGAAGATGGGGATTATAATTAATTGTGATAAGAATTTGGTCAAGGTAAGGGACATAGAGTTGCCCTAGATGAGTAGTTATGAGGTCTCTGAGGATGACACTGGGTTGAATGTAAATGTGTTAGAAGTAAATGAAGAAGAGGAGAAAATAATAAATACTTTTAAATGTCCAGAGGAGAAAGTTGAAGGAGTACAAAATTTGTTAAGAAAACATTTTGAGCTAGTAGGAGTACAAGCGAGCACAGCATTGGGGTACGAACATGTATTACAGGTTGATAACTCGGAACCATTCAATACCAAAATCTATTCTATACCCGCAGCATATAGAAATCAGGCAAACCAAGAACTTGTAAAAATGTTAGAAGACGGTATAATACAAGTTTCAAACACACATTTTTTGAATCCGTTGGTGGTCGTTAAGAAGACAGATAGGAGTATTCGTTTATGTTCGAACGCGAGAAAAATCAATCAACGAACTAAACCACAGTTTCATTATCCACCGTCCACGGACACACTTTTAGCAAGGTTAAGTGGCAAACGTATGTTTAGCAAGCTGGATTTGAGAAATTCGTTCTGGTTAATTCCTTTGCATCGTAATTCTAGAAAGTACGCAAGGTTTTCCACAGAGGGAAAATGTGATAATGATAAAGTAGTATCGTTTGGTTTGTCCACATCAGAGGCAGTAGTAGTAAATGAAAAATAAGTTAAGAATCAGAACGTAGAGGATAAGTTTATTTTATACAAAGTAAAGAAGATAATAGTGATAGAAATCGGAGTAAAGACAAGGGTGCAAGTTATTAAGTATGTGAGGAAAATGACATGGAGGATTGAGAAAAGAGTTAGATTTAAATAAAGAAATAAAGATAGGTGTAAAGAAGATAGTGATAGATAAAGATAAATAGAGGTAGGTGTAGATAGATAGTTTAAGATAAATAGAGATAGGTGTAGATAGATAGTGATAGATAAAGATAAATAAAGATAGGTGTAAATAGATAGATATGTTTAAGATAGATAGAGTTAGGTGTGATAAATAAACTTAATAGTGATAGGTATAGAAGTATAGTGATAGGGTTAAGAATAGATAGTGGTAGGTATAAAATAACAAGAATGGGGATAAGTAGAAGAATAGTGATAGGTGTAACATAATAGTGATAGGTTAGGTAATAGGGATAGTAATAGGTGTACATACAGAATTAATTTGAGGGTATTTGAATATAAAGAAAACAACAAATTTGTGTTGTTCTTTCTATTAAAATAGGGGAATAATATTGTGTAATTAGGGGGTCATAGGGTTATACAAGGGCACAAGTAAACTCATATCTTGAGAGTTTTTGAATAAGGGAAGACAAATTTATTTAATTAGGGAGTTGGAATATTTTTAACAAATTAATTTTTTTTACTTAAGAAGTGTATAATAATGTAGGATCAATGTATTTAGCAAAGGATAATGTAACATACTACTTGTATAAACAGAGCAGAATAAGTAATAATTGGGGTAAAATCATTCTAACGTATTTAAACTTGTAGTAAACTGATTATATAAAAGTCTAAAAGCGTGGAACAGGTGTTAAAGCAACATTTCTGTTTTCAAATGTAAAATCCGACACGTTTAAACAAAACAACGAAGGGAGATAATATATCTTGGTAAACTTGGCAACAAATAAACTTTAATGGGTTAGTGGAAAAAACCAAACGTTGGGATTAATAAAGACGCGGTTTTGTGGTTAAAATATTGATTTCAATCGTGGAGGTAGTATAGTGAAGAGCCAACAAAAGACCGAGACAGAATAAAAGTGTATTGAGTGCAAGAGGGATGCGTATATATAATTCAGGAGACAGTATAGTTGGGAGACCTAAATAAAATCGATAGTTTCAAGGATATTTAAAAGCAAACACGAGTCTCTTAAAAAGTGGAAAAATGGAGCCAAGAAAGGTGATTGGTGTAGATTGTACAAGAAGGGCAGAGATCCAGCTGGTGGAAGGGTATGTGTGAGATAACGCTATAGGTACAAGAGAAATGAGAGATGTTTGTTCAAGTTGGAGGCGTTGACGAATAAAGATGTAGAGGCTAAATTCGAACAACGGAGTGACAGTTTGAAGCGATTTACCGAGTTTTGTTATGTTCGTTATTAAAATTCACCAGAATCCGAGGTTCGTTAGTGATTTTTCGCTGAAACAACGAGAGGTTAGAAAAGATTTTCCAGAATTTTAGGAACGGGTATACAAATGTACGTGCCAATTTAAAACGGGGAGGGAGACGAATTTTACTTATATAATCACTGACAGAGAGGGGCCAGGGTCTCTTTCTTTTTCGTTCTAATTTCATCCAGCATTGACGATAATAGTTACTTTCATGTGAACTAGTACAAGTTAATAAAATTTTATGTAGAAGCTAATAAAGCATCTTTGTGGTAAAACGTTAAAGTGATAAGTAAGTACAAAGCTTGTTAAGTTTGGTATTGGAATGCACGAAAATTAAAATTTGAAAGTATTTAGATGATACAAAAAAGCGATGTTTAAATAATAAAAGTTAAGTTTGGAGATTGAAATTTTTGGAGTGGAAATTGAAAACAGTGGTATGCATGGCGGAGATGGTAATTGGGCCAGGGAGTTAGCTGATGGACTGGGTAGCTACTAGACGGCAGCATCTTCAAGGAGCTAGATGGTGGAGCACACTTAGAAGATAAAAACCAAGTAGGCAATAGAACAGAACATTGAGTGGTGGATATTTTTATGGTGTTTGTGATTATTTGGATTTGAATTTGATGTGTTTTATTATTATTTGATATTTTATGAATAGATATTTATGGGACTTTAAAAGAAAATTAATGAATTTACAGCTAACCAAATGTTGTGAAGAGGTATTGAGGGCTTATTGATATTTAGTAGTTCAGGAAATTTATACGCGCAGTTGCAGAGTTTTATTATGAGCTCATGCTAAAACCAAAAGGGTAACGTAAGGTATGAGGAACGCCCTCTTACTTTAAATAAAAATTTGTGTTTAAAATTTGCATGATTATTGTTGTAAAATTATTGACCTTTAGGGATGTATCTAAAGGAATGGTGTTTTAAAATGTATTATGGATCTAATTTAAATAGAGTGTGATATATTTGGTCAATTGCGTTATTTTGAGTGTGTGATTGGTGTGTATGTCTATTTAGGCTTCAGCATTAGGATATTGTGAGAAAGTTTTTGGATGTAACAGGTAGGTGTCCATATTAATTTAGGAAATCAGGTACGAGGAATTATTAGGAGCAGCCGAAAGCAAGATTCGAGCTAACCTCACAGTAATTATGTCAACCCAATTTGTGGAGCACGATTAATACAGGAAACATCACAGTAATTATGTTGACCTGAACGTGAGGGGCTCGATTCCACATAAAAAAAAAATTTATTTCAAGAAACTGGCGACTTGAGAGGAAAGAGTGGATTGTTGTAAATAATTTTAGTGATAGTTTTAGATTTAATTTTGGGTGTGTGTTGAACGGATGTTGAGAAAGGAGTGGCTTAGGAGTGAAGGAGTAGAAATTGGAAGCGACGATAGTGCGTTATTTAAAAAATCAAGAAAAAAGGAGGAAGCAAGAGGTAGTAGGGATCAATAGAGAACGGAATCGGGAAAGCAAGGAAATGAGCTGATAATGAAAATGTTAGAGGAAATGCGACTAGGTAGAGAGGAATCAAACCAGAAATTAAAGCAGATGAGTGCCGAATCGAACCGGAAATTGGAGCAGATGAGTGCCGAAGCGAATCGGTATATATATATATATATATATATATATATATATATATATATATATATATATATATATATATATTGACATGATAAGGGGCACGATAGATTGAGATGCAAATTCTACAAATAAATTCCACCAAGATATAAAAGAATCCGGAAAAAAATATAAATTTCCGTAAATTCATTGTTACGCCCTGTATAATACAAGCGTACCTTTGTTCATTGATGTTGTGGTGTTGTTTTTTAAAAGAAAATATTAGTGGCAGGGAAATATAACAACAACGCACCTTACCGGCTAACTGCTGGGGTTCGTTGGAGAGCACTATAGGCGTGGGTTTATGTATGAATAAAATTAGGGCCACTTAGGGGCAGAAAATTTAATGAAAATATAAATCTCAAACGAATAACTTGACTAAATCGGAAATATTTTGGACACCACCTGTTTCGGTAATAGACGCAGTGACACATTCAACTGGAAACAGGAAAATTGAGTGTAAATCAAGCGTATGTAAAAGATATCAATTATTATAAATAAAGTAGTCGAGAGGTTAATTTTTAGCGTATCGCATATAATGTCATTTCAAATAATATTAAATACAAGCTCTCATGCTCGAGTAATTCAAATAAATAAATATGTAAATCATAAAAAGTGATTATTATAAACTTCAAGAGTGTGCGAAGATCAACGCAGTTACCATGGGTACCTCGTTGTTACGCTATGTTAATCTTGTAAATATTTAAATATAACATCAAAGAACTTCAATAAGATTACTAACAACTTAATTGGGAATTAGATCTCTCAAGTACTAGTGAGTACCAGGATAAAATAATTTTCCAATATATCGTTTATACACACAAATACATGTTATAGGAATCTACCAACACCTGATTCTTCCGACAGACTGATAGTAGCATCAAAACAAACTAAATAAGATAAGGAAAGAGATATACGACCTTGTTATCCGTTAGCGTCGTATGCTGAACACGACCCTCGACGGTGTATAACAGATGTGCATCCGGGCGTTTTATGTTACAATACAGATGACCAGGGTTTCCAAGATCGACGGTAGGTGTTTGAAAATAGATTCAGAACTTGTTTTACCAGGTGACGATACGGGAATGTTACTTCCGCAATATTTGTTGTGCCGTATCAAATCTCCTGTCCAGATTTATCTGGGCTTCCAAACTTCTAAGTTCCAAACTTCAAAAATTTCAAACTCCCAAAAGTTTCCTAAGATAACCAATACAAAGGGAATTACAATAGAGCAAGATAAACATATAATAAGGTATTATTACTAAATACTTACCCCTGTATTAAGGGAACACGATAAATAAGTACTTGCAGGTACTTGATGAGATAAATGTGGTTTATTAGCCACGAGTGCTCACGGCACCATCAAATCCTAAAAATGAATATCAATTCACCTTATGTGAACTAGTTTGAAAAATAGCGCGTCCGCTTTTATCAAACCTTCACGTGTTTAACAACTATATAACTGTTAATCAATATTCAAAATTAAATTTATACTGGGCGATACGAAATTATAGGCCAATATAATAAGATATGAAAGAATTAAATAAAAGGAGCATTGTAAATGCTACAATGTACAAACAAAATATGCAATTCCCCGTGTAAAGATAATCACCCTGTATGATATAGGCGAATTGTAAATACATAGCAAATAATATAAGTAGCATAGTAAAAATAATTAATCGTTATAATACCTTAAAACGAATTTAAATGCGAATGCAAATCGATCATTTTAAAGAAAAATACAAAACAACTTGTTTGTAATAAAAATACACTTTCCATGGATAAAAATAAGTAATTTTGTGTATTTGAAACCCCAATTCTAATCTTAGTAGGTGTGTTAAACACACGTTTTGAAGCAAAAGCAAATATTTTCTATAAAATGCAACCCCTTTTGCATTAAAAGGCAATTAAATTTTAAATTAATTGCCCTGTGGATTACATAAATTTATTTTAAATAGAGAATTTTCTAGAATAGACGAGATTAAGAAAGAAGTTTCTGGAGAATACCTCAATTTCGTATAAACTTAATTAATAAATGAAACGCTTATTCCAATCGCGCAAATTCTACTACATTCTGGAAATATAAATTTATATTATAAGGAAGCGTTTATTAAAAACGGTCATTCATTCGATTTTTAAATTCCATCGAGGAATGTTATTTTGATTTAAGTCGCGAGCTGTTGCTTTGTGAAGATAATATTTGAAGTATGCAGTAAGCATATGGTAATTTAATAATTACATTGTTACAACGAATATAGAAGTGATGTTTTAAACGTAACTTAAATAAAAAAATTGAAATTATTAAATACAATGAAGAAGGAAAATTCTTCAATATAACGCTATTTAAAAAATTTTATTAAATAATTGAAAGGAAGATATAAGCAAATATGAAAATTCGTAACTGCTGTCTCTATATGGAGATTTTATGCATCATCTTGTAAGCGGATTTGGACGTCAATTTAAAATAAGAAGATATTTAATTACGAATTGGATCAAGAAACGCTTCGTGGATTTTTGCAAGTATAATTCTTTTGTAGCTGATATTTTGAATTTTGTCACTTAGTTTAAGAAGTTTAAGATAGTCCTAATAATTTTTTTTGTAAAAAATTTTTAACAGAAAAGTTTGTGTTCAGAGTTCAAAACACTCCGACCTTTTAATAGATCATCCGTCAAGGATTTTTTGGCCAAACAAACCTTACAAGCGTGCAAATAAACAAAGTCAGGTAAAATATCCATAAAAGAAGAAATTTAGTTCTGTAAATTTAAAATAAGGTAAGAAACAATTTTTTATAGTAAGTACTTTTTAGAAATGATTTTATGTTTGAAAGAAACGATGTTGTAAATGTTCTATATGTTTTTGTATGAGAGAAAATATTTCATACTGTATAAATGCTTTGTGATATTGCTGTTTGATTTCATTTTGAAAACCCTGTTAATTCCGTAGATCTAGCCAGGCAAAGTTAGAAAGCAAGATAAGTGAACAATTTCAAGTTTTACAAATTGTTGTATCTGTACCACAGCACTCTTTCAGTGAGGCTCTCAGCGCGGCGTTACCACAGCACTCTTTTAGCGGCACATCCAACGCGAAAAGTTTTCACAGCACTCTTCTAGTGACGTTCCAACGTGCTACGTTATCACAGCAATATATACAAAATGTTTCAGAATAAAGTACTGTAAATTGGGGAATATATGATGATGACCTTCCTTAACGGACGCCAAACTACTGCCAGCTTTTTGCTATAAATCCCCAAATCACAGCTTCATCAGGAAAGTTTGCCATGGCTGCTTAGCTGCTATCTGAAACATACTACCATACTAAAAAACAAACGCGTCTACAGTGACGGTTATTCATAACAACATACTACACCAAAATCCTCATCAATCCTTATTTCACACGTTGATTAAATTACAAACAATTACCTTTGAAATAATAAAATTCTCCAAATATTTCCAGATTAAATTTTTATCCACAGATTATATTTAATTTTAAAGTAACAGGGCCTTTTCATATCCCTTACGTTACCCCAGTTTTAATAAGAGCTCATAGTAAAACCTATGAACACTCGTGCTAATTTTCGCACAGCCAAATACCACAAGTCTCTTTTACCTTGTACATACACAAATATTACATAAACTATTTTACACACACAAAATTCCCACATAAAAATATGGTCAAATAATAATTCATAAATGTTCATTTAGTACCTCTTAGTCCATTAAAATTTATAGAAATATACCCATAAAGCATAAATTGTCATTATACACAAAATATATCCACAAAACAATTATACATAAAAATCTTTCACCTGGAATGCACCACCACACATGTGTCCACAATCATACCATCGATGACTGGTGCCTTCATCTATGACTGCACGTTCTGGAACCTCCCCAAGTTGTATGACACCATTTAAGACTGTACACTGCTACACTATTTTCTCTATCACCACTTGACGATACAGCCGGACTCCACCAACTCAGCTACTGGTCCAATTTACCATGGATACACCACCAAATCGATCCATCAACAATCTCTACTGCATTTTTGTGCATGCCTTGCACCAACAACCATATAAAAAGCAGTTTGTGCTTACTTTCATAACGTATGCATCGGAACTATCTTTGCATTAATTCAAATACTGCTAGTACAAATATTTTACACCAACTTGTGCATAACTTTTATTTCAAGTATTACTACTATTAGCAGAAGCGTCAATAAAAATCAAAAGAAAGAGAGAGAGAGAGAACTTTTATCTCCTGTTGGTGTTTATATAGCTCATTTTTGTTCCCCTTAAGCATCAAAATACTCGCAACTCCGTTGATACAAACAAAACAGCCTTCTTGGTAAATTTCAAACAGTTAACACGTTTCTTAAAACCCCTCACAACAAATACTCAACTGCCACTCTAATTCCGAAAAATACTTGTTTAGCCTTCATCAATTCTCTATAAATTTCTACCCTAATATCAACTGTCACCGAAATCTCAGAATTTTGACTTTACAAACAAACTCTTTTCTACGAAAGCACAAGTTTCGCGCTCTAACCGACATCATCTTCGTCGAATCCAAGCCACTACTCTCCAAACGTTTACAATAACATCCCTTCTACGGAACTATCTGTCTCCTTCCATCTAGCACACACAATCTTCCATCTTATTTTCTTTGCAACTTGCTCTTGTTTCTGACGCAATAGCCCTCTCCAAACAATCTTCCAAATAATCCTGTCTCATTTACACATATATTCTATTTGATACTCCATCTCTATTTATTTGTAGCAGCTTGTACTTGCACGTTATCTCTTTTATTCCCCACTAAATATTACAATCGTCCAATGATGTTTACAGAACATGCGGCATCTCACTCGTACATATTAAATCCTTTCTTTCCTTGTCTCCCTGCAATACCCCCAGGTATGTATGTTCCCTGTTGAAATACGTAGAAATTTAACGACCGTTGAACATATTTAAAACAATATTCAGAAATCCTTGACCAAACTACTTTCAAACTCGTATACAAATACTAAGAACATGATGTTTTGTCTGTCCATTTTTAACCGTTAAGCTTGTTTAAAATACTTTCACGCTTGTTATAAACAATACTAAGAAAATATTTCTTTCTACCCTCTGTTATAATTATGCTTTTGAAGGTTATACAAATACCAACGTTTTACCAATTACACTTTATAAACAATTATTATATATGTTTTTAATGTACCCCATGCTATTTTTTAAATGCTACACTATATACGCCTGCAATATTTACATTATAACACATAAAGCACAATTACTCAATTAAAATTAATAAAATTTTTTTCTAAATTGTAAATTTTCATGCTAGAGCTACGGACATCATTTCAAATTTTTAATCAGTTATAATTACATGTGACAACTTGTAATA
This sequence comes from Platerodrilus igneus, assembly GCA_036346225.1. Lineage (NCBI taxonomy): Eukaryota > Metazoa > Arthropoda > Insecta > Coleoptera > Lycidae > Platerodrilus > Platerodrilus igneus. The sequence continues at coordinate 1,167,960 of JARFIW010001306.1, forward strand.
TATTATTCCATGGCCCATCTAACCCATTTTAATCTATAAATTTCACAGTAATATAAATAAAATAAGATATATCAACTGTTTGGAATATTATTTTAGTTGTATGTTTTAATAAACTCACATAAACATAAGTAGTATTAAGTGGCGGCACACATTATTTATTTTCACATGTATTTATTAGATTCCTGAAGAAAATAATAAATTTATCAAAAGCTCGAATGATTAAAAAAGTGTTTAATTAATTTGACAAGTTGACTGCTTCCCCAAAATATATACTAAAAAAATATATATATATATATATATATATATATATATATATATATACATATATATATTGCTATGTATAAACAAGAATTGGAATTATCGTTCTCCGACGTCGGGCCGTTTTATTAATATTGCTATACACTCCCTCCAGGAACTTAACTGGATTTTATCTTGAACCTAACTTGTCGACCAATAACAAAATTTGATGTTACCGCCTTACTCGTTATCAATTTCGTATTCAACTTATAGCTCCTCCTTGATTGTTTAAATTATCAAATCACTCCCATTAACTTTATCTTATGACCACGACTAGCATTTATTTGGAATTATAAAATTCAGTTAATTCGATTCTATAGAATGAAACAAATATTATGTACAGTTTTTGTAAATTATTTAAAATACACTTCAATTAATTAATGTTGTAAATCTCATTTATCAAAATCATATACTTTTTAATCAAACCCAAAGTCACAAAAAAAACCTATTATTTTTATAAAAAAAAGAAGTGTGGAACGTTCAAAACCTCTTATCATATCACGCACTTTATACGTATACAAGTCCTCTTTTTGTTGACTTTTTCACATTCATTTATATTAAGCAAATTCAATATTCAAATAAAAAAAAATAGAAAAATAATGTCTTATAACTAAAAATCTAACCGGGTCTATTTTCTTCGCATTGACGCATCCATAATCAGCTAATGTTTCCCATGCATTAAGCCATCCATTTGAATAAAAATGATTTTCCCCCAATTCAGAATTATTACATGCCCATTCGGCCTTTGTTGAGTTGAAATTTGCTTCATTATCACTGTGCCTGTTAATATATCATTGACCTCCTACTCCGTCAGTGGGTATGGTCTACAAACTCGTCGCTCATTTTAACCAATTAAATCTTTGCATTTAAAGTAGTTTCTGATGTAATTTTCTATGTTTTCAAATAATTGTGGCCTGCTCGCAGGTGCTTCGTTATCAAACATGCGGTGTTTTGACGAATCTAATCGCTTTTCCATAAACAACTGATGCAATTCGACTTTTAATTTTCATATCTGCATGTTATTTACGCAATTTTTAATCTCCTTTCTTATTAAAAATGGTTAACTATTTTGTACGCATTTACACTATGCTTCCTGAAGCTCTATTTCTATCTCCGTATTAACCTAATTGTTTGGAACTCTTTTGAATGCGTGTTTAATTACACTTTATTATGTTTACTTACACAATACGCGTGCTTCTACTGAAAAATATCATTATTTGCTTTACCTAAATTAACTAAAACTCTATCTACATGGTGTTAAATATCTCCTATTTACCTAATGCATGTCTTCCTTATTCCTACGCTAACTATGCGTCTTCCTATGTTTGTTTGCGTCGCTTAAAACTACTTATACTTTATATACAGGGTGTTGACTGCTTACTATTTACAAACTATCTCCATTTCTCAATTCTTTACTAAATAAATGCAGTTTTCTGCTGCTTATGGTAATTTCTCATTTCTAAACGACCTTTACTATAAAGTACACCCTTAAACAACCCCTTATCACAGCAATATATATATATATATATATATATATATATATATATATATATTGCCATGATACCTTAGCAAAAATTTTTGGACGAAGCTGGGACAAAGCTTTAACATCAGTCCTTTACCTAACTCATTTGAGTTCCACGAATTGGGCGTCATAAGATTGCCGTGGAATCGTGGATTTAAGGTTTTTATGCTTCACCAGTGTCATCAAATTATTTTCAAAAATGCACAGATTTCAAAGAAAAAATTGCTTACCCTTTTATTTCTGCTTCAAAAATCTTCAGCAGCTTCCCTGGCTAGTTCAGCTGTGCCTCTTCTCAAATACCTAAATTTACAACCATCCCTCCTTCACACTCGCACACCATTCAATAAAATCACCAAATAATACAACAATCACACAACCTTTTATTGACAGCTATTAACAGATAAATTAGTCACATGTATAAAAAACAGTTTGATACTCTAATTACAAACTCAAAATGTGATATGTTTTTAAAGTCCTTGATTTTCTAATTATTTTTAAGCAAATTAAATAAGATATGAGTAGATGGACCCCACATATTACCCTAAATTGACTGTACACTGGAGTATGGTGAGCTCATAATAACCCACTTTAGTTTATATATGCCTTTTACACCTTGCATAAATAAAACAAAATTATTAGACCTGTTTACCCTTTACAGTCCAATTTATATCCAGAACAAAATTTTGTAAGTTTTAAATACACTTTTTCAATATTTAACCTCAATAAATTGTTCAGTACATGTATCTTTTCCAATAAGTTTATACAACCATAAATAAACTCCAAAATTCACTCACACAGCACCAAAATTTCACAAATGTTTATCAAACAACAGAAATTTCAAATAAATTACCTGGAGAATGCTTCAGGCTTCCACTGCTTCGACGAGGATCGCTAGAACACCTCGGCTTCGTGACCATTCGCTGTGATACTCAGCTGATACACCGACGATAACCCCATTTGCGAGCCAAGCGCCTCGTTTCATAGTACCATTCCATATCAGCGTACAATCCTGGTTATATATAATGCTTACCCCACATATATCATGCTTCCATTTATTGATTTTCGTGCTTTGTATTGTAGTAGCCGGACCTCTATTAATTTAATATACACTACACGTATTTCGCGTTAATAGATAGATGGCCGCTACTACTAAGTTACACGTACTAGCACTATATTTACTGTATTATCAACACATACAATACTCACAAAAAAACTCCACTATTATGTTGGTCAGCATTCAATACTTTATCGTAGTAAAGTACTATAGAAGCGAAGAGAAGACAAGAGAACCTTAATAATCTAGCGTGGGTATATCGTTTCAAAATCCTACCCCTGGACACACTTCACGTGAAAAGCTTATTTTCAAATCTAAATTCTACAAATTTTGAATACAACCGTCTTGGAAATTCCTGAAATTCACTCCGGCCTACGTGCCGTATATCCGACAGCGCTCCCAACCTTCGCGTGTGTCTACGTTTGGAAAACTGTCTGTTTTTAACCAATGATAAAATTCTGTCATCACAAATCCCGCCTGTACTATCTTCATCTCTGTCTTATGCATGTCTGCTGTCGCGTTTAAAACCCCACTTGAGTTATAGAAAATCGATATTGCTGAGAGCTTATCTCCACTCCACGTGTATATGGTACGTGCGTTTTCAACATCAACGCTTTTATATCTGTCTTTATCTGTAGTATATAACCGATCGTGCATTTCCCTCGCTCTTTAAGAGTTTTGTTAGCCTTGTGGTTTAAACCAAACTGACGGTTGAAAATATTTTTATGAAGTCCTATCTTAATACAAGCTCGAGTTCTTTGAATGTAACCTATTAAAACGCAGGTGTTTGTTAATTATCGACCGTTTAGCACAACAATTCTTAGACTTTATATTTCGTCGTATTTGTATAAAACGAACTATATTTATCTTGGAATTATTGATTTTGTTACGCAAGCACGTTCTCTTATGCATATATGTGCTGAATTGAAATAAATTAACATTAAATATAAACTTCTATTTGCTTTAAAACTGTTTTTTCTTTATGTAATTTCTAACATACCATTATTAATTATAAAAATACGTCAATACATGTCCGTTTTCTTTAAATGACTGAAATTAATTTTGCGCGTAAATAATTCGTTCTTTTCTATATACAGGGTGGTTGAAATTTTATTGTTTACCCCTGATTTAACCCTTTAAATCCACAACATAATCCCCCTATTTCAATTCGAAGAAAACTCACTAACGTTTTCTTGAATTTAAATATATTAAATCCTACCACCTAATCTTACATGCTATTTCTATACACCTATCTACTCACCTAGCACTACCTATACCTATCTATCCAACCTATCACTACTTATCTACCTATTTCTACCTATCTCTCTATCACTAATTATTTCTATTTATCTACACCTATCTTTATTTATAATTAACTATTCACACCTATCACTACCTTCTACCTAACTATTTCTATCTATTACTAACTCTTCACCCTCTATTTCAGTCTATTTCCCTTTTTTATTTTACCCTTTCATCATTTATTGACTCTTTAGGTACCTCACTTTTCTACCTAACTTTACTTTTATTTAAGTTTCTTCTACTTATGTCCCTTTGTTATTTTTATCCTTACCTACTATCACTATCTATTTATTATACTGACTATACACACTTAACTCTATATCTACATCTAACTATCTTTCCATATTTATCCTATCCCTAATTTTATTTTTCTATATACACCTATCTCTATCTCTAATTGTCTTCCCTTATTTATCCTATTGTAACAGTTTTTTTGACCACTGCAGAACATCAACGAATTTTTAGTTTTACAAACTCTTGTATAGTCATTAATATTATGCAAACCATTTTTAAATAAATAAATACCAGTATTGGTATTATGCATGCTAACCGCCATACAGAAATGCTAGTTTGGTTGCTAACATCAGACGCCGAATGTTAGTATAAATATTATCAAGGCCAAGCAGCTTTCCAGTTTTGTACATATCACATCTGCACTCACATTAGCTAGAGCTCTTGTCGAGAACCATCATGGAAATAATAAGGGTTCTGGCATGTAACTTGCGTCTGGCCTTGTGCGGTAGTTGAGCCCTAGTGTGCTGAACACTAGGCTTTGTGGTTTTAATGATGGTAAGAATTAAAAAAATAAGTTATTAGACAAACTGAATAATTTTGTTGTAGCGCTCCTCTTCTTTTTTTATATAACGTCTTTTTAACGACGTCCTTAAATGACTTTTAATAAATAACTTCGTTTGGATAATTCTTTTGATAAATTCATTTAATAATTCTTTGGACATTTGTTTGAATAGCACTTAAAATATTCTTTTAATAATTTCGTAAAAGTTACGATAAAACATGTTTTTCAACGCTTCGTTAGAAAATCTACAATTAGATTTTTATTTTATAATTCTCAACTTTTAAGAAGTTTTGTATATCAATTGTAAGGCTCCGCCGTATATTCATTTGTTAGAATGAACACGCCTTGTCTGGTTTTATAAAAATAAGGCAGTCTGTATGCTGTATTTAAAGAGGATATAAATTCTACTTTCGCACCTGCGAGTATCAACTTATAGTTCATTCACGTCAACTTTGCGATAAAATATCGATCCAAGATGAACGTCCTTCAACCGTACGATGAATAGTTAGATTTTATGTAATGTTATGCGAGAAAACAATAAGCTTGAATTTTAAGGAAACGTTCTACAAAGTACGTAGAAATTTTATGGTTTGAAAATTAAGTCCGATGAAGCATTGAAATGGTACTTTTGAAGTTTTTGGTCAAGATCTACACACAGTAGAACATCTAAGTTTGGTATTGGAGTTTGGTTGGTCCAGATTGTGCGTATAAGAAAAACGCATGTAAGTTCGTATGGTCCGGTCCAAGGATCACGCAGCTGTTCGTGTTCTGTAGAACAAGTGGATTTTACGTCACTTGTTTTCTGAAAAACGTATGTATTAACACTTGCCCTAACATGCTGTAACGCCAACATGTAAACAACACCTGCTGAACCAAGGTAAGAGATTAGAATTATTCTTACATCACGTCTACATTTGGTTATCTTTGATACGAGGCTGTTTCGAAAAATATCTTTGTAACCACCTATTATTATTTATCCGTTTAACAAATTAAGAAGGACCTTAGTAAATTTTTATTGTCAATACTAGTACAGTGTAATCACAGTTACTAATATTTATGAAATTAGGCAAACCTAAAAAGTTCTTATTGATGTTTCATATATGCATGATTTCACTTGCAATTTCTGAATGATGAATTAATAGACAATGTAAAAGTTTTATAAATATGTAAACAGAAAAACAGATCTGATATTTCTGGTATAAATTCAAGTTAAACCTTTGTAACGAAAGCAACATTTAAAGTTTTTAATATTTTTTTTAAATATATAATACTACCTTATGAGTAGATGAAACTTGGATTATCTTTTTTTAAACATGAATTTTATATTTACAATTTTTATGAAGGAACAATTTTAATTAAAGAAGCAACATTTAATTTTCTTAATTAATTGTTTTATTCTGAACAAGTACGTTCAGAAATAAGGTAACAACATATAAGAGCAAATAGCGTAAAGTGGTAAACCCAATTTAACAACAAGCTTTGATAGCCTTTTCAGAATTTTAAGTATAAAATCTGTGCTCATATTATTGTTGCCTGATTAATCTTTGTTGTTTTTTATATGAGGTAACAAGAGAATCCCTCTTTGTGTCCTCATTTTTGTAAATTTAATCAAATTTTCTTTACAGCTTCTGCGTTAGCAGTTATTACGGTATTCCTCCCTAAGAACGCCCAAGTCCCCCTTAGGGAAACCCTGTGTTTAAAGTTAATGACTTGGTGGCGCCCTATTTAAACCCCTGTTTTGTTAAGAATCTAGCCTTAGTAAGAAAATAATGCTTTGTAAAAAGAACCACGACCAATTCTCATAAGCTCTGCCCAAGGAATAGACCCTAGCATAGTTGGAAGATATTTGCGTTCCACCATTTTAAGGAAATCCTTCCTTAAAGGTCACTGGTCACATTAGGGGATAAAAAAACCCATAACACCCTACCGATCAGTGTATAATAATAATAATAAAATACTATTATTATATTCCTGCTTCTACTTTTCTATATACACCTATTTCTATCTCTATCTATTTAAATTCTTCCCTAATATTCACCTATCTCTATATTTTTATTTATTAACATGTCTCTTTATTTAAATCTGACTCTTTTCTTGTTCCTCCATGTATTCTCACAATCCTAACACACTTCATCCCTATTTTTCCTTCTTCTATTTCTTCTTCAGTCCCTATACTTGTTTGTTGCTCATTTACTATAATTCCCTTTAAAGAAAACTCTTCATCTCTTCTAGACCCTTTATGTACTATATTTACACCGTAAAAATCTCCTAAATTCAAATTACCAAAATTATCTTTGCCACTTAACTCACTTATGTCTACTGTTACCTCCTGTGTGTCACATAATGCTGTTTTCGCCTCTACTTTTATTAATTCTGACTCGTTATTCTCTAACCATGTTGCATTTGACTCTACCTCTACTTGTTCAGGCTCTTCGTTTACTACCAATTGTACCTCTTCTAACTTTTCCTCATTATATTCACCTGTGTCGATTTCTTTCACCTCTTCCTCATCTACCTCTATACTATTAATACATAACCCCATGTCATCCTCTGTGACATCATAACTTGCCTTCCAGGGCAATATCCTATCCCCAATCCTAACTATTTTCCGCTCCATATCTATTATAACTCCTAACTTCATCATACAATCGACCCCTAATATCCCTTTAAACTTTAACCCAGGTACAATTATAAATTCCTGTTCACAGCTAACTGAACCTAAGTCTACTTTTAAAATAACCACACTATTTACAACAACAAATCGCTTTTTATTCGGCGCAACCAGATGACTTCTTTTTATTGGCATTATCCTGTCACACACTTTATCCTTAATTTCATTGACGAATTCCTCCGATACTAAACGCGCCACAGCTCCTGACTCTAATAATGCTTCTAAATTTTTCTCAAAAATTTTAATATCAATTATGGGCAAACAAAATTTTTCTATTACTTCCGGCTCAACTTCTTCCTCTTTTAAAAATTCCTTCGGATGTTCATACTTGTACACAGTGATGTCTAGTGGTTTGTCCTTGTCTAAAAATCCTGTCCCGATCTGGTCTCCCTACTCGGTCCCGGTCTCGCTACTACCTCCGCATGTGTCCGTGGTGTGTTTACCCGGTTTGGGTAAAACTATTTCAATTCTAGGGAAACTGCTCAATGTTTTCTGAATTTAAATATCTACTCTCTAATCTAATCTTACATGCTATTTCTATACACCTATCTACTCACTTAACACTACCTATACCTATTTATCCAACCTATCACTACTTTTCTACCTATTTCTATCTATTTCTACACCTATCTCTACTTATTTCTATCTATCTACACCTATCTTTATTTATACTTAACTATTCACACCTATCCCTACTTTCTACTTAACTATTTCTATCTATTACTAACTCTTCACCATCTTATTTCAGTCTATTTTCCCCTTTCGTCCTTTATTGACTCTTTAAGTACCTCCTATCACTATCTATTCCTTATCCTAACTATACACACTTAATTCTATATCTACATCTAACTATCTCTCATATTTATCCTATACCTAATTTTATTTTCTATAAACACCTACTTCTACTTTTTTATATACACCTATTTCTATCCCTATCTATTTAAATTTTACTTTATTATGCACCTATCTCTACTTTTCTAAATACACCTATCCATATTTATCCTATTTCTACCTATATTTTTCTATATACACCTATCTCTATATTTTTGTTCATTGAGCTTCATTTCTTATTTAAATCTGACTCTTTTCTTAATCCTCCATGTCTTTCTTCTCACAATCCTCCCACATTTCATCCCTATTTTTCCTTTTTCTATTTCTATACTTATCATCCCTATTACTTCACAAAAAATTAACTTATCCCTATTATTCTGACTCTTAAATATTTCTTCGTTAGTCCCTATACTTGTCTGTTTCTCATTTATGATAATTTCCTTTTCTGCGGACAAACTAAACGATACTACCTCAATATCTTCATCTTTTCTGTTTAAAGAAAACTCTTCATCTCTTCTAGACCCTTCATGTACAATATTCACCTCGTAAAAATCTCCTAAATTCAAATTACCAAAATTATCTTTGCCCCTTAACTCACTCATGCCTACTTTTAACTCTTGTGTGTAATTTAATGCTGCTTTCGTCTCTACTCTTATTAAATCTGACTCGTGATACTCTAACAATGTTGCACTCGACTTTACCTCTACCTGTTCAGCCTCTTCGTTCACTACCAATTGTACCTCTTCTAACTTTTTCTCATTATATTCACCTGCGTCGATCTCTTTCACCTCTTCCTCATCTTCTTCTATACCATTAATACATAACCCCATGTCATCTTCTGTGACATCATAACTTGCCTTCCAGGGCAATATCCTATCCCCAATCCTAACTATTTTCCTCTCCATATCTATTATAACCCCTAACTTCATCATACAATCGACCCCTAACATCCCTTTAAACTTTAACCCAGGTACAATTATAAATTCTTGTTCACAGCTAACTCAACCTAACTCTACTTTTAAAATAACCACGCTATTCACAACAGCAAATCGCTTTTTATTCGGCGCAACCAGGTGACTTCTTTTTATTGGCATTATCCTGTCACACACTTTATCTTTAATTTCATTGACGAATTCCCTCCGATACTAAACTCGCCTCAGCTCCTGAATCTAATAATGCTCCTAAATTTTTCTCAAAAATTTTAATATCAATTATGGGCAAACAAAATTTTTCTATTATTTCTGGCTCAACTTCTTCCTCTATTTTTAAAAATTCCCGTGGATGTTCGTACTTGTACACAGTGATGTCTAGTGGTTTGTCCTGCTCTAAAAATTCTGTCCAGGTCTGGTCTCCCTACTTGGTCCTGGTCTTACTACCACTTCTGCATATGTCCTTCGCGTCTCTACTCTGTCCGTGTTGTTACTTTCCCTGCTTGTTGTTGATGTCCCCCTCATGTCCGGTGAACTGTTCTGTCTCGTTGATCACGGACTAGGTGCAGGTCCCCTACCTACACTGTTGCTCCTGAAAAAGGTCCGTCGAGGTTCCCAATTTTGTCTCTGGTATGAAAACTTATTCCCCCATCTTGCGTAGTTGTCCCGTCGTTCAAATCTCACTGCATTGACTTGTCTTTCACTACTTTCTCGAGGTCGTCCACTATTAACGTCATCGTACCTTTGCATGTACTCCAAAAACATCTCCCTGTCCACAATATCCTGCAACGCTACATGTTGCCTCAACTCAACCTCAAAGTGTCGTGATAAGTATTTAATTATCTGTCTGTCCGTCAGTGGTGGATTAAGTTGCTTAGCTATGCTATACTTTCGTATGGCATATTGCTCCCTACTTCCTGAAAATTCCCCTTTAAATTTACTTGTGATCAGATCGTCTCGTAGCTGGTCCTGTCTGTGGTTACTCCAGTAATGTTTCAGAAACCTGTCCTCAAAGTCATTGTAAGTGTCAATTTCTTGTCCAATTAAATTGTACCAAGCTTCAGCATGGTCTTTTAGTAAAGCTTTCACAACATTAAGTTTCGCCTGTTTGTCATATAAATTATTTATCAAACCTCTAATGTTATTAATGAATATTTGAGGGTTTACTCTACTATCCCCATAAAATTTCATTTGTTGCTCCAACGACATATTACCTGTTACAAATCTTGGACCATCCCCCATCAAAGTTGCTACATTTTGTTTAATTCCGGTCACTTCTCTCTCGACCCTACCTAACTGATCCTTACATGAGTCCGTTACCTCAGTCATTTTAACGTTAATTTCGTCCTCACAGAAGATCCTTACTTCTGTCCTTAATTGTCCCATTTCCTGACTTAAACCTCTAATATCACGCTCATTTTTATCCACCCTATTTCCTACTTCCCCCATTTTTACGGTTAAACTGTTTTTGAATTCAGAAAATTACCTTGTAGATTTATCTATTTTCTCGCTTAAAGTTTCATTCATCTGTTCCATTTTTCGTTTTTATTCTTCACCCATTTCCCTATCTCCTCAAACTTCCTGTTTCATTCCGCATTCATCCTCTCTAGCATCCTCAAAATTAGTTCATTACCTTTGTCTCCTGACTCTGTTCTCGACTGATCCCTACTACCTCCAGCTTCCTCCATTTTTCCTGCTTTCTCAAATAAGGCACTATCGTCACTTCCAATTTCCACTCCTGGGCTTCTTAACCACTCCTTTCTCTGCATACGTTCAAATCACTCCCACACACACTCAAAATTATTTCTAAATTTCTACAAAACAGAACCTTTCTCTCAGATCGCCAGTTTCCTGGAATAAAATGTTTAAATTTTATTTGGAGCTCGAGTCTCACGTTCGGGTCGCCATAAGATTGCCGTGGTACATTAGGAAAAATTCTTGGACGAAGCTGGGGCAAAGCTTTAACATCAGTCCTTTACCTAACTCATTCGAGTCCCACGAATTGGGCGTCATAAGATTGCCGTAGAATCGTGAATTTAAGATTTTTATGCTTCACCAGTGTCATCAAATTATTTTCAAAAATGCAGATTTAAAAAAAAATTGCTTACCCTTTTATTTCTGCTTCAAAAATCTTCAGCAGCTTCCCTGGCTAGTTCAGCTGTGCCTCTTCTCGGATACCTAAAATTACAACCATTCCTCCTTCACACTCGCACATCATTCAATAAAATCACCAAATAATACAACAATCATACAACCTTTTATTGACAGCTATTAACAGATAAATCATGCACATGTATAAAAAACAGTTTGATACTCTCATTACAAACTCAAAATGTGATATGTTTTTAAAGTCCTTGATTTTCTAATTATTTTCAAACAAATTAAAATAAGATGAGTAAATGGGCCCCACATATCCCTAAATTGACTGTACACTGGAGTATGGTGAGCTCATAATAACCCACTTTAGTTTATATATGCCTTTTACACCTTGCATAAATTAAACAAAATTTATAGACCCGTTTACCCTTTACAATCCAATTTATATCCAGAATAAAATTTTGTAAGTTTTAAATACACTCTTTTTCAATATTTAACCTTAATAAATTGTTCAGTACATGTATCTTTTCCAATAAGTTTATACAACCATAAATAAACTCCAAAATTCACTCACACAGCACCAAAATTTCACAGACAACAGAATTTTCAAATAAATTACCTGGAGAATGCTTCAGGCTTCCATTCCTTCGACGAGGATCGCTAGAACACCTCGGCTTCGTGACCATTCGCTGTGATACTCAGCGTGTAACATATAAATTTTCTGTAAATTTGTTCATTGACTTTAGCACGATGCATCTGTTATTTTAGTTGTTTTCTAACAACATTTATATAATTCATTCAGCCATTATTGCATATTTAATAACCAATAAACTCCCAAAGCACACTTTAATTCAAATTACACTTAAAATCTACTACATACTACATATTCCTTACTGATAACACTTAAATATACAACTTGTTAACGTGTTCCTACATCTTAAAGTATCTAAGATTTCAAATTGTTCCGACGATTGGCAATCGTTGGTCACTTTTCGTTTCTTAGTTGAACTGGAAGGTCGCTCCGTGTTGAAAACATTCAACATGTGCAGGAAAATCAAGTTTTCCTGGCGAAGACGTCGTAATAGACGGTCAGACTGTTAAAAGTTGTCCATGACAACTAATGTAGAAATGTAGTGTACAAATCCCTTTGCGAACGGTTTGTATAAATGAGTAAGCATACGAAATTAATTATTTTATTATAGTGCAACTTTGATACCGTGCAACTTTGCAACCATGAAATTTTGAATTTTAAAACTTTGAAGCTTTGGAATGTTAAAACTTCTATAACTCTAGAAATGTGAATGGTCTTGTAATAATTTTGAAGTAATTTCACTTAAATTTATGGAACTCGTTTAGAAGGCAAATCAATAAACTACTGTGATCCACACGTGGCCGACGTCGCTATGTAATCAGCGTGTTCTACTGATACACAGGTCGTTGAAGGTTACAGGTCATTGCCGCTGTCGATAAGAAAGTATTAGTTTCTAAAATAATGCTGATGCTACAAAGTCCATTGCGTAAATTTTGCATGCAATAATATGCTTTTGAAACTTGTTTTACATTACGTGCTGTATGCAATTTATTATGACTTGTGTAAATGTTTTGTCAATTAATTTTCAAAAAATCCTTTTGTAAAGTATAAAGTACAATGAGTACTATAACCTATTTCTAATTAATAGTGTGTTCAATTTAAAATATCATATCTCACCGATTGTACAGGTGTAGATATAATTCGTCAGTTATCTTGTTTATGACGAATTGAAATACTAATATGTTAAGTTATAACACCTGAATGCTATATGATAAAAATTGGAACTTAAAGTAATCTGTCAATTATTGATTATTACCAAAAGTTAAATAAGAAATATTTAAACATTGTGAGGTCGCGTAGCGCTACAATGACTACTTTATAAAAATATATAATGTCCATAATTAAATATCTGACTTAGAAATCACTTTCATAAGAATTGAACTTTATTTATTACTGTTATATATATTCATACTGATCCGTAAGATATATAGGGTGTTTATGTTGGTAGAAACTATGTTTCAGAGTCACCCCACTCATCGTTAGATCCTTGAAGATGACGAACAGATGTAAGTATGATATATGTGACAATCAAACTTTGTATTTAAAGTGGTTTATGATAATATAGGTTTCCAAATTTTTCTTGAAGCAAATTTATTTAGTCAGTTGCTTTATAAAAAATTTAGGTGGCGTCCTTTATTCTGTTTCTTTCAACTCAAATATACCCACTGACCCAATCTCATGCGACCGTGGGCCAAAAAACCCAGTTAGCTAAATGTCTTAAGAGTGTTCTTTTACTATAAGCCAATTTCCATCCAAACCTTACCCTGGGCTTGAAACAAGTACATAAGAATTCTCGATAGGTAATGTTAATCTACCACAATTCATTGTGGAATAGATTGATAGAAAAAATATAGATAATAAGCGGATACACCGACGATAACACCATTTGCGAGCCAAGCGCCTCGTTTCATAGTACCATTCCATATCAGCGTACAATCCTGATTATTTATGATGCTTACCCCACATATATCATGCTTCCATTTATTGATTTTCGTGCTTTGTATTGTAGTAGCCGGACCTCTATTAATTTAATATACACTACACGTATTTCGCGTTAATAGATAGATGGCCGCTACTACTAAGTTACACGTGCTAGCACTATATTTACTGTATTATCAACACATACAATACTCACAAAAAGACTCTACTATTATGTTGGTCAGCATTCAATACTTTATTGTATTAAAGTAGTATAAAAGCGAAGAGAAGACAAGAGAACCTTGATAATCTAGCGTGGGTATTTATATCGTTTCAAAATCCTACCCCTGGACACACTTCACGTGAAAAGCTTATTTTCAAATCTAAATTCTACAAATTTTGAATACAACCGTCTTGAAAATTCCCGAAATTTACTCCGGCCTACGTGCCGTATATCCGAAAGCGTTCCCAACCTTCGCGTGTGTCTACGTTTGGAAAACTGTCTGTTTTTAACCAATGATAAAATTCTCTGTCATCACAAATCCCGCCTGCACTATCTTCATCTCTGTCTCATGCATGTCTGCTGTCGCGTTTAAAACCCCACTTGAGTTATAGAAAATCGATATTGCTGACAGCTTATCTCCACTCCACGTGTATATGGTATGTGCGTTTTCAACATCAACGCTTTTATATCTGTCTCTATCTGTAGTATATAACTGATCGTGCATTTTCCTCGCTCTTTAAAAGTTTTGTTAGCCTTGTGGTTTAAACCAAACTGACGGTTGAAAATATTTCTATGAAGTCCTATCTTAATACAAGCTCGAGTTCTTTGAATGTAACCTATTAAAACGCAGGTGATTGTTAATTATCGACCGTTTAGCACAACAATTCTTAGACTTTATATTTCGTCGTATTTGTATAAAACGAACTATATTTAATTTGGAATAATTGATTTTGTTACGCAAGCACGTTCTCTTATGCTTATATGTGATGAATTGAAATAAATTAACATTAATTATGAACTTCTATTTGCTTTAAAACTGTTTTTTCCCTAAATGACTCAAATTAATTTTGCGCGTAAATAATTCGTTCTTTTCTATATACAGGGTGGTTGAAATTTTATTGTTTACCCCTAATTTATATATACATATATATATATATATATATATATATATATATATACATCTAGACGAGTTATCAAGAAAAGTTTAATAACAATTTCCTGTAAACCCATCCGTTTCCATTATACAGGGTGATGAAGTAATATTAAAAAATACATGTTTTTTTAGAATATCTTCATTTAGGGTAAAAACTTTAATTTAAAAATAGGTACACGTTAGTTGTTTACTAATAAGAATTATTTAACTTCATTTTGACAAGATTAAGATAATCCATTGGTGTAGAATAAGGGAGTTATCGAACAATTTTGACCTATACCTTTTGCACACCCCGTATTTCATAAAAATTAAAACTCATAATTATTCCTCATACAATTTGCCACAAAAAAGGTACTCTTGGTTAATCTCTGTAGAGCTTTAAATTTTCTAGATATCTTAAATTAAACCATACTCAACTCATGCATAAAAATAACATATTATTATTTCTTTCAAAAATGCAAAGGTTTATTTTATGAATTCGAAACTGGTATCTGATTTAAATCAAATACATTTAGTAAATTGTACGAGGAATAACTATGAGTTTTAAATTTTAGGAAATACAGGGTGTGCAAAAAGTATAGGTAAAAAATTTTGAATGTTTATATGGCAGTCCAATGTTTCCTAGAAACGGAATAGGTTGAACCGTAACTCGCCGTTATGAAATGACTTGTTCATTTCCGGCAGAATAATTGTGATTAAGTTGGAAAACCAATGAAAATGCATGCATTCTGCTCCTCAGATTCATAATTGTGTGAATCGGATTCATAATAGGTAAAAATTGTTTGATAACCCCCTTATTCTACACCAATGAATTATCCTGTTTTGTAGAAACGAAGTGTAATAATTCGTATTAGTAGACAACTAATGTGTATCTATTTTCAAGTTAAAGTCTCTACCCTAAACGAAAATATTCTAAAAAACATGTATTTTTTAATATCACTTCATCACTCTGTATAATGGGAACGGGTGGGTTTACTGTTATCTAACTTTTCTTAATAACTCGTGAAGATCTATATATTACCCAATTTACAGTACTATATTCTGAAAATGTGTGTATGTATGCCTGTGTCTGGTGTGGGTAGGTGGGGGGTGGGTGGGGGGGGGGGTTGGTTGGTGGGTAGGTGGGTGGGTGGGTTGTGTGTGTGTGTGTGCGTGCGTGCGTGCGTGTGTGTGTTTGTCTGTGTGTGTGTGTGCGCGCGCGCGTGCGTGCGTGCGTGCGTGCGTGTGTGCGTGTGTTTGTGTGGGTGCGTGCGTGCGTGTGTGTGTGTTTGTCTGTGTGTGTGTGTGCGCGTGCGTGCGTGCGTGCGTGCGTGTGTACGTGCGTGCGTGCGCGTGTGTGTGTTTGTCTCTGTGTGTGTGTGTGTTTGTCTGTGTGTGTGTATGTGAGTGTGTGTACATGCATGCATGTGTGCATGCATTGGTGTGTGCATGTGTAGGTGTGTGTGCAAGTATGGGTGGGGGTTTTGTGTGTGTGTGTGCATGTGCTTGTGTGGGGGCTGGGGAATGTAAGTATGTATGTGTATGTGTGTGTGTGTGCACGTGCATGCATGCAT
Organism: Platerodrilus igneus; assembly: GCA_036346225.1. Taxonomy (NCBI): domain Eukaryota; kingdom Metazoa; phylum Arthropoda; class Insecta; order Coleoptera; family Lycidae; genus Platerodrilus; species Platerodrilus igneus. The sequence goes on from JARFIW010001306.1 coordinate 1,184,678, forward strand.
GCATAGTTGCATGCATGTATGTATTCATTATTATAGAAAATATCACAAAAGTTATTTACAAAAAAATAGGCAGTCTTACACATCGCACATTAAAATTAACAAAATGTGTATAAGGTGATCAGTATTACCAGGGAAAATCAAGCATATATTTTTTTAATAGGACCTCTCTGTATATTATTTTAAATTTAGCTTTAGCTCATCCCCCATTTACACATTAAAATTTATAAGGTGTTTCATAACTTATGGTCAAGTTTATGTAAAAATTCTTGCAATTTCAACGTCCTGTATGCAACAAGCAAAACATGCTTAGATTATTTTTTTTAGACAGAACTTTTAGATATTTGGTTCTTTTAAATAGTATACAGTGTGTACAGTATAAAATGCAGTACATGGGGATCTTGGAAACTGTAGGAGATACGATCTTGGTTAAATGGGACAAAAGTTGCATAATCATGAGAGTATCTCAGATCGGTTTTCAAATTTTAAAAATTGTTCATAGATTACTAGATAGAGGCAAAAAACACAAAATTGACGATTTCTTTATTTGCTCGTAGTTAGTCTACTAATTGAAATAGAATGTTCAAATTTGGTACATCATGGTAATTTCCCATTGCGCTACACATTTTCAACTTAGATTTTGTCTAGGGCATCTAGATTTTGCGTGACGATGTTCAACTTTTTATTTTTAAATAACCGCCATATTGGATTTTTACATTTTTGAAATGCTGACAAAAAACCCTTTCCAAAGAGGTATAACATGGCTATGTTTGATTGAATCAAAACACTAAAAATCACATAATTATGTTTTGGTCGTAGTAGGCTTTAATTTCCATTATGACAAAGAGAAACAATTGCTCAACATCTGAGAAACGTCAAAGTTTGTCCTTTATTTTATGTTTCAAGTAGTGCAGGTTAAAAAAACAGTTAATTAATTTACATAGAAATTTAAGCAAAGCATTTGCGCTTGAAATGGATCGCTTTACTAACCGTGATAAATATCAAATGTTAGAATGTTTTATTCTTTTTGGAAGGAATGATGTTAAAGCCGCTGAATTGTATTTAAATAAATACCCAGAAAAACATCAACCAAACAGATGTATGTTTCGGAGATTACAAAATAATTTAATAAATTATGGTAGTTTTGGCTTGTCTAAGAGAAATAGGCAAATTAAAAAAGATAATGAAAACAGCATTTTACAAACAGTTGTCGAAAATCCTCGTACTTCTCTTAGACAAATTCAGAATATAACAGGTGTTGCTCATTCTACGGCAAGAGCTATTTTAAAACGTTTCAAGTACCATCCATATCATAAACGACCATGTCAGGGATTGCGTACTGAAGATCAAATTCGAAGAATGGAATTTTGTGCTTGGTACATCAGAAAGTGCAACAAAAATTCAAATTTTGCATATACAATTTTGTGGTCTGACGAAAGTCGATTTACGAATTGTGGTATGTTCAACGGCAAAAATACAATTTTTTGGTCAGATGAAAATCCAATTTTGAACCGGCAAGTTAGACATCAAGTTAAATGGGGATTCAACATCTGGATTGGTATTATTAGAAGGTACATTATAGGTCCGTTTTTTTATGATGCAAATTTAAACTCTGCGAGATACTTAGATTTATTGCAGGGAAATGTGGCAGATAGACTAATGGAGCTTCCACTCGCTACTTTGCAAAATATGATTTTTCAAAATGATGGCGCTCCACCCCACAATGCTCTGATTATTAGAAATTTTTTTAATTCTGAGTATAATGAAAACTGGATTGGAAATCGGGGACCAATTAGGTGGCCGGCGAGATCACTGGATTTAACTCCTCTAGATTTCTTTATATGGGGCCATTTAAAAAGTCGTGTGTACTCAAAAATGTATGATAATGTAGGCCAATTACAACAAGCAGTCCAAGAGGCCGTAAATAAAATAACTCCAACTATGATAAGACGATCTTGTAAAGATGTTTATAAAAGGTGTCGGTTGTGTGTTCAACAAAATGGGAAGTTATTTGAACATTTAAAATAAATAATGAATTCATGTGGCTGACTATTATTATATTTTTTTTCCTTGATTGTTAATTTGCAATTGTCTGAACATGAATGACAACTAAAAACAGCTTAAATAATATTTTGTATTGAATAGATGCTAGTTTGTATTTATTCTTTGTTAATGCATAGTTATGTAAGTTCTGATTAATACAGATTTATTTTCAATTTTCTACGTTTTTACTGTTTTTATTACCACTGAAAATTGAGTTTAAAATTTTTAGAGCAATTGTTTCTATTTGTCATAATGGAAATTAAAGCCTACTACGACCAAACATAATTATGTAATTTTTAGTGTTTTGATTCAATCAAACATAGCCATGTTATACCTCTTTGGAAAGGGTTTTTTGTCAGCATTTCAAAAATGTAAAAATCCAATATGGCGGCTATTTAAAAATAAAAAGTTGAACATCGTCACGCAAAATCTAGATGGCCTAGACAAAATCTAAGTTGAAAATGTGAAGCGCAATGGGGAATTACCATGATGTACCAAATTTGAACATTTTATTTCAATTAGTAGACTAACTATGAGCAAATAAAGAAATCGTCAATTTTGTGTTTTTTGCCTCTATCTAGTAACCTATGAAAAATTTTTGAAATTTGAAAACCGATTTGAGATACCCTCATGATTATGCAACTTTTGTCCCATTTAACCAAGATCGTATCTCCTACAGTTTCCAAGATCCCCATGTACTGCATTTTATACTGTACACACTGTATAGTGTCCCGTTTAAAAATAGATAAGTTTGATTAACTTTATTAATATTGAACCTCCTGTAGATATGAAACTAATTTTAAAATGTGGAATATAAGACTGCCTACAATATGTGTAAATTACTTTTTTATGTTTTCTATTATAAATAACTGTTATATCAAACTTTGACGCACTAGTGGGTCAATCTATATGTATACCAGTGATTGAAATTTTGTGTTCCTCGCTGGAAAATCCTGGCGTTTCTAAAAATCTAATGTTTTGTTTTATTTTCAGAATAATGGCTCATGAATTGCATATCGAGATAGATCACTCTCCTAAAGAACCAAACATTCGTGGAAATCGCACTGTGGATTTACAAATATGTTTTAAGTTGGTCTATAAATCTGCAATACACACGTTCCTAAATTTGTACTTGTGGAAAAATATAGATGAAAAAATAATGTTTAAGATGATTAGTTCTAGTAAGTGGTGTTACGTTTGCATATACAATGTGTAGTAAAATATAAGCATTGCACTAAAGATATTTCACAGTCCACAATTAATTATGGATTTATTTAGGATACTTTGGCAACTGGCAGTACAAATGGCCATTCCCAGGAACTATTTTCAGATATGGATCTACCTCCCATGACACTCTACCAATTTAAAAAATTCAAACTGAATTAGGCACTGTAAGAAAATCGAATTGTTTAATATCTTACCTGGCTGTTTGTTTAGTTTTGGAAAGACAATCTTATGAAGGATATGGAAGAAAATGGAAAAGTAGAGTTAGAGATGGCGAAACAAAATCACGATGTCAATGCAGATGGGATTCCATATTATTACAGTTTATCTGAATGGTGGTTGGGGCAAAAGGTTATATAGCCATAGTTATGATGCCGTTTCTGGAGTTGTGGGTATTGTTACTTTAACACGTTGATGCAATTATAATAAAATACTATTTTCAACCAAGTGGTTGATGTAAAACTCGATTCACAAAACAATAATTACTACATATAATAAAATTTGCATTACCTTTTACAATATTGAATTCATGATTTATATTTTTTAGGTTGCTATTATTGAAAAGCGCACCAAAAAGTTATTGCTTTTGGAAGTTTGTAGAAATTATTGATCGATTTGTACTAGAACCACTAATAAAAAGCTTCATCCAAGTAAACATATTTGCTATCGAAATTGGTCTGAAAGTTCATCAGCAGTGGAAACTGACATAATAACGAAAGGTTTTAAAACATCCATCAAAATGCATGGACTTAGATACAAAACCATCACTGCCAATGTGTTTGCTAGTATGACATAAAACGTGTACAATGGTACGAGTGTCCAAAAAGTAGAATATGTTAACCATGTTTTAAAAAATTATGGAAAAGCATTAAGGACCATCAAAAAGAATACCAGTGTAAATTTACCTGCCATAAACAAGCTGACAGAAAACAAAATCACAGAGATGGGAAGTTCAGTTCAAAGTGTTATTTACGGCAATGCAAAATACTAAGAGAAGATACTGTAAATAAACCCAGGCATGTTTCTAATGATTATCGAAAATGCAAAGATATATATTGTCTTGATGCTGGCAAAAGTGTGCAAGCCAAGTAACATATATATATATATATATATATATATATATATATATATATATAAAATACTTAAATTTAGACCAGGGTAGAAAATTAATTAATTTTATCAAATAATTTTAATCACCGTGTATAAGAAAGCTTTGGGAAAAAGTACGCGTAATTAAAGGCCTACTGTGAAGATTTAAATCATTCAATTAGAAGGTAGGGTTTGTATAAGGAATTTTATTAGATAATACGCGTTATTAAAACGTGAAGCATACAAATTTATTCGTTTCATTAAAAATAAGGGATTTAAATTATTCACTAGACGTTTTCTATAAAAAGAAGCAGAATTAAAATGCTCAAATTGTATGTAATTTAATTGTTCCAAGTATTAAAACAAATAGAAATTACGTGCAAAATTTATATTAATTAATTCAAGTTCTAAGTAACGGGTATTAAACAAAGTGTACAAATAATAATTAATATTTAATTTGTATTCACTAAAAATTAAAGGGTAGAAGTCAATGCCATTCATTATTATTTTAATTGGAGTTAATTGAACGATTATTAAGGTATTATATGCATAAAAGCTGTTAAAAACCCAATAATATTCAAATCGTAGAAGTGTTATTTAAAGTATTACGATTGAACACCTGCGTATTTTTAAATATCAAAGTTCTAAATAATTTGTTTGGATAAACATGCAGCTTCTAGGTATATTGGAAACGGTCGGATGTTTTAACGGGAAGGCTAGATACCAGGTTATTTTACTTACGAATCCACGTAGATTGAAATAACCGATAATGAAGAATATCGATTTGTACCACTCAGAACAGGGTAGATAGAGACGGATAATATGCGCAAGACAGAGACACTGATAATTAAAGGTGTGATTTGAGCAACGTCACTGGGTTTGCGATTGGTGGAAATAGGATGCAAATATGAGAGGTGTAAACGTAACGATTTCTATACAAAATTAATTAGTGTTGGCAGACACGTTGCGTGTCGTGTGGAAAATTTCTGAGATTTTCAACTGGCGCGTGTGCAAATTTAATAAAATCGCTGTGCACGACTGTCGAAAGGGAACATAGTATGCGAAATTCTGGAAATTGTCCGTTTGCGGGACAAAACCGACGTACGGGCGGGCTCTTATATAAACCGGTGATAATATGAGTTTCGCTCTCTTAGATTTTTGATTATTCGATGCTTTAAACAGTGCTCTTAGATTTTCGATTTTTATTCAATACTTTAAAACAGTTTGCTCTTTATTTTTGCTGTTATACCATACTTCAAGCAGAATACGTGCTACGATAAAAGTTATTAAGTGCATTTAGAGAAGATACAAGGTAATAAAGTCTAGTTATATTTGAGTATTACTGTACCAATTATCGAAATTAGTAACGATAAATGAATAAACAAAAGTAGGCAGTTTTAGGTATAGCGTGAAAGAATTATGAATTTCTTTGCTATTTTTCGGGGGTGTTAATAATCAAATGTTATTCGTAATCGTGATTGGATCCACAAAACAAGATTTAGATATACTTAGATGAGTTCCTGAGAAGGCCTGAAACAACTTTAGATGAATGGTGGTGTAGAAAATTTTAAAAGCGTTCAGAATCAGAAGCCGTAAACATAACCCAGTTGGAATGGTGTGATTAACAAAGGACGATGAACATTGGACCGCGAGTGCATTAACCTTCAGGTAACTTATGCTTTGTTGTTCGATTTTTGATGTTTTGGTGTGTGTTGAATAACTTTATAATTTGTTTGCTAAAAAATGGACAGTAGTGAATTTGTACAAACAACAAATTTTTAATTTTAAGGTGAAATTTTCTTGTTTAAGTAGAAAGGAGTATTTAGCAGTGTATGTTCTTGATTATGATGAAAATTTGGGCCTGTCTTTAAGCTCAATTAGACTAACCTGTTTAATTAACGTAAAGGGGTGGGAGATGCTCCTTTTGTACTCAGACTCAGGTCTGCAAATATTGTTAAATTAATTAGTAGGCATCCTACAAGGACTTTAATTCTGGATGCAAATTAAAATGATGACAAATTTAATCTTGAAATTTTATGATACTGAAATTTATGCTACAATTTAATTTTGAAATTTTAATGTATTATGAATATTGATGTAAATAGAGTTAACGTTGATGTTTGTGGTAGGAATGTGTTTGTTTTTTTATGAATGAGGATGAAAGTTTTAACTAGGTGAGCAGCCGAGGCGGATAGAGTAAAGAGGCGATTATCAGAAGAGATTTAACAGGGCGAGAATCACAGCAAATCTTGGTGCCAAATTCGAGAGGCACGAATATCTTTTTTTACTCTGGTGAGGCTTTTTGTAGGTATCACAGCAGCTATGGCGACCCAAAAGTGAGGCTCGAGTTCCAAACAAAATTTTTGTGATTTTATTCCAGGAAACTGGCGATCTGAGAGAGAGAGTTTCTGTTTGTGTATAAATTTAAGAATATTTTAGAGTGTGTGAGAGTGATTAGAACGTATGCAGAGAAAGGAGTGGTTAAGGAGTCAAGGAGTGGAAATTGGAACTGACGATAGTGCATTGTGTGAAAAAAAATTCGAAAATGGAAGAAGCTGGACGCAGTAGAGATCAGTCAAGGACGGAATCAGGGGATCAAGGAAGCGAGATGATAATGAGAATGCTAGAGAGGATGAACGAAGAATCCAATAGAAAATTAGAACAGCTAAGCGATGAAGCTAATAGAGCGAGAGAGGACTCAAATCGAAAATTTGAGCGAATGAGTGAAGAATCGAACAGGAAGTTAGAGGAGATTAGCCAGAAAATAGATAAGACGAATCAAGAAGTGTCAGAATTTAAAAATAGTCTTACCGTGAAACTGGAGGAAGTAGAAAGTAGGGTGGATAGAAATGAGAAAAATATTATAGGTCTTCGACAGGAAATGGGACATTTAAGGTCCGAAGTACGCATTTTTTGTGAAGAAGAAATAAATATAAAAATGACTGAAGTAACGGACTCATGTAGGGATCAGTCAGGCAGGGTAGAACGCGAAGTTAGTAGTATCAAATACAACATGTCAAGTTTAACGGGGGATGGTCCCAGATTTTATACAGGTGGCGTATCATTGGACCAACATATGAAATTTTATGGCGATAACAGGGTAAATCCACAAATTTTTATTGATCGTGTAAGAAATCTAGTGGGAAACTTATTCGACAAACAGACTAAACTGAATACGATAAAGGCTTTATTGAAAGACCATGCGGAAGCATGGTACAATTTAGTAGGACAGGACATAGAGACATATCAGGACTTTGAAAACAAATTTTTACAACATTACTGGAGTGATCACAAACAGGATCAGATTAGGGACGACTTGATTACAGGAAAATTTAAGGGAGAGTTTGCAGGTTCTAGGGAGCAATATGCCATCCGCAAATACAGTGTGGCCAAACAACTTAATCCACCATTGACGGACAGACAAATAATCAAGTACTTATCACGACATTTTGAACTGGAAATCAGACAACACGTGGCCTTACAAAACATCACAGAACGGGAGACATTTTTAGAATACTTACAGAGATATGACGATGTATGTGTAGGACGGACAAGAGAGATACGTGAACGAAACATTAACACGATTAGGTTTGACAATAGGACACAGAATTTTCCGAGACGGCCTGACTACAATAGGAATTTTCGACCGAATTGGGAACGACGAGCACAGGAATACAGAAGCAATAGTGCGACTAGGGGACCGACGCCAAGACCTAGTTACACGAGACAGAACAGTTTACCGGAAGTAAACAGGACTGTGACGAGCACGCCAAATAGAGACAGGGACACGGATAGTAATACGAGGAGGACATACGCACAGGTTGTAGAAGGACAACCAGGACCAAGCACGGAAAACAGGACGAGACAGGATTTTTAGAACGCGACAGACCACTAGATTTCTGTGTAAATGTGTATGAACATCCACGTGAATTTTTCAAAATTGAGGAGGAAGTAGAGCCAGAAACTGTAGAAAAATTATGTTTGCCAATTATTAATATAGGAATTTTTGAGAATAATGTAGAAGTAATACTTGATACAGGGGCAGAGGCGAGTTTAATATCGGAGGAATTCGTCAGCAAAATTAGGGATAAGGTTTGTGATAGAATTATGCCTATAAAGCGTAGTCATTTAGTAGCTCCAAATAAAAAGAAGTTTACTGTAGTGAATAGTGTTGTGGTGCTTAGGATAAATATAGGAGGTTTAAGCTGTGAACAGGAGTTTGTAATTGTACCTGGACTGAAGTTTCAGAGCATTTTAGGTGTTGACTGTATGATGCAGTTAGGGGTTTTGATAGATATGGAAAGGAAGGTAGTAAGGATTAAGGATAGGGTAGTGCCATGGAAGGGCAGTTATGAAGTCACAGAGGATGACACGGGGTTGAGTATTAATGTAGTAGAGGTAGAGGATGATGGAGGTAAACAGATCAACACAATAAGATGCCCAGAGGATAAGATAGTAGAGGTTCAAGCTTTATTACAAAAACATGCAGAATTAGTGGAGGTAGAAGCAAGAGCAGCATATCGGGAGCAGGTGAAGGCAGAATTAAATAAAGATGCACGAAAAATTAACCAATGGACCAAACCGCAATTCCATTGTCCACCATCCATGGACACACTTTTGACGAGATTAAGTGGCAAGTTTGTTTTTAATAAAGTAGATTTAAGGAATTCATTCTGGCTGATTCCATTACACAAGGATTCTAGAAGGTACACAGGATTTTCCATAGAGGGAAAAATCGATAATTTTAAGGTAGTATTGTTTGGTTTGTCGGCAGAAAAGGAAATGATAATAAATGAGAAACAGACAAGTGTAGGGACTAAAGAAGAAGCAATATTTAAGAGTCAGAGTAATAGGGATAAGTTTATTTTATGTGAGATAATAGGGATGATAAGTATAGATATAGAAGGGGGAGAAATAGGGATGAAGAGTATTAGGATGGTGAGAAGAAAGACTTGGAGGATCAAGAAAAGAGTCAGATTTAAATAAGAAATGAAGAACAAAATATAGGAATAGAAATAGGTGTATATAGAAGAGTAGAAGTAAGTGTTTATAGAAAATAAAGCTAGGTATAGGATAAATATGGGAGATAGTTAGAAATAGGTATATAGGATGAGAAGGGAAATTAAAGGTAGGAAGAAAATAAGATAGGTTAAGTGTAGATATTTCTTATAAGATTAGTGGAGAATTAGGAATAGAATAAGAATAGGATAGGTATATAGAATTAGTTAGGGGGAAGTGAGTATAGTGAAAATTGGTTAAAAGTTAGGAATAGGATAGGTATATAGGATGTATATAGGATTAGATGGATAAGTAGGATGAAGTTAGGGATAATTTCAGTTTATAAAATTAGGCAAGACTTAGGAATAGGATAGGTATATAGGATAGGTGTAAATATTTTTAGGATTGGATATAAGTTAGGTAAGTTAGAAAGATAAGGGTAGAGTGAGATAGACAATTTTTTTTGTAATTTTGTTTTTTTGCAGTCTAAATGTTTTATATTTGAATTCGAATAAGTGGGATTATCTGTATTCAAATAGGGGGAAAATACTCAAATTTAGACCAGGGTAGAAAATTAATTAATTTTATCAAATAATTTTAATCACCGTGTATAAGAAAGCTTTGGGAAAAAGTACGCGTAATTAAAGGCCTACTGTGAAGATTTAAATCATTCAATTAGAAGGTAGGGTTTGTATAAGGAATTTTATTAGATAATACGCGTTATTAAAACGTGAAGCATACAAATTTATTCGTTTCATTAAAAATAAGGGATTTAAATTATTCACTAGACGTTTTCTATAAAAAGAAGCAGAATTAAAATGCTCAAATTGTATGTAATTTAATTGTTCCAAGTATTAAAACAAATAGAAATTACGTGCAAAATTTATATTAATTAATTCAAGTTCTAAGTAACGGTATTAAACAAAGTGTACAAATAATAATTAATATTTAATTTGTATTCACTAAAAATTAAAGGGTAGAAGTCAATGCCATTCATTATTATTTTAATTGGAGTTAATTGAACGATTATTAAGGTATTATATGCATAAAAGCTGTTAAAAACCCAATAATATTCAAATCGTAGAAGTGTTATTTAAAGTATTACGATTGAACACCTGCGTATTTTTAAATATCAAAGTTCTAATTAATTTGTTTGGATAAACATGCAGCTTCTAGGTATATTGGAAACGGTCGGATGTTTTAACGGGAAGGTTAGATATGGGGTTATCTTACTTACGAATCCACGTGGATTGAAATAACCGATAATAAAGAATATCGATTTGTACCACTCAGAACAGGGTAGATAGAGACGGATAATATGCGCAAGACAGAGACACCGATAATTAAAGGTGTGATTTGAGCAACGTCACTGGGTTTGCGATTGGTGGAAATAGGATGCAAATATGAGAGGTGTAAACGTAACGATTTCTATACAAAATTAATTAGTGTTGGCAGACACGTTGCGTGTCGTGTGGAAAATTTCTGAGATTTTCAACTGGCGCGTGTGCAAATTTAATAGAATCGCTGTGCACGACTGTCGAAAGGGAACATAGTATGCGAAATTCTGGAAATTGTCCGTTTGCGGGACAAAACCGACGTACGGGCGGGCTCTTATATAAACCGGTGATAATATGAGTTTCGCTCTCTTAAATTTTTGATTATTCGATGCTTTAAACAGTGCTCTTAGATTTTCGATTTTTATTCAATACTTTAAAACAGTTTGCTCTTTATTTTTTGCTGTTATACCATACTTCAAGCAGAATACGTGCTACGATAAAAGTTATTAAGTGCATTTAGAGAAGATACAAGGTAATAAAGTCTAGTTATATTTGCGAGTATTACTGTACCAATTATCGAAATTAGTAACGATAAATGAATAAACAAAAGTAGGCAGTTTTGGGTATAGCGTGAAAGAATTATGAATTTCTTTGCTATTTTTCGGGGGTGTTAATAATCAAATGTTATTCGTAATCGTGATTGGATCCAAAAAAACAAGATTTAGATATACTTAGATGAGTTCCTGAGAAAGCCTGAAACAACTTTAGATGAATGGTGGTGTAGAAAATTTTAAAAACGTTCAGAATCAGAAGCCGTAAACATAACCCAGTTGGAATGATGTGATTAACAAAGGACGATGAACATTGGACCACGAGTGCATTAACCTTCAGGTAACTTATGCTTTGTTGTTCGATTTTTGATGTTTTGGTGTGTGTTGAATAACTTTATAATTTGTTTGCTAAAAAATGGACAGTAGTGAATTTGTACAAACAACAAATTTTTAATTTTAAGGTGAAATTTTCTTGTTTAAGTAGAAAGGAGTATTTAGCAGTGTATGTTCTTGATTATGATGAAAATTTGGGCCTGTCTTTGAGCTCAATTAGACTAACCTGTTTAATTAACGTAATGGGGTGGGAGATGCTCCCTTTGTACTCAGACTCAGGTCTGCAAATATTGTTAAATTAATTAGTAGGCATCCTACAAGGACTTTAATTCTGGATGCAAATTAAAATGATGACAAATTTAATCTTGAAATTTTATGATACTGAAATTTATGCTACAATTTAATTTTGAAATTTTAATGTATTATGAATATTGATGTAAATAGAGTTAACGTTGATGTTTGTGGTAGGAATGTGTTTGTTTTTTTTTTATGAATGAGGATGAAAGTTTTAACTAGGTGAGCAGCCGAGGCGGATAGAGTAAAGAGGCGATTATCAGAAGAGATTTAACAGGGCGAGAATCACAGCAAATCTTGGTGCCAAATTCGAGAGGCACGAATATCTTTTTTTACTCTGGTGAGGCTTTTTGTAAGTATCACAGCAATATATACTACTAAAATGAGCAATTACAATTAATCTACAAATTGCAAAAAATTATATATAGACCAACTGTTCTACAATAGGTCTTGTCTTTATATAGTATATATTAATACTAATTTCGTAATTATTGTTGTAGATTCAAGAACAACTTAACATCTCAACAAAAGAAGTTTGTTACTTTGTGGTATACTGTGGTGATAATTAATTCATTGTTTGTGGAAAAATTTACAGAGACATTAATTTTTGGGAAACTTGTATGTTTCCAAAATTGGAAAGGTTTTATTTAAATTGTATATTGCCAAAGACCATTAAAAAATGTTCCTGCTGAAAAAAAGGGTGTTGACTCTTTATATATATATTAAAAGTGCAGGCAAAGCAAAAAGAAGTCTCTGCAAATCCAATTAGTAAAATGAACTCGAGCAATTAATTTATGTAACATGATACTTGCAATAAATATGCACACTCACAATTACCGTAGCCCTTAGTTACGCATGATACATGGCTGTGCCTAGTATCCCAAGGTCCTGGGTTTGAACCCCGACATGGTTCTCTTGAAAAATTTTAGGCAAGCATTTTTCACAAAAGTACGCCCTCGTTCAGATGAGAGGCAAAATATAGGTTCTGTGTGTGAGTGTTGTCACGCACATTAAAGATCCCTACCTTGTTTGGAATAGCAAAGGTACGACAAAATTCAAAATTTCCAGGTAAAAAAACTCGCTCCTGGCCTATGTAGTACCTTTGGATGGAACATTGGAAAAGCAAATGTAATATGCCTAGTCAATTCACCTGAAAGATTTAGGCCAGGTTGAGAGCTGCTAATTTGCTAAAAAGTAAGCACAAGTTAAATAAACATTTCATGTTATGTTTCGTTTAAATATTTGTACTTCTTTTAAGACTAAAGTATATTATATCTACTCTCTTATCTGGACCATTTTCCAATTTAACCTTCAAATTAAACAAACGGTTGCTCTATTCAAATTAAAATCACAGAACACAAAAGATACCTTAGAATGGTGTTACGTACAGTTTTGGCCCCCAGAATATCTAGCAAGTAATTTATAGAAAACTCGGTGAAGTACTCCGCAAAAAATACCTTGGACGCCACCTAATCTTGCAGAATTGTTAGGGAAAAGCCCTAGAAAAAATTAACAATATGGTGGCAAAGCCTAGGATCAGAAGAATGATTCTGGCTTAAAAATATACCTGAAAATTCATTAAGGATACTATTACTTCAAACATAAGACAAACATAAACTCTAAGAGCATATAGACCTATTTAAAACTGCATGCATGAAAAGAAAGTTTTTAAAAGCAAATGTAAATGACTTGAATATTCAATCACGCTTCTAGGTAATTGAAAAATAATTTATAAATGCAAAACTACAACTATATAGTTACATGGAAAAGAACCCAATTAGAAACATATCTTTACACTATTATCATGACTTGTTTCTAACTATATAGTACACTTACGTTTTCCTTACAAATACATAATACAGTCTTAAGCAAGTATTAAAAATCAAATATATCGCAAATTTACTTAATTAGGATCTTAATCTGAACACACAGACATCCTATAGGTATGTTCCGTTAGTTCACGCATTAAATTTTGATTATTTATTTAGTTACAAACCTTCTTTCTGGTATAGTGTCAGATGGGATTTATTAGTACCTGATTGATTATCGTTCGAGTGGATACCATTAGATGTTGTCGTTATTTTCAACACAAGGTTGTCGATCTGACAACCAATCTGCCCTTAAAATTGAAACTGACCCACTTTGCAGGATATTATCTGTAGGTCTTTGAATAACAGTGCACGGCAGTAAATCTAATAATTTTCCTTCGATAAGTTAGTGGACCAGTCTTGCATTGTTACGACAAAATCCCAACGGGAAATACGTAAATGGTTGAACAGTTTATAGCAGAAAAACGTAAACAAAGTCAAAGACTTGCCGATGGTGGTAGCAGCAGCGGACTAGTGGCATCACTTGAAGCTGTAAGAAGATATTTGGGGAAGAAAGGGAAAGGAAACAAACAACAACTCGCACCACACAATCAGACGGTTCGAGAGCACTTCCGACCCGACAGATTCGCAAAGTTGACATCTCTAGAGGTACTTTAAAACTCGACTGTCCTGATAACACACGCGAGGATTGTCTTGTTTTCGACCGCGCGTGCGTTCAGTTAATTTGAAAGAAATGGTAAAACCAAATTAAATCGAATATTGCACTTGTTGTGCAAACATGGCCGCCCCCGAAAACACGTTGTGTTTTCCTAACCGAAAAACTTAAAATTAGAAAATGAAAATTTATGTAACTAATTTAAAAAAGGAAATACTCTGTAAAAAACAAAGTTAAACTAAGCGCAAGGAAAAAGGCATAGTTTAACTACTGGTCGTCTATAAACACCCGTGGCAGTCTTGACAGTAACTACACGTACTTGCCCGTCGTCTCCCGGGTGCAACTCTATAACTCTACCTATGGGCCACTTAAAAGAAGATTGTAAGTCACTTCGTATAAGGACTAGAGTATTAATCTGTAAATTTGTGTTAAGGCTCGTCAATGTTTGCTTCTGTTGAAGCGTATTGAGGTATTCTTAAGAATACCATTTCCAAAAATCAAGTCGCAACCTTTGAAAAAGTTGCCACCCGGTAAGACGGTTGAGATTTAAATCTGATAAATTTGTTTCTGGAATAACGGAGTTCAAGGTTCTAGATTTAAAAAATGTCCGGAGGTAAGAGGTGATAAATCATTGTGGTCGTTGCTTAACGCGCATAGTGGGCGTGAGTTAAGCACGGCTTCGATTTGACAAAGAAGAGTATTAATTACTTCTAAGCTAAGTCGCTGTTCGCCGATAACTCGAAATAAGTGGGTTTTAAATCCTTTTCCGCCGGCTTCCGCTAAGCCGTTAAAATGTGGTGCCGAAGGCGGACTAAAATGGCACCGCAATGAAAGTTTTTCAGCCGCTTGTTGTGCTATTTGTATAAATTGATTGTTGGCGCCGTGAATATTTGTGGCATTGTCTGAATAACAATCAGAAACAGTGCCACGACGGGATTCGAAACGGCGAAAGGCTGCAATAAAACTGTCTCTAGACAACTCCATTGCGAGTTCAAGGTGCATTGCTCTAGTAGCATTAAATTCTCAGAATTTTATCTAAGGACGAAAATCGTTCAAGCAAGAAATCTAAAAAATGAATTTCCGTACTTGCAGTAAATATGTGCTGTCTTTCTTCCAGGTCTGCCTCGGAACTGATAACAGGCGGAAAGTGTACATAAGTTTCCCACAAGTTTTGAGGGAGTAAAAGAAACTTTGGATCGTTCCACCAGAGACGATTAGTAAGCAATTCCGATGGGGTATTCCCGCGGGACCCGATATCTGCGGCATTGAAAGCAGACGGCACTTAGTGTCAGGAAAGGGGGGAACTATTTCCTGTATATGACTTACTCGATTAGCGACAAACGTCTTCCATCTACTGGGTGAGGCGTTTAGCCATGCTAGAACGATTTGTAAATCAGTTCAAGTAAATATATTTTGAAATGTAACTTTTTCAGAAAGAGTATATTTTACGGTAGAAATTAAATCGGCTAATAAAACCGCGCCTAACAATTCCAAGCGAGCCAGACTCAAAGTTTTGAAAGGAGCGATTTTGCTTTTAGCACATAGTAAAGTAACTATGATTTTGTCATTGTTTTCGACACGTAAAAATATTGCTGCTGAATAACCAATCATAGAGGCGTCACAAAATCCGTGTAGATCACATCTAAAATCGTCATTCAAGTTAATGTGCCGCAGAAGTTTGAAATTAGCTAACGATGAAAATTCGTTTTTCAAGCATGTCCAAGAATCTACAATAGCCTGCGGAGGTTGATCGTCCCAATCTATATTAGATTTCCACAAACATTGCATAATAAGCTTGGCTTGAAGTAACACTAAACTTAATAGACCAAGCGGGTCGAAAATCCGTCCTATATCGGAAAGAATAGTACGTTTTGTACAGGTTCGAATTATGGTTTCCCCTGTATATGAAAAAGAATCATTTTGCGGATTCCATTGAAGTCCCAACACTTTGACCAAGCCGGGTTCTTCTTTGTCGAAAGTAATAGGTAATTGTAAGTCAGAATTTGATGTAGATGAAAGTAACTCAGGAGCGTTGCTCGCCCATTTTTCAATTCAAACTTTCCTGATTTTAAGTAGCCTATTAGCTCCTCCTGCAAGCTAAGAGCATCCGAAACAGAAGTGCAAGTAGTTAAGACGTCATCTACGTACATCTGTGTTTTTATAAGATCACTTGCACGAGGAAAACGCTCATTTTCTTTATCAGCAAGCTCCAAAGTAGTTCGCATTGCCAAGTAAGGCAAACAGTTAAGACCGAAAGTTACACGGTTTAACTCAAAATGTGAAATTGGATTATTAAGAGAGAATCTCCATAGCGTTCCTTGAAATTTCCTATGATTAGGAGTAACTAATATTTGCGAGAACATCTGACAAATATCCGCTACAAAGACTATCGGATGAATTCGGAAAATTAGAAGTAATGAAAAAATATCTTTTTGTAACTTGGGTCCTTGTAACAACGTATCGTTGAGGCTCAGACCTATAGAACTTTTTGCTGTTGCATCATGCACCACTCTGACCTCAGTGTTCAAGCTATCTGGTTTTACCACACAAAAATGTGGTAAATAGCAAGAAATGGAATTATCAACACAGGGCTCCAAAATTGGGGACATGTGTTTCTGTTCTATGTACCTTTGCATAATATTTGAAGTAAAGTTCAGGTGATTTTAGCAATTTATTTTCTAGTAAAATAAATCGCCGGTAAGCTTGGCTGTATGTGTCGCCTAAAACAGACTCTCCATCACGAAACGGAAGTGAAACTTGAAAACGGCCCGAAACGGTTCGGGTCACGGTATTATGCAGTATTTCTTCACACTTTATTTCTTCCGGGGAGTAATTAACTTTAGAAGAAATCTGTTCGATTTCCCAAAATTTTGGTATTGAAATTTCCAACAGAATATGAGTGCTCGTAAAAAGGGAATAAGTACTCGGAGAAATTTGTTGCATAATCTTTCCAGCGACTACCCAACCAAAAACTGTGTTAATAGCCGTAGGTTGCCCTGGACTACCTAACACCTTACCCTCCATTAAAATGTGTGGAAATATTTCGGCGCCTACCAATAAGTCGATAGGAGCCGGAAAATGATATGATTTATCAGCAAGTTGAAGATTTTGTAAATGTGACCACTTGTTTTCTATTGGAATTTGTGGCATGTCAGAACATAACCTGGGAACAATGATCGTATCAAATGTAAATGTAGGTTCCAAGTTGTCCTGTGGTCTGATTGTGACATGTGTCATGCCTCTAGTTGAATTTGAAGCCATGTCATTGAGACCGAAAATAGTAATTGAAGATTGACGTCGTTGTAAATTTAAACGACGCGCGCATCTTTTACTAATGAAATTACATTGACTACCAGAATCTATAATTATTCTGATAGGGCAGAAATTGACATTGCTGTCGCAAATGTTGACAACAGCGGTGGCTAGAAGTACCGTGCTCTGATTGGCGTTTGCTACACCGCAGAGTACTGGATAGGTCTTCGAAAATATTGCTTGTATTAGCGATAAAGTTATTGGACAAAGTGCCTGAAGGTGGTTGTGGGTTAGTCGAAACGTTAGCGGGTGAAGTGGTGTGTAAAGTCGAATGGTGTTTCGTTATACATGTACGGCATCAAAAAAGAGAGGGACAATTTTGTATCACATGTGAAGGCTGTAAACAATTGATACATAATTGCTTTTGTTTTATAAATGTTAATCTTTCGTTTTCACTTTTCTGCAAATATTTGGCGCATTTTGAAAGAACATAGCCCTGATTACACAAGTGGCACGTAATCAGATTGTTTCCACGTTTTTGTAAGGGTGTAACACCTTCGTTACACAAAGCGGTAAACGGAGGTGTTGTTTTTGAGTAATTTTTAAAGAAATTCTTAGGACTGCTTTTCGCAACAACCGGTGAAAGAATTTTTTTTTTTTGAAATACCTGATAGTTGCACAGATTCGAGTGCCTTGCGTTTATTTTCAAGATAAGACACTAAATTGTTTAAAATGGGAATTTCTACCTCAGCGTATTCGACTTCGAAATGGGTTCGGGTAGAAACGTCGAGTTTTTGTAAAAGAATATGAAACAGTAGGAAATCCCATTTATCTGTTTCAAATTGTAAAACCTTTAGTGCAGCAATGAATTCTGAAAATATGTTTATAAGAGCGCGTAAATCTTTTGCATTATCGCCTTTTAAAGTGGACTTCATAATATTGTTAACGGCTTCCGCTGCTAGAAGCCGTTTATTATGATACATTTTTATCAGCTTGTCGTAGGCAATTTGAAAATTATCCCCTGAAACGGGAATGCCGGCAAGTAATTTTAAGCGTTCTCCCTCTAAGAATGAGAGGAGATACTGATAGCGTTGTATAGATGCCAAATTGGCGTTTATTTACTATAACACTATCAAAAAGTTCGTGAAATGTTTGGAATAATTTTTGATCACCCCTGAAAATAAGAATGCTCAACGATGGTAATTTTGCCGCAGCCTTCACTGAAACGGAATTAGTGGTTTGTGCAGTTTAAATGGCGGGACACTGTTTAAAATGAACCGTTTTTGCCGAGTAATAGTAATTTTCAACTTGTTTTCTGATCAGTTCCTCAGCATCGAAACCTTCATCGTCTCTAATTTCTATTATTTGGTTATGGACCTCAAAGAACTGATCAAAAGAAGATTGTAGGTTTTCGTAACGTGTATTGAATGAGGGTAAAAAGGATGCTGCATCATTGGTTGTCTTGCCTTTTGTACTCTAATCGCTTTCGTTGTTGAGCCATCGTAATATGTAAACTTATAAGCGATTGACAATTTTTTTTGAAATACGTAAATTAATTTTGGTGCTACTTCTCTAGCAACAAATTGAAATATGAAATGCCATATGGCAATAAATTATTCTCTGATTAAAGAAAATGAAACAAAGCCACAGGTGTTTTAGACCAATGATCGTACCACCTATTGTTTCTACAAATACAAAGTTCCGTAAATTGAAAAGTAAATATTGCGACCCTTGGTATTTATAGGAACAAACATAACGTAAATTAAATAGAAAAGAATATTGTAAATGTAACGTAATAAAATGATTTATGATAAGTGCAAGGAATGTACCGCAAGGTATATAATTAAGTAAAATTTTAATTGTGATAGCAAACATAAACAGAAAACAGTTGTTCGGATATTGAACTATACACAAGCGTTAATTTTGATAACTATTAAATGTTAGATTTATCAAAACCTGCAATTCCGACCTAATATACGATAGGGAGTTAGGAAAACACTTCGTGTATGTTAATGAAAATTGTAAGAAAGTTTATAAATTTAGGTTTTATTCACTGGAAAACTGGTTTCTTCTGGATCCACGCTTAAACACAACTTTTTGTTGTTCCGCGCCGATGGAACATGTGATTATATTATAGATCCGTGCCCGAAGAATCATGTAGGATTTTGTACAACAGCGCACAGCAGTAAATTTAATAATTTTCCTTCGATAAGTTAATGGACCAGTCGTGCATTGTTACGACAAAATCCCAACGGGAAATACATAAATGGTCAAACAGTTTATAGCAGAAAAACGTAAACAAAGTCAAAGACTTACCGATGGTGGTAGCAGCAGCGGTCCAGTGGCATCACTTAAAGCTGTAAGAGCAAATATCCTCTTACAGCTTTAATTGATGCCACTGGACCGCTGTAAGAGGATATTTGGGGAAGAAAAGGAAAGGAAACAAACAACAACTCGCACCACACAATCAGACGGTTCGAGAGCACTTTCGACCCGACAGATTTGCGAAGTTGACGTCTCTACAGGTACTTTAAAACTCGACTGTCCTGATAACACACGCGAGGATTGTCTTGTTTTCGACCGCGCGTGCGTTCAGTTAATTTGAAAGAAATGGTAAAACCAAATTAAATTGAATATTGCACTTGTTGCGCAAACATTTTCCAAACATAATTAGACTACTTCTCATTGTTCGATAAAATCTAATCAAGGTAATTAACCTACCAAAGCATTATGTTTATGGTTTGGATGTTCAATTATAAGTTCTTCTATAGATGTTATCGGATGGAGTAACTATGTTAAAGATGCTGATATGGTTCAGCTATTTTTATTAAAGTGAGACTAAACACTATCTAATTTCTTTTTACTGCTTTGGGTAAAACAGCAAAGACAAAATACTAACAGCAAAGTCGCTGTTCAAGAAGTTATTTGGGGTAAGGTGTGATAAGAACAAAACCACCTAAATTTCTCTCAGAAGTTAACCATAGATGTTGTTTTATCCATACTAACCATAAGTACTTCTGGAGACTTCCAGACCAACTCTGAACTCTAACTTCAGCGGGCTGAGGTTAACAGAGGGCGTTCCTATGAATACGGAAATGTCAGGCGCCACTAAACTCAAAGATTTAACATAAGCAAAACAGCGTCACTAAAGGGAGTGTAGGAAGCACATAGGCTAAGATTGATATATTTTGCTACGTACATTGACGTAGCTGACTGAACAATGAAACAATGCCCAAACTCAGTTGGCGAGTAGGCGGGTATTACACATATAAAAATAAAGCAAGGGCTGAAATAAAAATACACGCACTCATTCATCACTCACAACAAAGCAAAAAAAACCTTGATGATGCTGGACTTATCACACCCTCCCTAGGGCCAGAGCAGGGCCTAGGACCACGTAATTTATGCCATATAAAAAGGGGCGGCAATCATCCCATCAATTAGGTCCAAGGTAACAGGTAGTCCTATCCACCTGAAGAAGCTATAAAGAATGTAGTCGCAGATTAGACCCTTCACAAAGGAGAATAAATATTTTTCTTTAAAACTAAAAGTACTCACCACACAGTGTGTGCATGAAAAGTTGGTAAATACGGAAACGTCAATTTCTCACAGTCGTACATCGAAACGAAAAATGAATATTAAATCGTTTAGTAACATGAATTCGTTTCCATGCCGGTGTTATCAAACCCAGGTGTGATTAGCGATTCGAAACACGCTTTATCAAATAATATGATACCTTATTTCAAGGAATATCTAAGTTGAAGTAATATACGAAATAATTATAAGCTATAAGAATATGGGCCAAACCAACAGACACCTAAAACAAGGTACCGTCTATCCGACTGTAGAAGAGCGTTTCATTTTAAAATAAATAAACTTAAATGCAAATTATCAAAAAGCGTACTTATTGTAGAAAGGTAAAATATACAGGATGATGTTGGAGTATTGAAACAGAATCTAGGTGAATGAATAATGTAAAAAAGGGGCGTGTTTTAATTTACCGTCGAAAGTGAACGTAACAATTTATACAAAATTATCTCTAAAAAAAAACATAATTATATATCAAATATCTATCAGATCGTCATCAAAAAATAGAAGACGGTTGAGATTTAGTTAAAAGAATGACGAGGTCCGTTGAGT
This sequence comes from Platerodrilus igneus, assembly GCA_036346225.1. NCBI lineage: Eukaryota > Metazoa > Arthropoda > Insecta > Coleoptera > Lycidae > Platerodrilus > Platerodrilus igneus. The sequence continues at coordinate 1,206,360 of JARFIW010001306.1, forward strand.
AGATAGATATAGCGGTTTTCATAGTAAAACATTATTTTGAAGGGGTAAAATTTCTTAGATTTAAAAGATGGTTGCTATTTCACGGACAACAGTACGAGGAATTTCAAAGGCTAACTTGGAATTTTTAAGAATTGAGCGTCGGTTGAAAATTTTGTACCGAGAAAGTGAGTGTGTTTGGGTTGAAGTATTTTCAAGGAATTTAAGTGAAACGGGAGGGGGCACTTTTGGCTATATAAACGCAAGGATGGAGTAATAGGCTCTCTTCTCTTGCTTCTTCGCTTCGATTTGGGTAGTCATCTACTTGAATGATAGTGAACAAAGTTATTATTTGTAATTAACAAGTGTTAATAATTAAAGTGATTACAATTTATACAAGTTGATGTAATGTTGTGTCGGCGAGTTGAAAGTATTTTAAAGTATGTTTAGAGAAAATAAATCGAAATTGTTGTGAAGCAATGTAAGTAATAGCTGTTCACTTTACTTGGGTTATTGGTGCTAGTAAGGCAAAAAAGGAAAGAATAGAAAGTGTGTATGTATCAAGTCAATGGTTTACCGATGGTAATTGGTACCTTAGAGAAATTTGGAGGTGTTGCTGATGATTGGTACTGAGAGAGATTTGAGTCCCAGATGGTATGAATCAATTTGGAGGGGATTCTTGAATGAGCAGTCGGGGATGAGGGCTATGTTTAGCAATGGTTTCATGGCAGATACATATGTGGTGCTGTTTTCAGGTAACTGTTTTTTTTAAAAACATTGTCTTTTGTGGTTACTTGTGCATTATGACATTTTGTGCATTTTTGGTGTATTTATTTTGATTTTTATAGACAAAGGAATTTATTATGAAACTTTATTTCAAATTGTTTGAAAATATGTCAATGTAAAAATTTTATGTATAATATAACGGTATGAAATCGGTTTATGTAAGAAGTAAAAAGGACTTTGATAATTGCAGTGCGTAAATTTGCACAAATATTTGAAAAGGTTTTTACTATGAGCTCGTATTTAAATCAGGGGTTAAAGTAAGGTGTGGGGTAAAGCCCAGTTACTTTCTATAGTTTATTTTGTCAGACAAGCAAGATGATAATTAGGAATATTTTATAAAAATGAATTATTAATCAATGTGGACATACGTAAATAAGACGTGTATGCAATAATAATTGGAATATTTTGCTGTGCAATTTTCTGTGAATAAATTGTGGTGGATTTTTTTTGTTATAGTAGCGTTTCTTTTATAATAAATAGGGCAGGACTTTACAGGTAACCATAGAGCAGCCGTGGCGGACTTCACTAAAGAAGCTAAGTTTCTTTTTATTATAGCAACAGGGCTGGGAGTATTTTGGCATCCAAAAAAAAGAGCATCATCAGGGAGTGAAGTAGAGCATTTTAGATCAACTTAGGGGTCGAGTTCTAGAGGGAGTGCGCAGCATTTATGATGCCCAAAAGTGTGGGACACGAATTAACTGACTTGTTCCAGAGGGAGTGAAAAAGCAATATATATATATATATATATATATATATATAATAGAAACTTGTATTTAACTTACTTCTCTTTTTATTTTCTATCACCTTAGGTTTTTATAAATAACATCAAACTAGGTAACTATCTAACGGCTATTCCTAAACTAAAATAATTTAATATCGGTGGAAGAGCAGGAGTAAACATATATTAGTGTGCTCACCTTCTGAACTTCACCCTTTGAACCCTTTATAAATTATATAATGCTAATTTAATATATGAAATGATATATTAATATACATATATATTTAGGCTTATTCAACGTATCTTGTATCAATTACTTTGTTTGTTTTTTAAATGGTTCCAATACAAACAATATAATAATAATCCCAGCAAGTTAGTGGGCAACCATTTTTGTTAGTGCAGTCAAGGTTGTCAGTATTTTACCACAACAGGATTTTAAGCACAGACTTCATCAAATTTTTCTATGGATTACTGGACTAGATTTTCTGGGGTCAAAACTGTACGTAACAACCCCTCAAAGTTAGAGGAAGTGAAGAGCATGCTTATGAGAACGAGAGTTGATAAAGGAAGTAAATTAACAGACGAATAGAAAACATATTGGGATAATCCGTTTCTAGGGGTTATAAAAGGAAACGGATTTGATTAATAATTAGTGCAAATTATTCCAGCATGGTGATATCCACAAACTTCAATGCAGATAAGCCTTGACAGACGAAAATAAGTTAAACAGATGTTGTCAACATAGTTGAAACCACATTTCCTTTCACATTATAGGCTCAAACCTGGTTCATAAAATATTTTTAGAATCGCCAAAAGGAAAGAAAATTGTAAGTTATTCTAGTAAATATTTTTCATTATGGTAACATTTGCAGCTTGATATTGCTAAGATAGTGATGAAAGTATAAAACGTCCACTGTGAAAAACACTTTTTATCTTGTATATTTTTAGAAAAGGAAGTCGGCAAGTTTTATGTACTGTCAAGTTTGTTTTATGCAGTCTGTCATAGTTCAGTTTAGTTTCACTATTTGAAACAATCTGTATTGTGTTTTTGAGTTTAATAGACGCGTTTATTAACATCGATTGTTTCTTCCACCAATAAATTAAAGGCAACATAAGTCTATTTTTAACATTTGGCGACTGTGACAGGACCCGGTGTTGTAACATTCAATATGAAAAAATGTAAGAAAAGCAGATCTTCTGTAAGAACGTCTTTCACAGAGTTGTTTAATCAATTAAAAGGATTAATCGACACAGAAAAATATGATGTAGATGAAATAGAAGCTAGTTTTGGGTTTTTAACAAAAAAAACATGAAGAATTGTATCATTTAGACAGTCAAAGTTATGATTTGTTGATTGAAAGCGGAACAGATAAAACTGGATTGAGATAGATGGTCCTGATAAGTATTGAAAGAATTTTCATAGGATAAAGATTGATTGAGAAAATCCTGAAAACCAGTACAGGATCAGTAATAACATCTTCAGATGGTGATAAAAAGCATAGATTTAAGTTGCCTTCTATTGAATTAAAAAGATTTGGAGATTATTTAAGGATTTGCTGCCGTTTTGGTCACAGTTTGAAACAATCAACAAGGATGGCAGAATTGCAGATACTGATAAGTTCCAATATTTAATACAAGCAACAGTACCAGGGTATCGTGCAAGGCTCTTAGTAGAAAGTTTTGCATCCACACAGAAAATGATAAAAAAGCGGTTCCTAGGTGAAAAGGCTCCTTTCTGAAGAGATGTTTGTGTTAGTGGATGTGTATGTAAGAGAACTATTAAAGCTTATATTGCACAAGTTAAACACGAATGTTAGTCTTTCGACGTTATATGATAAGTTGGAATGTCACTTGCATGCTTTGGAAACCCTTGACACCACGTCTAAAAAATATGCAGCTATGCTTTACCTGCTTGTAGAATTGTGCCCACTAGAGGATATATTAAGGGTTTGGCAAAGATCTATTGATTGTGATAGAGATAAGAACTTGAAAGATTAGTAAAATTTAATAAATTTCTTACGGAAAGAGGTACAAAATGAAAAACATATAATATTAGTAGTTGCTGGATTTGGAATAAAAAGTAACTGTAAACGGTCTGATTTATAGAAATCCGAGTATGTCTTAAAAGAAGTACCTACTGGGCAGGTTTGATAAATTCTATCGATACTGTTGGCTGCAATCTTTGCAATTTTTCGCATAAGACTGCGGATTGTCCAAAGGCAAAAACAACGTCTGTTAAATCGAAGAGAAAATTATTAACAACAAAAAAGTGTATAAATTTCTTATGATATATAATCAAGATTCAGGCATAAAAAACACTTTTTTGTTGAATGGTACAATGGGAGATCCGTTTCAGCATATACATGATGCGGAATCCGAGATCATGAGATCCGATGTCGGAACGAAAATCAATGTATTTCAAATGCAGCATATCCCATTTAAATCCTTAATAAAATCTTGCATTCGCCATTAAGAATATATATTGACGTGATATGGGGTCACGAGAGGTCATTGAAACCCAAATTCCACAAATAAATCTAACCAAGATATAAAAGAATCTGGAAGAATGAAAATTTCCGTAAAGACATGGTGACGCCCTGTATAATACAAGCGTACTTTTATTCATTGATGTACAAGCGAAAAATGCGATGGCGCGTGTGTAAATAATCATCCTGTATGATATACGCATATTGTAAATATATAGCAAGTAACGTAAGCAGCATAGTAAAAATAATTAATTTTAGATACCCTAAACACGCATTCAATGCGAACGCAAATCGATCCTTTTAAGATAAATACAAAGCCATTTATTTTCACTTATTAATTATCAACACATTTTTGATAGAAATGCTTTTCATTTGCTGTAAATAGCATAGAATGGTACTAGCTTTACGGATTTGGATAAAAATAAGTAATTTCATGCATTTGAAACCCCAATTCTAACCTTAATAGGCATATTAAAAACACGTTTTACCGTAAAAGCAAATATGTCTATAAAATGCAACCCCTTTTGCATTAAAAAGCAATTAAACATTAAATTAATTACCCTGTAGATTACAGAAATTTATTTTAAATAAAGGACTTTCTATAATATTAGGAATATAAAGAGATGAGTCACCAGTATTTAGAACTACGGAAATATCTAATTAATAAATGAAACATTTACTCCAAGAAGCGGCCGGAACACGAAAAAAACCCAGAAAATTCATAAAAATTAATTATCTTTCGCATTGGTATGCGACGCCACAATCATTGTATATGTGCTAGAGTAGGACAAACCGTGCACGTCACTAATAACTGTAACAAGATAACGAGGTAATAAAACTCAACAATTTTGAACACTAATGAGGATTTCTAAGAATTTACGTAAGATAGGTGTTTATTATTTAGAATGGAATCGCTTATTCTACTAGGTTCTAGAAAATAGATAATTTGTATATATAAAGAAGCGTTTATTAAAAACGGAGACTCAGTCGATTCTTAAATTCAATCGCAAAATGTTATTTTGATTTAAGTCGCGAGATGTTGCTTCGCAAACGTAATATTTGAAGTATGCAGTAAGCAGACTGTAATTTAATAATTACGACAGTACAATAAATATAAAAATAATCTTTTGAATGCAAATTACATAAAAAATGGAATTTATTAAATTACAATGAAGGGGGAAATTCTTCAACATACCGCTATTTAAAAAATTTTATTAAATAATTGAAAGGAAGATTTAAGCATAATGTACTTTGGTAACTGCTGTTTGAAATGAAGGTTTTAAATATGGGAAATCTTGTAAGCTGATTTGACGTCAATTTAAAATAAGAAGATAATTAATTACGAGGAGCGTTTTTCTGAATTTTGCAGGTATTATTTTTAGATTTATTTTTAACTGATATTGGAGTATTTGTATTTAATTTAAGGTAGAATAATAAGTGCTAATTATATAATAATTTTTTGTAAAGGATTTTTACCAGGAAAGTTTGTGTTCATAGTTCGAAATCCTCTAACCTTTTAGTAGATTATCTGTCAAGGATTTTTTGGCCAAACAAACCTTACAGGCGTGGGAATAAACAGTCAGGTAAAATATCCAAAAAAAGAAGAAATTTAGTTCTGTAAATTTAAAATAAGGTAAGGAACATTTTTTTATAATAAATACTACCTAAAAATTATTTTATGTTTGAAAGAAACGATGTTGTAAATGTTCTATATGCTTTTGTATGAGAGAAAATATTTCATACTGTATAGATGCTTTGTGATATTGCTGTGTTTGATTTCATTTTGAAAACTCGGTCAATTCCGTTGAGCTAGTGAGGAAAAGTTATAAAGGAAGGTAAGTGAACAATTTCAAGTTTTACAAATTGCTGTATCTGTATCACTGCACTCTTTTAGTGATGCTGTCAATGCGGCATTGTCACAGCAATATATATATATATATATATATATATATATATATATATTGTTATGGATTCAAAGGGTTAAATTTGGGGTAAGCAATGCAATTTCAAACACCCTGTATAGAGAAACGGACAAATTATTTACGCGCAAAATTTATTTAATTTATTTAATTTAAACGGACAAGTATTGACGTATTTTTATAATTAATGATTGAAAGGTTAAAGGTACATAAAGAAAACCAGTTTTAAAAACAAATAGAAACGCATAATTAATTTAATTAATTTTAATTCAACATGTAAAAGCATTAGAAAACACACCAGGGTAAAGAAAATCAATAATCCCAAGGCAAAAGGTTTCTTGGTAACAAACAGACGTCAGTTTTATCTGATACGGTGAAATATAAGCTCCAAGAATTGTTGTTTTAAACGGTCTATAATTAAGAACACCTGCATTTTTAAAAGGTTACATTCTTCAAAATTATCAGCATAATAAAGCAGGTCTTCATAGAAAATAGTGTTCAACCGTCAGTTGCTTCGAATAACAAGCTAACAAAGTTCTTAAAGAGCAGGGGAGACGCACGATCGGTAATATGCTACAGATAGAGACGGATATAAAAGCAGTGGTATTCGAAACGCACGTACTAATCCACGTGGGGTGATGAGAAGCAAGGCGCTTGGCGAATATTGGAGTTATCATCTATGAATATGTGGAGTATCAAAGCGCATAGTCACGAAGCCAAGGGGTTCTGGTGAGCATCGTCAAAGGGATGGAGGCCTGAAGCATTCTCCAGGTAACTTATTTGAAATTTCTGTTATCTGATAAACTTTTGTATTATTTGGTGATGTGTGAGTGAATATTGGGGTTATTTATGGTTATATAACGTATCGGAAAAGATACGTGTGCTGGACAATTATTGGGGTTATTTAAAATATTGAAAAAGGGTGTATGTAAAACTTACTAAATTTTATTATGAATATAAATTGGATTGTTAAGAGTAAACGGGTCTATTAATTTTGTATTAATTTATGCAAGGTAAAAGGCATACATTAATAAACTGGGTTATTATGAGCTCACCATACTCCAGTGTACAATAAATTTAGGGTATTATTTGGGGCCCATCTACTCATATTGTATTAAATGTGTTTGCAAATAATAATTTAAAACAAGGACTTTAAAACATATCACTTATTGAGTTGTAATTAGTGTACCAAACTGTTTATACCTGTGAATAATTTGTCTGTAAATAGCGGTAAATAAAAGATTGTATGATTGTGGTATTATTTGGTGATTTTATTGAATGGTGTGCGAGTAGGAATGAAGAATGATTGTAAATTTAGGTATCCGAAAAGAGGCACAGCTGAGATAGCCAGGGAAGCTGCTGAAGATTCTTGAAGCAGAGAAAAGTAACGAGTAAGAAAGTTTTTTTTTTGAAAATTTTTATTTTTGAAAAGTATTTGATGACACACTCGATTCTAAAACTTTAATCCACGGATCCACAGCACTCTTATGGCGCTCAATTCGTGGGACTTGAATGGTTTTTAGAGAGATCCAGAGACTGTCCCCAAGATCCACAGCACTCTTAATATATATATATATATATATATATATATATATATATATATATATATTGACGGAGCACCATTTTCATAATATAAGTATTATAAACATAACATGTACAAGTTACATATAAACAAAAAAAGAAAAGAAAATAATATGAGTTAAAATAGAAAGCTAACATAAATATAAGACAATTATAAATATAGAACAATTAAGTCTTTTAACAAAAGGTGTTTCTTATTCAATCTTAGTTCAAGTATTTTCAAATAGTGATAGAGAGAACTCTTTAACTTTGCTTGAAATAACTGCTGTGAAAGCTAGAAAAAGTTCAATCTGCATGTATTACCCAATATGGCCATCCTACTAAAAGGACTGTTGCAGATATAATTAGTTGTATGGAAAGGTATAGATTATTGATTCTAATCTCTCTATTACCAATATTAAAATCAATCTTTAGGAGAATTTCACTACAGTCTATCAATCCATTGATAATTTTGCAAAGACAACAGACATCGCGATACTTCCTTCTACTATCGAGATACTCAATATTACAAATATTCAAGAGAAAATTCATTCCAAAATTTGTATGATTAATGTCCCACTTGTAGCTACAAATATTAGGAACTTCCTTTGTATTTTCTCAATTCTGCTCTTGTAAATGTAGTAGTATGGAGATCAAATAGCAGAGGCATATTCGAGTATGGATCTTACAAGACAACAGTAGATAGCTTCTTTGCTTTTTATACTATTAATTTCCTCAAGGCTTTGAGTTAAAAAGTAAGCACCTTAATAGCCCCGTTACATATGTTCTCAATATGTAAGTTAAAGGTTAATTTAGTGTCAAATAAGATGCCAAGATCAACTACATTGGTGATACATTTAAAAGGAATGTTGTCCAAGATATAGACTTAATTTTGCATTTATAAAGATTTAATTTCATAACATTCAAGTTGCATCGTTGAAATAAACTATTAATATCATTTTGAAGTAAAACTCAATCTTCTGGTTTGGTAATAACAAGATACAATTTTAAGTCATCAGCAAATAATAAAGGTTGGCAAAATTTATTATATGTAATGTCGTTGATAAAGCAATTAAAGAATAAAGGTGCAAGATGGGCGCCCTGCGGTATTCCTGAGGTAATTTCAATAGAGTGTAAGTAATCATGAATTTTTACTATTTGCTTTCTATTATATAAATAATCTTAAAGCCACTGCAATAACAGGCCATCTATACCAATCATGAAAGTTTTTCTACTAATATGTTGTGATTAACTGTGTCGAGGGCTTTGGCAAAGTTAGTATATAAGAAATTAACCTAATAGCCATTTTTCAAATCCTCTTATAAATCCATGTTGCATTGGAATAAAAAAGTGTTTGAGATTTGAATGTTGTTTAGTGAAAATATTGTCCACTATTTTAGGAATTTGAGAGATCAAAGATATTGGACAGTAGTTTTTTATAAACGAACGCTCACTATTTTTAAATATATAAATAAGGTCTTCCAATGTCTGGATATATTCCTTGGCTGAACAATAGATTAAACAGCAAATATAATGCTTTATGATATCAAATATATTCTGCGTGGCGTAAAATATGCCATAGTTATGTCAGAAGTTAGAAGAATAAAACGATTACAATGCTAACAAGTCAGAAAATCCCAGAGCTACATTAAAAAAGATTTTGTCGAATAATATACAAACAGAGGTTATGTTACAGACATTGAAAGCTTGGGCACGATGGTCAAAAAGCAGATGTTTTGTTCATATTTTAATAGATACCGGTTCGCAAAGGTTATATGTGACCCATAAGCTAGTTCATGAACTTGCATATTTATCATTGGACCAAGAACGCATTATATACACAATGTTTGGTGGGACTGAATTAGAACCTGTTTCTCATCATAGATACCAAGTGAGACTTAAAAATATTTTCACCGATTTAATCGTGTAATTTTTGAAGTTCTAGATCAACATATAATTTGTGGTTCCATATCACCTGTTTACGAAGGTCCTTGGGTAAATGATCTTTCTGCTAAAGGAGCGATGATCAAAATGGGTCTATCAAAAGTGTTAATTGGGGCTGATGTGGTTGGAAAATTGTTTACTGGTCATTGCTATGCTCTAAGTTCTGGTTTGGTTGCAACTGAAGCAATGCTAGGCTGGTCTACAATGGAGAAAATAATGTTGGGAACTTCTATAAGTAGTGCGAGTATGACTGCTACCATGTTATTTGGTAAAAAAGCTCAAATTACTGATCTGTGGATGCTTGATGTGTTTGGTATTCAGGAGCCCATTGAAAATATGAATAAGATAGGGTTAGAAACAGCTACACAAAGACATTTTAATCAGACAGGAAGAGATCAAGAACGTAGATATACTGTCTAGCTGCCTTAGTTGGAAGATTAAGCTGCGTTGCAAAGTAATTACACGATAGGTCGTAAGAGATTAGAAACGAATTTTGCCAAAATTGAAGAAAGATAAGTTGTATGAAAAATAGAAGAATGTTTTGGAAGAATTATAGGAAAAAAACGCTATAGAAATGTTAGAGACTAGTAATGAAAATAAAGATCACTATTTGTCACATAGAGCTGTTATAAAAACAAATAGTTCAGCACCAGTTTAACAAGATTTCGATGCTCTAGTTACAACAAAATGGTCTTCTCTTAATAGTTGCTTAGAAAGGGGCTCTAATTTTATAGAGCTGATACTCTCGATACTGTTGGGCTTTAGATTAGAAAAGATAGGTGTTAGCGGCAACATCAGTAAAGCTTTCCTTCAAATAAGCTTTCAAGAAAAAGATAGAAATTACTCTAGGTTTTTATGGCAAGATGTAATTGGCAATGTTAAAACATTTCGTCACTGCCATGTTGTTTTCGTTGTATCCTATAGCCCCATTCTTGTTAGCAACAGTAATTAAGCAGCTTTTGTATACCCAACTACAAAACATATAATTTGGAAAAATCTAAAATTTATCGAGTTGCTTTTAAAAGGTTTCTACATAGAAAACTGTTTGGCCAGCATTAATAAGTAGAAAACGGTAAACCAATTTATTAATGAGCCCGTTGAAATTTTCCATTGCAAAATTTGATTTAAGATGGTGGGAATACACTGATCCAGACATGCTGAAAGAAACAGAACCTACTTCCGTTTGTGGTTTAATCTGGTAAGGACAGATACTCTGGGTCTTGTTGCAATCTGTTTTAGAGCTTTTTTCTGGTAGTTATTACAAAACAAACAATTTTGACCATTGCTCATCAGTTGTTCGTTCTGATTGATTATATGTGTCCAACTATTTTGTTTCTTAAGATTTTATTGCAAGAAACGTGGACAAGTAAAATCAGGTGGGATATTGAAGTCAACGATTATATTAAAAGCAGGTTTCTTGAAATGGTGTGAGTGCAGTACTGTTAAAAAGGGATAATGATTCGAGCTTTTAAATTATAATGGAAAGTGATTAAAATTCTTGTGCAAATTGTGAGAATTACTTGGATAACCAAGATTTAAGTGTGATTGTTGCTTCAGATCAGTTCAAAGGCTTGTGCTGATATCGCTCCTTCTGAGCTGAAATATGTGGTTTTCCAGAAGCATGATCTATGGTACCTACACAATATTTGCACTGAATTCATGAGAAAACTCCCATCACTTTTTTCTAAAGACGATTCGTTGATCTCATCCTTAAATGAATTATTGGACAAACCTGCTACCCTAGTCAACACTTTAAATCATAGTCCTTTGTACTCAGATGCAGTAAAACGTAAGTTCGAGAAAGTAATAGTTATTAAACCTCATAATGTACAAGAAGGTCTAAAGACAAAAAATATAAAGAATGCTGTTAATCCAGCAATAATTGGCATTAATATATCAAAAATAAAACAGGTATCTAGAAAGGTCATGATAATAGGATGCGAAAACCAGAAGGAACGGGATAGGTTGCATACAAAAACGGTTGTAACAATGCACGATAAATACAATGTGGAAATCCCTAAGTTAAGGTGGTCAAGAATTAGGATTGGTACAATAAGTAACAATGATGTGGACAAAGTAGATACAATAATTGACAGGCTAGTGGCATAAAACAAGTTGGAAAGCTTATCAACTAGGTTTTACATGAAGCTTATTAAGATCATGAATAAAAACTACAATTACTCAACTCATATACTGGAGCTGGATACTACCACACATAGTATCATTATGAACAAAAATAAATAACCTTAGATTGGTTTCGCGCAAATGCGTACAATCATGGTTATCCTGCAATGTTTCAAATGCCAGGGTTTTCAACATCTAGCCATAAATTGCACCAAAGAAGTGATATGTGTCAACTGCTCCAGAGAGCAGCACCAAAAAGACTGCACGTTATCCATCTTCGAATGTATAAGCTGCTTCAATGCTAATGCCACTTCAGGGTTAAATCTCAATACTTTTCACACCTCTAAAGACAAACTGTCCGTATCTCAGCAGACAGCTAAAACTACACCAATCACATATTAACTATGGAAATATATAGCAACCAAAGAATCTAAAAAGTTACACATTTTTAAATAGGTCATATCAACAACAAGTCTCTAAATAAGTGCTTTGACCAGTGTGTCAATATCTTTAAAGATTAGAACTTGGGATATAATTGCGATATCGTATTCTTATTATGATAGTACGATACAGCATTGTTGGAGCTGACCGGAATAGTCACAGTGGGGAATTTGTGTTTTTACATTAGAAATAGCATCAAATATACTGTTGTCACCTATCAATTACTTTATTATGAACTTGAGCAACTATGGTTAAAATTAATGTAAACAGACTTAGTCTAGCTATTGGTGCAATATATAGACCACCTTTAACTAGTATAAATTGTTTTGTGGACTTGGAAACTGTATTATCGAGCAAGTGCTAAGATTCAAATGACATAATTCTAGTTGGAGATTTCAATATTGATTTTATAAAGTCCACATCCTGCACGTTTCGTTTAAAATCTATCTTCAATACTTATGGACTCGTACAACATATATGTGAACCCACTCGTATGACGGAGTCTTCCATGACAATTATTGATATTATTTGTTGTCCTAAAAATCTTAGTTTTAACAAGTGTACAACTATAGATTTTGGTAATTTAACTAACCATAGAATGATGATGGCTAACTTTAAATTTAACCTTCCAACTGTTACACTTAAAGGTATCAGATACCATAATTATAAGTACATCGATGCAGAACAATTCATAGCTGATGCAACCAATATACCATGGTTTACTGTTAAAAGCATATCAAACATAAATGACAAAATTGTTTGTCTGAATGCTCTTATCTTGAACTTATTTCATAAACATGCCCCAGTTGTAACGAATTGCTTTAAATAAAACAAAGCACCTTATATTACTGATAATGTCAGGTTTATGATATCTTTGAGAAATCAGGCCTATAGCTAGTTTATTAGATCAAAACTTAATAGTGATTACATACGTTACAAGGAGCTAAGAAACTGCAACTCAGTCAATTAGATGAGAGAAAATTGCATATTTTGAATACCAGCTTAAACTGCACAAGCACAATAGTAAAAAGTTGTGGAAAGAGTTCGAAAGAAATAATGTTCATTCACAACCCCATAATGAAATTGGTATTAAATTGCAAGATCCTGAAAAAATTAATAAGCATTTTACCAAATCATTTGCTTACCCACACGTGACTGATAGGACAATTGCTGAATGCAAGCTATCTTGGTAGTGCTAGTTTCTCGATTGGTAAAGTTAGTTCCTCTGAAGTTCTAAAGATTATAAAATCTATGAAGTCGGAAGCATATGTTGTAGACAACATCAATTTAAAAATACTAAAATTACTATTACCATCATGTTTGAATATCACTATGCATATCACTAACTCTTTTACTGCTAGCGCTGTATTCCCTAAACTATGGAAGATATCAATAGTGATTCCTTTGGTGAAAGTACCAGTAGTTAAACAACTTACTGATTTTCATCCTATTAACTTACTTCTGACTATTTCTAAAATCATTGAAAGTGATACACAGCCAACTTTCCAACAATATTGAGATTAGTAATATTCTACCCTTAGAGAAATCAGGTTTTAGAATGAAACATAGTACCGCCACGTTTGACTAAGATCACCAATGACTTTGCAAGCAGCATAGCTAAATCTGAAATAATATACCTATGCCTATTGGACTTCAGTAAAGCTTTTGATATCATTAATCATGATCTCCTTATAGCAAAACTTAAGTTCTATGGTTGCGATGAGAGGCCATTCTAGGGTTTGGTTATTATCTTATGGGAAGGAGTCAATCTGTCAAGTTAGATCAATCATATTCTACATTCCTTTGTAACAGCCATGGAGTTCCACAGGGCAATATTGTAGGCCCCTTGCTTTTCACTATCTTCACTGTTGATTTGCCTTCTGTTCTTACAAATGAATGCAAAATTCAAATGTATGCTGACGATACACAGCTTGTCATATAGACCAATATTGTCCAACAACACCATTTCAAAGATGAACCTTAATCTAAACAATGTCTACAAATGGTCTGATACTTAATTCTAACAAGAATGTTGCTCTGTGCATTGGTACACAATCAAGCTGTGCTACTGCTAAAGTGTTACTCTAATCAACTGATGATTAATGGTACAGTCTTAACCATCAGCATACTAAACACTGGTTTATAATGTTTTTAATTAAAACGTTGCCCGATGGAATCCAAAATTTTTCTCTACTTGAGAAGAAAACTTGTTGTGGGCCTGCATAAAATAACCATACATGTTCATGTTTCAAAATTAGCTTTGATAAAACGTGATTCTTGGAAAGTAGTGCAGGGTGCTTTTCATCAAAGTCATAATCAGATAAAGATAGTCTTCCACCTACCCGGAGAATTTGATGATTATCCAAGAAGGGACTTAAACGAATCAAGTTGCTATTTGTTAATGCTTGTATTTCTGATGCAAAATGTTGTTTCTGCAAAATTTTATGAGATAGTGAAATGACCTTTCGTATTCATAAGCACAGATTGGACCAGAAGGTTTGCTGTCGTAATTACGGTTTGAACATATATCTTTGAAATGTAAGATATATGCTGTAGTTCGAATTAATTTGTTTAACGTGGAAAACCGTGCAAATGAATATTCCATATTACCGTTATGTGATGATTGCTACGATGTTAGCTTTTCGAATTTCAGGTATCTCACTCAAAGCTATCATCTCAAATTATTGTTAGAAAATTGTTTTATTGCAAAGCTACAGGGGACCTTTCCACCAGGTTGAGTAATTTAATAATTGTTTCAAAGTGGCCCCTCGACCGATGACATCGGCTGGATTTTCTTTAGTATTGACATAGTACCAATTCTTCAAGTCTGATAAAACCTGAATTTTTCTACTCGATTTTGAACAAACTGTCAATAAATGTGCTTTGGTGTTGATCCAGTGCAGCACAACTTGCGAATCCGACCAATAAAAATACTTTACTGGCCTGTTCAGAGTTTTTGAACTTTATTAATTAATTCAGCTAACCTCAAAGCAGCACATAACTCAAGCCTTAGTATTGTGATTGATTTTAAAGGACAAACTCGAGATTTGGCGCACATTAAATTAACGGATGCACCTTCAAATTCATTGAAAAACCTCATATAAACATATGCTCCATATGTATATTTAGAAGCATCACAAAATCCATGGATTTCTATGACTGTTGCATCCTTTATTATGACACGTCGAAGAAACTTAATGTCTTGAATTGTATCAAAAGATGTTAGACATTTTTTCCACTGATCAATAATAGATATTGGAGGTGATTCGCCCCATTGAAGACCTTGTACCCATATTTGTTGCATGATCATTTTTGGTATCACTGTTATTGGAGCAATTAATCCTAACGAATCAAAAATTTTTGCGGCGTGTGATAGAACAGATCTTTTTGTGATTGAGTTAGTATTTTCATCAACTGGTGTTGATTTATAAAAGAATGCATCATTCTGAATATTCCAACCGATTCCGAGTGCTGTGGTTTGTTCAGAAGATCCCAATGATAATGCATCACAATTGCTGATGAACTCAAGACTGCCAATGCCACCTTTTAGTCATTGGACTTAAATCTTTGTAATTCAAACTCGCCTAAATTTAGTATAGCAACTACATTTTTGCATACATTAGTAAGTCTTTGAGGGTTTTCATGACTTGTTAATAAACCTTCGACATGGAAGTGATTTCAAATAATACTGCACTCCTCTGGAAACTTGCGCTCATTGTCAGCAGCCAACTGAAAAGACACCTGATTGCTAAATACGGTGCACTGGCAGTACCATACGTGACTGTGTTTAATTCATAAGTATTTATTTTTTTGGGAAGTATCACTCCTCCATAATATATGTTGGTATTTGCGATCATCAGGATGAATTAAAACTTGCCGGTACATTTGTTTAATATCAGCTGCCAAACATACTGATGTATTCGAAATTGAAACATAATTGTAAAAAGATCCTGTTGAATTGTAGAACCTACCAATTGAGTTTCATTTAAAGATACTTCTGAACTTGATTTCGCAAAACCATCGAAAACAAGGTATAAACGAGCGCTTATACTATTTTCACAAACTACTCCATGTGGTAATAAAAATTATTGAGCATTCATTGAATCTGAGACTAAGAACATAAGTCCTTTTTTATATAGTCGTTTATGAAATCTTTGTACATTGAACGAAATTGAGGATCCTGTGCAAACTTACGTTCTACATACATTGTACGTTGTTTAGCAGTAGCGGTGGAATTACCTAGTTTACTCTTGGCCTCATTGAATGGAATCCTAACTAGGAACCTTCCATACTTGTTTCGTGATTGCGTTTTTGCAGAATGATTCTCACTCTTCAAAACGGGTTTGACAATTTGGTCGATTAGAAAATTGTTCTAGCCCCCAGAATTTTTGAAGATCAAAGTTGGTTGGATCTACGTTTGCAAAGTTGCAATGAATACTAGTCCCTTTTAGTGGTACAGTTCCTGAAATTACCCAACCTAACATTGTATTTTCAAGCGTGGGTTTTCCCTTTCCTAATTTCACCATACCATTAATTAATAAATTCCAGAAAATAGATGCACTGATTAATAAATCGATACCTTGAGGTTTGTAAAATTCGGGATCCGCTAGTTTTAATTGATCGGAGAAATAGATGGATTGATAGGAATGCTCAGTATGTTATAGCAGGAATAATTAATTATTGTAAGTTAATGTTGAAATTACCAACCATTGAAAATATTGTGATTTCACAAGATGTGATTGATGTTGATGTGGAGTTGATGCCTGTAAGTGAAATGTTTACGTTTTCTATTGTGACCCCTAGCTCAGACACTAATTGCTTACTTATAAAATTCGATTGGGAACCTGAATCCAATAATGCTTGCTGCATGACTTGCAGTGCTTGTTGAAGCTCGTGAGTCCTGCACTTTGAACTCCGATTGAGTTTCAACTTTTGTTTGAGGAAATCCGTTGTGCAATAAAGTATTATGTTTAGATTTATATTCGTTGCAGTGACCACTATTGCAAGATTTATAATCATAATTTCCCTTTAAGCAATTTAAGCAAAGTAATAATTGTTTTATTCGATCAACTCGTTTGATGGGAGTTAGCTTGAAAAAGTCAGCACACGAATAAATTGAATGTGCACCTTTGCACTGATAACAACTCAATTTGCTGACTGCTGTTAAAATACGCCTTTTATCGCTTTGTTTAACTACACGTTTGTTGTCTATGCTCAATTCGTTTCAACTGTCTAATTGCTCAAGAAAACTGGCTTTGAATTGCAAAAAACTAAAGCAACTCATTCGTAGTTGGTTGTGCTGTGGAATCAGTGATTTTTTTTGCACAGTTTTCCCTCCCATTCCTTTGCAGAGCGCTTGTCTAGTTTTTCGGCAATTGTTACAAGCAAAATAGTAGTCCAGTTATTGACTGGCTGATTTAGTGACTCTAAAGCTAATAAATGATTATTTATGATATCAACAAATCCTTATTTCGTATCCGCTTGCTTTGGTTAAAGATGGAAGTGATAAAATTGATATGATGTGGTTCCAAATTAAGGATCATAAATTGTCATACCTTTGGCATAATTGTAACCAGGCTTTTTCATAACCTTCAATTGAAAATTCTAGTAAACAAATGCAATTGATTGCCATATTCGATAAATATGAGCAGAGATAGTGAAACTTTCTATAGCTGAGATGTCTTTGTGTGAATCAGAGAAGAAAACGTGTTCCGGAATTCTAACCACAAATTGTGATTTTCTGCAAATGATGCAAGTTGAATTTGAGGTAGCCTTACTGCGTCATTGGTTGCAATTTTTGGATAGACCTTTTCCTTTGATAAATTACCTACTGTATGTTGAGACAGATTGTTAACATCTTGGCTAATCAACCCGTTTGCCTTGACTAAGACTTTGAAGTATGATGTTTCAAACCCTTGTCTTTCGGCGTACTGATTTTCTAAATCATTTTCATCAACAATCAGCTCAATGTTTGATTGAACATCTTCGAAATCGGTAGATGCTCTAATTTGGCAATTCGTAATTTTAAATCAAGCACCTTCGTATAGTCTTTTAAAGAATCAAATAAATTTACAAACAAAACAAAATTCGTAAACTTGAGTCTTAAATTGCCGCGTTTGCATATTAAAACTTTTATCTCTGCCATTGTTTGGAATGTAGTGTGATTGATCAGTGTTTGACAATCACTGACAAATAATGATTTTTGTGCAAATTGTAAGCAATGGTTTTACTACGACACGCCTATAGTGACAAACTGTATCCAGTGCCTTAATAATAAGTGTTTTATATTATTGCTGTTAAGGAATTCTGGTGTTTTTTTTGTAGCGAAATACACGAAATTGAAATTTCCAAGTTTGAATTGTCAGATTTAAGTAGTAGTTACTTACAAATTGAAACGACTTACCATTTTTTATGCATCACATATTAATTAAAGAAATAAAAATCGGTGCCTCTGAATTGCTTGAGTTATCAGTACTATCCTCCTGCTGACAAGATAGTGTTGTTGGTCGTCTTCTGATTTCTTATGTATTGATAGTGTAATAAATGATTTTGCTTCTTTGATTGACTACTTCTTGCGTATTGTGGATTGAATATTTCCAATAAAATGTAACGAGATTGCTCGAAAAGTATGTAAAATGCGGCTATAAATGCTCTGACATAATACGTAATAATTCGGATCTCGGCTCAAGCAACCATAAAGATGTATTGTTTATTGGTAATTTTGCATGAATATTGAAATAATAAGCAGACTGTAAACACTTAATCGATACTAGTTCAGTTTATTTGAATTATTTTACAATACGTGTGCATGTCATATTAAACTTTTACATACTACTTGACATTAGTTATATTGCTACTCTGATCCTAAACATTTAATGTATTAATGACGTTCACTAGCTGTTGTGCTGCCATAAAGCAAAGAGATATACACTATAAAAAATGCCTCGAGACTACTACAACAAAGAATAAATTGTACAGGGGTGTTTACCAAACGACTTGCTGAGGTTCAAGTTTGGGAAGGTCCGGAATAACCAAATTCAACATTTTCTTGTGATGAAAGCAAAATCAACCAAGAGAAGATAAAAAATGTTAGTTCAAGATGAAAAATTAGATGATTAGTATTATATTTTTCAAAATTTAACCAGCTGTCGTATGATGGGGTGAATTCGAAGATTTATTTATAATTGTCAGCACAACAGTAAAGAACGGAACTGAAGTACAAAGAAATGCAAGATGCTTATAAATGCGTAATAAAATTTATACAGAAGGAATCGTTTCAAGGCATCAAAGGTAGGTTTATAGACTCTTTGATACCTTTAGCTGATGAAGTGGGTATATTACAAGTAACGACCAACTTTCTAAGAGAAACAATTCCCCTAAATTTAAATGTTCTACACTAATACATAGTAATCATCCTGTTGTGAGAAGAATAATCTTCAAAAAGCATAGGATACCTCTTCATGCAGGAGTACAAATGATCCTAAGCATTTTATGACAACAGTACTGGTTAATCAAAGTAAGAAAATCAGAGATGTTCTAAAGGGATGTGTAGTATATTACAGATACTCTTAAAAACAATGACAGTTTCGTTAGTTCAAAATAGAGTGTATGATACTGCAGTCTTCGAGATTACCAGATTGGATATGGTCGGGCCCGTTGTTATTCATGAGAGGTATAAAGCGTGGATGTATCTTCGCATGTACTATTCTTCTTACTGTGCATTTAGAATTGGTGGAATCAATGACTAGTTGCAATTGTATGCAAGCTCTTAGATGCTTGTTTTCCAAAAAAAAATTTACACCTTCTGTCATTTATAGTGACAATAGAATTAACTTTAAAGATACTGAGAATGAGTTTGAAAAACTGGATTGGTAAGAAGTTTTGACTAAATGTTTTTCTTGGTGTAGAGAGTGGACGTTCAACCCAGATTTTGCTCCGTGGTGGGAAGGATGGTAGAAAAGTATCATTGGAATAAAGCAACTACTTGGAACAACATTGGGACAAGCGTCACTGACGTATGAAGAACTTCAAACTGCTTTGTGTGATTGTGAGGTCTTAATAAACTCAAGACCTATTATTTATGTATTAGATAATGATGACATGATATCTATAACACCAGCTTGTTTTTTACAAGACATCAAGAATAGCAACGTTCTTGATTGTGATGCTGTAGATGCTCAAGCAACACGAAGGTTGCTTCGCTATTGACAAAGAGTTAGTTTAGCATTAAGGTGGCGATTTCGAAACAAGTACCTAGGACAGTTGCAGCAACATAGCAAAAGACGTAAAACAAGATATACTGTAAAAGTTGGCAATGTGGTAATGATCGCAATCTATAATCGTTTGATTAGACGCTGGTCATTATACAACAGCTAATAGTAGGTACAGATGGCAAAATTAAATTGGTCAGAATAAATATGGCATCTGGAACGATGATAAGACCAATACAACACATGTTTTTTTAGAAATTACAACGTGGGAAGGCAAACATTTTTTGAAAATACTAAAGAAGGAACTTAAGAAAAAACAGTAAGGAAGATTCTGAAAAAGATATAGTCCAAGAAAACGTTGACGCGATTGAAGAAAAAATTTTTTATGAAGAAAAGAAGAGAAACGAAAAAGTCTATAAAATATACTTCATGAATTGTATTTTATTTGGCAAGTCGTCATTTTGACAAAAGGACTTTGTAGGGAGTAATACGAAAAACACTTGTTCACTTTGTAATTTTTATTTAAAAAGGAAGCTAGCGAGTTTATGTATTGTCACGTTTGTTTTTTGCAGTCTGTTTTGTAGTTTTGAGTTTAATAAACATGTTTATTTACATCATCAATCATTTCTTCCACTAATAAATTGAAGGCAACGTACGTCTATTTCCAACATCCACCATAATTGTAGGTTATAGTAGTTAATTTGTTAGATATAAAACATTGGACATTGAAATTTATATTAAAAAGATTGAGGACTTGAGTAAATTACTATACTTGGTTATTTGAAGATTACGATAAATCAAAATTGAGTTTATTTATGTAATTTAAAATTTTGCATATATCCATTTACAGAGATGTTATGACAATTCAAAATTGAGGTTATTTATATAATTTACTGATATGTGTATACCTGTTTAGAGATACAGTTATGACGATTGTAGTAAAGTAGAATTAGGTGATGCAGTGAAAAGAAAGTTATTTTCTTTATTTAGTGTATGGGTTAGATTGGTTGCAAAAAAATTTTTATTCCATCAGGAGGTTGACATAATCAGGATCCACTAGGAAAACTCGTCCTCCAGAGGATCATACCCTAGATAAGACGAGTTGGAGGTCCATAAATTAGTAGAGTACCAATAATCTCTTCAAGGTAAGTGTTTATGGTCACGTAGCTTGATAATTTCAACTGCCCCGTACATTTTGCAAGTTACCTATTTGTTTATATTGGGACCCACTTCCGCATAACAGTGCACCATTAATGTGTTATAATATTCCTGTCACTTTTGGGCATTTCAAAATTTAACAGTCTAGCGATTCTATCACATGTAACAATGTAAAGATCGAGAAAAAGCCAGGAATGAGACCAAATTGTTGTTTATCACTATTAACTTACAACAAACCATGCCCTTATCGAAACTAACAAATTTGAATGCTTTCTAACTCAGGTAAATGTGGTTCTATAATCCTTGCATTCACTCATTGTTAACAAATGGAGAGAAAACGTTTTTCTTCAACCGGACGGAAGATATGGCAAACCAAGGTAGCCCGGAAGTAATTATAGTCAAAACCATTTAAGCTGACCTATGACTCACTGCGGTATATTATTAGAAATGATAATGAAAACTGCATTGTCAGTATATGTAACTACTCTGCCCTAAAACAGGATGGATAAAAAAAAATACGTCTTTTAAAGATTGGTATGGCAGCATCAAAACATATGTCTATTATAACTAATATTTATGTATTGTTATAACCTATAAATAATTTTAGTTTCCTGTCTCTTTTTGTTGTCTTTTAACGTAGTTGTTGCCTTTTTGTTGTATTTACGTTTTTACATTTAGCTCAAATCGCAAATATAAAAGTTTTTTCAAAACTAAAAGGATTTCTTACACATTATAAAAGGTATATACAGCCATCCTATAACAACACTATATACTATCACCTCTTTGATTTTTAGTTGTTCAAAATGCTTCGAAACAAACATCTCAAGCCCCAAACACACCAGGTGATTTTGAACGTCATGGATTATTTTGAAAGAGAGTGTGATAATGAAGGTGCTTTAGTTCCGTTTGGAAAGGTTATGCAGGTACAAAAATAAATACATTTAATCCTCCAAATCAATTAATTATTTCTTCAGCAAACCTCTGAAGCATGTGATGTTAGCCTTAGTACTTTAACTAGGATTAAAAGGAGGCTCACCAGCTGTAAAGGAAAATTTTCCAATTCATTCGACGTGCAGGAAACGCAACCGAACAAAAAGCAAATCTTGCAATTTTGAAAATTTTATAAAAGATGCAGTTAAACGTAAAATTTATGAAATGCACTCGAGAAGTAATATGAAAATTAATTGTAATTAGTAACTAATTTTTATATTTTTAGGACTTCATGTAACTGCAAAAACACTCCAAAAAGAGTTTGTTACTGCCGGCATATATAATTTCAAAGAAAACTAGCTTAAGAAGACTTTTACCTACCAAAGGATTTTTTTATAAAGTAGATGATGAAAGACGAAGATTGTTCGAGAAATAACATATAGCTGCTGCACAAATAAAATTCTTAAGGGACTACCATTCCAATAAGGAAACGCAACTATATGAACCTGTTTTTCTTGACGAGACTTGGCTTTTTAGTAGGGGATCTGCCAAAAAGAATTGGCATGATAATTGTCACAAAAGCATCAAGAAGAAGCTATTTGGGACAGGAAAACAGTTAGTTGTTAATTTGTTACTGTCACTTTGAAATATATACTTACCAAATGTTGTTTAAATTTATTGTGATACATGCTGAAAATAAAAATGGTTTCATACATAATGCATCTCTTTTGTTTTCTTCAAAATCACAATGTGCAGATTATCATGCTGATATGAACACAGAAATGTTTACAAAATGGTTCCAAGAAAGTTTATTACCAAATTTAAGCGGTCTAAGTTTAATCGTGCTAGATAATGCTTCATATCATTCGCAATTAGTCGAAAAGGTTCCTAACACTTCTTCAAATAAAGAGGAATTAATTAATTATTTGCTTCGACATAACATATTTGCCGACACTTCAATGTTAAAAAGAGAATTACTTACATTAGTAAAGGAAAATGTTCAACAACAAATATACATACTTGATGAACTTGCAGCACAAAGTGGCCATAAAGTATTAAGGCTCCCTCCATACCATTGCCGATTTAATCCAATAGAATTAATTTGGGGTAATTGCAAAGGCTATTACAACAAAAATATTGGAAGATTTAATGAACAATTCAATGACGAGCACATACAATTAATATGGCATGAAGCACTTGGAAGATTAGATGGCAAATATTAGCAAAAATGCATTCACCATTCAGAAAAATGTATAATGGAATGGTGGCAAATTTAAAAAAACGTTGATGTGGTACCGCCCCTTATTATTAACTTCGAGAATTCAAGCAGCAATGACTTTTATGAAGATGATTCAATTTTAGAATAATTGATTAATATAAAATGAGTTGGTACCCAAGATTTATACTTTGTTAATGTAGTAGAGCAATAGTACAATAAAATAATACAATACCGTTTTGTTTGTTTAATACTAAATTTGATTAAATAAAAATTAAATTATTACAAATACACTTTTATATGTACAATCATGCTTGTTGACCATTTAAAACAGGAATAATATAAAATTTTGAAACTACAATTTCCCTGATAATTGTGTGAATAACAGCTTGAATTCCAACAGTAATCATTAGTCTTCAGATACTATCAAATCAATTAGAACACACGCGTCTTTATACTTAATAACAACATAATATCTTGAAAATTCACTTTGTTTTCAAAAACGAACAATATCTGTAACACCATGCTAAATATCCAGTATCTGTTGTACATTTCTATACCAAGATTTTATCTACATTCCTGAAAATAACTTGTCCATTTCCATATTATATATTATTAATATCTTCATTTAAACATAATTCATCTAAATAAAATGTTGGTCTATTTCCTTCCAAACTTCCAATTTATCTTAAATTTTTGATTTAATCTTTATAAAAGAAAAATGTATTTTATACTTATGTTAACGCCATTGTCAATTGCATATCCAACAAACATTTCTTATAATTCGTAGAAATTAAAAGATCATTTATAAAAGCCCTGGGACATACATTCTCAGCTAGTATTTGTCATTTGTCACAATATAAACTTCATGCGCAATTTTGTATAAACAACTGAACTAATCCAGAATGCTAGAAATACGTTCTGATTGCATTGATGCATATGCTTTAACAAGACGAGTCATCGGTCAGCCTTAACTAGTTTTGACTATAGTACCCTTTGTACTTTTATAGAATTGAATAAAGAACTTATTTGCAATAAAAGGCATCTAATCAATTGGACAGACTTATGCGCTGGCCAGAACAAAAATTTCCAAATTATGTTGTTACCAGTATTTTATTCTAAAAGGTATATTTACTATAGTTCATCATAAATTCCTACCTCACTCTTATCTATATTCAGGTCATGCTTTTGGTCGTATGGGAAAGGTGTTAAGGAAATACGAAACAATATATCTGCCCAAGCAATATCAAGACAATTAGGCAATCTCCAAAAATAAATCATGTTACCGATATGAGAAAACATTTTCAAGATTTACAAAACTTACCAACTCAGCTTAATTTGTTTCAAAAAAAGGAAAGTGTCCAAAATGAGAAAGTTGCTTTTAGAGATATGGTGAAATGGATTATAGTTGATGAATTTGCATGATATTTATACAAAGAAAATTTTGATTGATCTATGCGGTTTAAAAAATTTTAATACTGAAAATCAAAAAAGGTACCCAGTAGCCAAGAACAAGTTTAAAGCTAATACATAAAAATTTGTAAATTTATCTGAAAAGGAACTTGAAAATCTGAAAGAGCAGCTCATTTTTGTCAAGAAAGAATTTCATTGTTTTTCCAAAATTCTACAAACAGAAAAACTGGTGTTGCTAATGACAAAAGAACAATATGGATTTATTTTTGTTATATGTATATGAATATCTAAAAGTATTTTAATAAAATCTTAAATGCATAACACATTCTTTCTCTTCCAATTTCTTTTTTGTTTCATATAGTAGCAAATGAAGGTGTAATGTATATTCAAAGACAAAACACAGTCTACAATTTGCAAAAAAAATCAATTTTCAATACAAGTATCACATCTGACAGTATTTGAAATGATAAGACCGTAACTTGTGGGAGATACAAGAAATAAAAAATTCACACAAACTTATTAAACCTATATTATCTCATAACACCTTCATCCGTTTGCCCCTTCAATTCATAGTAATTTATTTGTTTCATTATCTAAATGTGTCTACATGTTTGAGAATATTTTCCAGTAGGATTAGATTATTCTTTCAGCTATTGATGCAGATCAAATTTGATATAACAATGATGTATTTTGGTGAATCTATAAACTTGCAATTAACAAATGTGAACATATAGTAGTAACCCAAATGTAGTGTTTTAACTGTACTTGTAAAAAGAAACTTAGTCCAAGTAGTAATACTAGTGATATAAATCATTTTGCATTGCATAAGTAATTTACAAGCTTATTAGTTTTTATTATCACAAGATGCTTTCTTACATTAATATGCTCTGATTGAATTTGCTAGAATAGTATTGTACAATTTACTGAAGCTGTGATCATGAGTATATCTTCAGAAATCAGATTTCTACTACTACAGCTTCAAACCTGTCAGATCCACCTTTCTGATTTTATGCTTTGATAAACTCTTCTTTTCCAGCTGGAATTGTGTTAAAAAGTTCTGAAAGTAGTTGAAAGTGGGTGGTGTCCAACTAAATTACCAATTTAAACAGATATTTCCTTGCAATAATACTTTAATTCTATACATGCACTTATCCTATGTTTCCCATGAGATACGTCAGCAAGATTACCGTATTTACAATCGAGGTCAACAATAATTTTCAGGATTATAGAGTTTTAGATAAGCTACTCCACTAACCTACTGCATGAAATATCCATTTGATTTTTCATGCCGAAATTGTACATAACAAGGCCACTACACATTTCCCACAATATGTCATTAAGAAAGATAGTGACTAAAATGAATATAATAAGTATATCGCATTTGAAAAAAATAAGTTCAACGTCAATTCTCATTCTTGGAAGATAATGATTAAGCCTAAAAGTTAAATTTCTGTTTATGCTACAAGGTTCAGGTTTTAGAAAAATAACTATAACGTTTATACATTTTATTTTCTTGAATGAATGTGTGTTCATCACTAGTTGGTTGACAAATTACAAAATTAACCATAGAATACAATGTTCCAAAAAAATGCATGTGCGATGTGGTATTTCATATAATAGTGTTACGATCCATATTTTTTAAGGCAAAATATTCACCAGTACATATATTTGCAAATGTTAGATAATTTTTTATTCAACTATTTAAAATATATACCTATACCTTTGTACAATATATATGCAGTAATTTCCCATAAGGTAGATAGAGAGCACATTCAACTATCATCATTAGAGAATTACTGCATCAAACATTTGCTGGATGGTGGATTGGTAGAAACGGTCGCATGATTCTGCCCATAAAAGTCTATGTATAACCAGCATGGATTTTTATTTATGGAAATATCTTACACAAAAACCTTATTCTATCCCATTTATTAATGATTTGGATTTATCCAAACACTGAATAAGAACAGAAATAAATGTAATTCCAATATAAGCGATTTAATAACCCATTTAAGGAATTTAAACAACATTGTAAAAGATGCATTGTAGTTGATGGATACGATTCATCGGTTCATTTATTATTCATTTAACTAACTTAATTCTGTGAACTCAATTAGAAATTATGTAATAAATATTCATTGTTCAACTGGAGAATGCTGTTTTTCTTTAGCACACATTTTTAACCTAAACTAAAATGTGTACAAATAAAAACAATTCTAACAACTTTTCTTAAATAACTTATCTAAACTCGATTCATGAACACACTGTGTATAACATGCATCTGTAATCCACCAGTAGATTAGTTCATTCAAGATTAAACAGCTAGCAACTCTAGCAATGGCTTTAATGCAACCTATGTACCTAGTTTAGACTATTGTCAATTTAGGAATAAAAATTTGTTAAGTCAGTCAATACAATAAAAATGCACTACATCGTATTTATAAAGAGTATTATGTCATATAATTAAATAACTAGGAATTCATTGCTGAAATTTAGCATATCCATGCATGCACACATGCACATGTGCACACACACATGCATCTCTCTCTCTCTCCACTCATATGCACAGGCAAGCATGCCCATGCAAGCACACATTTATCCACTGCTCACCCGTCTGCCTCAATAAACAGAAAGATTTTTTTATGTTTATTCTTTTAAATGAACACGGCATTTTTGATTTGTTAGTAACCATTGGTTTCATTATATGATCGTCTGCTACTACAGAAATAGGTTGTTTCTCGCATATTCTTTTTCAAGAATAACTCAAACTTGTCAATATTGAAAACCTGGTTAGGAGTGTAAGAGCTGGCAGCCATGATTTCAGCAAATTTTGTTGGATATTGTTGAACTGCATCTGAATCACCAGATTATGTAAAGAATATCTCCATTTAAATCTTTCAAACCAATCAAGGCTTGTAGAAAAGATGGCTTCTTTTCAACTGAAGAATTGATTCTTAAGTTTCATAAATCTTTAAACCCTTGTTTGTAATGACTGATATCAATTCAAAACCACTTTTGAGGTTTGGCTTTCTAGTCATATCACTGGTGCTTTTCCATATCTTCCATTGTATTGTCTCTTACATACAAAATTATGCTCATACTAATACAAGATCTAGCTGCTACTTTTCCTAATGGAATATTCATTTTTTCTTATTGTTCATATTATGGATTCAATAATGGAGTAAAATTTAGCAACATCTGTTACTCCACTATTACATATGCAATATAATAGTTTAATGTTTGTTTCTAAAGAACTTAACTATTCATTTGTTTTTCTTTTAAATGTTTTAGCATTATAAAACTTTAAAAATTTTTTACATAAATTATAAAATGCCAGAATAATTACAATTGTTGGGAACTTACTTGCAGATATTTAAAAATATTCTGATAAGAAAATGCACAATGATGTAAAGCTTAGGTGCTAAAGTGTTACTGCACTAATTCACATAAACCATATTTGTTTAAGAATGTCTATCATGTATTTGTAAGAAACATGTGTGTGGAATACAGGTGAACACACAATCGTGTATAATAGTGTAGACAGGTTTATATTTGTTTTTTTTTCTTCAATTAATGTGAAGGTATAGTTACAGTTTTGTTGTAATAAACTATTTTGCAATAGTGAATATTTGAATATATCCTAA
The DNA here is from genome assembly GCA_036346225.1 of Platerodrilus igneus. Lineage (NCBI taxonomy): Eukaryota > Metazoa > Arthropoda > Insecta > Coleoptera > Lycidae > Platerodrilus > Platerodrilus igneus. The sequence goes on from JARFIW010001306.1 coordinate 1,234,885, forward strand.
GAGATCTCTGGGATGATACACAATTAGTGATCTGTTAAGAAGATGGTCAAACCTCATTCCACATATAATTAAAAAATCTTTAAAACAAAGATTGAAAAATCTAACAAACTCTCTGAATATATTGTGCATAAAGTACATGTTATGCTTGAAGCAATATCCTAAGAAAATATTGTCCCATGTAAATAGTGCCTCAATGTGTGCAATATGTAAATAATAGAAGGAACTTAAAAAGAAATCGCTAACTCCTTCATCTACTTTTAATATTCAATCAATGTGTGATAGTATGATTTTTTTGCCAAATTTGGCTAAAACTTCCTATGTAATATTAGAGCTGTAATTTCTGTAAAGTATAAAAATAGGTCTATGGTAGTCAAAACTGCCCTAGCAGTATTTTAAAACTTATTTATGGTTTAAGTTATTCTAAACCATCAACCTAACACTACAAACCAACTTTGAAATCAATTCTAGCACAGCGTTTAAATTCCTGTCAGTAATTATTTATTGTCCATTAATAGTTTTTATTGATAAGTATTTAGCAAATTAACTACTTTGAACCGAGATCCAAAAATAGATCCGGTAGCTATTAACATCATCTATAAATCATATGTAATAGTTAACATATCAAATTTCGTTTTTGATTGATTTAGAGAAGAGTGGCATTAATTAGTTGCTGCAGGATACTACTTTTTCTAAGCTTCCAAATAAATGTACATGACACATTTTGAAAGTCAACTTTAAATTTAATATAAAGACTCTTGACTAAAGAGTCTATCAAATGAACATCAAAAGAGCAAACATATTGAAGCTTTTGATCAAATACACAAGACCATTATCTATAATCTAACGAAATAAGAAAACAAATTATAAATTCCAAAACTAATTCAACAAAACTTTGATTAAATTATACAGAAATTCTAAAATATAAATGCACTTTATCTATATGATCGAGTAATTCATTAGATCTATACATTAAAATTATAAAAATTTCTTTTCGGTGGAAAATAGATTTTATTTATAGATGTGAATTTATACACTTTTTGAGAGTCTTCCAACTATTTATTATCAATAATATGAAGAGTAATTTTATAATTCCTTCAAACTGAATTGCTTATCACAACATATAGCCTTCACTAAATGGTTACCAACCATTTAAGAATTTATGAATATACTTACATCTTTAAATTCGAAACATTATATATTTAAAAAGTAATATATTTACTAAGTATGTATAAAATCACAGATCTGGATTTGGCGCAATTGTTAGAGTCACGGATAAACCAGATTCCTTAATGAGATGTACAACATCTCCATGACTCAAGTTCATAATATCAATATGATTAACAGCTACTATGTAATCACCAACTCCTAATTGGCCACATCTTTCAGCAGGACTATCTTCAATTAATCGTCCTAAAAACAATAATGAAAAATCAATTTTCTAGAAAAAAAGTTTTCTGTTTCCTTACCAATTGTAGAACCAACTTTATTAACAGAAGAAATAATAACAAAACCAAAGCCTTCATTTTCATTTCTAGTAACTACAACATCATATGTGTCACCTAAAGAAGTAAATGGCATATACACAGGGTACTGAAGACAACTTGGAAACATAGGTTCTCTTCTCAAAGAATAAGGCACATTTGGTGATACAAAATTTTGTCGTCTTAATATCAAATGTACTTGACCTCTAGCACCAGCAGCATTTATAAGTTGCACAACTTGTCGATGTGAAGCCTTCAACACACAGTTTCTATCAACACTCACTATTTCATCACCAGATCTTATCCTTCCATCCATATCAGCTGCACCACCATCTACAATATGTCCAACTGCAACCTAAATAAATTATATGGTTAAATTAAGAGAATACAAAAAATTTACAAAAATAGCTAGTGGAGCTTGTGAAAATTATTTACTATATGGACATATGCCAATCAATATTGAATTTAATACATACACCACAATATTAATTCACTCAAGTCATGCACTTAATAATAATAACGCTTCCATTCACCACTGTATGTACAGTGTGTCCCAAATTGGATGTATTAAATGGGTAACTTAGTTGTTATTAAAGATACAATAAAACTGTGTGCGCAGTCATGTGCCAACTTTTTGAGATCAATTCAATGGTGAAATCACAAATGAGCGATCTTCTTTTGTTTTTGAGTTATAGCCAAAAATTGATATTTTTAACAATTCTATTAATTCGTATAACTCGTTTGGTTGCAAAAATATCCAAAAATACTGTAATAGTTTTTTATACGGTTTTTTACGTAGAATACAGTGGCGTACGCAAATATTTAATATTTATAATACGTTTGAGGTTATAATATAAACTTGCATTTTTTTAAATGGAAACCACAATTGGTTGTCACTTTATTTAAAATCTCTTTTTGAGTTTATATTATAACCTCAAAAGTATTATAAATATTAAATATTTGCGTACTCACTGTATTCTACGTAAAACCGTATAAGACTTCTACAGTATTTTTGGATATTTTGCAAACAAACGGTTATGAGAATTAATAGAATTGTTAAAAATATCAATTTTGACTATAACTCGAAAACAAAAGAAGATCGCTCATTTGTGATTTCACCATTGAATTGATCTCAAAAGTTGGCACATGACTGCCACAGTTTTATTGTATCTTAATAACAACTAAGTTACCCATTTAATACATCCAATTTGGAAAGGCAAACTAACTTTTCTAATAAATACTAGAACTATAAAGTATATTTAGTAAATTTCTTTTAATTCCTTATAAAAAATTTAAAGGACTCTTTTATAGTGAAACAAAACTAGCTATATTGCTGAAAATAAAGCTTAAATAAATTTAATTTCAAGCTGAACAACAGCCAATTCCATATACACAATTATCATATACAAACATGTATACATATGCACACACCCACCCAACTGCCCATATAAGAAATCCACCTATGCAATATTCTATCTTAATATATACAGGTGAATATGCACACACATATGCATGCACACACACATGTATCATGCAGTAACACACACACATGCACGCACACATGCACACACGCACACATGCAGACACACATGCACGCACACACATACACACACATGCACAGATGTATGCACCCTCATGCATGCTGCACCCATCCACAAATGCATGCATGCATGCACATACAAACATGCACACTGTAATGCTAATTAACGTCCTAAAATAAATAAGAATTTATAAAACTTACTTTAAATTATACTCATCACAAACTACAAAAAAATTTAATAAAATTATCCAATCCTAATACGGTGACATTTTAAAACATAAAACATAAAGGTAAATACTAATCTAGAGTAATTTATATCAAACATCCTTTAAATATATGAAATTTTAAATTATGCTGGAAAGGAAATGCATCTTGGTTTTACAAAATTCCACACCGGAAGTGCTGCAATATTATGAAAATTAGGGAATATTTGTAAAAAATATGAACAAATATCAATGCAAAATTTTCCACAATAATTGAAATTTAAAATAAGATTTCGTCAAGGTTGGCAATAACAAAAACTGATTTCCTTGGTCTAACCTCATGACACATGTAGGTTAATGAAGCTACTAGTATTGTGTATGATAGAATGAGTCACATGACTAAGATTATAAATATGTGAGTCAACCCAAAAAAAAGAAAGCATGACACAATGGTCGGGTGAAGACCATACATAGACAATACAATTTAAATACATGTGATATACTAAATGATACAGTAAATAGTTCAAGTGTAGTTAAGATGAATAAGACTCGAATTATTGGAATTTCGAGCGTAGAACCTATGAATTTTAAGGCTGGGATTGCATAAGGAATGTATTAAATATTCCAGGTAATTTGAAAAAAGTAGACTTAAAGAATTTAGAATTGCGTTACCTGGATTTCGGAAGATTTAACTTATACATATTGTGAAGAAGAAACAAGAAGGTAATAATGGCAGAAACTATTCACGATGTCGAAAAGAACAAATCGTCTTTTATGGTTAGTTCACACATGCACACACACACACGCACACACAGACACACACACACAAACACACACACACACCCCACACACACACACACCATGGACACACACACGCACATGTGTGCACATGCACATACACATACATCACACACACACACACACAGACACACATCAATTCTTGCATCTTCACACATAACACTCATGCACCTACATCCACACCAAGACTTGCATGTATGCATATACACATGCACAATGTATGCCTGCATTAATTCATGTATATTGGAATGCATGCTTACATGCACATGCACATGCATACACACATACATGCATGCATGCACACAAACACACACATGCATGCATTCATGCATGCGCATACACACGTGCACGAGTTTTCGAACCAAAAAGTGAAAATTGTTGATAATTATTGATTTATATACAGTTAACCTGTATTATTTATAGATTAAACGTTGGCGCCGTGGAATACATTATGTATTAAATATATTGACCTTTTTGCTCAAAATGTATCAGTTTGTAGTGATAATATAATAAATCTTTATATGAGTTAAGTGTGTGGAATGGAAAACGTGCTCCCAAGACTGTTAAATTTTAAACAGGCACTTTAAATCTTATCTTCCTTTCAATATACCAATTCCAACATATCAATGCTTTCATTATCCAAACATGTTGAATTACTACGCATATTAAACTATACTCGTCGATCAATCGAATAACGATAGGGATAATCAGGGGTGGAGGATTCTCCTGAACACAGGAGTGTCCAAAAAATGTAAAGTCAACTGTCTTAGAAAATTCTAGGACAATGGAACAGGCAAACTACAAATTCAAAAACAAGTTTATTTTCAGATATTAAAGTCGTTCCCAAGAAAAGATCAAGCAATTGTTTCGTGCAATTGATGGTATATCAGTAAGAGAGTATGTAATTACTGTAGGTAACATATTGAAACCTAAAAACACAGTATTTGCATCTAGAACATCGAACAGCCGAATATACATTATATCTGGGAACTAAAGAATTAGTTGCATGATTTATTTCAGAACACTGTGAGTTAATGTGGGCAGCTTATGCTTTTTGTAATACAGGAATTTCACAAACTTCTTTGGCACTTTCTAAATTCTAAGCGAATTCTTTTTGTCGAAAGACGGCCAGATCATGGAACTATATTCTAACATACTACGAACTAGAGCGAAATATAAAGTTCTATGACATTTGAGGTCAGTAATCAAAGATGTACTAAACATATCAAGAAGTCTAATGTCTGTAATGATCGTTTAATTATACATGTATATGGTTCTCAAATGAAAGGTTGAAAAAAAACATTATACTCAAGTCCTTAATGGATGATACACGTGAAATTCTAGTGTTGCCAAGTGAATACTTAAATACTATTGGAGAACTTGTTACGGGCCTGTTTCACTCTACGACACCAAGGAGAGGATCAAAGTCCTCAAGCGGCCTAGCTCGAGCCGGTGAGGGGTGGGTCAGGTAAAAGTCGTAGATTGGACGTGTCAAACAGCCATAAATCGTAATCGGGTAGACTGAAATTCGGTAATGATGGCAAAATTGAGTGGGCGCCACCAGCAATATCATAAAGCCAAGTGTGTACGGGAGAATCTCGTCACTGGTCGAGAAAGCTCTCCAAAGCTCAATAATCATAACAAAATAATTCGCACTATAGAGTGATCTGACTCACCCTAACATAACTTCCTCATATAAATGAAATAATACGCATCGATAACTCAACTTAGCTCTATTAAAGTGCTTCTGAAAGAAATACATTGATTAACATATTAGCAAACCCTAGCATATTTTAGTACGCTGCAAATAAATCAGTATAATAATTCAAAATAGTAATCAATAAATACTCTTATTGTTATTAACATAAAATTAGTAATTGTGCACTAGCCATGGCTTGCTGAAAATAAATTTATAACCATGTTTATATTTGTTCAATGGGGTAGGGTTGACTGCACCTGGGGCACACGCCAGTCTTTACTAAAACATCTTTACAGGAAAACGCATAAACTAGGACGCGAAATACCACTAGTGTGGCACCTTGTGCAAACAACGCCTACTTTAATAATTTTAATATCAATTGTCGATTCACTTAATCAATATCAACGCTACAATTGTGATAATACTATTTTCTATTAAACTAACGGTATTAAGGTTTATCTTACATTTGAAATATCAAAGCTTAAAAATTCTAAAGACTAGAGTAGAAATCTTCTACACAATATATCTTTCTCTCTCTTAACGGTTACCTCAATAACTTTCGGGTTTCAAACATCTGACTACCGCACAGGTCAAAATAACGTTAAACGAAATGCACTCGTTGAGTTTTAGTAGCACTGACGTAGAAGCAAATAATAACTTGTAACGTATTTTTTTTACGTAGGTATACTTCGCTTATTAATCTAAAATAATACCACAATAATATAAAAATATAATTTGTAAATTTCCGTACAATAAAAATAATTCATAAAATTTATAATAGCATAGAGACTCCTTTGCTCTTGAGGTCTAACCTTCGTTAATAAGCTTCGTCGAGTTGTCATTTCGTGTCACTTTTCTATCGGCGTCTGAACGGGTAAGCTGCTATCAGCAAGGTAGTAAAGTCAAGATGGTGGTATTCAGGCACGTGGCCTGTAACACAGTCCGCAAGAAGTTAGAATGGATTGAATCTTCGTGTCTGAAAGTGGTTCCTAGCGGCTTTAGCGTGATGATTTTTATGTTCCACCTAGAGCAGTTCAGTTGATTCCTGCAGGCCAAAGGAGATAGAAGCTCCCCCTCATCGTTAAAACAGTTGGTATAATCAAGTAAATAAATTTTATTAATATTTTCCTCTTAGTGCAACATCTCGGAAGCAATATCTAGAAAATTTAGTTTGGGATTTGGAATACTAAATTCTATAGGATGTAATTAAGGAGAAATTGATTTCGTTAAATAATGTTTTGTTCAGAAGAATTCTCATAGTTCCAGCGATAAATTCGTCCGTATTCATGTGTTTCCTGTTTGTGTATCGCTGAACGCAGATGTTAATAGAATATCCCACAGCTGAGGTCATAGTTCGATTTTTTTGGGTCGTACTGTACTTCCACACGCGAGTGATATTTAGCATTTAATCACATTTATAATTATTTAATCGTAATACGAAAAATACAAGGTTGAAGCTTTACCTAGATTAAAGTAACTTAAAAATTATTTAGTAAAAGAAAGAATTCCGTAATAAATTTGTGGCCTTGCATAAATTTTAAAGATGGCTATGCTGTTTGCTTATCATAATTATTTCAAAAACAGATAACGTTAACTAAACTGAAAAGTTGTTAGTGGTATATGATGTCAAAAAAATATTCAGCTGTCCAAATTTAAATATCACATGTTATTTGATGCTAATCTAAAACATATTTAATAATTTTGAGGTCATGTATTTTCATTGTTAAAAAACATGATGAATTCTTTTTATATATATTAAGTAAAACTAACCATATGTTAAAAAATGCTATTTTATGAGATCCTATATAATTAAATTAAATTGTGAAGTCAATGTAGTACTACACCTGGCTGGGAATTAAAATGTGTAATATAAACGATTAAGTGAACTAAAACTTTTTAGAAAATTTATTATGAAATATTCCATTTAGAGATTTTTATGTTTTTTTTTAATACAAAACCTTATTGATTTTTTGTTCTATGAAATTAATAGTAGAAAAAGATTATATTAATACAAATCAAGGAATTTAATCAAATAGAATCCATTTTTGCATAACTCTTTTATTATTCAAAATACAAGTAAAACTTATAGGTCATTCATGAGCAGACATTGTGTCTACTGATAACAAATTATCTGGGTGTATATTTTTGGAACTTAAATTCTATTATATTATTTTTGGTAAATATTTTTAAGGACACAAACGGTGTCCATGTTGTGCATTTGTTTGATCACAGGTTAAGTCGAGACATCTGTATGACATCTGGTAAGATTTGGTAAGGTAAGTGTTTTAGAAAAGTGAAATGCAGGTTTTATTGCTATATTAGTGGTGTTGATATAAGGTTTCCGCATTCCCCTAATACAAGCACAGGTAATTTTTGTAGGTTGTTGTATTGAAAAATACGGTGGCGCTCATTTTTTATATTTTTGGTCATTTGACAACCCATTACCCAAGCTCATGATCTACCCAGAGCTAACACTCTACTAGCCGTTTATGTCTAAAGAGTTTTTCTTTTCCTCAAGTCATTTTCCATCCAACTTTACCTTGGGCTTTCATTGTTAATAAGAAATTCTCGACCTTGTGATACCAGGTAAGGGTTTAGGAAATATAAGGGTGCAATTTGTTATCTGATATGCACGAAGGTAAAAATTTTTCTTGCTTACAAACTTATGGGTCTCGAGTACATATGTGCTCGATGTTTACGTACAAAACTAGTTTTCACCCAATAAATTCTATGTTACAACGCTTACCTTACTAGATGAGTCAGGCCACCAGACAATGCAAAAAATGTCGAGCTTTACCAATGATATTAATTAACCCTCAAAACTACTCCAGTTTCAAGGTGGTGTGATAGGCATGCTTCTATGTTATTTCCAACCAAAGAGGACAATTACGGTACACGGAATACGTAATTAGGCTCTCGGCTTATCATCCAAACTGCAAATTCCCAAAATATATTGGTATCAAATATGCTCTCATACAATCGACACACAAAATTGAATGATAAAATGGACCTACAACAAAATAATTATTTCACACCGAACGAAAACACGATTAGTTCCTTGAAAGAAAACTCGGCACTTATCATTGCAATTTTCTACTAAGATAACAAACAATTAAATTATTTATAGTCTGCTGGACTATATTTGCGAACTTTGTAAATACAGAAACTCACGTAAAAACTTGATATCTTGTTAATTCCGCTACAAAAGCGTTAAATTAAGCGGTGAGAATTGTACCGCTCTTTCAACTTAACTTCGCCGAGGTTACAATCGCGAATCCCCTAGTTCTGCCAGAATAAACAGGTGCGTTAAAATCAAGGAGTGGGGTGGGAAAATACATCTCTCTATTAAATTCGAGCGTTAATATATTATTTTAAATATAGAAAATAGTCCAGGGGCAGATTCAGGGACCTTGTATATATTGTATAATGACGGGCTACTATAAAAATGAACGGAACGTTACAAACTACTATTGCTATATGACATTAATACACATTTATCAAGATTGCCGGCTTGAAGCAATTCGCAATCATAGGCTGAATCTATTTCAGCAAATATCTTAAAGTCAACAGCAAAAAGTAATTTTCTACTCAAAATAATTGTAATAATATCATTTATAAAAAGAAGAAATAGTTAAGGTCGGAATACAGACCATTGCAGTACTCCATTAAAAAGGTGATATGGTTTGAACTCAAAACCATTTACATCAACACATTGCAACTGATTTACCAAATAGGAATTAATAAATTTTAGCAAATTTTCTGATTCAATTTATGTAGCAAAATGTCATGATTTAGAAAGTCAAAAGCTTTAGTTATACCATAATGTAGTTTAATTTTAAAACACATAAATTTAGTTTATGATTAGACCCAAGAAGAAGTAAACATTTAATATTTTTATGAATGTATTAACAGTAGGTAACCACTAAGAATATTATTAATGTACAAAACTGTTGAAAAAAGTTTTAATAAAATATTTTTGGAAATTATTGATTGTATTGTGTTTGTTATTGGTAGAAAAAGATTTAAAATATTATTATTGTCCCATGGTGAACTATCATTAAGGCATATTATGTTATCATTTAATGAAGCAGCTTTAATTTCATAACGTTCTGCGACGATTTTTTTAAAAAGTTGGTGGAAAGTAATAATTTACAGTCAGTTTCATAGTCAAAATTATGTAAAGCTGAATGAAGGTTTTACGCAAAAGTAGATTTTATATCCCAATTGTTCCTGTTATGATATTGAGGTTTCAAATATTGTAAATGTTCTTTAAGTCTAGTTTTTACAGACTGCTTCGTTCTACCTAAGTAGACAGTATTGTAGTTGTTTTGTATACATGAAGTACAAATAAGTTGATATACACCACTGTGTTCAATTAGTACAGTGGAATCCTTCAAATGGCATAGTATTTTTTTGATCGAATTCAAAACAGAAAATGATATGGAAATGTCCTTATTTTTTAGAATGCTTGCGATTTTGTGTAATAAATTTCCTATAAAGGGTATGGAGTAATATCCTTTTGTGGTGATGTCATTGTTTGATACTGTAATAAGATTTGTATTGTCTTGAACTTTTTTTATCTAAAAATTTTTTATGAATGCTATATATAACATTTTGTGATGAAAGTGGTATATTTAGCAGTCTATGAATGGCACTATTGAAGAAGGATTTTTTATGTTGCATAGGATGTGCAGAATGGAATAGTATTATGTTATCTGTGTGTTGATTTTATATAAATATCAAAAGTTAATTTAGTATCTTTTAAAGTTATAAACAGATCTAGAAAAGTAAGAGTGTTGTTATCGTTTATTTCCATTGTGTATGTTATTTGTTGATGAACTGTGTTTATATAGTTGAAAAATTGATCTAAAGTTATCCTATTGCCATCAAAGACAAGAGGATATCATCAACATAGCAGTAATAGGCTATCACATTGTTTATAAAACATTGATTTTTGGAAATTATTTGCCTTTCAAAATTATCGAGAAAAACGTCTGCAAGTCAAGAATTTATGTTTTCTCCCATTGGTAAACCATTACACTGTTTATAGAATTTGTCAATGAATTGGATGAAATTTTGATCGAGGCAGATTTCAAGTAAATTATAAAACTGTTTCGGCATCTGCAATGGTGGAGTCAGTTAACAGCTGTTTAATTGTTTATATTCCAAAAAGGAGCTTGTGTGAATAAATTACATATATCAAAGCTTACTAAAAGAACGTTTGTTACACTTTGAATGTTTGTTAATTTTTGAATGAGATCTGAAGAATTTTTAATTATAAATGTGGAGTTATAATTTGGAACTTTTGGTAAATTTTTATAAAGCTATGCCGACAAGTTTTTAGGTGGAGAATTGATAAATGATACAATTGGTCAAAGTGGAACTTTTCTGTTAAACTCTTGTTCGTCATATAAGCAATTACTTTAACATGTTCTGATGATGATCATTAACTATGGAGCAGATTGTAGTGGTTCTAAAGTTATATACAATATTTAAAAGTGAATAATGTGATGTGTAACCGGATATTCTATAGCTGGGGTTGTTGTGGTATGACGGAAAACGCCGATCGCACGAGGGAGGTGCTCGTAATAAGAGAAAACGCACGGACCACGGGGACGGCGAGAGGGAGTCGGTTCTCGCTGGTTACAACGAGAAGAACAATAATTATTATTATAACTATGTGGAGCATCACATGGTTGAATTTAAGTACGATCATCACCTAATCAATCGGCAATCATACTACAGTTGTATGGATTCAACAATGCACAACAAAGAAAAAGGTTTTATTTTTAGGGTGGCGTCACCAATTATTCCGTTTAGAGTCTAAGTAGATTAAGATTTAACATGAAATATATCATCCAATTAGTGGTAAGTTTTGTTAGGTAAGTGACAAATTTGTATGTTTCTAATAAAATTATTTATGACGCAGTATACTTGATTTATCTTCGAATTTTATGTAGAAACCCCCCCAAAAGTTAATAAAAACACTACATTAAATGGCGCCCTCCGTTTGGCATGAAATTCGAAGGAAAATCATTGTATTAATAATTTTGCTATTAATTAAAATATAGACTTAATGTACATTTAAAAAAAAAAGTCAAGGATGTTCAGATGGTATGTATAATATGTTACTGCTATGTTATGCATCAAAGGTAGTGGAAAATTTCTATGTACAGTTCAGGATATTTTACCTGTTTCTTTCTAGCTGAGAAATGCGTTGAAGTATAATAAATAAGTGGTTTGAATAAGCAAGGCAAAAACAAGTTTATTCAAGGGTGGGTGCACTAAAGCTCTGATAAATTCCTGGGAAGAAAGTAATTTTGAGGATATAGGAATAAGGCCATTAGCAGAAGTAAATAGGTTTGATATTCGATCTTTAAGTAGTGGTTACATTTTATTTCTATAATGGAGGATGAAAACACAATAAATAATGATGTATTTTTAAATTCTACTTTGAATGTGAGTGGGGTTGAAAATTTTGGTAGTAGTGGGAATGCAGAGTTACAAAATGATTATTATAATCAAGTAATGAATGGGAAAACTGAAACAGTGGGAGAGCAAGGAAATAACTTAGATAAAATTATTTTGATGTTAGCACAAAATATAAGTGAAATTAGGAAAGAACAATCAAACAATTTTAAGTTTATTCAGCAGCAGGTTCAATTACAAATCCAACAAATCGAATTACAATCAAGACAACAAATTCAAATGCAAAATGCTTTATTGAAAATGTTTGATAAATCAGATACTGAAAGAGATATTAATGTAAGAAAACTAGAACCTGAATTTTGTAAAGAAGATGGGTCGTTAAAGCAGATACAATCATCGGTTACTCAAAGTACAACTTCTGAAACTAATACAAATTTTCAGTATTTTACTAGTTGGCAGAATTCTTTGAGACCTACAATTAAATTTAATCCTGCTGGAAATTTGCATCCCGTGGCATTTATCAGAAAAATAAAAAAATATTTAGGAGAGGCTGAAGTACCAGTAAATAAATGGGTTAGTTTTGCTGTGAGGGCTTTGTTAGGTAAAGCTTCAAATTGGGCAGAGTTAAATGAAGATAAATTTAGGGATTTTGAAAACTTCTCGCAATTATTTTTTAATAAATATTGGAATAGTGGCATTGAAAGAGAAGCATTTAGGGAATTTAAATTAGGGCAATATCGATCTGGTTCTAAGGCAGAGTATTTCCAGAAATTAATAAGTGAGGCTTCATATTTTTCACCACCCTTAAGTGATGTTCAAATACTTCAAATGGTTGGAACATTTCCACGGAAATTAAAATGGGTTTAGCGATTTGTAGGTCATGTGACGAGGCTGTTGAATATTTAAACAAAGTTGATAGTTATGCGGGAATAAACAATACAAGATTGCCTTATAGATATAATTCTAATAATACAGGCGAAGGTAGGTACAGTCACCAAAATGGTAATACGAGAAGTAATGATATGTCGCCTGGGTACAATTACAACCGAAATCAAGAACATCGATATGTACAGTCAAATATTAATAATAATGATAATAACCCTTATCGTCGTAGTCAATATAATCGAAATCTTAATCAAAATGAGAATCATGAGGCAAATGTTAGTGCGGGCAATAGATCACATGAAAATCAAATACGCGAGCAATCTTCATATCAATTGCAATCAGATGGGCCATCAGCCAATTGTATTGAGTTTAATAATAATGGTGTTAATTCAGGGGAAGAAGAACAAGTAATATTGCCAGGAAATGAAATTGTTAAAGTTATTTGTAAAAAGGATGAAAATTATTTGCCTGAGTGTAACCTAAGAAAGGAAGACGAGAGTAGCGATTGTGGCAAAGAGCAAGGCAGGTGTTATATGCCTATTATAAAAGGAAGAATCGAGGATGTTTATTCTGATATATTAATTGATAGTGGGAGTACTGTTAGTTGTGTGTCACAAAGGTTTTTCCAAGAACTTAAAAATCTGATAAACTGATGCCGGTAGTTCCGTCAACAATATTTCGTTGTCAGGGCATTTCAATCAAATGCTTATAAGGTCAACTTACAGGTTGGTTTAAAATATTATTACAAAATACTATTTTTGAATTTGTGTGTTTAGTTGTTCCTACGCTTTGTCGTAATATTATACTGGGGTGCGATTGGTTGGAAGAATATAAAATAAATATCGATTTTGAAAGGAGAATTATTAGGGGGAAAATACAAAATGATAATGAGCAAGTTTTCAGATTAAATTTTAATTCAAACGGAAGTAGCGAGGAAATAAATGAAATATTTACTAATAATGGGCACCCTAACATAGTTTTTGAAAATGATTATGAAGCTAGTTATATCGATAGAAACAATCGGAAGATAACCAGAAAAGCAATGGTTGCGTAACAATGAGTCAGAATGGGAACAGGGATGACAATTGTGATTTTAATTTCTACAAGAATGTAACGGATTTTATTAAACCGGGGGAGCTTGATAAAACAAACGGGAGTAATAGCAATAATGAGAAAAGTGCCGACACAGAGATTGATCAAATATGTGTAGAGAGTGAAATATTGAATGATAGCCAACGAATTATGTTGAATAATTTATTGAATAAATATAAAGATATTTTTTCAGAATTGCCCGGTAAGATTAATTGCTATAAACACCCAATTAATGTTAAGGATGATACTCCTTTTTATATAAAGCCCTACCCGATACCATTTATTTATTTTGATGAAGTAAACAGGCAAATCAATGAAATGATTCAATTAGGAATTATAGAAAAATGTCAGACTGAATATGTGTCGCCCTTGATCGTGGTAAAGAAAAAAGATGGTTCTCCCAGAATTTGTATTGACTGCAGGTATTTAAATAAAAGGATCGAGAAGGATCACGTGATTCCAATAAATCCAACGGAAATATTTTACAGATTTAAACCAGGTCAGGTTTCATCTACGTTAGACATGGTTCAGGCCTATTGGCAGGTCGAGGTAGTAAAGCAACATTAAAAGTATTTGGGGTTTTCCTTTAACAATCAAACCTATATTTTTAAAAGAGTACCATTTGGATTAGTCACTAGTGTGGCAGGGTTTCTCCGTGCACTACATATTGCTTTGGGCGAAGATTGTATGAGTTTTGTAATGCCATACGTAGACGATATTTTAATAACATCTCCCGATGTTGACACTCATTTGAAACATTTTAAGATAGTTTTCGAAAAATTTAGACAGTCCAATATTACTATCAAACTGAGAAAATGTGTTTTTGTGAACCAAAAATTACCATTTGTGGGTCATTATATAACGCCATATAAATTTGAAATGGATCCAGCCAAAATAAAGATAATTCAAGAGTTTAAATCCCCTATTAATATCAAGACTTTAAGAGCCTTTTGTGGTTTAGTGCAATATGATAGCAGATTTATTAAAGATTTTTCTCAGTACATGATTCCGTTGAATAGATTATTAAGTAAAAACGTTAAATGGCAGTGGGGAGCTGAAGAGCAATATGCTTTTGAATTAGTAAAGAAAAAATTTGTAAGTGTTAATTCATTAAATCACCCGGATGTGTCCCGAGATTTTATAATTAATACCGATGCAAGCGGATATGCCATTGGGGCATGTTTATTCCAGATAAATGAAAATAAGGAGATTGTAGTCATTTCTTACTATATCAGAGTGTTGCGCAGTGCAGAAATTCGGTATTCGGTATGCGAAAAAGAATTTTTAGCAGTAATTTCTGCTTTGAATCATTGGCGGATATTGATTTTGGGTCGAAGAATTATCTTGAAATCAGATCAAAGGGCGTTGAGTTTCTTGGATAGATGTCGTTTTGTCAATAATCGCATGAGGAGATGGATGCTGTCGATCCAAGAGTTTGATATTAAATTTGAGTATTGTGCTGGGAGAGATAATAAGATTGCTGATATTTTGTCGCGATTTCCTAACGGTGAGGAGTTTCTTGCAGCCAAACGGTCTGATGAGAAATTAGAAGTAAATGCGATAAAATTAACCATGTTTAAAAATAAAAATTTTGTTTGTCAAACACAAGACGGTGATGAATTTTGTTCTAAAATTAAATCTCTACTGCAGAATACAGATAAGAGTTCCGAAAAAATAAAGTGGTTTGTGTTACACGAAGGTTTGTTATTTAAAAAAGGTTCTGATACTGAGCCTGGTTATAAATTAGTTGTACCTAGAAATCAAATTAAAGAATTAATAGAATTCATTCATAATGAAAATGGGCATTTTGGTGCAAATAAATGCTACCTCACGTTCTGCAAAGATTTTTACTATCCTAAAGTTAAAGCATTATTTCGGAAAATCACTTCACACTGTGAATTGTGTCAGAAATCAAAAGTCAGTAAACGTAATCATGGAGAGATGCAAAGTGTTCTAGTAAGTCAGCCTAATCAAACTCTCAGTATTGACTTTATTGGGCCATTACCTGTTTCACGAGGGGGTACGACCCAATTATTCGTTATAATTGATGTCTTCAGCAAATATGTTGAACTTTTTCCTTTAAAAAGAGCAACGGCTAGTAGCCTTTTGCGTTGTTTAAATAGGTGGTTTAATTGTTTTGGTACACCTCGTGCTATTTTGAGCGATAACGGTAGCCAGTTTTGGAATAAGGTGTACATAAATACTTTAAAAGAGAAAAATATCAAAATTTTACATACTTCAACTTATTTTCCAGCAGGAAACATGGTAGAAAGAATGAACAAGGAGGTAGGGCGTTTACTAAGGGCATTTTGCTATGACAAGCACCAGAGCTGGTCTGTAAAGTTAAAAACTATACAAGATTGGTTGAACAATGTTGTTCACCTTTCGACCGGATTTAGTCCGAATGAAATTCAAAAGGGTCCCATGGCCAATCCATTGTTATGTAAGTTAAACATTCCTCCAAATGTAATAAATAAGAAGAGAATTATTGTATTAGCAGAAGAGAAACTTAAGTCGAAAGCAGAGAAAAGAAAAGTGAGACATAATAAGAAACATAAAGTTGTTAAATTAGCTGTAGGTGATAAGGTATTGGTCAAAACCCATGAACAGTCTTCACACGAGGATCATGTAATACGAAAATTCTTTCTTTTATATAAAGAACCAGCCACAGTTGTTAAGATCATCTCATCCAATTCTTATGAAGTGGTTGATGATGTCTCAGGCGGTCATGTATTCAAAATATTGTTAATATTAAATTGTATAAAATCCCAAAGATTTTGTTTGTAATATTACTATATAAATGTTTCTGAATATTACCAATTGTATAATTAGTTAGTAAGAATTAAAGGATAGTGTTTTTTCTCATTGTGCGAGAAAAGTTTCAACTGTTAGCTAACAGGTATCTTCAAGTGTGAAACTTTTGGGGAGCTATGTAGTGGTTCTAAAGTTATATACAATATTTAAAAGTGAATAATGTGATGTGTAACCGGATATTCTATAGCTGGGGTTGTTGTGGTATGACGGAAAACGCCGATCGCACGAGGAGGTGCTCGTAATAAGAGAAAACGCACGGACCACGGGGACGGCGAGAGAGTCGGTTCTCGCTGGTTACAAGAGAAGAACAATAATTATTATTATAACTATGTGGAGCATCACATGGTTGAATTTAAGTACGATCATCACCTAATCAATCGGCAATCATACTACAGTTGTATGGATTCAACAATGCACAACAAAGAAAAAGGTTTTATTTTTAGGGTGGCGTCACCAATTATTCCGTTTAGAGTCTAAGTAGATTAAGATTTAAGATGAAATATATCATCCAATTAGTGGTAAGTTTTGTTAGGTAAGTGACAAATTTGTATGTTTCTAATAAAATTATTTATGACGCAGTATACATGATTTATCTTCGAATTTTATGTAGAAACCCCCCCAAAAGTTAATAAAAACACTACAAGATATATAATTCTATTATGTAAAAGTGTAAAATAAAGGTTTTTTAAAACTTTACCGTTAGAAGTAATTCACAATGTCTTAGATAGATAATTAAAGATTTCTTGCATCTTGTAATGCAAATTAAACAAATATCTAATCTACACATTGTTTGCATTACAACGCTAAAGGATAAAAGAATTAACTATTACATAGTAAAAAAGCACAAGTTAAAAACATGATATATTGATTGTTAGAAGATCACCCTTCGCAATAGTTGTTCCATTAAATCATACAAATTATATACAATAAATGAAAAAGTATACAACTGAAACCAATGAAATGATTCTAACTCATTGAAATTTATGATCTACCACGTTTAATGCATTTGATATTTTAAATTTTGAAGCAATTGACTATTTTTAAAGGAAATTTAATAACATATTTACTGATAAACCGAGAACTTGATTCAGTCATCCTAAAAACGATTAAAATATTTTGCAAACTATAAATTAGATCCATACAACTAGCAGACTTATAGATTTTGATATTCTTTATTTAATAAAAATAATATACGACTATTTTTAATATGAAATTAGAAAACTATTTATGCACACTTACTTGAGATTTATCTTCAATTCCTCCTATTATCCTGAATCCAAATCCACTACCCTGTCGATTCAGTGTTATACTAGTTTCGGTATATTCGGGTTTGGAAAACATAAGAGATTGCATATTTCGTGGATATTTTGATTTTAAGCTATGAGTAAATGGAATATTACTCTCCCCATTTGGTCCATAACTGCTACAATCATAACATGTACAATCATATCCATGAGTTAAATTTTGATTATTTAAAGCTTTCTTAGGATCTAATTGTAATAAGTGATCGGCAATTCTGTTATTATGAATATTTTGCGATAAACCACTGTCTCTTTCTATACTAACAGGGTCAATAAGTGAAAATCGTAAATTAGACTGAACATCCTGATTATATTGATTATGATTATATTCATTCTTAGAACATTCATTCCCATTTAATTTTAAATCTTTTGTTGGAGTTTTTAGATGTGATCGAGTATCCACAAGAGGAGTTTTGGGTCGACTAGGTAAAATTTCTCTTTGCTGTGTACTATAAATATCAGCAGTTGGTGTTTTACTGCGATAAGTACAAGAAATATCTTTGTTCACAGGTCTAGAATCAAACTTTCGAAGTTTATTTTTAGAGGAATTTATTTTATTACTGCAATTCCTTTGCACATATATAGTTGCCTCATCGTTGTATGGACAGTTTTTTAAAACTTGCACTACTTCATCATGTGACATACTTTGAATATTAATATCATTTATTTCTAGCACAATATCACCTTCTAACAAATTTTTGCATCGTTGGAGATCTAATATTTTTTTAACACGTTGACCACATGCGCTATCAGCTATAGTGAAACCAAATCCTAAGTTTCCTTTCATAATTTTAACTTTGACTTCAGTTTTTCCTATTGATAAATTATTTGTACCTTTTATTAAGTCATCCATATCATCGGGTAATTTTTGTAACTCCCCTAAATCATCAAAAACAATACTATCATCCTCCATAAGGTTATAATTGGAATCTACATCAGGCAATTTTTTATCTAAGCTATTTGTATGCATGTGGTTATCAACTGCAATAGTAGTTACAACCTCAGTATTAGGATCATTCGGATCAAAAGGCAAAGGATAGCCACGACAAACTTCTATAGACACAGTAGAACCAACAGAGATACTTTGAAATAGTCTAACTATTTGATTGTGAGTATAACCTAATACACAGTCATCATTTACACAAACAATAACGTCACCAGTCTGTAGTTGACCATCTAACCAAGCAGGTCCTTTAGATACAATAGATTTTATTTGTAAAAATTCTTCTGCATTATCATCACCTCCAATTATAGTAAAACCCAAGCCACGAGAAGATTTAATAAGTGAAGTTTGAAATCTTTCCCCATATAATTTTGACGGGTCTCTTGTAAAAGGTATCTGATTACTACCTTCACAAGTTCCAATAGCAGCTCTTTTAGCTTGAATTACAGGATTTTCATACTGAGTACGTCTATTTACATGATCTATAAAATAAGTTCCATAATGTGGATCACAAATCTTCTCCCAACCATATGGTAGTTCATCATCCATGCAATCTTCCAAAGATTTCTTTTGAAACTTAGAGAGTCTGGGATCCAACCAATGAGAAGTTGCAGTCATATGACTAAAACAAATTAAAACACATAAATAGAGTAGTGCTTTCACAATTACAAATACTAAATTGTTGCTACAGTACTACAGCTTTAAAGTATAAAATCATACATGAAATCATGAATTTTTAATGTCGGAGTAATTAGAAATAATCAGAAGTGAAAGTTTTTTACTTTTTGCGTTATATCCCAAAACAACAAAGCTCACTTTTTTCAGTACTTTAGTATTGCATTTTTAACGATTTGTATACATATGCATGTGCATGTGTGTATTTACCTGCATACATGTGTGGTCAATAGTACTACAAATAAAAGTAGGTGAGTTTAGGACGCAGGTCACAGAAACAATGCGTATACATAACCTTAGAATTCCATAAAATAAAATAATGTGGAAAAGAATAAAATAAAACAGAATTGAATGGATTACAATAGACATTAGGTAATGCTTTGAAATTACTACATTTTTTGCAAAGTCAAAATAGTAAGTATATAATGCACTAGCTAGTTATTTTATACTGTATGTTTCGTTTGGGATTTTACCGTGTTAAGTTTACTAAACTTACAGATAATAATTTAGGGATAGCATGTGAATAAATAATCTGTCAAAGATGGATATTCTATGGCACAAGCCAGTTCAGACTTGTTTGATTAATGCTCCTGCCCACTCTAGCTCAACTTTAGCATAGTTTCCACTAAGATTTCAGTGAGTGAACATAGTTGTTGGCAGTGTTACTTAGTATTTCAAATAAAAATTATTTTTCACTGGAAAATAAGTGTTCTGGGTCATTATGTTTATTAACTATTTCCTACATCTTTGTGTTTAAACAATTATGCCTGTCTCCAGTTCAAAAATACAGTCAGTTCTATGTAGTCTTAAAGACCTATCGTTTCAGACTATTTGACCTTTATTATAACTCTATGACAATATGGTATATTGTTGTAATCCATTTAAGAAACCGGGCCATGATTATTATTACAAGAAAAACTTGAGATCTGTAAATGAAAATATTTTGAGACATAATGCCATTTTACATAAAGATGATAAGATATGAGTGCCGTAAAACTGTACTAAAGTCTCAAGAGATTTTAAGTGAGCACAAATGCACACATCCAGACATCTCAGACGATTTTAATGTTCATGAAGTACCAATTTCATCGAATACATTCTCAACTCCAGAAAAATATAAATAATTACAGCTTTGGACAAAAGTCTGACTGTTATTGAAGTATCACATACGAGGGTGGTTTGAAAAGTTCGCGAAACAAAGGGGAAAATGAAAAAATTTGTTTTTAAAATATAGTTTATTTTTCAACATACTCTCTGTCAAGTTGAATACACTTCATCCAGTGATGTTCCAAATCCATTATACCATCAGGAAAGTGCGATTCTTCAAGGTCTCCAAAATAGTCGTCGACAGCTGCTTTTACTTCTTCGTCCAGGGAAAATCGTTTTCCCCCAAGGAAAACTTTTAGTCGTGGAAATAGGTGGAAGTCAGAAGGAGCCAAATCAGGCAAATAAGGTGGATGTTGCAACAGATCAAACTTCAGATCATTCAATTTTTGCATTGCTACTGCACTTGTGTGTGGACGTGCATTACCCTGATAGAAAATGATCTTCTTCTTACGCAATGCAGGTCTTTTCTCATGAATATTTTTATCCAGTTGGTCTAGAAGTTTAGCGTAATATTCACCGTTTATTGTTTGGCCCTTGGGAAGATAGTCAATTAGTAGGACACCTTTAGCATCCCAAAAAACTGATGCCATAACTTTACCAACCGACTTCACGGACATTGCTTTCTTTGGTAGAAGAAAACCCCTATGTCTCCATTATTTAGATTGTTGCTTGGTTTCAGGAGTATAATAGTGAAGCCAAGTTTCATCTGTTGTAACAAATCGTCGGACGTTATCGGTTTTATTGGAGTTAAGGCGATCTAAACTCTGTTGGCAAATTCTTTTTCTCTATTTTTTTCTCTATTTCATACCTAATTCCGCAGTTAAGATATGAAATGCTCTTTCATCTGAGATACCTGCATCCTCAACAAATTCTGAGTCCTTTAATCGATGATCCTGCGTAACCATATCATTAACTTTTCGGACGATTTTAGGCGTAGTGGCAGTTTTTGGTCGTCCGCCGCGCGGGTCATCTTCTAGGCTCTCACAACCACGTTTAAATTCCGTCACCCACTTGTGCACAGTTGTAAATGATAAAGCGAAGTCTCCTAATGTATCCTGCATTTGTTTATTTATTTCTGTTGCTTTCCAACCCTTTTTTACAAAATATTTGATAACAGCGGGCATTTCAGTTTTATCCATTTTGAAAAACTCACAAAACTAGCTTTACTTCATATAGCACCAAATTAATACTACTTGACAGAATAATGTCAAATTTAACAACTGCACACTAGATAGTTTGTTCCATCAATTGCATATATTTTATTCAAACTGATGCTGCCATCTGTGCTCCATTTCGCAAACTTTTCAAACCACACTCGTATTAATACTATTAAAAACCCTGTCTATTATCATGTAAACACACTAAAACAAGAATTTTTTCACGGTAGCTTTGTTAAGTCCAATTCTCTACCTTGATCTAGTTATGCACATGCTACTGTTATATTTCGTTTATTCTGAAAATAACTACTGTTTTTACCTATTCTAAATACATGACACATTATAAATAAGCAACTGATCCGACGCACCGATACTAGCTGTGATTACTTGATTTTTAGACAGTTATTCTGGGTTTTGTTAAAAATTTGTCATACTTTTTTGACATTCTGTTTGAACTAGAGGTTCTTACTTTTTACTTAGCCTTTACGTGTACTATGGAAATTGTGAGGCTTGGTGAAGTACTCGAGCAATTGAACAATGAAATTCCTTTCCTGTATAGTGCTTAATATAATTGTACGTTTTAGGCCCTGGTTATGTCCTGGATTACTAGTTATGCCCTGGTTCATTGTTACGTCCTGATGTACAACTGTTCCTACCTACTTAGTTACTAGATTGGATATGGTGGCTGCTGATAGTGACTACACCACACCGCACTACAGCTGGTCGTTACCTCGAGATGACCCAATGTTGGTTGTGTGATGTCTGATACCTATCATTCTGGCTGAAAGTTTTCTGTTTAATTTGTTAAGCGCACACAGACACACACACATACACACACACACACACACACATATATATATATATATATATTCATAGTTACATTTCTGTAATGACAATAGTGTCGTACAATACTTAGATAACTAAGTGGTAAAATAGCCTTCGTTCCTGTCACATACTGATTTACACCTACGAATATTGGCAGTAACCCAATTCCAAATTTTATAGTGTACTAATATTTTCAAATGCTACTCGTGTTACTGTAGTACAAGCAGGTTTGCAAAAGCTTTATTTCTGATCCCTAATTTATTATATGTATATGTATATATGTGTATATATTGCTGTGGTTCGTGGACTTAGCTCTGGATCCTGTAAAAACCATTCAAGTTCCAACGTTGGGCCGTCATAAGATGGCTGTGGATCGTGGACTTACGGGTTTGACATCGCCAGTGTCAACACTGATTTTCAAAATTTAAAAATTTCAACAAAAAAAAATTTCTTACCCTGATTTCTGCTTCAAAATATCTTCAGCAGCTTCCCTGGCTAGCTCAGCTGTGCCTCTTGTCGGATACCTAAATTTACAATCATTCTTCCTTCCCACTCGCACACCATTCAATAAAACCAAATAATACATCAATCATACAATCTTTATTTACCGCTATTTACAAACAAATTATTCTCAGGTATAAACAGTTTGGTACACTAATTACAACTCAATAAGTGATATATTTCAAAGTCCTTGTTTTAAATTATTATTTGTAAACACATTTAATACAATATGAGTAGATGGACCCCAAATAATACCCTATATTTATTGCACACTGGAGTATGGTGAGCTCATAATAACCCAGTTTATTAATGTATGCCTTTTACCTTGCATAAAATTACTACAAAACTAATAAACCCATGTACCCCTAACAATCCAATTTATATTCATAACAAAATTCAATAAGTTTTCGATACACCCTTTTTCAATAATTTAAATAACCCCAATATTCTCCAGTACACGTATCTTGCGTTAATAACTATAAATAACTCCAATATTCACTCACACATCAAAATACTACCAAAAGTTTATCAGATAACAGAAAATTCAAATAAGTTACCTGGAGAATGCTTCAAGCCTCTCTCCCTTCAGACGATGATTTCCGGAACCCCTCGGCTTCGTGATTATGCGCTCTACTCCTCCACATATTCATAGATGAAAACCCCAATAATCACCAAACATTGCTTCAAAATACCATTCGATAACAGCATACAAACTCACGTATATTATGCGTCTATTTATTGATTTACTAACCTGGTATGGTAGTAATTGGACCTCTGTTAATTTGATTTTTACTACACTACTCGTATCTTTACGTTAATAACTAGAAGGTTATAACTACCAATTTATAAGTGCTAGCAGTACATTTACGGTATAATGAATATATTTAATACTCACAAAAACTCTACTATAACGTCGGTCTATCGTTGTAAGTAGTTAAAAGCGATGAGAATATAAAAAAGGAGAGCCCGACTCTCAGAGTATTTATATCTTTAAAATGCCACCTCTAGGCCACACTTCACGCGAAAAACTTATTTTAAAATAACACTTCTGCAAATTTTGATATAACTTACTTAAAGCTTCCAGAAATTCACCTCGTGGACACGCCGTATAATCCGAAAATCGCTTCCACCTGTCGCATGTTCGACCGTTTGTAAAACTATCCGTTTCAACCAATGATTCTGTTCTGTGTCGTCATGAAACTCCGTCTGTGATATTTTTATCTCTGTCTTATGCATATTTGATGTCGCGTTCCAAACCCCACTTGAGTTGTAGAAAATCGATATTGCTGACCGCGTCTTATCACTCCACGTGGATTAAGTACGCGCGTTTTAAAACCAATGTTTTTATATCCGTCTCTATCTGTAGCATATTACTGATCGTGCATATCACCTACTCTTTAAGAAACTTTGTTAGCTTGTTATTCGAAGTCACTGACGGTTGAACACTATTTTCTATGAAGCCCGCTTTATTATGCTGATAATTTCGAAAAAGGTGTTCTTAATTATAGACCGTTTAAAACAACAATTCTTGGAGTCTATATTTCACGGTATCCGATAAAACTGACGTCCTTGTTTGTTCCCAAGAAACCTTTTGCCTTGGGATTATCGATTTTCTTTACCCTGGTGTGTTTTCCAATGCTATTACACGTTGAATTAAAATAAATTAAATTAATTATGCGTTTCTATTTGTTTTTAAAACTGGTCTTCTCTATGTACTTCTACCTTTTCAATCATCAATTATAAAATTACGTTAATACTTGTCCGTTTAAATTAAATAAATTTTGCGCGTAAATAATTTGTTCGTTTCTCTATACAGGGTGTTTGAAATTGCATTGCTTACCCCAAATTTAACCCTTTGAATCCATAACAATATATATATATATATATATATATAAACATTTTAGGTAATCTTTTACACAAGGTAAGTTGATAAATACTAACGTAGTACAATTAATAAGATAAAATAATAACTTAGCCTTTTATGCAAAGCCCAAATGATCATTCCAAATCGAGCTAGTAATTGAAAGAAGGAAAATATAAAGTCTTGGACAGGATTTGAACCTGTATCTTAGGTTTCCATTTACCAATTACGCCACCTTTATTGCATACATACATTAGCAAACTACATAGATTACTGTGTCCTTCACCTTACTGCAGCAGAATATCGGACGCAGTAAATTCAAGCACTGTTGGATGTATTCTGGAAAATTTTTCAAGCTCGCATCAATGTCGTTCTATTTATTTTTAATGTATTGTTATGAACCGCGAATTCAATTTGCCATCTATTCAGATTTTATAGATATTGTCAAATTAAGCAAAACTAACAAACATAATAATATATCGACTATGTAGAGGGAATTTGTACTATAGTTCAGCAAGTTGTTGTGATGGCATGAATTGCATATATGCTAAGCCGTATATAATCTATATAAGGTGTAAATGTTTTTGCGTCCATTAATGCAGCGAAATATGTCAACTGCGTAAGTATATTTCAAGATATGACTCCACATAATAAACTCGTTAGAACGTTCGTTCATTTAGTGGTAGTATATTATTATATTCAAGTTTTGTTTTGCCTGAAAGGTTAATGCATGTGTAGACTATTTATGACAGGAAAATTTGTTCAGTTGTGTATGAATAAAGAAAGATCGGGAATATTTATAGTTATTTAGGCTGCGTCATTGATAGACGACAGTATCTCGATAATATTCATGTGAATTGTTTATCGCTAGATCAACAACTTTGTATAGATTGTTATGAGAAACAAATTGCTTTACGTTATATGAACAGTGCGTTTTAAATTGTGAAATTCGTTAAGTAATAACACAATTTAAAATTTTTATGCAAGCCACTAAATATTTGTTTTATCTGTCGGTAAACTCCTTTATGCGTTCGATAGTACAAAAATATATCAAAGCGAAACAGGTACATATTAAATTATTAATTTTAGATGCAACTGCTAGCATTTCATTAGCACAAAAAATAAGTATATCCAGGCCAGATTATGAAGAGTATAAAATGAACAGCAAGATTTGCTAATGGTTCCTGATACGCACAGCATTTTGATACATAGTAGATATCTGAAACATATTAAGATAATAAAAATAGAAATGCTGAATCCACAGTAAAGAGCGGTATTAATTTTAAACTTCGTCATATTATTATTTAGAGTGCAATAGAGGTTTTGGGGAAAGAAGGCGGACAGAGATGGATGGATATATAAGGGTGTTGCTGACCAGATATTTGAGGCCTACGGCTTAGTTATTTGTGAGAAAAATATCTATTTGGAAATGGGAAACAATGCCTCTTTTTTAAGCATTACAATAAATTTTAAAAATTAATAACCTTCATTGTCAGAATAAACTTCTAGATGATGATGGAAATATCTATCTCTGCCCTTATTCTATTTGTTATCTATATTACCCACATTTGAATAGGGTGTTTTAAAAATTTCTAATGGGTTATTTAAAGGTTCAGATTTATAAGACGTCTGATTTAAATGTGGAGGATATAAAAAACAGAATAATCCAAAGTGTTCCAACATTACCAAAGACATTTTATAAGAAGCAGCAAACAGGCATTTTATTAATTGTCAACATGTTTGTGCTAATTAATAATAATAAAGAGTAACCATTTTGAACAACTGTGGTGATGTTATTACCGACATTATCCCATTCAAATGACAAACTGTTAATTCGTATTTTGTTTGAGCTTTGGACCTTATATTTATATTTAACATATGCAGGTTTAAAAAGGTTTAATACATAGCTGTATTCTACATCAAAAAAAGAATTTTGCTATTAAATACCAATATGGCTGTAAAGAGAACATAAGAACTGTACAAAACATTAAACAAGCTACAGCTTGTAATCCAAAACAAAAGCTCAATGTTGTTGTCATTACAGATACAAATACCGGGTGATTCTTGAAACTTTCAAATATCTCGAATAATAAGCACTCAAAGAAAAAATTGCCCGTAATCAAAATTTAATCAATCTGCGGTTGAAATGCAGTAAGTGCTCAAAATGGAGACCTTTGACTTCAGCGGCTCCGTAGTTTAGTTTGTTTGTGTGTGACCACTAAACCCAAGTTTCCGGGTTCGAGTCCCGACACGGATCGCTTGAAAAATGTTAGGCGAGCATTTTTCTCAAAAATACGCCCTTTTTCGGATAACAGGTAAAATGTAGGTGCCACGCACGTGTGCGTGTTGTCACGCACGTTCGGCAAAATTTAAAATTTCCATGTAAAGAAACTTACTTTCTGGCCAAAGTAGTATCTTCGGATGAAGCACTGGTAAATTAAATGTAGGAACAATTGATTTCAATGCACTAATTTATCCGCATATTAAATGACTTGTTACAAATTTTGTAACGATAGTTTCCCGTATCACTACCGAAAGGATTTGCTGTGCTAGAACAATCGAAGATTGGGGTGGGTAGTATATGATAAACTGAACAAAACAAATCGCTGTACTGAAATAAAGACAACCATGTAATAATTAGTAAAGAAATGATTAGGACAGAGCGTTAGTCTGTCTAGTAAACATTTTAATACCTCCACCCAAGTAATAAAAAAACTCAATAATATAGACATATATTCACATTTTATCAAAACGCTAACACTTTCCGTAACTTTCAGATAACCAAGTGAATCAAAACAAATAAGTAATATTGATACATGCTGTTACGTCATCATCAAACATTCATTGGAATTTGTGACAATAAACACGAGTGGTGCGGGTGCATCCTACAGTTTTCAGTGAAACATTTTTATATACCGGCAGTAACAGTGCATAAAGTGAGTCGCCTTCGAACCATTGCAGAAGACGGTCGTGTGAGAGCTTTTGAAAGCGACACCATCACCCGGTCGAGCGTGTTACTGGTGGTCCGTCGGAAGCTCTTTGTGTGTGAATGTTTATTGCCCCCAGCGGCACAGAATAAAAGGTATTTATACCCTTTATTAAGTAGTTTGGTGTAGTTGTAGTTATTACATAACCGCTCCACTGCTATCGTTATTGCTTGCAAAAAGCAATTGGTCCTTCCCTGTAATTAGCATATCTTTATCAATTTATATCATCTCCTTAATCCCATTAACCATTGGTCCTAATTCGATCCGCATTCACCAGTTCTATGGTATACACATGTCCTAAATTAAATATCATTTTGCACACCAGCGAGCGTTTTTTAATTAATTAATGATTTAGCTTTAAATTTGTGTTCAAGCCCCATATGTAGCGGGTTAAAATGTGTAAATATTATTTATACTGTCTTTAAAATTAAATAAGCGATTTTGCCGTAATGTGTTAGTTTTCAGTTTTAAATATATTTTAGCGGCATAAAACACAAAGCAACCTGAAAATTATAGTCGCTTTATACTTCTTAAATAAGAAAGGAAAGGGATTTGCTTTGTATTTAAAAGCTATTGCACGTTTTGTATCACAACCCTTTCAGTCGGTTTGCAGTAAATATTGAATATCTGCAGGAGTAATAGAATGTAAAAGCTGCATTCTTCTTGCAATATGTTAAGCCACATGTTTTAAACTTTCCTGTGATCTTTTGATGGTAAAAGCCGCTCGGGTTGTTAAGCGGTACATCTTATCTAAACACTTTGTTTGACGAACCGTTAGTCATAATACGTGATTTATTGGTTTATACCCTGTCTTACCTTTTCGTGCTTTGAACAACAACCCATAATATTTTAACATTTTTCGCGTACATCTGAGCGTTACGGTTTTATAGCATTTATTGTAGGCCTTTCACAATAACAGTCACTATGGCTCCGAAGAAGGCACATGTAGTAGAACTAGAATTACTGAAAACACGTATTATAGAAATGTTTGAGCTTTGTAACACTATACAAAGTGACCCAAGTTTAAAAACGTTGTTCCTTATTCAAACAAGGGGAGTAACTGACCTTTATACGAATTTCAACAAAATTTTAATTGACGTCTTAGCTTCATGTGACGATGTAGAATCATTAAATTACAACGCCTTACGGAAGGAAGTAGATTCCGCTTATTTTTGCATACTGCTGCATCTCGAAACGATGCAAGAAACGCGGGCACAAATCATCGAAAATGCTCCAAGCAGCACGGTATCAAAATTGGTACCGTTAAAACTCCCACTTTTTAAGAATGAGGTAACTGAGTTCGCATCTTTTATCGATTTATTTGACAGTCTGGTCTATAATAACGCGTCGCTGTCCAATATCGAAAAATTAAATTATCTTATCAGTTGCTGTACCGGGGAGTCTTTAAAAATCGTTAAATCTGTACCCATTTCGGGGGATAATTTTATTATTTCCTATAACGCCTTGCGTGAGCGATTTAGCAACCCGCGTTTATTGGCAACTTTGCATTGGAAAGCAATGAAAGACTTTCCACCTTTAAAATCAGAAGACCCTAAGAAACTTAGGGCACTTATTGATTGTTTTCAGAGAACCTTGCTGTTCTAACTAACTTAAAGTTTCCCACTGAACATTGGAACTTTATTCTAGTCGATTTGCTTTTAGAAAACTCGATCCGTTCACTAGAAAACGCTTCGAACTCCAATCGGATCCGAAGCAAATACCTAATTTCGAGGATTTGAGATATTTTTAACTCAACAATGTGCAGCGTTGAAACCTTTTCTTCAACCGCACCTGTTTCTTATTCGACGACTGTCCATACATCTCACACATCAGTGCCTAAGAAATCCTCAGCGTTTCAGTTTAAACCAAGAGTTTCTTCTAACGTAGTCTCACTGGACACACCAAGTAGCTCCAGTGACTCAAAGAATTCATTTTCGCACCATTGTCCTTCTTGCAAAGGCAATCACTTAATTTATAGATGTCAATCGTTTCTAAAGAAAACTCCGACGGAACGTTTCGACATTGTCAAACGCTTACGCCTTTGTTTAAATTGCTTACGAACAGACCATGCGTCCATGCAATGCAAATATTATAATTCCTGTCAAACTTGCGCCAAGCCGCATCATACCTTGCTACATTTTGAACCGCAACCTGCTTCTAGCCGTTCAGCTGAACCGATCGCTACACCTATGCATAAAAATGCCAATAGGACGCAGTCAACCTCTCCTATTCCGGCAAATGTTTTGTCTTCACAGACGAATTTAAATCCTGGGGTTACTGTCTTACTCTCCACTGCTGTTGTGGAAGTTCAAGACCGGTCTGGTAGATACAAACCGATCAGGGTACTCTTAGACCCTGGCTCTCAAGCTAGCTTTATTCGAGACGATTGCGTGAGCAAACTTTGGCTTCCACGCATACGTTCTCAAGTTCCGATTTATGGACTTGGGCAGACAACTTCAGCGGTCAATAGGGGTGCCGTCAGCTGCACCATTCGCTCTATGTTAGACTCTGAAAAATCTCTAGAAGTCACAACTTTTGTGCTTTCGTCAATATCTGGCAAATTACCCAGCGTTGAAGTTCCTAATAATTGGGAACACTTATGCGGCCTGCACTTTGCAGACCCGACCTGGAACTCTCCAGGAACTATTGACATGCTCCTTGGAGCAGATGTTTATCCGTTCATCATCAATGGCGGTGTTATACAGGGCAAGTTTCTTCAGCCTGCCGCCATAAATACAATTTTTGGTTGGACTATCATTGGTCCCACAAAAAGCTTGCAGTCTGATACTGTCCAAGCATTTTTTACTTCTGTAGAAGATCCTATCGACCAGACCCCAATGCGATTTTGGGAGATAGAAGAACTGCCATCCAAGCCTTATACTTCTCCAGAAGAAGAAAAGGCAGATTTGATTTTTGAAAACACGTTTTCTCGTGACCCTAGCGGTCGTTTTATTGTTGCGTTACCGTTCAACGATACTTTGCCCGTTTTTGATAATTCCTTTGACATGGCTAAAAAAAGACTATTTTCGTTGGAGCGCAAATTGCATGCTCAACCGGAGCTACGCGCCCAATACAACAATTTCATGCAGGACTATCTTGATGCGGGTCATATGGCATTACTCGATTCTCCGCCCGTTGGGAACGATAATTATTTTTTACCCCATCACCCTGTGTTTAAAGAAGAAGGTCATACTTCTAAAATTCGTGTGGTTTTGACGCCTCTGCAAAGGCTAAAAACAACGTGTCACTTAATGACACTCAATTGGCTGGACCTAGTCTCCAAAATGACATTTCGTCAATCTTACTTAAATTTCGCTCTCATCGTTTCGTTTTTACTTGTGATGTTCGCCAAATGTATCGACAAATTTTGGTTACCGAAGAACATCGAAAGTTTCAGTTAATTGTTTGGCGGTTCTCCGCAGAAGAACCCATTCAGACTTATCAGCTTAATACAGTGACCTATGGTATTAAGTCATCGCCTTATCTAGCATTAAAAACTCTTCAGCAATTAGCCATTGACGAAGGCAAAAGGTTTCCGTTAGCCGCTGAGGCTATACGGTCAAATCTATATATTGACGATTTCGTCGCCGGTGGAGATTCTATACAATCGGCCCGCGAAATTAAAGATCAACTCATCCGACTTTTACACTTGGCTGGTTTTGAACTTCGAAAATGGAGTTCTAATTCAGTTTCTATTTTGGAAGGCATTCCGTCAGATTTTTGCCAATATACTTCACTCGATTTCGATTCTGGCGAATCAATAAAAATATTGGGTCTTCAATGGTCACCTACAGAAGATATTTTCTCATTTCGGGTTAAACCATTAAACCCAATATGTACAAAGCGCAACATACTTTCACAAGTTGCCAGAATATATGATCCATTAGGATTTTAGCACCACTAACACTTTTGCAAAACGCCTAATCCAGCATCTGTGGATGTTAGGTTTAAATTGGGATGACATCCCACCAGCAGACATTTCGTCTCAATGGCAGCAGTATCAAGAAGAGTTGCCGTTATTATCGTCACTAAAGTTACCACGTTGTTTACCCCCTTCGGATCCTTTTACTTGTCATTTGCATGGGTTTTGCGATGCTAGCGAGGTAGGGTATGCAGCGGTAGTGTATTTCCAGTTCATAAATCAAACTACTGGAGAAATAACTGTACAATTTGTAACCGCTAAAACAAAAGTAGCTCCAATTAAGCGCATTTCAATTCCACGTTTAGAATTATGTGCCGCCGTTTTATTAACCGATTTACTTTCTTTTACCATTCGGTCTTATCAAGGCTTGATTGACATCTCCGATGTTTCAGCGTGGAGTGATTCTACGGTCGCTCTCACTTGGATACGTTCTCCACCTTTTCGTTGGAAAACTTTTGTGGCAAACCGTGTTAGTCACATTCAAGAAATCATTGCACCTAGCCGATGGTTTTATATTAAATCTTCGCATAATCCGGCTGATCCTGCATCTCGGGGATTAATGCCAAGCGCGGTTATTTCATGTTCGCTATGGTGGGCGGCGCCTGAATGGCTTCACTACCCTAGTGACTCGTGGCCGCCTCAACCAACATTGTCAACCTCAATTGCTGAGGTAACTACGGAAAAGAAGATCCTAACATTTGTCGCTCAAACAGATCCAAACGTCATTGACATGTTACTAAGCCGCTTTTCATCGTTATATAAAATCCAAGGCATCGTGGCTTACATTTATAGATTTTCTAAACCCATGGCTCAACGTCATACGGGTCCCTTAACAGACATTGAATTACACAATGCTCTCATGGTTATCGTCCGGCATGTAGAAAATGTTACATTTTCAAAGGAAATAGCTTCGATCAAGGCAAACCGTAAGTTACCTAAAAGCTTGCGAAAACTTTCTCCATTTGTTGATCCACAAAACATCTTAAGAGTAGGTGGGCGCTTGACACATTCTTCGCTTCCTATTCCGAAAAGTTTCCTGCGTTATTGCCTCAGCGGCACCGATTAACCGAACTTATCATTCGGTCAACTCATGAAAGGTATTGCCATCCTGGTGTTAATACCACAGCGTATCTTATCCAACAGAATTTCTGGATCCTTTCTATTAAAAATTCAATCAGAAATTATTTATCATCCTGTCATAGATGTTTTCGTACCAAACCGGTCCTGGTAACTCCTCCAATGGGAGACCTACCGGCTGCACGTATTACCCAAATCAAACCGTTCAGTATTGTTGGTGTTGATTTTGCTGGCCCTCTTTTAATAAAGGCTAACCGCTTGCGAGCCTCTAAAACTCTTAAGGCCTATATTTGTATTTTTGTTTGTTTTGCCACTAAGGCAGCACATATTGAACTTGTTTCGGATTTGTCGGCAGACGCGTTTCTTGCCGCTTTGCGACGATTTATAGCACGTCGAGGACGCTGTTCTCAAATATTTAGCGATTGCGGTACTAATTTTGTAGGTGCCTATCGTCAGCTTATGAGTTATCTGCATAGTGCAGTAACCTCAGAAAAGATAAAGTGGTCGTTTAATCCACCTAGCGCCCCTCACTTCGGTGGCTTGTGGGAAAGCGGTGTTAAGTCGGTAAAGACACACCTATCTCGCGTAATCGGCGAACAAAAACTTACCTTTGAGGAACTGTACACAGTTCTTACACAAATTGAATCTGTTCTAAATTCAAGGCCACTCTGCGCTTTGAGTTCGGATCCAAATGACTTGCGTTGCCTAACACCAGGTCATTTCCTCACCATGGAGCCTCTTTCTGCACCACCAGATGAGGACCATTCAACCAACGTTTTACCATTAAAAAACAGGTGGAAACTCCTGCAAAAACTCCACCAAGATTTTTGGGCTCGCTGGAGCCATGAGTACTTACATACTCTAAATCAAAAGGTTAAATGGCACTCTAAGGTAGGTGTCCGACAAGTGGAAAAGGACACTATTGTCCTCATCAAGGACGACCAGCTTTCTCCACTTCAATGGAAGTTTGGTCGTATTATTAATACTTTTCCCGGTGCGGACGGTATTATACGTGTCGCTGAAGTCAAAACGGCACATGGCACACTAAAACGACCTTTGGTCAAACTAGCGCCGCTACCGGTATTTTAGTTTTATTTTTTATGTTTAGATGTATATACACATTTCTTACATGTATCGTAGTATATTATTTTTACATATTTGCTTATTTACATTTTTTTTTTATTTTTTGCATAGTTGGTAATATCCCTCGCTGTAGTGTACTACCCTATCTTTTGTTACCTGTTTTCCTAGCAAGGTCAAATCCCATGTGATTTCCTTCACCCAACCTACTTCCCTCCTTTTCAAAATTCTATGAATTTGGTGGGCGGTATGTTACGTCATCATCGAACATTCATTGGAATTTGTGACAATAAACACGAGTGGTGCGGGTGCATCCTACAGTTTTCAGTGAAACATTTTTATATACCGGCAGTAACAGTGCATAAAGTGAGTCGCCTTCGAACCCTTGCAGAAGACGGTCGTGTGAGAGCTTTTGAAAGCGACACCATCACCCGGTCGAGCGTGTTACTGGTGGTCCGTCGGAAGCTCTTTGTGTGTGAATGTTTATTGCCCCCAGCGGCACAGGATAAAAGGTATTTATACCCTTTATTAAGTAGTTTGGTGTAGTTGTAGTTATTACATAACCGCTCCACTGCTATCGTTATTGCTTGCAAAAAGCAATTGGTCCTTCCCTGTAATTAGCATATCTTTATCAATTTATATCATCTCCTTAATCCCATTAACCACATGCGTTTAATGACTACGCCTGTAGCCTAATGCACGAATGAAAACGTTTTCACAGAGCATTGCTTTACAAAGTATACTGAAACACTAAAGCAATAAATGAAATATTTGTACTCGCAGCGCCGATATAAAATTTTGTTTTTTTAGAATAAAATTGCTTGCTATTAAACAGTTAAAGATATTTCACTTTGTAAAATGTTATCCACATCATGTTTGCGTGGCGAAGAAGGGTTTACTAACGTGTGTCAGAATTAAACAGATACATCAAATGTTGCGCTCCAGGCTAATCCAAATATGTGTGTATATATTAGAATAAATAGGATAGGAATTTAGTAGACATCCAGTTAAATTACGTAAGTACCCAGACGTTTTACTAGGTATCATAAGTCACAGTATAGATGTAGTTACTATAACGCCTTATACTAATCTCACCAAAATTAATCCGTGCCAAAGGTGGAACAGCCAAGGTGGTGTGTAATAAAACAGTATGACAGCAACCCAAACAGTACCTCGGAATCAGGGGATAGCAACCAATAATCAGGGGAGTAAACCATTAGTACAAACAGTTGGCGCTAGAAAATAATTTCAGAATTAGGCGATGTCAAATGGTAAAGTAAAATAAATCAAAACGCACTTACCACGGGTATAATCCAATCCTTGTATACTCAGTGCTGTATTTCAAAAAGGAAGAATCAGAAGAATTTTTAACTTTGTAAAGTAGTATTGAGTAATATGTTCTTACACTTTCAAATTGTCGGAAAAGAATGTTTAATAACGCGATAAGCGCATTGCGCATCTGCGTCATTGGTTAGGTCCTACATTGTTACGGTTTAAATTTATGAATCGTCATGTATTAATTTTCTCCCACATTTGAGACGACTATGGTCTAATAAATGAATATTTTTATTATTATGCATACTCGTCGTTTGTTTTCTAAGAGCGCTTGTTTATCTTCTAAGATTAGCTTCACCTCGTCAACAAAGCATTTGATGCGATTTCACGCAGGGATTCGACTTCGCTGCTCTAATGTTTAGACGTTCGTAATTTGCTAGTAAATTATTTGGGGGAATTTTAGTGTAAACTTGAATGTTGTAGTTTCACCTAATATTTCCGCGTTGGAATTTCCTACAATCGATTGAATGAAATTTATTCATATCACCCTTTGTTAAATTTATAACATCGCATGTGTTTGGACAAACTCGTTTTCGAACGGTATGTGGATTGAAAAAGCATCTTTATATTGTTGATACTAATTTGGTCAATTACGAGGTTTCTTTTTCTTTTTTTTCTTTGTATACTTGTACGTAATGATGGTCTACCTGTCTACGTCGTTTAACGCATTTGGTATTATCTGCGACATCTAAGAACTACTGTAGCGGTTTCTGGTACAAGTCTTTGCCTACTTAATCTGGTGGTGACGTGACGACCAATAAGGACAACTATTTCAGCTGCTGCGTACCGTACTTCAGGTGTAGGTTTGTTTACACCGACCTGGGGTAAGTGGTGGCTTTAAATATTTATTATTCAGCTATTGTGAGAGCGTTCAAGAAGACGCTTTATATCATTCTCATAGTCAACTTGGATTAATATTGTGGTGCTTGAAGAGTGAACATGTTTTTAAAGTGCTCTGTTATATTTTATTATTTTTACACAGTGTATAAAACAATTTTCAAGGCGTTTAGAGTATACTTTGATTTTCAATAATGTGGTGAAATTGGATATACAATTAACTCAGTACTGAATTCTTAAACAACCAAAAATTACAATTTTGAAGCATTTTGTGTAATAAAAGAAAGACATTTACTTGGTCTCAACAGTGATTAAGTTATCTTAATTACAAATAGTGTTATTGTTTGTTATTTCACCAGCTGTGTGGATAATTAAAATTAATAAACCAGGACTGTATTTTAAATAATTTCTGTTTCTGATTATAGAAGTAGATTTATTGTTTGAGATGCAAAACTGTAATAAATGTTCAGAAAAATCAGATTATTTATTTGATTGCGATCACTGCAGTGATCACCTGTGTAAAGACTGTGCTCAGTTAACTGAGACAGAAATTAGATATATGAAGCTTAGTAAGCAAAAATTAATATTTCTATGTGATGAATATGAGAAAGGTTTATTTAGAATTCCGAAATTTTTAAATAAATTAATTATTCTTGAACAAAAAATAGAAGATTTACAGAAGAAGAATGAACATCTTGAAAAACAAAAAAGTGAAATAGGTTGTGAAGAGACAATAGCAGAAATGATCGATAGACAAAATAGATCACGAAATATTATAATACTAAATGTTCAAGAATTAAATGGTAATTCATACAATGATAGAAACTCAGAAGATAAACCACTGTTGGTGAATTACTTGTGAATTTTGATATTGGTTTAGATAATGTTAAAACCTTTAGACTGGGTAAACGCATGGAAAACAAAAATCGGCCACTTAAGGTTTTAACAGGATCTCAGGATAAAGCAATGTCTATTTTAAGAAATAAAACAAAATTAACAAATCAAAATGTTCGGATATTTGGAGATCAAACACCGAAACAATGGCAATATTATTTGAATATTAAAGAGAAACTTAAAGAATTAACTGAAAATGGAGATACCTCAAAAACAATTAAATATATTAATAACAAACCAACAATTGTAAATAATGATAGAAATTCAAAACTAAATGGCAAACCATCATTAATATTCAATTCTCACATAATCTACTTAAATGTTCAAAGTATAATGTTTAACAAATATCAATTAATGGTTGATATGATGTATTATAATCCTATGATAGTGCTATAGGAAATTAGAGTAACTAATAATGTGGAGGACAAAGAAATTGCTATTGATAATTATATCTTAGTAAGCTGTGAC
Source organism: Platerodrilus igneus (assembly GCA_036346225.1). Classification (NCBI taxonomy): domain Eukaryota; kingdom Metazoa; phylum Arthropoda; class Insecta; order Coleoptera; family Lycidae; genus Platerodrilus; species Platerodrilus igneus. The sequence goes on from JARFIW010001306.1 coordinate 1,272,796, forward strand.
TCTATTAGCAGGCATACGGGTGTGGTGTGTGTATGTGTCTGTGCATGTGTGCATGTGCGCGCATGTGGGTTTGTAGGTGTGTGGGTGTATGTGCGTGTGTGTGTGTGCATGTGTGTGTGTTGTAACAATTTCGATTTTCTGTCATTCAAATACACAAGTTTTGTTCGATACACCTAATCAATAAATGTTAAATTTCTATTGAAACCTTTTATTATAAAATTCATACATAGTACACCCTCTACATTAGAATAGCAAAAGTACACTTCAAGTGACTTCTAGTTGTTTGTATCTTGTTTCAATATCCTCCTTCCCCGCACATACTAGTATAATTAAGGTCGCCTCGTGGAATAGGCTATTTTTAATATCATATGTAGTCAGTAGACACGTATTTTTGGGGGCTTGCAAGTTTTTAATCAAACATGCCGCCCGAGCAATTATTTAAGTGGAGTCAACATGTTCCATAAGTTAGTTTTGGTAATAGCATCGACCTAAAATGGTTGTGGATATCTTTTTACGGTAAGAAAGTATTGCACAAGCTTACCCCAAATTTTTATTCTTTCGTTTCATTTCAGCGCAAGTTCTAGGAGTTCTTCAAGCTCTTCAAGTTTTTATTCTTTTTTTGTTTAGCGTTTTAAGGATTAAACCACCTATCATTAAATATGGAGATAATTATAATTCCGAATTTTAAAATATTAAAATCTAGTTACAAGTAAAGAAGTTAAGAAAATTTAAGTATTGCAAAGTATCCAATCGTTAATGATAAAGCCTACACTAAAGTTAGAAGCAGTTTCAATTGTTACTAGGCAGGAATGTAGAAACCCGCACATGTTATTGGTTAATATGAAGGTTAAATCCGGACCCCTGTGTCAGCTACGCTCAACTATAAGAGTAAGGACGCAGATATAGCAGATGGTTAGCGGTGAGTCATCCTCCATTTTTATTCTTATATTTTTTCAAGAAACTTTCAATTAAAATGCACAGATAAATTTTCGAAGAAGTTATACCTAAGTTTGTTTAAAATTAATTCTCAAAATTTTGCTAAAGTTCATAGTTCAATTAATTTGTTACATTTAAAAACTTAATTTAAAAATTTAGTATTTGAATAAGGCATAATTGACCTTAACATTTTTAAGATTTTTGTATAATATTATGTTTGAAGTTACAAAGTTGTATTAAAGGGTTTGCTTTAACGAACATGTGATATAATAAGAATTGTTTGCCGAATTATAATGTATAACACATGGTGATAATACACCTGATGTATAATTCAATGTCGACAATAAGTACTTTTCTTTGACCTTTGATTTTAGTAAAAATTGTTATTAAGAATGTGTAACCATAACCTGAGAAATTACTTTTGAATATGTAAATTTTTTGTGAACTGGAAAGGATCCTATTCAAGTAACATGAAGTCATTGTAACGTAAAGTAAAAGTAACATATTTCTTACAGAAAACTAAGATAATTTATGCATTTAATAAAACGATATTCCAAGAATGCTTAGATATTAATATTAAATAGTGAAAACGGAACTGTTTCAAAAGTCTCCGTATAAATAAGTTGTATAAACAATGTATATATAAATATTTTTTTTTGAAAACAAAATTAATAGAAAAAATTTTAAGTTGTCTCAAAATTTTCTTTCTTTGAAGTCAACAGTGCTTGTCCTACTGAAGGAAGGTATTATTGGTGTTAAAGTTAAAAGTTTTTTTGAAGGTATAATTTTGATTAGTGATTTACATATAATTATTTTTGTGATAAAGTGACTAGGCTCTCATGAAGCCCTAATTGGAAAATGCTTAGGTGTGATTAAATTTTCAGATAGCACGAGATCGTCGTTCCTATTCCAGGTTGCAGAGACCACAGTAAGTATTTTTGTATATGTTGCTTGTCGTAAATTTTTTTTCCCTTTCGAAGATTTCCGTATCTGATCTTCAAATAATTTCTTATAAAACACTCATTAAGATACGGTGGCGTCCAATAAAATTCCTTTTGTTTTTTTTTGTATACCATCCTATGACCCTAGCTCATAGCTCTGCCCTAAGTTGAAGAAACTTAGCTGGCTGGAAGAACTCTTTAGAGAGATCCTTTTTTCTCAAAGCCATTCAATATCCTTTTACCCTGGGCTTGACCATCAAACAGGAACCCCTCGCAATCTATCGAGGCTCTGCCGCCTGTATGATAGAGCAGACATATTTAATAGAAGGCTCAAATGTTACATAAATGACGCACGAAACGTGGGGCTAGAATACATAAATAGCGCTCATGACGTGGCGCTCGAATACATTTTGATGATTCAAACATTTATAGCAACTCAAACGACAAGCCTCGATTTAGTTTTTTCAATTATTGACACTGCAACATAAAAAAAATTTTTTTAGTGGTTAGTGAAGAAGAATATTTAGCGGAACGAGAGTGCTGTTTTTCATTTTTGACTACAGTGTTAGAAATTTAGCGGTTGAAAAGTTTTCTTTTAAATTTTTGAAATGGCAGATACTTTACAGATTGTTTATTTGCACAAAGAAGAGTTGGAATACGAGTTAAACATTAAAGGTATAGAAAGTAGTAGGTCCATAGTAGAGAAAAGAAAAATTTTAGATAGACTTTTGGCTAAGGAAGTGAAAGAACCTGGTTGTTTGATTAATCTTCTTGGGTATACAGCAACATTTTTGGAAGAACGTAAAGAGATCGATTCCTCGCTTGAATCCATAAAAAATATCTTGTCCGAATTTGATGGTAATGTTGCCGATTCTATTTTTAAAAGGGTACAATCTAGACTGTTTCATCTCGTCGGTCGAGTCAAGAGAATTAAACTTCCTACAGAAAATGTAGAGGAAGCAGTATTGTTTAAAAATGAAACGTTAGCTACACTTTTTATTCTTGAAGCAGACTTATATGAGAAAGTTAATAGAGCTAGTAGTTCAGTTGATCGTAAAGATGTAACTATCGAATCTCCCTCAGTTGTTGGTACACCTATCCCCACAGTTACATATCTTACCCCCTCTATACCTATAAGTTCTTGGCCTGTGAAATTTTCAGGTGATTCAAAACACGTGTATCAATTTTTAGATCGAGTAAAAGAACTAGCAGATTCTCAAGCTGTATCCAAAGCTGATTTATATCGTGGATCCTCTGAATTATTTGTTGGAGACGGTTTGATCTGGCATAGAAGTATCCGTAATTCAGTGAAAGATTGGAATTCTTTAGTCAAACGATTAAAGGAAGATTTCTTACCCGCTCATTCAGAAGATGACGTATGGGATTTGATAAAAGCACACCATCAAAAAAAGTCTGAATCAGTTGTTTTATTTATTGCCCATATGGAAAATTTATTTAGTAGACTACCACAACGTCCTGCTGAGGTTGCATCAGGCTTATGAACGTGCATGCAGCCAGTACAATCTGAGAAGAAGAGTTATTTCCTTTAGAGTCGGTGATAAAGTTTGGAGAACCAACAAAGTACTATCCAGAGCTGGCGAGAAATTTAGTGCAAAACTTTCCCCCAAATTTGTTTTATGTATCGTTCGTAAGAAAATTTCAAATTTAGTATATGACCTGAATAATATTGATGGTTCTAAAGCCGGTAGATGGCACCTCAAAGATTTAAAACCATATTCTGCCTTAGATCCAGATAATGACGTTCTCGAAAAGTAAATTTTGGCATGGAATTCTGTTTGTCAAAGAAAACTTTTGTAGTAGGAAGAGTATCGAGTGTTTCGGTGATAATTTTGTTTAAGTAACGATCATGCTTTCGTGTTTGTACTTATTATTTTTTTTGTAGAGACTATATTAGTATTAAATTTGTATAAGTTTAGTGTCATAAAGATTTTTGTTGAAAGACTTGCGCGTAAAAAAATGTCTAGGTTGTTGATGTGATTGTTTTGGTCCGTCGATCGTATTGGTAAGGTTGATGTTTGTTATGATGACTATGGCGATAATATTGTTTAAGTTTAGGTTGTTGATTTTGGATGATGCTGATAAGGTCGAGTATAAAGGTTGTGTTGGCATTGATGATGTTAAACATATTTGAGATTTTAGAGTTTAAGTAAGCGAAAGTCGCTTGCATTTTGTAGAAATTTTTTTGTGAAGTCGAGTATAGAGGTTGTGTTGACATCGATGATGTTAAACATATTTGATATTTTTAGAGTTTAGGCAAGCGAAAGCCGCTTGCATTTTACAGACATTTTTTTGTGAAGTTGGTCAAAGTTGATGGTTGTATTTTGGGTAGTAGAAGTTTTGACCACTATGTTGGTATAGGGATTTGATTTGATATCAAGTCGAGTAATTTTGCGTGTGTCCACTGTGGTGCGGACATATATTAGTAAAGTTGGATTTTTTGGATGCAGTATAGTTAGAGAAATATAGAGTCGAAAAATAATAGTCTAGGTAGGACTAGGCGTTACGAAGTTGAAAGTCTAATGAGGTAGTTTTACCAAATTTTTTTGTGAAAGGTAGGACGTAGCTCTCAAGTACTTTTTTTTGGGTTGAATTTATGCTGTCTAATTCTAAAAAACAATTTAAAAAAAAAAAAGGTTTATGTGGGTAGGGTTGTCAATTTTTTTTGATAGACAATCATAATTCCCAACTTGAAATTTTTTTGCTCTTAGGACTTTATGAAGTCTAGTGTGAATGGCAATTGCCCGTGTGTGAATAGTTTGAACTTAAAGTTAGTTTAGGACATAAAGAATCTTGTGTAAAGTATTTATAGGTTTATAAGTCTTTCCTTTTTGCATTGGTTCATTTTTTTTTGTTAGTGAATAGTAGTATGATTGTGCATAGGCAAATACTTAGTGTTGTTTCTATTCTATTGAGTGACATTTGAGTGTCAGACCTTCCTGATTAAGCCCTATCTATTTTGTCTTCCCGGATATGTCTCCTTTTTGGACGTGTTGTACGCGTTAGTTACTATAACACTCATAATATTTTTTTGTTTTTTTTGTACTTCCACCTTCCCATATTACTAGTCAAAAAAATAAAAAAAATATTTTTTTTTGAGTTGATCTTACGTCAATGTTTAGGGTTAAGTTAGTTGGTATTTGTTTATCGTCAATTAGTTAGTTAGCTTTGTGGAGATTGTTATTGCGACGATTATAAAAAAAATCGTTGATCCTTCTTTAGAATTTGTTTTGTTTATCCAAGATTTTTTCTTTTTGGAGAGAGGCTGTGTAACAATTTCGATTTTCTGTCATTCAAATACACAAGTTTTGTTCGATACACCTAATCAATAAATGTTAAATTTCTATTAAAACCTTTTATTATAAAATTCATACATAGTATGCCCTCTACATTAGAATAGCAAAAGTCCACTTCAAGTGACTTCTAGTTGTTTGTATCTTGTTTCAATATCCTCCTTCCCCGCACATACTAGTATAATTAAGGTCGCCTCGTGGAATAGGCCATTTTTAATATCATATGTAGTCCGTAGATACGTATTTTTGGGGGCTTGCAAGTTTTTAATCAAACATGCCGCCCGAGCAATTATTTAAGTGGAGTCAACATGTTCCATAAGTTAGTTTTGGTAATAGCATCGACCTAAAACGGTTGTGGAAACTTTCAATTAAAATGCACAGATAAATTTTTGAAGAAGTTATACCTAAGTTTGTTTAAAATTAATTCTCAAAATTTTGCTAAAGTTCATAGTTCAATTAATTTGTTACATTTAAAAATTTAGTATTTGGATAAGGCATAATTGACCTTAACATTTTTAAGATCTTTGTATACTATTATGTTTGAAGTTACAAAGTTGTATTAAAGGGTTTGCTTTAACGAACATGTGATATGATAAGAATTGTTTGCCGAATTATAATGTATAATACATGCTGATAATACACCTGATGTATAATTCAATGTCGACAATAAGTACTTTTCTTTGACCTTTAATTTTAGTAAAAATTGTTATTAAGAATGTATAACCATAACCTGAGAAATTACTTTTGAATATGTAAATTTTTTTGTGAACTGGAAAGGATCCTATTCAAGTAACATGAAGTCATTGTAACGTAAAGTAAAAGTAACATATTTCTTACAGAAGACTAAGATAATTTATGCATTTAATAAAACGATATTCCAAGAATGCTTAGATATTAATATTAAATAGTGAAAACGGAACTGTTTCAAAAGTCTTCGTATAAATAAGTTGTATAAACAATGTATATATAAATTTTTTTTTTTGAAAACAAGATTAATAGAAAAAATTTTAAGTTTTCTCAAAATTTTCTTTCTTTGAAGTCAACAGTGCTTGTCCTACAGAAGCAAACTGTTTATAATTTAGAAGCTTTAATACTGAAGGAAGGTATTATTGGTGTTAAAGTTAAAGTTTTTCTTGAAGGTATAATTTTGATTAGTGATTTACATATAATTATTTTTGTGATAAAGTGACTAGGCTCTCATGAAGCCCTAATTGGAAAATGTTTAGGTGTGATTAAATTTTCAGATAACACGAGATCGTCGTTCCTATTCCAGGTTACAGAGACCACAGTAAATATTTTTGTATATGTTGCTTGTCGTAAATTTTTTTCCCTTTCGAAGATTTCCGTATCTGATCTTCGAATAATTTCTTATAAAACACTCATTAAGATACGGTGGCGTCCAATAAAATTCCTTTTGTTTTTTTTTTGTATACCATCCTACGACCCTAGCTCATAGTTCTGCCCTAAGTTGAAGAAACTTAGCTGGCTGGAAGAACTCTTTAGAGGGATCCTTTTTCTCAAAGCCATTCAACATCCTTTTACCCTGGGCTTGACCATCAAACAGGAACCCCTCGTAATCTATCGAGGCTCTGCCGCCTATATGGTAGAGCAGACATATTTAATAGAAGGCTCGAATGTTACAGTGTGTATGTGTGTTAATTTATATTCGTAAGGACATTGATTTTAAAGTATACAAAGAATATGTATTGGAACCAAATTATTGGTGTTAAGTGGTGTAAGTGCAAGTGATGCAGTGTTTCTGAATAACTTCAAAGAATGAAGTGAAAACCTATTTAATACAAATCTACGATGTATTATAGCAAGAGATTTCAATTTAAATTATAAGAATAAGGGTAATTACTATGTAAAGAAGTTACGTAATTTCATTAGGGTAAATGGTATACAGCAATTAATTATAGAGTATACTAGAATTGTACAAAATAGTTCAACGTTAATTGACTATATCTTAACTAATGCTAAACAAGTCAGGGCTATTGTTCATCCGACACCAATAATAACTGACACAATATTATATCAGTAGCAATTACTAAAGAAAATAAACACTGCAATAGTAATAGCCAAATAAGTCAATTCAGTAACCCAAACGATGCAGCCATTCACCAAATTAACCTAAGACTTTTAAAATGTACATGGAAATTTGACAACAGAAATGTTGATATAATTCTGAATGATATACTAAATAAAGTTACACATGCGTTAGACCATGAAGCTCCTTCGAAGCAAATTTCGACCACATAACTGTTTAAAGTGGTATGACAAAGAAGTGCGTACCAAAACTAAAGAAAGAGACTTTGCTTATAAAAAATTCAAGTTCAATAAATGTGTTGTAAACTGGAAAGATTATAAAACATGTGAAATCAATTTGTTAATTTATTGAAGAGGAAAGAAAAATAATTTTATGAAAAATAAATTGACAATAACAGAAGAGACAGCACTAAAATGTGGAAAATATTAAAAATGTTGGTTAGTAATAAAGAAAATAATTGTGACATACAAAGAGTACAATTTGAAAATAATCCCCATAAAATCATTATGACAGAAAAAGGATATAACTGAATATTTAAATGACTACTATTTCGACAAAACCCATTGCACAGCCGATGTCAAATTTACTGAATTTAAATTGTTAGCCTTACATGAAATAAAAAAAAAGTTGCATAATCTACCTACCAGGTATACCTGCCCACCTCTAGCTACAGTGACGAAGAGGTAGAAGGGATCTACAGAGATATCAAAGACATATTAGGATACGTAAAAGGACATAAAAATTTAATAATTACGGGGGATTTTAATGCAGTGGTAGGTGAGGGTAGGGAAGGAGCAGTAGTTGGTTTATTTGGTTTAGGCACGAGAAACGACAGGGGAAATAGGCTGGTAGAATTTTGCGACAAGAACAATTTAATCATCACAAACACATTATTTCAACATCATGCTACAAGACGATATACGTGGAAGATGCCAGGAGATATAGGAAGATATCAAATAGATTACATTCTTGTTAGACAACAGTTTAGAAATCAAGTAAAAGTCTGTAGAAGCTACCCAGAAGTAGATATAGACACTGACCACAACATCGTAATTATGAAGACCGCACTTAAATTTAAAAATTTGAAAAAAAGAAACGGTAAAAGACGCTTTAACTTAGAAAAACTGAAAGATAAAGATATTCAAGAAAGATTAAAAAAAAAGTCGAATGAATTGCTCAAAGATATCGGCAAAATATTTCATACCAAGGAAGTAGAAACAGAATGGAATAACATTAAATCCAGCCTAGAAATGGCGGCCAGCGATATTCCGGGGTATACACAAAAAGAAAATAAAAAACCATGGATAACAAAGGATATCTTGAATTTAATAGAAGAAAGACGAAAATACAAAAATAAATCAGAGGAAATAGGAAAACAGAGATACAAAGCCATAAAATGGGAAATTATCCGCAAATGCAGGAAAGCTAAAGAACAATGGATTGATGAAAAGTGCAAAGAGGTACAAACTAAGATGGAAGTAGGAAAGACAGATGAAGCATACACAGTAATTAGAATCAATTTTACGGATATAAAACCGTATAGCAAAAATATAAGAGACGCGGGAAAAAATGTCTTTATAGAAAATGCAGAGAACGTGGGTAGATGGCAAGAATATATAGGGAATTTATATGCAGGAGAGGAACTAACTGCATTAGAACAGGAGTCAGACATTGAAAATGATGACTTGGGATATCCTATACTTAGAAATGAGTTTGAATTAGCATTAAAGGGTCTGAAAAATGGTAAGGCGCCGGGTACAGATAAGGTGCAAGCAGAAACTCTAAAAGCCGCTGAATAAGCAGTAACAGAACGTCTCTTTCAACTTGTAAGCTATATGTATGAGACAGGTGAGATACCCAAAGATTTCAAATGTAACATCATAGTAACTATACCAAAAAAGAAAAGCACGAATAAATGTAAAAATTTTCAAACAATAAGTTTGACAGCACATGTGTCAAAAATATTAACTAGAATTGTACAAAGACGAATGGAAAAACAGGCTGAAGAAATACTAGGAGAAGACCAATTAGGGTTTAGGCAAAACAGGGGAACAAGGGAGGCTATTTTAGCTCTGAGAGTGATAATGGAGAAAACAATAGAAAAAGGGGAAAGCGTGTATAAAGGGTTTGTAGACCTGGAAAAAGCATTTGACAATGTAAAATGGAAAAAAATGTTCAAAATACTAAAAACCATGGGAATGAGTTATAGCGATAGACGAATAGTACATAGCTTATACAAAGAACAAACAGCAGTAATAGAATTAGAGCAGGAACATACAGAAGTAAACATTAGGAAATGAGTGAGACAGGGATGTGCCCTATGCCCATTAATTTTTAACTTGTATATTGAAGAGGCAATGAATAATGTCAAATGCAGGAAGACATTTGGAATTACTATGCAGAGTTAGAAGCTGCTCTTAATGAAATGGAAACGGTTCTAACAGAGAGATATGGTATGAAAATTAACAAAACTAAAGTACCAGTATGCAAAGAAGGGGAAAATAAATCAAAAACAAGAATACAAATATGTAACACGAACTTACAAGAGGTTAAGGATTTCTGCTACCTAGGAAGCCAAATAACGCAAGATGGGAAAAGCAGAAAGATATAAAACAAAAATTAGCACAAGGTCGTGGTACATTTAATAAGAAAAAGCAACTACTGTGTTCAAAGACAACAAACATAGAAACAAGGAAATGATTGCTTAAAACATATGTGTGGAGCACAGCACTGTACGGTTGTGAAGCTTGGACAGTAGGAGAAGTGGACAAGAAAAAGGTAGAAGCCTTTGAAATGTGGTGCTACAGACGTATAATGGGGATATCATGGACAGACAAAGTTAAGAACGAAGATGTACTAAAAATGGTAGGGGAAGAAAGAAATATGTGAAAAACGGTTAAAAATAGGAGAGATAGGATGATAGGCCACATACTACAGCATGAGGGAATAGTGCGGAATATATTAGAAGCGGAGATTGTAACAATTTTATTTTCTGACAATATTTCCACAGATATCTAATTTATTTAATTCATTAATAGCCAACTTAAGTATAATAATGCTACACAATCTACGTAATAAATATTATATATTGTTGAAAACAATATAAGCTTTCGAGTTGAAAGTATAAAATTTTAAATTAAGCGGTGACAAAAGATGCCATTTGTTAGTGTCACCATAAGAGTTCCCTCCTTTAGATAATTGTAATATCATACTCGTCAGACAGCAATACACGCCAAGAAATCACTTCCAACTGAGCTGTCGTTAGAGTAGGTCAATTGTTCTTTAAATCAAAGGACATGACGTTGTTGCAGACCATGTGTTGGAAGCACCAAAAGTTTAAAGTTGTTTTTCAACATTTTCAGATTAAATTGTTTGAATGGCCTTAGGTTAACAGTAAGTATTACTGAGTTTAAAGTCTTACTAAATTGATATTTTTAGTGCATCTAGGATAATTTGTACATCTTAGCCTTCAAAATTTAAGAAATATATAAAATTTATTTGGGCAAGCAATGAAAATTTATTGGTAACTATGTGAAATTTAACCTTGTATGAAAGTCAAATTGGCGTGCTTCAATTATTTAATGTGGACGCCGTGATGTCGTGTTGGATTTTCAGTATCCAGCTAATTGGTTTGTGTGGTAATGGAAATTCCTAAATTCGTAGTTGCTGAAACAAGAGAATTATAAATTATCAATTATTATTCCGGGCATGGTCCTTATACCTAGCAAATATTTTTCTGACGGATTAACATCTGGTATGTAATTTGTTTTCTTATACGTCAGCTGTAGCATTGGGTATAGCAGACAAATAAGTTTTGTTTGTTCAAGTGGAAATTTCCAAGTTCATTAGGTGAATGACAAACAAGTTATTTTTAAATTATGCAACAGGAATCTATAAAGTTTCACTTTTAATCTTTTCATTAGTACTAACAAAATACAGTAGATGTCAATATGAAGGTAAAAAAATTATAATTTTTATATTTAATGAACATTGAAGCGATTATTTGAAACATAAATTATTCTATCTTAGAGAACTAAATTGTTACATTTTACATTTCACTAAATGTTAATTGGAATATTTTGCCATAGAATGTGAGGTTCAAGTAGTACTACTCATACCAACAGAAGTTGTAATATAAAGATAAATATTCAAAAACTCATACTTAATCACTTTCAAGATAAATTTTGCTAGACTTTACTAATATAAAAATTATTATATTTTATTTATGAGAAATACTGATTACTATCAAGTACATATGTACATACCTTTCATTAATATTATTTAATCAAATTTATTTAACGAAGATGTCTTGTAAATAATTTAACTGCAACTGAAGGAATAGATTTTCATTTTGGTCAAGACTATGATTATTAGTTGGAATGAATGAAGGTTGATTCTAATTAATTATGAATTTTGGATATGAATGCACAAACTGTGCTATCTTTGTTTTAATATGTTTACAGGTGTAGCAGTGCATCTATAAAGGTCAATATCGAGCCATAAGGTGTTACGTAGATTCAAGACCTGGAACAAAAGAAACGTTGCCTGTTTGTACCGCGGCTAGTCAGAAGCATAATGGGTCGGGTTCTGAAAGCGAGATGGTACTAATTTTTTGTTGAGCGCCAAGGCGGGCTCCGCGCAAAAAGGCAACTATAATATAAAACCAACCTTACCTGCCTAATTGGCTGATCCAGGATCCAGGACTAATATTACTGTAGATATTGTGTGAGCTTCAGGTTTATGAGAACTACGATTAATATTTGCACACGCTATATAAATATGTATATATTTTAAATATTCAAATTAACACTGATTGAAGGGAAACAGCTGATTGCACCTGCAACTCCTTATAAGTCGCATAAAATTAAAAACCAGTACTAGGGGTTGGTTTGCGCAAAACAACACTTTGTATATAGTGAAATGTATATAGTAAAATTACCACTATAGGCCCTTTCAACTGCTTTAACAGTGATAACGGAACAAAATAAAATTATTATTTTTATATATGAAAATTTGGTAAGTTGCAAAGTAAGCAATTAAGTCCGTCTGAGTATTCTTTATTCTTCCCAGGCCACTTACGTAAAAAGGATACGTTAATACATCCTGGTGTGGTGTTTTGCTCTCTGCAGGTAGCACTTGTCCCTCGCTGTAGATATGTAACTAAGCGATCAGTGTACAAATGAATAACAAGAAATGTAACATCTGGATCAAACTTGTATCTGCTGTACGTATACCAAAAATACAATAAGGCAATTCCAATAAAGGAAAACCAAAACGAGAACCATAACCACGAAAATACCAGAGAAGAGAATAAACAAATAAATAAACCAGTGGACGAAAAAACAATAAAAAACCCTAAAAGCATAAAATTGATTAATGCTCAAGCAATTGTACCAGCAAACCTTCAACGCTTAACCAGCGTAAGGGTTTAATAATTATTTTTATAGCGACGCTATCTTCAAACAGGTAGCAACTTCAAACAATTCCTAAAAATACAGATTATAGTAATTGCACGCGGCGCAATCTCACTTACAATGAATGTGCACCATCGACCTATAACATTCAAATACTTGAACCAAAGTTGCAGAAACTTCCAAATAAGCACAGCCCACGCTATATGCAACTCCAGAAAATTAACGTTTCGTTATATTTATATCCTGCAACGCAGCTAGGGAAATATCTTTTAGCACACGCTAACCCTTGGATAACGAAAACGTGTAGGTCACTTCACAAAGCGCATTCAAGACGAACAACGTCTAATCAAGAATGTATTAATTCGTATTTCTATTTATCAACAATTATCACACACCTGTCGGACAGATAAAGTCGCGTTGTATTTAATATTAAATGCTTGGCCCTGAATCAATATTTTACAAATAAATTGTTCCGTTTAATCTAATTACGATATATACAGTGAGAGTCATTGTAACGTAACAAAGTGACCGTTACAAAGGTAAGAAAACTTTAGGGATTGTGTTTCAGTAATATGTTGTATAGCGGTAATTGAGTAAAGGTTTCCGCATTCACCTTATACAGGAGACTCAAGTAAGGTCTTCTTCGTATACAAAAATTCGGTGGCGCCATATTCTCTACATTTTTGGTCGCAGTCCAACCCCGACCCACAGCTCATGTTCTACTCACAGCAAATAGCTCGACTAGCCGCTTAGCCTTTAGAGGTTTCCTCATCTACAAGCTATTTTCCACCGAAACTTGCCGTGGGCTCTTTACACTTACTGGAAATCCTCGTCATCTATCCTTGTGCCTTTCAGCTGGTCACATAGGAGTAAAAACGTAATAAATAACCCCTTCAGTAAGGCAAAACGTTATAAGATAGGAAAAAAGAGAAGAAGAGGTAGACCTAGGTTAGACTACTGTATACAGATAGCGGAAGATCTAGGCTGTAGGAGTTCAGGGAGATGTGTAGGCTAGCTCAGAATAGAAATCAATGGAGGTACGCATCTAACCAGTCCCAAGATGGATAAATTAATGACAAAGAAAATAACTGTTCTTAAACATGGTGATTATTATAAGCAACTACAAGTATTGGTTGGGCTATATTCTCGAATAATGTTAATTGTGTGAAAGGATTTACTGAAAAACTATTATTTTGGCAAATGTCTAAGTGTTGGGGGATTTTGGCAGCCACAGGCTGCTTAACCCCCTTCACTGAGTCTCGGTGAAATAGGGCAAAAAATTAGAAAACAATATAAGGGAACCGAGCTGTTACATGCTGTGTGAGAATTTCAAGGAACTGTGTATGCTAGCTCAGAATATAAATAAGTGCAGGTACGTGTCCAACCAGTTTGAGACGGAAACCCTAATGACGAAATAATAAGCGCACATAAATCTGATGATTATTATAAACAACTACAGGTGTTGGTTGTGAAATATTTGCAACTAATGTTGACTGTGCGAAAAGATATATTGGAAAAAATATTAATGGGTAAATGGTTAAGTGCTGGGGGAACTTGGCAGCCACAAGCTGCTTACCCCCCTTCACAACTACTAAATGTCGGAGAAATAAGGTATATAATTGTAAAACAATAAAAGGGGATCGAACTGCATCTAACAAGAAAGAACAGCTCCTATTATGAAAGACAACAAACATAGCACAAGTGGAAAATTGTTGAAAGCATATGTGTGGAGCACAGCACAGTATGCCTATCAAATACAAACAGTTTGAAAAGCAGACATAAAAACAGTAGTAGCCTTTTGAAATGCTGTGCTTCAGATGTATAAGGATGATAGCATGGACAGACAAAGTTAATAACAAATAGGTTATAGAAATAGTAGGGGAACATAAATATCTGTGGAAAAAATAGGAGAAATAGAAGGGCAAAATATGTTCTAAGGAATTTTTGGGGAATAGTATGGGATATATTACAAGCAAAGATAGGAAAAAAGAGGTAGATGTAGACCTAGATCAGATAGTGATAGAGGCAGACTGTGCAAATTTCAGGGAAATTTGTAGGTTAGTTCAGAATAGGAAACAATGATGGTACGCGTCTAACCAGTTACAGGACTGAAGACCTAATGATGAGATATATATATATATATATATATATATATATATATATACACTAGACGGTGAGAAATATGTACACGAGATTTTACAACTCATAAGCTAGAATCGTGAAAACCGTATTTAAGAACACCCGACTTCTGGTCGGGCATTATTCATGACTATCTAGGTGGGTTAATGCTTAAAGGCTTTATTAGACAAAGAGTGTTTAAAGACATTCCGAGGTAAGTGAAAGAATATTCAGTAAAAGTGCTACAGTCTGTATGCCCTTAAAAGTTTTGCAATTGCTTTCATAAAACCCTTCTGTACCACTGAAAGCAAGCCGAAGCACTAATTAACTGTTACGTCACTTCGTCCCCCGGTAGAGTAAAATTAATTCAGGTACTTAATGTCAATTCTGCATGTAACTACATGTCCTGATTTTTAGTGATAGAAAATGTTTGCTGCACTTTGAAGTATAGTCAGTAGAACTTTGTAAATATTCTTTTGACAAATATTTTTTCAAATTAATTGGTTTGTATCGTATTAACAAACCTGCAATTCAGCATACCTTAGCTACATAAATGTTTTGCAATTTTAGTTAATGGCATAATTTTAAAATGGCATAAATTGACATTCACAATGCAGATATGAGTAATAGAGAAAGTTGAGCAACCGGTTTTTGTATAAAATAGTTTTATGTGCAGAATTTTGTAATAGCGACTATGTAGTGCACGTTGATATTTTATTGTCCTTTTCGGCAATATACTATTACATCCTTATTTTCTGCAAGTTTGAATTTCTGCATTATGATCAAATTCAATATACTGTAAATAACATAGTCATTTTTAAATAAGTGTTGTTAAATAACATCTAATTATCTATTTTAAAAATAACTTTAGCTATCATTGTCTTCTTAACACTAAAATAGCGTGTTTAAGTAAATAAGCAAGTTTAATAATGCTTGTCTTATGCTAACTACAAAAGCTTTGCTTCAAAAAGCACTAATTATAAAAATTGATATTGCACCTACACGATCACATTAAGTATAAAAATTTGAATTTCAGGGAAATACTATATTTGTTATATGGTAGTATTCAGAAATTTACATAGCTTAATAAAATCGTATAATTGCTTATGTTAATGGATATAAACTTTAGTTCTTACACCCTCTATTGCTGTTACAAGAGGGTTTTTGTTTTAGTGTTCCTTATATGGCACCGGGTCCATTAATGTTGATAAAGTAATGCAGTTATAATTTCTAGTATTCTGATTATCAATGCAGATATATTAGCTCGCAGACAGCGGTTCAAGGATTTACTGAATCGAGTTGACTATAGAGACACCGCAGTGTCCATTCGCAAGAACAACATTATTATAAAAATACCCAGTGTATTTAAGGTATACTTAAAAACATACACACTATGACTATCTAATGGTTGGCTTATTCAACGATGCTACTTTACACCTGCTCACATACGTTGCAATCTCAAAAAGTGTTGTTATGGTTTAAATAAGATTTAATTGGCGGTGATCTCAGTATTAGCACGCTGTCGCTTCTCAAGCAATCTGGACTATCAGAAAAGCATTCAAGTGTGGCATACTAACTTCATTACCATTTGAAATAAATATCGGCAATGGAAATATGTATATACTAATTTTATTTATTACAACGCGGCTATTTTAAAATATCACAGAAATATTTGTTCAGGGTGTAAATGAACACCAAAATACATATGCTGCAAATATGTACAGCTTTTTCTAAATTGAATTAGCGATATAAAACATGACTACGTCGCTGGATTCAACAATGTACAGTATATATCAATATGGAACTGGCATAGTACAGAAATCATATGGAGCTAATAACGATACAAAATTAAAAAGAATTGTGTATATTCAAACTTTAGGTTACATTGTTTTTAAGGCGTGCACTGAGCAGGATTTTACCTTAGCAACCAATATACGCAACAAAAATTCAAATAGTACCGTGTTTTCTGGTGGATGCAATAGAGATGTTTTGTGAAAGGACGCCATAATGGTTTAAGATGTGTGTGTGTGTGTGTATATATATATATATATATATATATATATATATCATCATCATCATAGGGTCTTCAGTCCTAAAACTGGTTAGACGCGTACCATCATTGTTTCCTATTCTGAACTAACCTACAGATTTCCCTGAAATTTGCACAGTCTGCATCTATCACTATCTGATCTAGGTCTACAACCACCTCTTTTTTCCTATCTCTGCTTGTCATATATCCCATACTATTCCCCAAAAATGGTTTAGACCGTATTCTGCCCTTCTATTTCTCATATTTTTTCCCCAATGATATCCTTGTTCCCTTACTGTTTCTATAACTATTTGTTATTACCTTTGTCTGTCCATCCTCATACATCTGAATCACGGCATTTCAGAGGCTGCTACTGTTCTTCTGTCTGCTTTTCAGACTGCTCGTATTTCATAGGCATACTGTCTGTGCTGTGCTCCACCCATACACTTTCAACAACTTTTTGTTCTATGTTTGTTGTCTTTCATCATAGGCGCCGTTCTTTCTTGTTAGATGCAGTTCGGTCCCCTTCTATTGTTTTACAATTATATACCTTATTTCTCCGACATTCAGTGGTTGCGAAGGGGGGTAAGCAGTATGTGGCTGCCAAGTTCTAAACTAACCTACATAGTTCGTTGAAATTCTCACACAGGAATACAGCTTGGTTCCCCTTATATTGTTTTCTAATATTATGCCCTATTTCACTGAGATTTATTGAAGGGGGTTAAGCAATCTGTAGCTGCCAAGATCCCCCAACACTTAGACATTTGCCGAAATAATAGTTTTCCAGTAAATGCTTTCACGTAATTACCATTATTCTAGAATATTGCCCATCCAATGCTTGTAGTTGCTTATAATAAATATTATGTTTAAGTGCAGTTACTTTCTTCGTCATTAATTTATCCAACTTGGGACTGGTTGGATGCGTACCTCCATTGATTTCTATTCTGAGCTAGCCTACACATTTCCCTGAAACTCCTACAGCCTACATCTTTCACTATCTGTGTGCAGTAGTCTAACCTAGGTCTATCTCTTCTTCTCTTTTTTCCTATCTCTGCTTCTAGTATATTCCGCACTATTCCCTCATGCTGTAGTATGTGGCCTATCATCCTATCTCTCCTATTTTTTACCGTTTTCCACATATTTCTTTCTTCCCCTACCATTTTTAGTACCTCTTCGTTCTTAACTTTGTCTGTCCATGATATCTTCATCAATCGTCTGTAACACCACATTTCAAAGGCTTCTACCTTTTTCTCCACGCTCCGACTCGCAAAATGTTCCCGACTCTTATTCTTAACTTTCCGATCGCATCCTCCGAAGTAGTCCCCTTCCGAAGATCCGAATGGGGGACTATCTTAACTCCGGAATCTTTTACCCCAGAGAATGCCATCATTTTATTATAATTTAGGTACGCTGTGTACTTGGGAGGTAATGTGGTGGTTTCCCGTTGCCTTCCACATCGCGGTAGTGTGTCTTAGACTGCCATACCGACCCCTATGGTCTCTGCCAATCTAAGTATCGAAAGAGCCGCTGCCCTCTTTCGGGGACCTATCTTCGTCTGGTTCCTCATTAACGACCCTACTACTTTGGTTGGACCTGTAGTTTGGCTCTTTAGCTCATTAGAACACGCAAGCCATTTCACCTGTTCTAGTAATCTAGAACTTCGGCAAGGTGCAGGTCCATTCGAAATGGATATATATATATATATGGATATATATATATATATATATATATATATATATATATATATATTACTCAAATTTAGACCAGGGTAGAAAAATTAATAAACAACATAAAACAATTTTAATCACCGTGTATAAGAAAGCTTTGGGTAATAATACGCTTCATTTAAAGGCATATTGGATAAATTCGTCATTTACTTCTAAACATAGGGTTTATATTGTTTAGATAATGTTAAACACCGTGTATATTAAAGCAGTGGAAAATAGTACGCTTAATTAAAGGCCTACTGTGTAGATTTAAATCATTCAAGTAGAATGTAGGGTTTTTGTATATAATCATAATCAACGTTTAGAAGGAAGTAATGTAGAATGTCATTAGATAATACGCGTTATTAAAACCGTGGAGCATAAAAATTTATTCGTTTCATTAAAAATACGGGGTTGAGATTATTCACTGGACGCTTTCTATAAAAAGAAGCAGAGTGAAATTGTTCAATTTGTAGTTAATTTAATCGTTCCACGCACTAAAGCTAACGAGAAATTATAAAAGAGATGGGAAAGTCACGTAAGACTTCGGCATATTAGAACTCAGAACACTTGCAAGAATAATGATGTATATGTTAGTCGATAAACTTCAGGCTATATGAGTGCAAGTAAGAAAGCGAGTTTGTGGTATAAAGACAAGCGAGATGGAATGCATTAGCAGTTAAATGAGGGGGAAAATGTGAAACAAGCGCACAGGTTTTAGATAGAACGAACAGACTAGATTGGCGATTAAGGTTGAAATAAGATGCAAACATGAGAGAGGAAAGCATATCAGTTGATGTGTAAAATTAATTAGTTGTTCTCGGACGTGTTGCGAGCCGTGTGGAAATTTCTTAGATTTTCAACTGGGACGTGTACAATTTCAGTAGAATCATTGTGCCGAGACATCGGAAGGGAAAATAGAATGAGAATTTTGAAAATTGGCCGTTGCGGGACAAATTCGACTTGCAAGCAAGCCATTATATAAACCCATGCTAATAGGAGTTTGGCTCTCTTATATTTTTGATTTTATTCGATACTTCAAACAGTTTTGCTCTTTATTTTTTTTTGATTATTCGATACTTTAAGTAGAATACGTGGTGATTACGTGCTACAAAAAAAGTTATTAGTACACTTAGAGAAGATAAATGAAGGTAACAAAGTCTAGTTATATTTGCGGGTATTACTGTACCAATTATCCAAATTAATAACGATAAATAAATAAATAGGAGTAGGCAGTTTTTGGTATAGCGTGAAAGAATTATGAATTTCAGTGCTATTTATCGGGAGTGTTTAGTAATCAAATGTTATTCGTAAACGTGATTGGATCCACAAAACAAGATTTCGATATACTTAGATGAGTTCCTAAGAAACCCTGAAACCTTTTAGACGAATGGTGGTGGAAAAAAATTTTAAAGGCGGCCAGAAATCCGAAGAAGTAAACATAAACCAGCTGGAATGGTGGGATTAGCAAGTACGATGTACATTGAAGCCACGAGTGCATTAACCTTCAGGTAAATTATGCATTTTTGTTCGATCTTAGATGTTTTGGTGTGTGTTGAATATCTTTATAATTTGTTTGATAAAAATGGACAGTAGTAAATTTGTATAAACAACAAATTTTTAATTTTAAGGTAAAGTTTTCTTGTATAAGTAGAAAGGAGTATTTATCAGGTTTATGTTTTTGATTATGATGAAAATTTGGGTCTGTCTTTGAGCTCAATTAGAGTAACCTGTTAAATTAACGTAAAGGGGTGGGAGATGCTCCCTTTTATTCAGACTCAGGTCTGCAAATATTGTTTATTTAATTAGTATGCATCCTACAAGGACTCTAATTCTGAATGCAAATTAAAATGAGGACAAATTTATGATGCTGCAATTTATGCTGAAATTTAATTTTGAAATTTTAATGTATTGTGAATATTGGTGTAAATAGAGTTAACGTTGATGTTTGTGGTAGGAATGTGTTTTTTTTATGAATGAGGATGAAAGTTTTATCTAGGTGAGCTGCCGAGGCGGAAAGAATCAAGAGGCGATTATCAGAAGAAAGTCAACGGACCAGTTAATTCTTATAAAGAATCACAGCAATATATATATATATATATATATATATATATATTATCGTGTAATTAAAAGGAACAATAAAATAAATAAAGTAATTCATAAGAGTAAGAGCGATTAGGTACAGTCAAATAAATTTATAGAGTTAAGAGATTTTCAAAAATTATTTTCTAGCTTAAATAATGGATAATAAGGGAATATCGATTTAGTTTAACGCATGATTAATGTAGGAATAATTTATCTTAATTAGATTTAGTTAGGGACTACGAGAACAATAAATAAAATTTGGGGTTAAATTATAGCATAATGAAGTTCTATGGAACAGTTTTAAAAGCGTTTAGCACGTTAAAAATAACGATTCTACGTTTTAAATAACAAGGGAGAAAAAAGGATTTCTTGGAAGTTTGCTGCAAACAAATTTAATAGCTTAGTAGAACCTATAACCGTTGAAATTAAAAGCAGCCCAGGGTCATAAACAAAACTATACAGGATTGATGTAAAGCAGTATACGTTAGTTAAAATATTGATTTTTAAGCTTAGATATAGAGTCGAAAGGAGCAATGAAAAGACAGAGATTGAATAAAAGCCTATAAGCATAAGAGAGATACATAAACTATAGTCAGAGGAAGGGAATTAAAAATCGATAATGTCAAGGATAGTTGTAAACAAGGCACGCGTCGCTTAGAAAAGTGGGAAATTGGAGCCAAGCGAGTTGATTGGTGAAAGTTGAACAAGTAGGGCTAGAAATTCAGGTGGTAGAAGCAGATGTGTGAAATAGAGCAATATGCACAAGGAAAAAACGACAGTTGACGCGTTTAAGTGCTTTACAGCATACTGTTGTTGTTATGTTATGAAAATTACAAAAAATCGATGGTCGTTGGTAATTTTCGAGGAAAATCAGACAACGGTTAAACATATATACGTGCTATTTCTTGAATGGGGGGGGGGGGTTCGATCATATAATAGGTAACAGAGAGGGGTTTCGATCTTTTTTACTTCGCTCTTTGCTTTATGCTCGTTGATGCCATCGGTGATACAGTGAGTTTACTTACAAGTGCACACGAATTTAATAAAAGTTATGTAAAAGCTGATAAAGCAGTATTTGTGAATAATAAAGTTGAGATGTAAGTACAAAAGCTTTTTGTTTGGATGCACGATAAGTACTAGAATTTGAAAACTGTTTGGATGTGAATCAAAGCGAGGTTTGGAATAGTAGAATGTATTTGTAACAAAAGGAACGGAATTTGGACATTGGATATTGTGATAGAAACTTATAAAAGAAGAGTTTTTTTAAAGTAGCGGCTTGTATGGTACATGGGAATTCGACCATGGAATTAATGGATAGACGGAGGATCTACCAGACGGCAACATCTACAAGGGGCTAGTTGGTGCATCGCAGTATAGAGACAACTACAAGGTAGGAGATAGAATAAGACATTTCATGGTGAATATTTCCATAGTGTTTGTGGTGTTTTAATGTGTTTTATGATTATTTGCTTTGATTTTTATTTGCACAGACATTTAAAGGACGGTTAAAAACGAATTTGATTTTGAGCATTATTCATTAATTTGCAGATAACCAAAAGTTGTAAAAAAGTATAGAGGGTTTTTGATATTGGTCGTGCAGAGAATTTATATGCACATTTATAAAGTCTTAAGGTGAGCTCATGCTAGAACGAAGAGAAACGTAAAGTATGAAGAATGCCCTCTTACTTTAATAAAAATTATGTGTTAAAAGGTTGTCAACATGCAAAATGCTTGTTATAAAATTTAGTAGATAAAGCAATGGTATTTTAAATTTGAAATAAAAATGTAATTTGGATTTCAGATAAATAGAGTGTGATATTTTGGTTAATTAAGTTATTATTGAGTGCATGATTGAGGTGGATTTCTATTTAGGTTTCCAGGGTAATAATGAGAGGAAGTTTGTTTGATGTAACAAGTAGGTGTAGGTAAAATATAGCAAGCATCGAATTAAAACAATTCAGGAGCAACCGGTAGAGATTTGAGATAAAACTTCACAATATTATAGCAGTCCAACGCTGGGACGCAATTCCAGAATAAGTACACAGCAATATATATATATATATATATATATATATATATATATTGCTATGTTATTGGATACTCAAGCCCCTTCGTTGGGCTGCCTTCTTTATTGCTATGCTATTGGAATAATTATCATGCCCCGACTTTGTGCTGCATTATTTATTTTCTACGTACTCTAAATTATTGGACCACCATTTTAATATTCACGATTAAGTGTAATTATTTCCTCCTCCAGCTGTTTTCCTAATATTGCTATCAACTGGACTTTATCTGTAAACAACTCTATCTACCAATGGCAAAATTCGATACGTTACCGCCTTGCGACTTATCACTTTCCTGCTCAACTGGTGGCTCCGCCTTTTGTACTATTTAAATCTTATGACCTCGGCTAGCATTTATTTGCAATTATAAAATTCAGTAAATTTAGATTTTGTATAATAGAACCAATATGTTATGTACAGCTTTTGAAATTATTCGAAATACACTTTTCAATCAGTTAATTTTATAAATCTCATTTATTAACAATCATTTACTCAAAACCCAAAGTCATCAAAGAAAATTTATGATCCTTACCAACAAATGTAGAATATTCTAAACCTGTTTTCTTATTACTCACTCAATACGTATGCAACTTCTTTTGTTGACTTTTCACAAGCATTTCTTATTTAGCAAATTCAATATTAAAAATAAAATAAAAATTCATATAGAAAAACAAATGTCTTATAACTGAAAATCTGACCTGGTTTTATCTTTTTCACATCGATGCTTCCAATAAAAATGATCTTCCCCAATTCTGGATTCCATTCAAATTATTACTCTATGGATCACCACCATTATTAAATTATATACCCCAATTGATTCAATTCTTCAAACTTAGACTTTTATCATTCTTGCCCCAGACTTAAAATAGTAGTTTGTTTCACCCCTGTACTTCAAGATTGTATTATTCTTCCTTTTCCCTTGACATTTAAATTGTATTACTGTATTTTTTTCTTAACATCTGAATCCTAGTCTATTTCCCTCAGACCTCGAAACCCTATTATTTTTATGTCTTAGTTTACAATAAATTCATTAAAAACGTACTTACGTTTAAACGGTAATTATAATCTTCAAATTCGCACTCATTATTTTTCACTTTTCTACTTATTACGTATCACTTTGTTTAATGGCAATGCACTTCGGCCTTCATTGAGTTCAAAACTGACCTTCCCATCAAGGTGCTTGCTAATATAATCTCGAATCCCCGCTCCATGCGTGGGTTTGGTCTAGAACTCGTCGCTTGTCTCTGACCAATCAAATAATTACATATTGAGCAGTTTCTGATGCAATGCTCTACATTTCTTCATAATCACCACCTGTCCACAGCTGTCTTTCATATCACCATGCTGTATTTTGATAGATTACTTGCTTTTCTATAAACAACTGATGCAACCCGATTTTAAATTTCCATGTTTACATGTGATTCACGCAATTTTTAATCCTTTCTCTTATCAAATGATTAGATCTTTGTATGCATTTATATTAACTACCTGAAACTTTATTTCTATATCCGTATTACTTTAATTGTCTGGAACTCTTTTTCTTAATGCGTGTCTAATTACACTTTATCATTTATTACGCGTGCTTCCACTGAAAAATATCCTTATTTGTTTAACCTAAATTAACTAAACTTTATCTACAGGGTATTTAATATTTACTATCTGCTTATTACATGCATTTCTCATTCCTACGCCAACCATGCGTCTTCCTATATTTACCTGCGTCGCCCAAAATCTATCTCTACTTTATATACAGGGTGTTGACTACTTACTATCTACAAACTATGTCTATTTCTTAATTATTTCCTTAAATTAGTGTAGTTTTCTGCTGCCTATTCTAATTTTTCTTTCCTGAATGACCTTTACCATAAAGTGCACCTTAAACAACCCCTTATCACAGCATAATATATATATATATATTGCTGTGATAAAGGGTTGTTTAGGGGTGTATTGAGTAGTAAGGGTCGTGTAGTAACAATAAATAGCAATAGGAATCAGAAAACTGCATTTATTTAGCAGAAAAATAGATAATTCATACATTATGTAAATAGCAAGCATTTAACACCCTGTATATAAACCGTTATTATTTTAAGTAATGCCAGTGAGCACATCTTTCAACAGTAGAACGTATATTCAGAAGAGAAATGATCGTACATGTAATTGAGAAGTGTTCTACAATTTATAAAATAAAGATACCGAAGATAAAAGATAAAACCTAACAAAGCATCAGCAATTACGCTGGAACAATAAGCGCTTTGATAAGAAAACGCAGTTTCAAAGAAGCATAAATACATGAACGAAAATAGCATTAGAGTTACATCATTTATTTTGTACAATTATCCAAAAGTTGAACGTCTGGCAAAGATAACAATAGCAAGTAAACACCATTACATGGAAATCCGAATTATTTACATCAGAAACAGCTTCAAAATACAGGGAATATTAAAGACAAAACCTGGTTGGTTGAAATAATCTGCAGAACTGCTTGAACACCCAACCCAGAGGTAGTGGGAAAAAGCTATTTAACACCCATTCGGTGATAACACAAGTCAGTCCAAAACTGATGCACGTCAAAGCTACGACATTGTTAACCAGAAATCTACGCGTAAAATAAATAAAGTAAAATAGATCAAATTTACGTTACAGTGAAAATAGTGCAACAATTACGTTAAGCATATATGAAGAGTTTTTGCCGTTTTTTATAGAAAACGTGAGTAGAAATTGGGTAATTAATTTAAATTAAATATTTATAATAATAGGGTTTCAAATCTGCGTTGAGAATAATACTTTTGGTATATTTCTGGACATTTCAAATCTGTGTCGACAATAATAGTCCTGGTATATTCCTGGACATTTCAAATCGGTGTCGACAATAATACTCCTGGTATATTTCTGGACGTTTCAAATCTGTGTCGACAATAATACTCCTGGTATATTTCTGGACATTTCAAATCTGTGTCGACAATAATACTCCTGGTATATTTCTGGACATTTCAAATCTGTGTCAACAATAATACTCTTGGTATATTTCTGGACATTTCAAATCTGCGTCGACAAATCAAAGTTGTGTTGAAAAGAAGATCTATTTCTAAGTGGATCCTAAGGGGACAATTCTAATCGAATTTTGGTACAATTCTGGTAGAATTCTAAGCTGCGTTGAAAGTACTTAAGGGAAGAGATTCAAGGCATATGCAGAGAAATATCAAATAAAGAAGCACAAGGTAATTTTTGGGAAACAAGGGGTACTGTACTCAAATATTGGTTCAACTAAGCAGAGCATTGGTAGACGAATGAAGACAACAAGGGGGTGTTGATCCACTACACGAAACAACATATCAGGATATCACAAGTCAGATCTACTTAATTTTAAGATATTTTTCAATTTAAATTTTAATACTGATTTTATTCAATTTATCCAAAACTTGTAAAGAAGTCAACAAGAAACATTTGCATACGTTAAACTTATGTAATAAATCATAAAGAGGTCTAGAACGTTCCAGATTCCTTTGTAAAAAGGTAGTTTTTAGATTGAATTCAAAGTATATAAATTTTGGGATAAATAATACATATAATAATAATTGATTGAAGGGTGTATTTAAAGAATTTAAAAAATTGTAAATAATATTTCTTTTCATTATATGAAATTAATTGACTTCGTTTTATCAATTCAAATAGGTAATCATAAAGGGGTAAAAAGATAAAATTAATCATCGTAACGTTGTGCACTCTGTGTAGATTAAAAAGAGCTAGCCGTAGCATAATAATAAATTAAAAGATTAATTTGTGAGAAACACAGAGCGGTGGCGTTAAGTAAAACGTTCATAACACCAAGTACGGCATTGTCATATCAATTTTATATATATATATATATATATATATATATATATATATATATATACGCATACAAAGCCGGCACTACAGACTAGACGAAACCCGGGTTCAGGGGTGTGATAAAACAATTTAATTTTTACTCAGGCACATCCTTTCAGGGTATATCAGAATAAATGTGTATAATTATTACAACTAACCACCTTCACAAAGCCCGTCAATGTTGCCATTTAAAAAGATCTTATTTCTCCTGCTGGTGATCCTTATTTACTTTACATTTCAGATTTGTATTATTTATTAGGGTGTTGGTTCTACATCTATGTTGTGGAAAATACTATAAAAGAGGTCTGGTGATTAAAATTGTATATGCTGTATATTTAAAATTAACGTTTACTGTCAAGTTTATAAGAGTGTAAAGAAATAAAGACCTGTAACATAATACCGTTTCGCTATTCACAGCCAAACACCTGTTCGTCTCCTTGTATTTTAATGCCCTAAAATGTACGCTATTTTTAAACAACTTTCCTTATTTTAATCAAGTGAATTTAAAAGTATATTACCTATGTTGAAGGTGATAAACCTAAAACCATGGATATATTAAAATTACAACAATAGATCCAAAAGCTCAAACTAAGCACTCAGTGAATTTACTTTCTAGTTAATTACAGATTAATCAACTCAATTCTAGTTCTTTTAAGTTTATTCGCATATTTGTACTAAAACGTTTTTAATTCGGCCTTTAGCCCAGTATCTTGGATATTTAGACTTTAGAGAGACCGTTTCTGTTATCACACTGAAAATGCAGGAATGCAAAATTTAATTCCTTATGCCATTTCTAAATTTAGCAAGTTAATCGTGGAAAGGGATGTTACAGTTAAAATTGCAATTTCTAAAATTCCATATCTAATGGTCATGTTCGTCTTCCGAACGCAGCATCTGTATATTATTTGCTTTAATACTAACCCAAGTTTTAATGTTGTTGAATGAATTTCGCTATATTTTGTATAGATTCTAGATATTGTTCCAATACAATCTTCAAATTTCCAGTTTGGCATTACTTAACAAAAGTTTAGAAACGGAACCAAATGTTATGTTTTTAATGTAGTGAGTATCCTTTATACCTATAAGATATTAATATAGTTCCGCCTGCAATTTTTGCCAGCATTGTTAAAAATAACTATAATTTAAAATCAGTTGATAATTTTAATGTCAGTCTAGATTTCAAAATAACCAAGATCGTAGAGGTTCTGTGTGATATTGCTATGACTATAATGTTTATCCATATTTCTGTTCATCTAATCTTAAAATGGTTTAAAAGTTTCTTGTAAGAGTTAGTGTGCAAAGAACACTAAGGCATTAGTTGATAAAGCAGTGACTTTGGATAAAAGTCTTTTATATATTAGCTTTCCTATTTAATATAATGTTTCCCATGTATAAATCTAATATCTCCAATTTGCAAGAGGAAGAGAGGGTGGTATTTTGATTCTATAAAATGTTTAAATTTTGGATATGGTTCTCATCTAAATTAATAACCCTAAGTTCATTCTAATTTTTTTGTAACTTTCTATGGTTTTGTAGATGCACACTAGAACTAATGCAATTCCAGATCACTTCTAAAATTGTTGACCTTATATAAAAGATTTTGCTGAATAATTTGTAGTTCAGTTAGAACGAGGTCTACAAAAAACTTACGTGTTAATAACTGCGTTCGATGACATGAGTTACAAAATATTAAGTGTTAATATAAATTGTTACGTTCAAAACCATGCAAGCGATTTTTTCTGCATAAATATTAATTCACACCACTTCTATTTAAAACGCCCTAAAATTTCTAAACAAATCATAAAAGCTATCGATCAACAAGCTCGATTTCCTTCCACTTGAAGTTAGTGCTATTTTATAAAACTTCATCAAGTATTTAATCTATTATATTTTGCCTGATAATATCGAACATTTGCTTAGCAACTTCAGGTTACAAAGTCGCTGCAATATATTCTACTACCTGCAGTAATTGCGTTTCAACAACAGCTGCACATACATTCATGACTTTCTTTTAAAAGATTAGGTGACCTTAACCACCTGCCTAATAAATGAACACTTGGAAGAGGTTTGTTATCTATACCAAGTTTATACTTCCATCAACTTCCCTTGCAACTGTGCAGGTGTGAAAAACAATAAGATTGTCCCCCTTTGTTAACAATTATTGGTAACTGTTATTTCTTGTTTGCAAGCTGTTACAGCTGATATTTTTGCAGCTGCTGTCTGAGAATTTTTCACACATGATTCTTTGACGATATTTCTGAAAGCCAAACACCTTGTTCATACGTAGTTCTTTTCTTATAAAAACAGACCAAACTTTGAAAGTGGGACATTCAATACAGCAACCTTTTAGCGAAAAAACGTGTTGTGTGTTGCAAGATTAAAATGCTTTCTGTGCTAGTATAAAAGCTGGTGGTTCCAGCACCCAGTCGTAGACAAATGCGGCCGCATTTCCTCATCCTAAGATGGTACTAGAAAGAAGCCGATAGATCAAGGCGCAGTCAATTTTTTTGTTTGCTTTATTTGTGTTGCTGTTTTGGAAAATAGACACTTCTTTTTTTGGGTTGATTTCACACTAAATTGCAGAATATACGTTACAAACTGCACGCGCACAACACAAACGATTATGTTACGGTGTTATTTCTTTAATTCTTGTACATTTTGTAAATAGTCTTTCTGGACTGGGTGTGTTGGTAATATAGTTTTTACTGAGGTTTCCAATTTGTGCTTTCTGTATCACCCACCCTACTCTACGACATTTTTGAGCTAGTCCGAAATCTAATTATTTTGGATTTCGGTTTTACCATTCTGTCCCTGTTTTTGCAGTATTCGGTGTAGGCAATTCCCTTTATTTATTTTACTGCTTTCTTTCTTATCTACACGGAATACCATAACAAAATGTAAAACGAAAACTAACGTATCCAGATTGAAAAAAAAAATTTAACTATACAAGTTAAACTTCAGTTTAAAATATGAAAATAACATACAGTAATGACCTAAAAACTGCAGCTGGCCATGTTAAAAAAGATTCTTTTTCTTTATTTGTAAATATGTATATTGTGCACCTACGAATTGTTCATTTTTGGTGCTAATGTGTTTTGTACATAATTTTGTTTTTTTTTAATCAGAGGTTTTTAGTTTGTAAATGTTTGATTGTGCGTGAGTGAGTATATTTTTATTTCGGGCCTCCCTTAATTTTTTTGTAGGTATAATACCCCACCCACTCGCCGATTGAGCCCGGTCAATTTCTTCTTTTTCTTCCTCGTGTTTATTTTCTTTTTTTTTACTACATCGCTGAACGTAGCATATGGTTTGAGCTTAGCCACTATCTGAAAAGTGGCTGGCTGACTTTCTAAAGAATTGTGCATAATTACCTTTCATTTGAACTTAAGTCTACCATTTGATAAAATGACTTGAAAAAATTTCTATTTCAAGTCAAAACCACCCCTGGCAGAGTTATAATCCACAATCGTAGTGGTGGTAGACCAATATTTCATTAACTATAATTTTAAACTTTCATTTGCACATGGTCTCCCACATGATAAAATCACTTAAAAAAATTGATCTTACTACAATCATGGCGCCCATAGCCTTCGTCACCACCACATCCAGACCGGCAGACTTACAGCAATCTTTTTGTTTTAGCCTACAGATAGTGTATACATAATTTAAACAATGATGAAATGACCGACGTTTCGGTGATCCTGCCTCTCGGACTATTAGAGAAATGTGTCCTTTTGTGTAGCAGGAAAGGATGCTTATTACTATAATGAAATTAATGTAATGAAAATGTAGCATCTTGAAACACTTGTACAAATTACTGTTCAGTTGTTGAAGATTTTTTTGAATAATTGCAAATACAATTCGCAATAATTTTATCTCAAAAGTCAAAAATGTGTATCGAATATTTACTGCTAGAACAAATGTTAAAATATAAACTTTTAATGCTATATGTAATCTGTTATGTAATCTGTTAATTAAGAAATAAGTATTTGCCTGCAACACACATTAATCTGAACATCAGAAGATTGACAGACTTACGGGTTTCTTATAGTGCATCAAACATATTTGACTCGTAAAGACTGTACAGCATATACAGTGTATATACGACAGAACTAACGCGCCCTCTTAAGGACAATGTCGTCAACTAAAAGTGTATAAGTTGCGATACTATACACACTTACGAAGCCCAGTTAAATTTTGTAGAAAAGCTATTTATGGCCATATCTATCAAAATAAAATTTAATACGCACAAGTTTTTAGGAAGCCCGTTTCAGCTTAGTAAAACCACAGAGGGCTTCGTTAGTACGTGTGTATATATATATATATATATATATATATATATATATATATATATACACATATATATATATATATATATATAACTAATAAAGATGAAATAATAATTTAGACTTTTATGCAAAGCCCAAATGATAATTTAAAATTGAGCTAGTAATTGAAAGAAGCAAAATATCAGGTCTTGGACAGAACTTGAACCTGTACCTTAGTCTTTCCGAGACTAAACGTTTACCAAATACGCCACCAAGACCAATGACGATAATTAAAAAATTTACAAATCTAAATCGTGTACACAATTATATATAAACCTAACTTTCAATTACGTTTAGCATTTTTGTCAATCATATCTGACATTGTCAAGTTTTTGACTTATGTCAGTTATAGACAGGAAGCAACGCTCAAAATTACGGCTATAAGCCAAGTATTGAATATATAAATATTTTAGTTAGTTTTCTACACAAGGTAAGTTAATAAATACTAATGTATTACAGTTAATAAGATGAAATAATAATTTAGACTTTTATGCAAAGTCCAAATGATCATTTCAAATCGAGCTAGTAATTGAAAGAAGAAAAATATAAGGTCTTGGACAGGAATTGAACCTGTACATTAGTCTTTTTGGGACTAATTCTTTATTTCCATTGGACGACTTGGTTTCTAAGAATTGATGTAACTCCCATACCCACTCTACGACAATAACTAGCACAGTGTCCCTTTCGTATGTGTAGTGGTTTATCAGTAACAGCTTTAAGTTTTGTGTCATAACTCCTTATTCCATTGGGATCCCACTCTATTTTCAGGTTTTACAATTTGTAACAAGATTGAAAACATATTTTTTCAAAATTTTTAAAAAACACTTCTCAAAAATTTTTTTAAAAAGTTTTTTGATTTCTTCAATATTTTTTATTCTTTGCCCAAGATAGTCACGGGGTATATCAATTAAACCTTATAGAATTCTCTTTAAAATTAGAGGTCAAACAGCTCTCTATGACTTATAGAATAGAAGTTAATCAAGACTGAAAATGTCAGTGCAAAGGAAAAAACTTGTTTTTTATTCAAATTTTAAAAATGAATTACATCAATACCTAATACGATGTAATTTTTCTAAAAATATTTTTAAATTTAGACATTTTGGGACAAAGGTTCCTGAAAGTTTCAAAGAGTTCGGAGATGGTCCAGTTAGTCGACTGATTGGTTATGTATAGAAAGACCCAAAGTGTATTATTTGGATAAAGTTTAGGTGAAAGCGATCACGTTAAAAACAAAGTTTGGCACGATATCCATAGTTAATACAGCTACGCAAGGAACTAGTAAAGGTTTGTCAATGGGCATAAAAGATCCCTTTGGAAAAACACAAAAGATTAATCATCACTCACATTAGTACTGAAAGGATTTGTAGATCACGAACTTTTACTTTTTGAATCAAAGAAAATGGCTTGTTAAATTTGTTTCATTTCATGATTCTATTATATGCATTTTTGGAGTGAAATTTTTAAGCAATGGTTCAGAAAATTTTTGCCAACTTTAGAAGTTGATTATGTGATAGTAATGAATAATACATCTTATAGTAGTGTAAAGTCGGAGAAAATCCCTACACAATGCTGGAAAAAGGCAAATATTGATTGCCTTGTAAATAAAGAAATTTAAATCGAAGATCGTTATCTAAACCTTCATTTATTATAATTGGTTAAGTAGTACCGCATTTCGCATCCCACAACATATGTTATTCATGAATTGGTGACCAATAACAAACAAATAGTGCCGTAATTACACCTCTGCCACTGCAGTTTTGATCCTATAGAATTGGTATAGGCTAATGTAAAAATTTATGTGGCTGCATATAATACTACATTCATATTAAATGATGTAAAACCTGTTTCAACATGGCATTAAAAGAGTAATTTCTGCTGTGTGGAAAAGTTACATCAATAGTGTTATTGGAAAAGAAGAAACAGATTTGGAATTTGGCATTGTAGACAATGTGGTTAAAGAAATAGTGATGTGTCAATTCGAATTGAGGTAACAATACAACTGATGATGATATGGATCCATTATAAATTGTTTATACGGTAATACCTATATCTTTTTCTGATTTTTACTAAGTTTAATTACATTTTTCATGATTCTATACATAGACATGGCTTTATGACATTTAATTATTTACTATAAATTTCTGAAAAGAACTAAATATTGCATTTAAAAAAATATTTTATGTATAGCTATTAAAATTTTTTTATAAAGTGTTGTCTTTTGTTTGATTATGTTAAATGTCGAATAAATAAGGTTAAGTAACTAATTTGAATTTCCAGCTTACGATATTCTAGTGGTCTAAATCTTTCTCAGTACGACCTGTCCTCTACTTTATTCTCTCATGAAACGGATTATAGATTTCGTCTGTTGTTGATACCTTTACTAAATTTCCACCGTTCTTTCCACTTTGAAGTGCAATGGCATCGCCTCAGAAAACTGAGGAATCAGTGATGTTATAATTTGGAGACTTCAATATGTTATAGTAAATAATGGTGTTCAATTCCGAAGCCAAATTTCAAAAACATTAAGTAAAAATATAATTCAAAAATTATTTTCACTACACATTATTATCCACAAGCTTCACAAGTCGAAAAGACAAACCAAGCACTCAAGAATATGCTTGTTTCTTATAAAACTGAAGATTATAGATCTCGGGATAAATATTTACTGAACATCGATTGTGCAATGTGCACTGCTGTATATGAAGTTACTAATATGACTTTGTATTTTGTTAACTTTGGAAGAGAGATGGTCAATGACGGCTCTTCTTTTGGAAAGGTGAAGAATTCTGAAAACTTAGTTCAGTAAATTAAAATAACCCTTTCACGTGTTAATTCATTTATCTATTTGTATAAATTCGATTCCTATTGTTAAATCATAGAGCCTAATGAATAATAAATACTCCTTCTAAGAATTCCACAACGTAAAGTTTATGCTAAAATTAAACAGGCGATAACTGGTTCTAGGTAACTGATAATTGATTCTTATGTGTTTTCCATTGAAAGCTTCGTCGAATTAAAGCCGCGTATTATCTCAATAAACCGTGTTTTTCCAGTTTTATTTCCTTAACAACAATGTTACTTTGAGCTCTGGTCATTAGTGAAACGAAATTAATATTTAATGGCTTTTCAATCTACACAACAAAAACACGTGTAGAATGGTTGGTTGTTTCCGTTTTTCTGTATGGAAAGTTCGCACATGCCTTACGGCATAGTGAGTATTTATGGGTTTTATAGAATTGTACTTTTCGACGACAATAAATTAATTTTATTTATAATTACTATAGCTCCTTCCCGTGCCCCTTAAAGCCACAATGGTCGCCCCTTGTTGTTATGGGAGGACCAGCCCAAAGCAGGATCACGCACATCTCTGTTTCGCACCGTTTTTACAGACAGGTAGGAGCCAACTCAACGGTGGTGACTCGAGGGTGAGTGTTTATACACTAATTTTCTTATATGGGCACCCGGTAGTTGTTGGAAACAATATATGTAAACGGGTCTATGGATGCATCACCTTGTTGGTGGTAAAATGACTGGTTGTTTGTATGTGCGAGGATATTATAATGTTTACTGATTTCTTTATTAGGATTATTTTATGTATGGAATTTCATACTTACAATGTTGATTTCGAGCTGTGATTTTTAGTGGGGTGATTTTGTTCCTTTTTCTTGTTTGAAGATTAATGGGGGTGACCTAAAAACTGCAACTCGCCATGTTAAAAATGATTCTTTTTCTTTATTCGTAAATATGTATATTGTGTACCTACGAATTGTTCATTTTTGGTGCTAATGTGTTTTGTATATAATTTTGTTTTTTTTTAAATTAGAGGTTTTTAGTTTGTAAATGTTTGATTGTGTATGAGTGAGTATATTTTTATTTCAGGCCTCCCTTAATTTTTTTGTAGCTATAATACCCCGCCCACTCGCCGATTGAGCCCGATCAATTTCTTCCTTTTCTTCCTCGTTTTATTTTCTTTTTTTTAGACTACGTCGCTGAACGTAGCATACTAACGGTAAAGATTGTGTTGAAAGAAACAAGAAGAAAATTGCCTCTTACAGCAGACCTACCACCCAAGAATTTTGTTTACAATCAGTGGAAATGAGATAATTCTGAAATCAATTGAACGAATTAAGTCGAGTACCATAGGACACGACCAAATATCTAAAATAATGCTTTCTGAAATATTGCTAATTGCACTAGAGTCTTTTGTATCCATCATTAATGAGTCCTTTCTTACAAATATATTTCCTGAAAGTTGGAAACAGACCCTAGTGTGGCCATTATCTAAAAAGTGATCTCCCTTATCTCCGGCTGATTATCGCCCAATTAGTATTTTTCCGATATTATCTAAATGTATTGAGTATATTGTTCTTGATCAACTGGTTGACTTTTTGCATAAAAATAATCATTTGGATCAATTTCAGTCTGGTTTTCGTAGAAACCATAGCACTGTTTCTGCTCTTCTTTATGTAGTTGATGATACACGGGAAGCAATGGATAAGAAACAGATTTTAGTGCAGCATTCAAGTGTGCATCATGAACTCTTACTATCTAAATTAAAGGCGGATCACAATTTTTCACAAACTACGTTAAAATGGTTCAACTCATACCTGAGTGACTGTAAACAATGTGTCATCCCTGAAAATGTCAGTTCTTCTAACTGGGCACATGTACAAGCAGAAGTACCTCAAGGAAGTGTGCTTGGGCCAATCTTGTTCGCGCTGTATATTCAGGATTTTTATAAGATTTTAAAATTTAGTAAACATCATTGTTATGCGGAAAATATACAAATGTATCTCCACTGTGCACCTAGTGATTTAGAACTAGCCTTAAACAAAATCAACAGATATCTTGATAGTATTAATTTATGGGAGATGAAAATCAACTTACAATAAATCCGACTAAATGCCAGACAATCGTAATTGGTACATCCAAGTTGCTTAACAAAATTGAAATTTTAACATACCCAACACTGCAACTGCATGGCAAGATAATTAAGTTCAGTTCGAAAGTTAAAAACCTTAGTTATAATAATTGACTCTAATTTAAGTTGTACATAACACACTATGTATATCCATCAAAAAGTTTTTTATACGTTATGTTCGCTTTACAAAGTAAAGCTTTTTTTGTCTATTCGCTTAAAGGCACAACTCGTGCAGTCACTTATTTGCCCATTGTTTGACTATTGTGACGTGGTGTATCACAACTTGTCTTTAATTAGCAGTAACCGCTTGGAAAGAGCCCACAATAATTGTATACAACTTATATATAGTCTTAGACATTGTGATCATATTTCACAATATTTCGAAAAGCTATCTTGGGACAAACTAGCACAATGTCAAAAATTACACCAAGCAACAATGTTGTATAAACTTTTTAATGGAAAAGCCCCTCCATATCTTGCAACTAAATTCTTATCATTATCAAACAGATATTACAACACTAGAGACACAAACAGATTGTTGATTCCACTGTATCGCACTGATATTTATCACCCTTCTTTTTTAATCTCTGGGTCAGCTCTCTGGAACTTTATCCCTCTAAATATAAAAGTTCTCCTTCCGTAAAAATTTTTCGAGCAAAGTACCTTGAACAGCTACTATCAGGCAGTAAATGAGCAAAAAGGTCTGAAGGAAAGTTGTGTGTGAGTGTAAGTGTGTATGTATGTTGTGTTGTGTGTGTGTTAGGTGTGTTGTGTGTGTGTGTTTGTGTGTTGTGTGCACGCGGTGTGTTGTGTGTGTGCAGTGTGTGTTGTGTGTGTGTGTTATGTGTGTGTTGTGTATGTTTGTGTGCATGCATGTGTATTTGTGTGTGTGTGTGTTTTGTGTGCATGTGTGTGTGTGTGTGTGTGTATGTGTTGTATGTGTGTTCCATGTGTTTTGTGTGTATGTGTGTGTTATGTGCATGTGTGTGTCTCTCATGTGTGTGTGTGCATGCATGTATGTGTGCATGTGTGTTTGTGCATGTCTTTGTGTGTGTGTGTGTGTGTGTTGTATTATTGTAATTACTTTTTTAAATAATCATTAATTTTATATTCAAGTTGATTTATGTTGAGTCAATAGCTGGTTAGGTGTAAGAGTGAACTTTACAGTCTAAATCTCACCAGGGTTGCCCATTGTTTTTATTTACATTTCAATAAAGATATTACTAACTATATGTAAACTTTTTGTTATATCTGAAAATTTAATCGCAACATAATAGTGTTTAAATCTTATCTTCGTAAGAATGTATAATATTTAAATAATCAACCGTCCGTCGTGGAAATGTGAAGACCAGTCAAGACGGTTAATTAATGCCAGGCAGACTAACTCAGCGGCGTAGGTCGTGGTTCAAACTAATAGCTAAAACCTTGCTTGTATTTACCAGTTATGCAATATAAATATAATCATCAATATATACATAAACAATTTATAATCAACATGGGCGCCAATCAGCGGAAAGGCACTGATACCTAATAAAAGCAATCATAAAATAAAACTTCGTAGTTTAGAAAAAAAAAGGAATAACATTTTATTAAATCATCGACTGTCAGGAAAATTATATACAAACAAATAAATGAACAGTCTTGA
Source organism: Platerodrilus igneus (assembly GCA_036346225.1). Taxonomy (NCBI): domain Eukaryota; kingdom Metazoa; phylum Arthropoda; class Insecta; order Coleoptera; family Lycidae; genus Platerodrilus; species Platerodrilus igneus. The sequence continues at coordinate 1,310,207 of JARFIW010001306.1, forward strand.
ACTCGAAATGAAATAAGGTCTACAGGGCCCACTATTCCGAAACAAAGTAAAAGGTAACACTAACTAACCTAATTGTTTTCTAGGGATGTGCACGTCGTCAACATATTCTTAATCTTTAGCCTAAATATTATCAACATAAGACATTTAATTAAATTAACAAAAGTACTTAAAACACAATAAGGCATTACTGTCCTTTCAACAAGGTATCACGTATGTACAAATAAGTCAAGGGATTTCATGGGTTAAAACCGCCGTCTCTCTTCAATAATAATATCAGGAATACGCGAAACGTAATTTAATGTCAATAATAATTCGCATGAAACCAGACCAACCTTGAGCTCGCAACAACTGCTCCCTTACTCAATAGACGAACACACCCGCACCCCGTCGTTAGCGTCTATAAGTAAAACTAACATACATTTCCACGAGCAAAAGGTAAATACAATATAACTTGTCTATAGCAATTAAACTTTACAACCGCAAAAGTTAAAAATGCAAGTCCGAAAAAGCTTTCACTGCTGAGCTATTAACGAATGTTAGTCAACGTCTTTATTACATCCCAATGATGGGTATTTGAGGCAAAAAATTTTTCTTTTAAATACATCTAAGCAATAGCACACCGTCGTTAGCGTCTATGTAAAATTAAAAGTAGTCCTTCCTTACAAATCAATAATACGCTACAAAAAGTGATGTAGAATCGAAATAAAATTTATAGCAAAGTGTTGTTTTGCTTTATCAAAATAAATGTCCTTCAAACAAAATAATAATACTCATGTGTTCTAAGCAACACACAAACACATCTTCACTCAAAGACCACACACCGAAAAAAGCCCAGAATCCTTGCCTGTTGCTTCACACCTGCAACAACATCCCCCAAAACTCCGAATGAACTCGCCCAGCCCTGCGGTCGCAGACCGGTACCATGTGTTGAAATACCAAGAACTAAACCCTCTCAATACATTGTAATGTCAAGGTTTAGCGATCACCGGAACACGTAAACGTAACACTCAATGCGTTGCTTTTAAGATGCAAGCTTTTAAAATGTAGAAGCGTTGGCTTGTATTAAATAATTCCACCACGGTCTATGCAGGCTTTGTAACACGTACATATAATTCAACCACGGTTCGTGAAGTATTAAGGTAATAATTAAAATTGTGTCAACTATTAATAATGTAAGTATTGGTACGCAGTAGCGTAACATTATATAAGAAATAATGATAAAATATATGCTTAACAAGGCGATTGCAAATCGGTTTGTTACAAATGTGCAATAAACGAATGAAGTTCGCTTGAATAATATATTTAAAATGATGTATAATGTATTGCAAATATTATATTTGTCACACAACAAAAAGATTTAAACAACTCGAGATGTATAAAGTAATTATTTGGTAACAATATAGAACAAAAACGCTAATAATTAATAACAACGCTATAGCGCAAATGTAAACATTGACAAAGGGCATGCACTATGACATACAATATGGCAGTCGATGCTGACCTTGAATTTTTGTAGACCAATCTCAGGGTTAACATACAACGCTATTTTAGAGTTTCTATTATATCATTTCAACTAGTGATAAATCAATTTCTATCGAATAAATTTTGAAACACAATCAAAATTTACTAACAATCTGATAATTACTAAGTGCGTATCAATATTAAACCTTGTTTACCTTAACTTCCAAAATATTCTATGTGAGGTAACATGTCTATTTCATTTATATCAATTGGCACTTTCCATTCCAATTTTTAGAAACTTTTTTTAAAAATACTGCCAAAATTGGTAGTAACCCGCATTTTTTGAAATGGAAATTAAAAATATGGTCATAAGCTATATTAAAAAAAAATTAAAAAAAAAAATTTGCACCAGTGTGCCAAAGACATCGTGCCCACTTTTTTGTAATAAATATTGCTTCAAGAGGGATGGATAATTATGTATCAACTTTATAATATTCCATATCTTTGATAAAGAGACTTTTAAATTTGATTTTTGATTACATCCAATCATATCAAATAATACTTTAAAAAATACAACAAATAAGTGATCCAACAGAAAGAAATTAAGAGTCCTGTTTAAGTGCAAATTTCGCATTTGTATTATATTTACAACAAATTTGTAAACAAAATGGAAAAAATATAATAAATAATATCACTTAATATTTCGATGGTTTAGCGCACAAATGTGTTAAGTGCAGTTTTTAGCAGAAATGAGTTACGTGCGTTATCTGATATATCTAAACCTAAATATTCAAATGCATAAATGTTGCAAGTGATCTCTAGCAATAGTGAAACTATTAGTGCCATCTGCCATATGTGATAAATACTTATAGACTACATGTCTCTAACACAAAAATGTTAAGTACAGTTATTGCATTTATCAGATTTGTTCTCTAAAAATTGGAAGCTCATTGGTGGTAAGTGAGCACCTGTCACATTTGTGCAATGTATAAAGGTGAGATTAGCTTGTATGTTGTAAACAGTTAGTTACAGTTTCAAAGCAAAATAATTTCTTAGTTACATAGTTTATGAATGGTTCTAAGATTGGAAGCCCTAAAATGCCATCAAGAAGTGAAAAAATTCTTATGTTATTAGCAAATAAGGCTTGCAATACTGACAACAACACAGGTTAGCACTTTTATAAAAAGCTTTGTTCTAGGTAGAAATCTTAAAATTATAATATATTCTAGGTTCATTAACTGCAAATGCAAGCAACGATACTAAAACTTTTGTAGATACTTGTAAGCCTAAGATAAATATAATTTCCAACCAGCGTATTGCATCATGTGATTCAACAGCTAAGAAAATGATTCAAAATATGGTTGATTTACAAAAAAGTAATCAATTTTCTGAAATCGATATAGGAAGCAATTCATCAGTTTTGGAAAATAAATTGAATGTGTCTCATATATCCAATACTTCAGAAAATGGTTCCACTGCATTTACAAGAGGGTTCAGAAATACAGCTGATATCCTAGTTCGTAATAATTTAGGCAATGTGAAAATAGATAAAATCATTGAAGTCGAGCCATTATTTAAAAGTGAGCTGGATATGTCTGGCCCATCCAACAGCTGTATAAATGTTAAAACTGATTTAGTGGAGGAAACTTCTCCATATGTAGACTCTTCCAGTTCTTATGAACCGCCCTCAGAAAGTGAATCTTGTGAGTCTAATGATGACATTCCAATGGAAAAAACTAAAGCCTATGAAACAAAAAAAAAATGTACTATCAGATGAAGTGATATTAAAAAGTTCCTTTAAGCGAAGACATAGAAGTAAAAAGACAAACAACCAGCTTTGGAAAAGAACAGTAAATAAAAACTTAAATTGAGTGGTAAAAATTATATTAACTAAAGTGGCAAGAATATATCTAACAAAGAACCTAAGAAAGCGAATTGTACAGTGTCAATTTAAATGTCTAGATAAGATACCAGAAGACCAAAGAAAAGTATTGTGTGAAGATTATTATAATGTAGCAGATTTTCAGCGTCAAAAAATTTATCTTTCTTCATTAATGCAAAATGTACCAGTTACAAGGAAACGTCACTCATCAAAAACAAAAAATTGCGCTATTTCAAGGCATTATTTTTTTTAACATGCAGGTGGAACCCGCAAGCATGTAGGTCTAAAAAAATTTTGTGGAACTTTTGCAGTGTTACATCGAGTTGTAAAAACTAGCACAAAAGGCAGTAGTGACACAGGACTCTTTGTTGGATATGATAGAAAAGCAGACTCCCGTCCTCTGAACTCTACTTCAGATGAGGCAAAAGCATTCGTTAAGCAACACATTAATTCCTTTGCAAGAGTTGAATCGCATTATTGTCGACGAGATTCGAAAAAACACTATTTGTCGTTTGACCTAAATATTTCAATCATGTATAGATTATACAAAGACGATTTTTGCCATCAAAATAAAATACAACCAGTTTCACGGTATGTATATCAGAAAATTTTTCACAAATTTGAGTCATTGTTGGGGTTTTATTTACTAAAGAAGGATCAATACATACAATGAGACGAACGAGAAAACTCCTAAACTAGAAGAAGACTATAGAAGACAGAAAAGAGAAAAGGAAGCCATGGAGACGAAGGAAGATGATAAGAAACGTTCTGTTATGGAAAAAGGAAAATTTTTTCGTTCTATATCATTTGACCTTCAAGCAATTTTGTCAGTACCGCATGCCGGTGGTAATCAGATATATTACAAGCACAAACTTAATGTATATAATTTTATTATGTATCAAATGGAGATGGATATTGCTATGTTTGGGATGAGACCCATGACGCTAAAAGCAGCATTGAAATCGGAACCTGCATTTTAAAATATGTTTTTCCTACCTGACCCATGTAGCATCATTTTCGGATACATGTGGTGGACAAAATCGCAACAAATTTGTGGCCGCATAAGATTGACCACCTACACACCATTGATTTGAAATTTATGGAATCAGGGCATTCTTATCTGGAAGCTGACTCAATGCACGCAACTATTGAAAGGGCTAGGCGCCACAAAAAATTTACTCGACCCACGAATGGTGCTTTTTAATTTAAAGAGCAAGAAGTAAACCCAGATCATACATTGTTAAAAACTTAAAATATATTGATTTCTTTGATTTTAAACTTCTCGCTATAGACACTATTAATAACACCACTTGTAATGTGAATAAGGAAAAAGTGAACTGGTTTAACATTAAGTGGTTAAGTTTCGAAAAGCAAAAGCCGTCTGTGATCAAATACAAGTACTCACTATCGGTTGTAAACTTCTTGGAACTTACTAAAAAAAGTAGATAAACAAACATATCATTCCAGAAGATTATGCACATTTTATACATGATATTCCAGTGGATAAAGTTATGGTATCATTAAATGATAGTGAAGAACTTGATTCTGAATAATAATGTTAGTGTTTTGTACGTTTTGTATAAAATTAATTAATTAAACACGGTTATGATTTTGTTTAATTAAACATTTCATTTTAAGTTATGCGACCTTCACATATAAGCCAGTATAAGTGTTTAGCCTTCGGTAATATTTTTTTGATTAAAAACTCCGTATTTCTAATTAATTTTCATGATGTTTCTTTGCAGAAACAATCTTATGCAGACTACGTTTGTTTTAAAACTATGCATATAAAACAAGCATTCAAATAATTCTTTGCAAAATAAAAAAGTCTAATTAAGTCAAAACAGAAAATACCTGTGAAATATAAGCATAAGAATATGCAACTACGGCTAGATATTACGGTTTTCTTTTTGATCTTTCAAATATAGTGTTATTAAACTGCACATCTGAATATCAAAGTAAAACTTACTCAATAAAATAAGCTTCACCACTCTCAGTGTAGGCCTTTTCCCATTTAGGTGGTAATGGGCCAAGTGAATCTGTATCATTTCCTTCCAAGTTTAAATTAGAATTTTCCTTAACATCTTCAAAATAGTCTGAGCTTTCAGGTCGATTACAATTTCCATCAGGTTCTAGAATAGGTTGGGGTTGGGATAAACTACTTTTGTCACTCTTATGACTCATTGTGGGTTAGAAATATTTGAATGAGGCAGCACAATGAATTTTAGAAACTAAGGCTCAACTACGCAAAAAATGTGTAAAACTACATGTATTAAATAAACTAATGATATAAATAAAGACATTTCACAAAAAAATGAAAAATTCGACTAGTTCTTAAAAGGTTGTCAATGTGTAACTGTCAAATAAAAACAAAACAGTTCTTCTATCTTAGCAGACCCAACCCATAATATTAAATGTTATATTTTTTCCATAGATATTATAATGTAGAAACACTATATTATGGTGTAGAGGCAAATCACTTTAAGAAGAACTACGTCATCATGCGCACAAAGCAAAAATTGGTTAGGAACAGTTCATTATATGTAATTAGGGATGGCAGTATTCAGGTTTCAGTGGCGTTGAGTTTTATGATCAACCAATCGGAAATTACCTTGTAAAAGTTTTAGATTTCATTACTATTTATTTTTACTTGATACACAGACGGACAGTTTTAAACTGCCATCTAACTAATATAAAATATCTTTTATATAACAATTAACATTAATAAAACAATAAGTTACTCAACAGATGTGTTTGCAGAACACTAGAATGAGATAGAAACCACTTAAGTAGGCCATGGTATTCAATCATTTGCTTTATCGGATTTTACAAAATAACCTTGCTATAGCAGTATTTTTTAGGGATATTGATGCACTCAACTCATATGGCGATATTATATTAAAAATTTTAAATTATAATTTAATTGGTTGTTTATTTTTTTACTATTTAACGCCATATCTTCCGTTTATACTGTAATAACTCAACTACGCCACTGTTATTACATTTCTGCGCAATCTGGCATATGACGTTGGGTTCTTCTTAAAGTGATTTGCCTATACATAATAAATATTAAGGGTCTGTCAAAACCTCATGGGTTGTTGCGCAGAACACCAATTTAAGTTATTTACGTTAAAGTACATCCTAAAAACATTGACAACTCAGTTGTCGATTTATAATTCCTCTGTCATGTATTTGTGTATTAAGATTTGTGGTTTATTATTATTGTTTTTGATTATTATTTATGAGATTTCGGCCTTGATTCAACTTTACCTAATTTTTTCAAAACTACTGCAACTCAGTTTGGTTTTTTATTTGTAAGTATAATGAAGGTTTCAATTCAATTAGAGGAATAATGTTTGGTTTTACAGATTATTTTGTTATTCTGATCTTTTAATTTTACAATGAGCAACCGCAAGAAAACAGTTCACAGTCAAGGAAGAGAAATTATTTATAGTGTGTATAAGTGTATGAGAGAAGAAAAAGTGAAATGCCTGTCATTTCTATGAATAATTTACAAGAACGAGTAGCAACAGCAACTGGAGTTGGACTAAACATAGTCGAGCGAATTATTTCAGCAGCGAAGAGCAAACCGGAGGATGGCAAATTTACATCACCAAGGAAGAAAATTAATAAGAGAAGTCCTAAATCTAATGTGGACCAATTAGAAAATTGTGGTAGTAATTTTATGATTTTTTATATTAAATTTCTATGGATTATGCATTTTTAAAAATAATAGGAGGTCAGTACTTTGGCTGCCAAGGGTCTTAAAAAATATAGCCTGTCTATGTTTATCCATACACGCACGGAAATATGACACATGAAAAGAACAATAAACAATACACCAAAAAAATTACAGGTCCCGCATACCAACATTGTAGTTTTATAATTTATATTAATGTTGATGAATTAGTGGTTATGAAATCCACATAGCATAGTGGCATAGTTAATTTTGAATACGCATCAGGAAATTCAATGTTTTTAGATTTTACGTATCTTGTATTTTTCTTTCTTTTTATACGATACCACGCTTCCTTCAATGCGCATCTCACAGCCCATGAGATTTTGAAAGCCCTATAAATACGAATATATACAGCGTGATCCATTTTAATCAATACAATCAAATATTTAATAAATTATAGACATTTAAAAAAATGTTGTAAATAAAAGTCGTGTGCGTTAAAGGGACAAAGAAATTTGTAATATTAGTTTGATTGTAGAGGACGCCGCTAACAGTAAGCGAACATCGACTTTTTCTAAACGAGTTAATAGTTTGTAAGGTATCCTTAAATTAATAAGGAAATTAAACTTCTTCTACATGAATTACGTTGTGCATTTGTTTTCTAAATAATTGCTTAATATGCTGTCTTATTCTATTTTACAAGTTACGCATTGTTGCGTTAGATATTTGAGTGTCACAACCCCTGGTCGCTGATTCGATTGGTTTGTGCCACGAATCAGTGAAGTGACGTTACAGACAGTAAATTTTTAGGCCAAATTTTATCCAAAACTATAGTCCGTGTCAGCTAAGAATAAACCGATAAAAAGTATAAGGTAGGATTGAACTTCACTTTGATTGGTTACATCATGGAGCAGGATTACACAGTTTAAAAAGTACGTTTGTGTTGAAATATGTGAAAGGCACCGTTGTTAGTTTTACAATAAAAATGGGTTATGTAAAATAATGTTGATTTATTTTTACTCAAATTAATTGACCCATTATATTGTTACGAACTATTAGGCAACCCGTCAAACGCTCGAGTTGCATAACCGAAGTGTACTCTACAGAAATCTAGAACATTCGAGAAAACACCAGACCATGAATCATCTATTAAATTTATTTATTACCTTTTAGTTTATTTATGTACAAGCTAGCGGTACAATATGCACGTTCACATAACACAAATTTATATTTACTATAGGACTGTCAAAGCGTAATGACCAACTAACTATACACGATATGATTTAGATACGACATTTTGATATAGGCTAACTGATGTACACATCGCCGATCTTATATATATATATATATATATATATATATATATATATATACCTATATCAAAATGTCGTATCTAAATCATATCGTGTATAGTTAGTTGGTCATTACGCTTTGACAGTCCTATAGTAAATATAAATTTGTGTTATGTGAACGTGCATATTGTACCGCTAGCTTGTACATAAATAAACTAAAAGGTAATAAATAAATTACAGTAGTGTTACTGTTGTTAAGAAGACTTATGGTTAAGGATTTAGTTTAAGAAGATATTAGTGCTTGTAAATGCATTAGTGTGATAGTGCTTCATTGTTAGTTGGACCGAAAAACATCCATAAATAAGGCACATACTGTTAATTAGACTTGTGAATAGTGAATAATAAAGACTTTTGTTATTACTTGTTTTAAATTGGTGAACGCGTTAACAGTAGCCCGCTACAGTATTTTAAAATGTTAGATAAGCTAGGTTTCCTGCTCCCGCATTTGGAATGAATTTTACGCTGTGTAAATTCACTTTGCATCCTAGTTTCCTCTATTTTATTCTTATTTGAAATGGATTATATGTACGTGTAATATTTAAAAGAAAATAAATGTTTCGGTTTGGCATCACTTTGCGATGTTGTCGTTAACTGTTAAATTTCATTTCATTATGAATTCGCCGGTTGTTATTTGCGATTTGTTGTTTTTAACAAGACGTAACTACACTGATTCATGGAACGGATTATAAGTAGTTAATTTTAATAATTTATGGAAGATATGGGTGATTACAGTCCAAATAAAATTGTGGTTATGTTAATAATTCTTAGCAAGCTGCATTACGTTTATATCAGGAATGTTAACTCAAGTTGGTAGCTTGTATTTATTATTACAATATTCAATTTACTTTTAATGTCAAAGCTATAAATGCACGTTGTTTTGAAGAGATAACTCAAGCAACGCGATAAAGACAAAGTCGTTAATTACTATTCATAGAGTAAAGATGTGCTATTCTGCTATTTAACAATACTTTTACATTTTTCCGGGAACGTGTTAAATTCAGAGTACAAGTGCTATAGGTTTCCTAATGCACCAGACCACTGGCCAGTGACAGTCAACTCCTGAAGAAGCAGCCTTTGTATACAGTGATTTTTTGAATTTACAATGTGCATGTTGATTTAGATTATAATTGAATACCAATGGCTTACTTTACGTTGCTTTCTTAAAATGTTGTTAGCGAGATAAATAGATATCACCCACAGTCCACTGATAACGCAACGTTTAATCTTGCGGCAACAAGGAAAGACTTCTAATATAGTTCTTGCAATTTCTAAACCGACTTTCGTCATCAATATTAGTGATGTCATATATTGGCGCCGTTGCCACTGTCAAAATAGCAATTCCTCATAACTACAATGTGGCTATCGGTACAATATAGATTTTGCATTTATTTAGTAATTGGTGACGGAATGTGGTTTATTAATTTTTAAAAGGTAACTTGTAAAATGATTTTATACTGACAAAATTGCAGTCTAAGCTGTTTATCTTAATAATAAATGTTATTATGTAAGAATTTGTATTTGTGAGCATATTTTAAATATAATTGAATGTTTTTAATGTGTTATATATTCTTAATTAAATCATACGCATGTTATACCGGGCACGGAATAATAGCCACCAATAATCAAGACTTTCAAAAGTTGTGTTTAATAAACTAAAGTAAGATGACGAACAGTTATGAAAATTTGTTTTTAAGGTTTGCCGAATGTTAAACAACCCAAGTCTGTTCTGAAAAGAACAATTTTAAATGCAAGCAAGAATAACACAAAATGCGGGACAAAAACTACGCAAGAGGTTAATGACATAAAATAAGAACGCCAACAAAAATCAAACATAACCAATACAAGTAATATTAGTTGTCAACAAATGTCTCAAATGAAGGCGGCAACATTGAAAAATTTACAAACCGAGAAGGAAACTTTTTTCTGAAGTAAGAATAAGATTTGTTACAAAAGTTGGTTTAGAAATTGCAGGCGGCTCCGTGGCGTAGTGGTATGTGTGTGCCTACTACGTCCAAGGTCCTGGGTTGGAATCCCGACCGGTCCGCTTGAAAAATGTTAGGCGAGCATTTTTCACAAAAATACACTCTTGTTCGGATAAAATGTTAAATGGAGGTCCCGTGTGTGAATGTTGTCGCGCACGTTAAAAATCCCTACCTTACTTGGAACAGCAAGGGTTCGGGAAAATTCAAAATTTACCAGGTAAAAAACTCGCTTCCTGGCCAATGTAGTACCTTCGGGTGGAGCACTGTAAAATTACATGTAAGGTTTAGAAATTGCGAGAACTATAGGCGACATTCGAACAGCGTGTAGGAGTATGCCACCAACCATACTCGTAACTAACTAACCAATAAACACGCAGCATGCAAATAAATAGCATTCACGCTTAAATCATCCCGCAAACAATAATCGACTTGTCTGACACCACTCAAAATACCTAGTAGAACCGTCCAAAAGTACAATACAGACAAACCTAGATATAAAAGAAGATGCAAACGTTAGAACAAATTACTCCATAATTGTTCTCTTCTTAAGGTAGTTACCAAACTTCTTGGAGAGAACTTACAAATAGTGCAAGATAGAAGTAACCAAGTTCCTTGTGCGCAAAAGGTTTTCCTTAAGAGTATCTTGTGACCACAAAATCTAATGGAATAAAATGAAGTAAACTCTTATAATAACACTACAAATGCAGAAGCCTGTTATAACGCAGCTTAAATCCGCTCCATTTCCGAAGCCATTATGTCCATCTCTTAGAGCACGCGACGCCAATATACACGCTAGAATTGGGAACGTTCCGTCACCAACTCGCTTTAATTTCTACTAACCTAGGACGTCGTCCGTTTGCCAGCATCTCCGCCTACAAGCCGTAGTGTAGTAAAGCATGGTAATTTCTTCCCAGTCACTGCCGCTAGATACCACATTGCATTTAGCTTAGCATGAACATCATTATCTACACGATACATATCCAGGTTTTCGTCATGAAACCACAACATTCAATTCTACAAAATAGAAACCCATGCTGCATCTTTGCAAGCTAAAGTGCTTTCAGTGTTAAAAAAAAACATTTGTAATAACTACGCATACAAAAACTGTTGTAAATATTTTCTTGTTGTGTAATGCTTTTAATGTACGAGTATAATTAGTTCGTATTTTTAATTTGTAAATAAATGTTATCTCTGTTGTTATAAAGCATTAACAAGGTAACCCCCAGACAAACCTCAAGGTCACAAGTGTAAGGTTTTGTTCACCTGAAGTACGGGATAAGGATTGAGGTTTTCAAACGCAAACGTTAAAAACTAAAACTAGTAGAAAATGAAGCAAGAACTGTAGCAGTTTTGGATATGGTTTACTTAAACCCCCACATCAGAAGTCAAATTGAAATGGACTTAAATATATTCAAAACTATAATTCTAAGGATTTTAAGGAGCCGCAGATTTTATCCGTGCCATATCACATTAAAGCAGCCTGTTAGTGACAAGGACATGATCCTGCCTGTCAATTTTTGTCGATGGGTTCAAAATATATTACGAAATGATACTAGTTTCTATAGTTGTTTTCTGACAAATCCACTTTTAGCAGTACTGGTTCAATGAATCGCCAAAAATGTCACTATTGGTTTGAAGAACACCCTTATTGGTATACACCCATAGGCCATCAGTATTGTTAGCGTTTTAGGGCCGGTATTATAGGTGTAGATTAAACCATGAATTGTCAGTTAAACTTCAGATTATTGTTAACTGTTGTTTTATACTCACAGTTTAACTAAATTTGTAAGTTTAAACCCCAATCGGTGGATGAATTTGGTTTAATCTTTAGTTTGTGATTTAAGTTGTAACTTAACCTAACTTTCAGTAGTTGTCTACTTGACTTGTTTGTTGTTCTCAGGGGTTTTATGATTTTGCCATGGAAGATATAAATGAAATATTAAATATTTTAAAAGTCGATGACGATGAAGAAATTATTAATTTGATTGAAGCTCCACGTAAAGCAAGAGTTTTTCGTGAACGACCGAATCATCTAGAAAATTGGAGTGATGAGGAATTTTTAATAAGATTTCGGTTGTCAAAGCAATCTGTGGGAGAACTACTCAACCAAATACACCATTTATTACTTCAACAGACCACTCAGTAAGTAAACGTATATCTACATTACATACAAATACTTGGTTTTTAGTAATCACGCTCTTTCCCCGGAAATACAAATATTAATTACATTACGGTTTTATGCTTCTGGAAGCATGTTGATAGTTGCTGGAGACTATGGAGGCATACATAAATCAACAACATCCAAAGTAATATATGATGTAACGAGGGCGATTGCTTCATTATCGTGTAAATATATTACCATGTCTGAAAATGCTGAAATACAACATACAAAATTACTTTTTTCTGAAATCGCTAAATTTCCTAAAGTTATTGGCGCGATAGATTGTACGCACATCCGCCTTCAATCTCCAGGTTGATTTTAATTTAATATGAGATGCCAATGTAATTACTTTTCTTTAGGAGGTGAAAATGTCGAACATTTTCGTAATAGGAAAGGGTTCTTTTCATTAAACGCGCAGACTGTTTCTGATTCCAGGCTGAAAATACTAAATATTGTTGCTCGTTGGCCTGGAGCTACACACGACAGCACAATATTTAATAACAGCAGATTAAAAAGTGAATTTGAACAGGGCAGATTTAGGAACTGCTTTCTATTAGCAGATTCAGGTTATGCCTTATCAGACTACTTGATGACACCAATTCAGAATCCTCAAACTGCTGCAGAAAATTTGTATAACGAATCTCAGATTCGCACCAGGAATGTAGCCGAACGTCAATACGGTATTTGGAAACGTAGGTTTCCTATATTAAGTTTAGGCATTCGCTTAAAATTAGAAACAGCACAAGCAATAACAGTAGCCACTGCTGTATTACATAATATTGCTATAGAGCAGAATGATGAAATACCTGATGGACCAGAAGAAAATTATGAGGGTGATGACGAACCAAACATTATAATGGCACCTCAAGGTAATGGTGCACTCGTAAGACAAACTTTAATAAATGAATACTTTGCATATTTATAATGTAACTATTAAAAGGTTAATTATACATAAAATGTATCGTAATAGTAATGTAATATTAACAATAAATTTAGTTTTCATTAGCCTGCTTTTTTAGAATTTCTATTTGTAATTTTACATGCTGTATGTGGAGCTTATGTTCTATTTCTTCTCGTTTCATTTTTGCTTCATGTTCAGACTTCTTATGCAACATTTCTTGTTTAAGAGCATCTTGTTGTAATTGTATAAGCTCCAACCTTGCGTCAGATAGAGTGTTTATTTTTATTCGGCAGTCTGTTGTCAAATCATTTTTCTTTTTAGAAAATTTGGATTTGGTTCCAACTAAAAAACAAAAAATTTAACTCTAGATGTATACATTTTCGGAATTATATTAGTCTTACCACTTTGTGTAGCATTTAGATTAGCAGTAGTTCTTTCTGCAGTGGCAGTTTTAGAACACCCTGGCGTAACTTGGTTTCAATCATAAGATTGAAGTGTTGCATTTATGGGAGTCTTTAAAAGAGATGGTGTCCAAGTCGCCCATTCAGATTTAGGAATTTTATTTGATACGTCGTCACCTGGATCATCAACGACTTCAAACATAGTGTAATCACTATCAAATCGATCGCTTAACCCGGTTACACTATCACCCAGAAGTTCCTTTAAGGTAACATCTGTTGCTGTTATTTCAACAGGTGCGCTAGGACCACCACCTGTTTTGTACAACTATTGTTTTTCTAGAGCAAACCGCTTTTTGCTTTGTTTTTTCAAATTATCGTATTTTCCACGAATACGTTTTACTGTTTTGACACTACCGCACAACGCATTACATTCGGCCGTTATTTTTTCCCAACAACTTTGCTTTTCCTTCCATGTAACGGCGTCGGTCTTCTTATTTTCAATTATGGATTTATATTTCTTAACCAAAGATAACAAAATATTAATATCGTTGCTTGAAAAATTGGTAGCCCGTTTACTTTTTCCTTCCATCTTATTTTGTTAAATCAATTACAATTAGTAATTTATGTTATTTGTTCAGTCTTAATTGTAAACGTATATCAAAACAAACCTAACCCAATTCTTTTCAGGATATTTGACATTTTAATACAAGAGGGGAGATAGTAACTAAAGGGTGCATTCAGGAACTCCTCCGTTTAGTCAAACTTAGGGTTAATAAAGTTATAATACACTTGACCATCATCAGCAGTTTAAACTACAGATCAAGGTTTGGTTAACCCATGAGTTTAACCTACAGCTATAATACCGGCCCTTAATGTTTGATGTGGTGTAGCAAATGGATTTTTCATTAAACCATTCTTTTTCGAAGGCACAGTGACCGAACAGCCGTACTTGAATCTTTTTTTAATCGATATGGGGGATTTATTAGGAGTTGACTTGCAAAAACGACAAGATATGCGATTTCACAGGCGCGCCGGTACCATGCTCACCGAGATAATTAGATATAAATAATTAAAGTTTTTTTTTCGACGGTGCTCTACTAAATAAAGTTTACGAACAAGAACCGATAACTGTTGAAGATATGAGCAAAGAACTAATATTCATTGCAGAGGTATGCCCATGAAAGTGTTATTACGCACCACACGTCAGTTTCAGCGAAAAATTCAAGCATGATTGATGTGGGGGAAAATGTTTTTGACCATTTACTGCCTTAGTCTTTTGTTTATTGTTATTTATTTTCTTTAGAAAAATAACAAACTTCCTTATTATAATTTACAGATATCTCACGAACTATTAACTGTAACCTATGTAAGCCTTGACACTTTTTTTGGTTATGATTAGAAGTATGTATAGTTTATTTCGGTTAAGAAGGTAATAAAGAAAAAAGGCGAAGATTGAATTTTAGCGAATCCCATTGGTTAATGGATGAGTCAAGTTTACGCAAGTAAATTAAAACTGTGTTTGTGATGGTTGTTTAAATATCATCTTTACAATTGACATTTTGATATTTGGTATTGTCTGTACATTTTCGTTATTTTGTTATTAGCTTTAGCTTCCGTTTGAATTTTATTCGGCTTTATTAACTAATTTGTGTTGATTTTATATTTAATATCAAAACAGTTCTTTAACTTACAGTGTCTTCATAATATGGTAAGCATTTTTCTTTAAAGATACGCATATAATGCTTACAATGAATTATTTTCAGGTTTTATATACATAATTATGGGTCACCAACCTATCAAAAATCCGAAGGGTAAGCTTGTGATGTGGGCAAAAGCCAATTGCCTGTAATGTATATTTGAAAAATTCCACAAATGCAATTAAAACTTAAGCTGTGGAGAAACTGCGTTAGAAGTGGGTTTAGGTGTTCAATTAATGTAAAATACTGTGAAAGAAATGGAAACTACTGCTACTGCTTCTTTGCCAAAGACTACCAGAATGCGTACATCAATCTACGACGAACTTGAAGAATTTGAAAGATATGCGATTCGAATGAATGTTTGTACATTTTACTTTAAAAATGAATTAATGAATTTGAAGAAAGTATTGCATGCGGTAAACAATGATGATTCTTTACCAAACTTCAGTCACACATCACTTTATTGGGTAATGATGAAATTGGGCTTTAAATATGAGAAACATAGCTGAAAAACAATTTTAATTGAAAAGCCTGGATTGTGTTGTGGCGAAGAAAATATTTAACTGCAATTAAAAAGTACAAAACCGAAGGCAAAAGAATTTACTATCTTGATGAAACATTGGTCAATGCTGCACATGTAAAGAACAAGGTATGAGAAAATAACACTGTAAAAACAGCAAGTCAGGCATTAATCGAAGGTTTATCGACTGGTATACGAGAGTCTTCAGGCAAGGGCAAGACGTTATTGTGGCACACATGGGTAGTGATATGGGACTTGTCGATGGTGCATATTTAAACTTTCAATCTAAGAAAACAGATAGTGTATTAATACTATAAACAGACAGAGGACGCTAAAAAGCACGCATTCTGTGACCCTGAAAGTGACATGCACAACGTTGACAATTAAATTTCGTAACAAAAACAAGCAGGTACTATCATAACCTTACTCTACTTCCCAATGTTGTGTTGTATTGACTTGTTTTTATTAAAATTTAACTCTAAAAGAGTTTATCAGAAAGTATATTATATAGTGGTTGTTAGCAGCATTTATTTATTATTTTGAGGTTTTGTTGGACGTCCTAGAATTTGAATACATGTATTTTACATTCCAAATTGCAATATGTCCCAATAGGTAGATTGCCAAAACCACATGGTCAATTCTATTCATGATGTGATGATAAGGCAGCCAAGAATATAAATGCTTTGAAACTGTTAAAATATGATGCTACTGCTTGATTTATCCCATAACTAAATTCTATAACTGTCTATAAAAGGCCTGTAATAAATTTAACTCAAATAATGGAAAGCAGAAATTGCAGAATTAAAATGTATTTCAAGATAAAAATAGTCTACTCATAAAATATTTACATGAAAATTGAAAACAATTATAATATACAAATAAATTCATTTGTAACCCTCTGCATAGCATTACAACATTATAGTTTAACTGGTTAATGGTGAAAATAGATCATTGTTGCTAGTGAGTATTGTCTTTGGCATACATAATTTAATAATCTATTGATACAAAAGCTTTGAAAAGGTTTTTCTTTTATTTATTATACATACCTATGCCTCCCATATATATTCTAAATCTTTTAGAAATTTGAACAGACTGTTATACTTAGTTGTAGCTTTCTCTAGATTACACAGATATTTATTTCATAGCTGATGTTGGTTGACGAAAGATTGAATTAGATTTTCACGCCCATTTGTAACATACTGTTTTAATAAGCTCTAATAGTTCTAGTATTCCTAAAAATAGTTAGTTTCTAGTTTAATTTTAGCATGCTAATTATTAGAATTGTAGCGGCTGCAGGATCACCCAAGTAGCTTCTCAGCGAAGTTCCCAGAAAGATCTAATCCAAGAGTTAATCAATTTTTCTAAAGGCACTTACTTTAAGGGCACTAAACATGTCAAATTAGTCCATATCTATGATTAGATGTCAATCATGCTTTAGGATCCTATTTATGTCAGGGTGGTCTGAAGCAATTTTCAATTAGCTGAGCACTCAACTAAAATCAATTCTGAGAGCTACGGTTGTGGTTATCTTAGGCATTGACAGTTTTAATTAAAATTAAAGATTTACGACCGGCGCATCCTAAGCCGAGTAAGAGCGTCAAGAAAGGGTTATTTTCAATTAACCAAAATGTATATAAGGAGGCCAGCCGGTGGGAATCGGGGTTGTTTATTTCCAGACGCGTTAGAGGTTAAAGCTAACGGTTACTAGTGATGTGTTTATTTCTCTGCAGTCAAGTGCGGGCCGTTATGTTTTAAGTTATTTATTTCTCTGAGTAAGTAATTAGTATATGTGATATTACTATGAACTCAAGGCTGTGTTATGCAGCATAAGTCAGTTATTTGTTTAAAAACAGTATTTGTCGACTTCCATAAAATACAATTCCGGTGAATGCCCAGTTCAAGTAAATTGATCCGTTTTATTATTGCTTTGGAGACCGCATCGTTTTAGAAGGGTCTTTTATTATATTGTGTTTCGACGGTGTCAGAGGTCGTTAATCACTAATCCACGAGACTACCTGAGAATGCAAAGCTCAGGCCCGAAGTCAAGTTACGGTACTATTTGACCCTTGAGAAGGTCGTATTTTCATGGTGTAGATGACCCCGTGGTTAAAAGGGTCGTCGCACTATGCAAGTTAATTAGACTAGGGTAGCATTAATAAATTTTTGTTATTGGGTGTGTACACCTAGAACTGTATCTATTCAAAATATGTCTGTTAGTTAAGTTTAGTTAAGTTGTGTTTGTGCTAGCCGGAGACTATAAGTGACTTATTTTCTGTTCTGCCATTTTGGTTCATCGCCCACGAACAAAGTGCGACGAGAGCTATTACCGCGATTGGTCCATGGGCCGTTTAATTCCCATGGTGGCGCCCTTTTGTACATAAGGTTATTTACTTTATATTTTGTTATGCATATGTAATTAGTTGAAGTTTTAGTTAGTAGCTCGTTCAATAAAACAATCGAATTTTCGTCTCAGTGTGTTTGTTTAATGAACCCCCCCTTCACCGACTGCTGCAGCTTGCGAGGCAACGTCCCGAAACGTGAGGGTACGATGGTGTTAGAGGTCCTGTTATTTATTATTTATTGTTAATTGGATACCCTCATGCGGTAGGTAAATATTAAAATTACACTGGCGCATTAACGTGGTTAAAATTGTAATTATGGTAAACAACACACGGACGAATTTTTAGATTGTTTTGTTTTTATTTAGTGTTAGGCAGAATTACAGTTTAATATTAGTGATTTAGGAACAAGTTTCGTTATTGTTGGCTTTTACCTTTAGTTAGTCATGTATGTGGTAGAAGCTTTAAGAAGCGATGAGCTTAGTTATGAACTTTTAATTAGGAACGTTGAACCAACAAAGTTAAGTGTGTTAGAAAAGCGAAAATTATTGCGTAGAAAACTCATTGTTGAGAAAGTCGACAGTAATGTTTTTCTAAGTATGAGAAAATTGAAATCGTTCAAAAGGACGAAATTGAATTATTAAAACTTAAGATTTTTGAATCAGAAAACTGTTTAAATTCTTTTACCATTCTTCCTAAAAGGACAGAATATATTAAACTTAACACGAGATTAATGCATGTAACACAGAGACTAGATTATGTCAATTTCGATATTGAATTTTAGAAGTACACAAAGAACTGCATTCCAAATGCATTAGAGCTTTTGAGATTTTAGAACAGGTAAACGGGGAAAATGAGATTAACGATAACCCTCTTTATTGTTCGGCTAGCGGTAATAAAAATCCTACAATAACACCAACAGCAGAGGGTTCATGCCCTGGAGCATCAGCGGTTTCTTCCATTAATACCCCATCGGTCTCGATTTCTAGTAATGATTTAGGTACGCTAATTAAGTCCTTGAATAAAACAACGACATCAGTCCCGATCCACAAGTGGGGATTACAATTTTCGGGTGAATCTGATTCTATATCGGTTTTAGATTTTATTCAACGCGTCAAAGAACTGCAAGTTGCAAGAAAAGTTTCGTCAGATGACCTTTTCGAAGGGGCTATTGATCTTTTCACCAGTTCAGCACTGGATTGGTATAGAGCAACGCGGTGTACAGTAAATTCATGGGAACAATTAATTTTAAATTGAAACAAGATTTTCTTTCAGCCGATTATGCAGAGAATCTTTTAATGTTAATTAAATCCAGACGGCAAGGCGCCGATGAATCACCTACCATTTATATTTCAAAGATGGTAAATTTATTTTCTCAATTAGAAGAGTCCATTTCAATCAGGGAACAAATAAAATTATTAAAAGAAATTTACAGACTTTTTATGCCACGCAACTGGCGTTAATTGAAGTGACTGACATTTCCCATTTGATTTCTCGTTGTAAGCTTTTAGAAGACATTAAGCCTACACATTTTATTAAACAGGAACATTCGGATTCTGCCAACGTACCAGTTATCTTAGAACGTCAAGTTCGACAGAGTTCATTTTCTAATAATAATTTACCACGGTCCGGCGTTTCGAATTATTTTAAAAACACAGCAAAATTTTCGACTATTTGTTTCAACTGTAAAGACAAGGTCACTCGTTTCATACTTGTCCGGAGAAACGCGGAATATTTTGTTATTCTTGTGGGCAGTTGGAAGTTACGTCCACAAATTGTCCAAACTGCTCAAATAATTCAAAAACTAAGGACAGGAAAGCGCGTAGTCAGCCGTTGCTTTTCTTCGTTTAATAATATTGCTGCTGACAAAAGACGTGGTCGGATTGGTTAGTAAAAGTTAAGAATTTTGTAAATCATCTAAGGTTTTTCAAATTTTATAAAGTAAAAGATGATACAAGACCTTATATTAATATCGAGATATTTAAGGAAACTTATACTGCACTGTTGGATTCCGGCGCGAATACCTCTATTTTAGGCAGACATGGTTTGTGTTTATTGGATAAATATAAGTTAGAATTAATTAAAATGTAAAACGTCTATATTAACAACCGCGGATGGCACTGCACAATCAATTTTAGGTTCAATTAATTTGCCCTTGACTATAAACGGGGTTACTCGGTCTTTAAATGTTTTAGTTTCCGACTCAATAGAGTGTACCCTAACGTTAGGGATTGATTTTTGTCAATTATTTGAATTGAAAGTAGATTTTTCAAAAAATGAATTTTATGCTCATTCTGCGGAAACGAATAAATTAAATTTCATTAAAGTCATGGCCGATTTAAATGAAGACCAGAAATTTGAATTAAACAAGGTTATTTCTTTATTTCAATCTCTGGATCGTCCTACCTTAGGCCGAACCACTAAAATTTCACATCATATTACAACGGAAGACGTTGAACCAATTAAACAAAGGTATTACCCATTATCACCGGCGATGCTGGAACATGCTAATAAAGAAATTGATGCAATGCTTGAACAAGGCATTATTAGCCCAAGCAATAGCCCGTGGAACTCCCCATGCTATTAGTAAAGAAAAAGCAAAGGTGAATTTCGTGTATGTTTTGACGCTAAACGATTAAATTCAATTACAAAAAGACGCGTATCCCATTCCGTTTGTAAATGACATTCTTGATAGATTACGCAATGCGAAATATCTCAGTTCAATCGATTTAAAAAGCTTTCTGGCAATTGCCCTTGAGTGACGAAAGCAAGGAAAAACAGCCTTTACTGTCCCAAGGCGCGGATTATTTCAATATAATGTAATGCCGATGGGTTTGGCCAATGCTCCAGGCACATTACAGAGGCTCATGGACTCTATTTTTGATTTTCATTATCCCAATCAGTATTTGTTTATTTAGATAATATAATTATTATTTCAAGCACATTTAAGGAGCATATTAGAATTTTGAACGAAGTGTATGAGAAGTTGAAAGGCGCTAATTTAACTATTAACATTTCAAAATGTGAGTTTTGTAAACCAGAGTTACAATATCTGGGATATATTGTGAATAAAGATGGTCTCCGAACTGACCCAGCAAAATTGACGCAATTGTAAATTTTCCTCAACCCAAGACAGCCACTGAAATAAAACGTTTCACCGGTATGTGTTCTTGGTATAGGCGTTTTGTTTTGGATTTTGCCACAATTATAGCACCTATTAATGATTTACTAAAGGAAAGAGAAAATCGCAAGCGATTAAATGGACGGACGAGGCTCTTATTTCGTTTGAAAAAATTAAAGATGTTCTTACAAAGGCTCCTATTTTAAGGAGTCCTGACTTTTCGAAAGTTTTTCTTTACAATGTGACGCCTCAAATTACGGCGTAGGTTGTGTTTTAACTCAGGGAGAAGGAGACGAAGAACATGTAATTGCTTATGCTTCTCGCAGTTTAAATTCAGCAGAGAAAAATTATTCAGTCACAGAACGGGAACTTTTGGCGGTGTGTTTTGCTATTCAAAATTCCGACCATATATTGAAGGAACTCATTTTAAGGTCATTACGGACCATCATTCTTTAATTTGGCTCCACAACTTAAAAGATCCTGCGGGACGTTTAGCTAGATGGAGTGTGAAACTCCAACAATTTGATTTCGAAGTTATCCACAGGAAGGGTAAATTTAATGTGGTACCAGATACATTATCCCGAGCTCCTAGTGGAGCCTATGCTATTAATTCTTTAAATTTTTCTTTACACGAGGTCGAGGATTGGTACAAAAACATGTTAAATAATATTAAGGAAAAGCCAGATCTATATCCCGATTGGAGAGTAGAAGATGATAAAATGTATAAGTTTATTCCGAATAATTTGAATATCAAAGCCAATTTAATTGAGTGGAAGTTAGTAGTGCCGAAATCATGCCGTGCACAAATTTTAAAAGAATGCCATGATGATCCAGTTTCGGCCCATTTGGGTGTATTTAAAACATATACAAAAATCAAAGAGCTCTATTACTGGCCTAAAATGCGGTCATATATTTCTAAATACATTAGTAAATGTGTTACGTGCTGCCAAAGCAAATCCAGCACGTTCAACCATTATGGTTTTATGGGCAAAGAGAAAAAAGTTTCATTTCCGTTTCAATGTTTGTCGATTGATTTAATGGGGCCCTTTCCGCGCTCGAAATTGGGGAATACTTACCTTTAGTTGTTACTGACTGGTATACAAAATTCACTTTATTGCATCCCATGCGCAGCGCTTCAACAAAACAAATTTGTAATTACCTGGAAAATTTTGTATTTTTGGTATATGGGGTACCTCAAATTTGTATGATAGATAATGGCCCCAATTTAAAAGTAATTTATTTTCCAATCTCATGACAAATTATAAAATACCTTCGGTTTGGTTTAACGCCAGCTACCATCCTCAAGTTAATTATGTAGAACGCGTTAACAAGGTAATTGAGCTGCCATTCGCAGTTACATTCAAGATTCTCATAAGAATTGGGACGATAATATTTACAAAATTGCCCATGCGCTTCGTAATGCTGTTCATGAATCCACAAAATATTCCCCAACATTTTTAGCTTTTGGACGCACGGTTCCTCTGTCCGGGGAATTCTATAATAAATTAAAGGATTTAAATCCAGAGGATCTAGCAATTGATACTCGAGAACAATTGGTTCAAGACCTTAATGAATTATCGCCCATCTTTAAAGAAGTTCAGAAGAACATACATTTGGCGTATGAACGTAATACGCACTCGTACAATTTAAGGCGCAGACCATTAAATTTCAAAGTAGGGGATTTAGTGTGGAAGCGCAATTTTATATTATCAGATGCTTCTAAACATTTCAATAAAAAATTAGCCCCGAAGTTCCTAGAAGCAAAGGTGATGGAAGTTTTAGGTTCTACCACTTATAGACTATCTTCCATGGACGGAAAACCGCTAGGGGTGTTCCACGTCCAAGACCTAAAACCTCACTAATATTTTATTTTTTCCAATTTTTTATTTTTTCCTTCCGCCAATTTTCTGAAAAGACTCAGTTGTCTTAAACATAATTGCGGTTGGATGTGTTAATTTCTACATTTATTTTTTTTTTTTTTTTTTTTTTCAATTTTCTTGAAATTCCTAAGAGCAATTTCAATTTTTCGAGGGGGGCTGTGTAACATACTGTTTTAATAAGCTCTAATAGTTCTAGTATTCCTAAAAATAGTTAGTTTCTAGTTTAATTTTAGCATGCTAATTATTAGAATTGTAGCGGCTGCAGGATCACCCAAGTAGCTTCTCAGCGAAGTTCCCAGAAAGATCTAATCCAAGAGTTAATCAATTTTTCTAAAGGCACTTACTTTAAGGGCACTAAACATGTCAAATTAGTCCATATCTATGATTAGATGTCAATCATGCTTTAGGATCCTATTTATGTCAGGGTGGTCTGAAGCAATTTTCAATTAGCTGAGCACTCAACTAAAATCAATTCTGAGAGCTACGGTTGTGGTTATCTTAGGCATTGACAGTTTTAATTAAAATTAAAGATTTACGACCGGCGCATCCTAAGCCGAGTAAGAGCGTCAAGAAAGGGGTTATTTTCAATTAACCAAAATGTATATAAGGAGGCCAGCCGGTGGGAATCGGGGTTGTTTATTTCCAGACGCGTTAGAGGTTAAAGCTAACGGTTACTAGTGATGTGTTTATTTCTCTGCAGTCAAGTGCGGGCCGTTATGTTTTAAGTTATTTATTTCTCTGAGTAAGTAATTAGTATATGTGATATTACTATGAACTCAAGGCTGTGTTATGCAGCATAAGTCAGTTATTTGTTTAAAAACAGTATTTGTCGACTTCCATAAAATACAATTCCGGGTGAATGCCCAGTTCAAGTAAATTGATCCGTTTTATTATTGCTTTGGAGACCGCATCGTTTTAGAAGGGTCTTCTATTATATTGTGTTTCGACGGTGTCAGAGGTCGTTAATCACTAATCCACGAGACTACCTGAGAATGCAAAGCTCAGGCCCGAAGTCAAGTTACGGTACTATTTGACCCTTGAGAAGGTCGTATTTTTCATGGTGTAGATGACCCCGTGGTTAAAAAGGGTCGTCGCACTATGCAAGTTAATTAGACTAGGGTAGCATTAATAAATTTTTGTTATTGGGTGTGTACACCTAGAACTGTATCTATTCAAAATATGTTTGTTAGTTAAGTTTAGTTAAGTTGTGTTTGTGCTAGCCGGAGACTATAAGTGACTTATTTTCTGTTCTGCCATTTTGGTTCATCGCCCACGAACAAAGTGCGACGAGAGCTATTACCGCGATTGGTCCATGGGCCGTTTAATTCCCATGGTGGCGCCCTTTTGTACATAAGGTTATTTACTTTATATTTTGTTATGCATATGTAATTAGTTGAAGTTTTAGTTAGTAGCTCGTTCAATAAAACAATCGAATTTTCGTCTCAGTGTGTTTGTTTAATGAACCCCCCCTTCACCGACTGCTGCAGCTTGCGAGGCAACGTCCCGAAACGTGAGGGTACGATGGTGTTAGAGGTCCTGTTATTTATTATTTATTGTTAATTGGATACCCTCATGCGGTAGGTAAATATTAAAATTACACATTTACTACCTTACATCAATTTAACTATATAAAAATGCTTAGTAAGTGAAATTAAAATTATGTTAGAAAATATACCTTTAACTGTAAGGTATACTGTGCCACTATTCAGTTACATACTTTTAGTTGGGGATAATAGTATATTATTTTATACGTGGGAGTAGTGTAAGCCTTTTCATGAGCTCGTCTCTGTTTAACCACCAAACAATAACGAAGCGGGTAAAGAGACATAGCCATGAAAAGTCACTTCTCCTTCACATAAAATATACTATTTTATTCATCAAACTTCTGCAAAATATACAAAAGTATTCTAATCTTAATACATTTTACGTAATTTTCTGTGTTATGATCAATATGCAAAGAGTTGCTTATAAAATTAATTATATTTTTGACACAACCACTCCGTGATTGTTGAACTAAAAAGCAATCCCAGAATAGCAAAGTGCTGATATTGAATTTGACGGCTTTAATTATCAAAGACTACTTGTAAAATTGCACATATAATATTAAATTGTAAAATAAAAAGACGTTTGATTGTTATTGGGTATCATTATTAATATTATAATATTGGAAACAGCTAATTTATATAACTTATTCTGAGAGTAATGTACATGAGCGACACTTTATATTCCTCCGGCGACTAGAAACGAGAGAAGGTAAAACTCGCTGAGTGAAAAAGTGACATTTTGCACAACGCAATATAATGAAATTCCTAATATTAAAATTAACAGTTTGAAAGAAAAATGAAGTTATCATATTCAAGTGAAATGTTGCACATCTAAATACCAACCCAGCTGTAGACAAAATCAAGAACATCATATTCATATTGCAGTCTATACTAGCTAGACGTGCCACTAAAAGATGTATAAATGTAGAATGAAAAGTTTAGTAAACTACATTTTATTGCATAAAAGATACAAAATTTACTCATATAATTATGTTAAGACATCAAACTTAAATAAATGAATAGGTATCTATAATTATAGATAAGCATGTACTCGGGTGTAAAACTTGGTTCACGCACTATAGGGATTTCCGTGTTAAATTCTTAATGTTCAAATATTGGCTCACCCAGTTATATTAGAGAAAAAGTGTAAACATGTCTTCTTGCCTAGGGAGAAAAATACTGTATACAACCATATCATACACTTATTTTCTTACGTCTTTATACAGGGGTTAAAATTAAGGAAATTAAAACTAATATTTTACACAAAAATAGGTTGTGCTTGGAATTGTTGAAAAAATGGTAATGCCACAGATTTAGATGTATTTTAAGTAGTTTTGCGTCACAGACGCACATAAGCTATGCATTTAGACAGTTTACTGATGCCGAAATAGTATATTGAGCATTACTAGTGTGGAAAGTGACCAATTTCACACGAGTGGAGCAAAGTATTGTCGCACGCCAGGCTGATTCAGCCGAGTAGCAACTATTCCACGAGTGGTGAAATGTCGACTTTCCACGTGAGTACTGTACACTATTTTTCCGACGAAACCACCACTGAAAAGCAATTACAAACGATAGTTATTTTTATATGTTATTTGCAATAAATGTGTACACAATAATGCAACGTGACAGACAGAGACCTATAAAATTTATTTGACGTTTTGATGTTGAAAATTCGAACGTCAACTTTATTGTTGCTCGTTTATAAAATTCGCGACTCTGTTGCTTTAAGCGTATGGCATTCGTCAATTTTATTGAAGAAATCATTTCAGATTACAAACTAATATGAGTAATTACATCTTTAAGTAAAACGGAAACTGTCAGTATCGATTTACTCTGAGTATTTTAAACTGCTACTTAGGCTCAAAACGAAACGAATGAATACAAAAAGGTAAAACCAGTAGTCGTTTGGGTTGCCTATGCAACTGAGCATAATAACATCAGTCATATCACTCTAGAGTTGAAAAGTATTTCAACACTACAGTGATATGTACTTCGCACTCTAGAGTGATATACTTTACTTATCTAAATAACTAAGTAGTGTGTAATCTGTTGTTTTCATTCAAGTGGTTGTACGGAAAATGTATTTCCTTTCTCAAAAATTTTACCAAAGCAAGGAAAAATCAAGGACTGCCTATCTTAACGGAAAATCCAGTGTTGACGATTTGAAAACTATTGAAGGACAGAGATTTGCCGTTATTCGAGACATGTTAAATCTCAATTTTCTCACATAATGAGAATTTTTAAAATAATGACGAGTAATAATCTGCAATAGAAGCGATGGAATTATCAATTTTATTCAACGTATTGAACACAAAAGCAATTTTATAACTACAATGTTTAAATAAATGCCTGCCATTTACCTGTTAAACAATAAGCCCAGTCTAGTCATAAAATTCTCGCATGACAGTTTGGCAACTGATGTGGTGAAATTCTTGCACAGTGATCTTGAATACAGTTTTGCAATTGGTTCCAACATAGTTTAAACCCAGGCTGCTTAGCAAACTGTAAGATATTTGATTTCAAATTTCCCCATAGGAAGAAATCATTAGGATAAAGGTCAGGGCTTCGAAGCAGGCCAACCAACTTCATATCCTCTGCCAATAACTTTGCCATCAAAGCTTTGATTTAAATATTCATGGACGTCACAACTGTTACATGCAGGACAACTATCCATCTGAAACCAAATTTCTTTCATATCGTCAATGGTTTCGCAACTTGATTTATAGCTGGTGTTATTTCTTGGGACAATAGTTCTAAAAAACGCTTCAGACGTTGAAGATTTCCATCAAGGAAATAAGGTCCAATGAATATGATGCTCCAAGATACCGGCCTAAACATTTGAATGTTTGGAGTTATTGGAGTTCTGGTTTCTGAAATAATTATGTAGCGATTTTGTGTAGACCTAAATCCTACAATTTTGCATGTTTGGAACTCATTGTGAAGCCCGTGACTGTGCACTCACCTGTAAAACAGATATTTCTTAAAGACTTCTATTTATGTTTGCTTTTCGATAATGGTGCCTAGCAAAAAAACGTCAAGTGCTTTTCTCCATATCGTTTGTACGCAATTCTTGATTGACTACTGATATTTATAGGATTGGTTCTTGTGACTTCAACTTACAAAATTATTGTGTGCTGATAGTGTAGTGATATCCCAACATTTTCAGCTAGTTGGCACACACTTACATTAGGATTTTTCGTTATTGAAAGCAATGACGTCGACAATCGTTTGCATTATCTTGATGTCTTACATTCTGTTGAACTATTTTCACTACATGTACGACAATTATTATTGGTAATTTACCAGTAGCTTGCAAATTTGCAGATCATTCTTCCAACAGTAGTGTGACTTGGAATTGGTCGACTCAGATATTCAACAGCTTAAACATATTACCTACTGCTAATGTGCACTATTACCAGACATACCACCATTTTACCATTAAGATCTTTTCATTCAAGGAATACAGTGAATACGATAGAAATATTGTCTAAATTTGTGGATACAACATTAAAATTACAGCTAACTAATAAGATGCTTTTTGTTTCACTAATTCCAAGGCACAACCTATTTTGGATTAAAATAGTAGTTTCAATTTCCTTAATTTTAATCCCTGTATGAAGAAGATACGAAAATAAGTAATGATATAGTTGATATGGACAGTATTTTTTCTCTACAAGAAACATGTTTATGCTTTTTCTAAAATAATTTGGTGAGCCAATGTTTGAACATTAAGAATTTAACATGGAAATCCCTAGTGCGTGTACAAATATCTAACACCCGGTATATTTATTAAGCAATAAATAATATAATCACAACTTATATCGAATATAAATTCGGTTTCGACGACTTTGTAAACATCTTTAGTAGTTAGTCTATGGAATATAGGTATATTAATATTATGGTACATAATAATGTGGATTTTACCATTTCTTCGGATAGCTAGTCTAAATGGAAGTCTCCAAGCTTATGGATCTTTGGAGGACCTTTAGACGTCTTTCTGAAAGAAGTTCCTTAATAATGTTCCAAAAATTTTTTAATGCAAATGCGATCGTATGCTCATCCCTAAACAAGTTAACATAAGTTTTAATCAGAGTTGAAATCCGCTGTTCTTTGCGTTGCTTTGATTTTCTTTAGTTGCAACTTGGGTATGTCTTTGTTAAACTTCACATGAATGAAATGAGCAATTTCCTATTGATGGTAGTTCTTGATGGTGGTTGGATCTTGAGTAGTATTAATTTCTAAAACCGAATTAGTGTCCTTCCTCTCTCACGTTCGTACATATATACCAAGTGCACATGCTTACACAAATTCGTTTCGTACAGCATACTCATAACACTCACATGCATAACGATGTACACATATCTTGCACACTCTACAGTACAATGCTCTACATTCGATATCGCATACATCATTATAATTGACAATATAAAACTGATTACCTTTGGATGACATTACATGAAACTTTCCGAACTCTACTTCTTTTATGCAAGCTTGATCCATATTCTATGCTTTCTTATGTGCCTTTGTTATCATTTTATCCTGATAGGTGTTTGTGTTTGGTCGTTCCATATTTAATATTCTCTGCCACATTTTAATATTTACCAAGTCTTCAATTTGATCTAGAATGCAAAAATTAGATATCGTTCAAATCAACAATTGCCATCAAATTAAAATGCATTAGGGATGGGTTGTTTAAACATATAAACGCTAGTAGTATCATACCTGTTTAAGATCGCGTTTAAATATATTTGACTTGCCACAACATATGCAATTTTAATTGTGTATATATTATATATAGAATATTATTATTATATAGAATACTGCCTACTTAGAGTTAAATAACAAAGCATTTTTTTGTTTTTATTAATTTATAACTAAATTTTTTGTTGTGTTTATATAAAACATACTGCATAGTTTGATACTGCATTTTTGACTATAAGAACATGAGGTGTACATTATAAATTTAGTAGTTTGATTTTTATCGATGTTACATAATCATAGGTTAGTGAGCACTTTTTTAAAATTACGACATTTATAAGAAAATGTTAAATGCAAAATAATTTAGTTGTACACCACAATAGAACAGAAAAAGTTACGTGGTAACAGTTACTTTAGATTTATTAGTTTAAAAAAATTAATTGGCTGGCACCCTGTTACCTGTTTTTGGACGGAATCATACATAAATAATTACCTAGCAATTTTTCAATGCAGTGGCAAGGTGGATAGAGCGGCTGCAGGAATATGACTTTGATACGGAACATCGTGTAGAACTAGCCATCGAATGCAGACGCTCTATCAAGGAGACCTCTGTCCGGATGGACTGCTATCATTGCTCCAAGATTGAAGGATTTAAATCCAGAGTGTCATCCATAGCAATTGACGGTAACTCGATGATACTTGGCAACTCGAAAGAATACGAAGACCTAGGAGAATGACGCCGAATTGGGACGTATTATTGAGTGGAAAAATAGAGGACAACGACCAGCTTGGGAAGAAATTAGTATTTGCAAGTAGGAGCCTGAAGGCATACTGGGCACGTGGGACTCCTTGATGATGAAAATAGAATCTTGAAACGACGCCTGGACATTTGAAGATGGCACTGAGAGACTTCAAGTGATTAGTGCCGAGAAGCAGAGTGCCGGAAGTGTTGCAGCACTTGCACGATGGTACTTCCGGAGGGCACTTTGGCGTAAAAGAACTCTCGAGAGTGAGAGAAAGATTCTATTGGCTGAACTGCAAAGATGATGTGAAGGAGTGGTGCCGGAAATGTGAATTGTGTGCCTCTGCAAATGGCCCGGTCTCAAAACGGAAAGCCCCAATGAGACAGTATAACGTGGGAATCCTTTTGAGAGGGTAGCCATTGATATAGCTGGTCCGTTTCCTGAATCAGAGACAGGAAACTAAATACTTATCTTGGTTGCCAATGGATTATTTTACCAAATGGCCGGAGGCATATGCTATACCTAACCAAGAAGTCTAACGAAATCGGTTGCAGATGTATTCTAGTCAGGAGTTGTTTTGTCGTTTTGGTTTAGTTCCGTTGGAATTACACTCCGAATTCAAGGTTCGGAAGCTTCGAATCAGCGTTGTTTCAAAACGTCTGCAAGCATCTTGGAATCAGGAAAACTAGAACCACGCCACTTCATCCTCAATCGGATGGAATGGTTGAAAGAATGAACAGATACGTTAGGAAAGTACCTGGCCAAAGTTGTCTCTGAACATCAACGGGACTGGGACCAATATCTACATTTGTTCCTACTGGCGTACCGATCTTCGGTACATGACAGCACAGGATACTCAGCCCGCTTGCGTAATGCTAGGACGTGAATTGCGGCTACCATGTGATCTTCAGTTTAGGACTTAAACCTGGAGAAGAGATCGCCGGTGAAGATTACGTTAGTAAGCTTCGTGAAAGATCAAATAGTATTCACGAAAACGTCCGAAAGAATATACAGGCAGCAAGCGATCGAATGAAATCACATATGACACGAGAGCACAAGAAGTGTGGTTATCAACCTGGAGATTTAGTGTGGTTGTACAATCCACAAAGAAAACGTGGATTGTCGCCAAAACTACAAAGACAATGGGAAGGGCCGTACGAAGTGTTAAAAGGATTAATGATGTAGTGTACCGGATCAGAAGATCCTCGTGGTAAACCGAAAGTGGTACACTGGTTGACCGTTTAACATCCTACGCTGGCAACAACCAGGTAAGACTACGAATAATGATAATGGTGTTCGGAAAGTTATTAATCATGAGCCAAATGTAGATTTTGAGAGCTTTATGGCGGCGTATGGTGGTTCCGCTAAAGCGAGATTTGGCGTTGTTGTTGAAAACAGCAAGATCTGTTTAGAGCACCAGAAGAGTATTCCTTGCACATTGCGTAGCTCAAGATTTGGCAATGTCAAGGGAATAGCTGTTGTTTTCAAGAAAAGTTTGGATGTGTGGATGAATTCCAGTAAACAGCAGCCAACTCGTAGGAAAATCTTTGGTCCTTCAAGATAAATATCGTTTATGTTTACTATCTGGTCACCAAAATTCTTCATGGCAGAGACTCTAGTTATGGACATCTATGGGAGGCTTTGCTAAATCTTAAGCACGCAGATGACTGAAAATGGAGTAACGAGACTAGCGGTGCCCAAGCTGGGCTGTGGACTGGATCGCTTAGACCTGGAGGATAGTCCGAAATATGCTAGAAGTAGTTTTCCAGGAACCAACGTCCAGGTTCTTAGTTTGTTGTTATCAACCGGTTGCCTACCATAGACCAGGAAAGAGTGTATGACTTTTGTTACTTCCAACGACGCGGTGGATGCACCAGAGGAGATAGCTGCCGATATCGTCACCAGTCATCGAATTGGCGTCAAGATGGATTTACAGTTACGAGACGTAACGGTTTTAAAGTAGGGGCAGTGTTGCGATCCACTATTAGGCAACCCGTCAAACATACAAACGCCCGGGGCACAGCGTATTTCTTCAGCATTCGAGAATCCTTCTACAAAGTTCTAGATAATGAGTCATATCTTAATGCAGGGTATATATAAGGCCGCTTATGAATGTACAGGTGCAGTCTATTCTTGAATGTCTAAGTATAAATTATATCGTTGTAAAGTAAACGTAGTTGAGCTTTTAGAATATATACATAAATGATATGCTGTGTCTAATTGCATGCAGCTTGCAGTATACATAAATAAATAGAAGTGTATAAACAAATAGTTGTGTTAGTGTTGTTAATGAACCTACTGGTAAAGAAGATAGTTTAAGAAGATATTAGTGCAGTCCGTAAATTCATTAGTGTAATAGTGCTTCATTGTTAAGTGTCCTGAAAACATCTATAAATAAGGCATATACTGTTAATTAGACTTGTGAACAGTAAGTAATAAAGACGTTTGTTATTACTTGTTTTAAATTAAAGAAACGCGGTAGTAGTAGCGCGTTACATTATGTTAGAAAATATACCTTTAACTGTAGGTATATGTGCCACTACAGTTACATACTTTTAGTTGGGGATAATAGTATATTATTTTATACGTGGGAGTAGTGTAACTTTTCATGACTCGTCTCTGTTTAACCACCAAACAATAACGAAGCGGGTAAAAGAGACAAGCCATGAAAAGTCACTTCTCCTTCACATAAAATATACTATTTTTTCATCAAACTTCTGCAAAATATACAAAAGTTTCTAATCTTAATACATTTTTACGTAATTTTCTGTGTTTGATCAATATCAAAGGTTGCTTATAAAATTAATTATATTTTTGACACAACCACTCCGTGATTGTTGAATAAAAAAGCAATCCCAGAATGCAAAGTGCTGATATTGAATTTGCGGCTTTAATTATCAAAGACTACTTGTAAAAATTGCACATATAATATTAAATTGTAAAATAAAAAAGACGTTTGATTGTTATTTATCATTATTAATATTATAATATTGGCGTTTTATATAACTTATTTGAGGTTGTCATGACGACACTTTTACCTCCGGCGACTAGAAAAGAGAAAGTAAAACTCGCTGGTGAAAAAGTGACATTTTGCACAAGCTATAATGACCTAATATTTTAACATTTGAAGAAAAAATAATTTCATATTGTATGTTGCACATCTAAATACCAACCCAGCTGTAGCAAAATCAAAACATCATATTCATATTGCAGTCTATACTAGCTGCACGTGCCACTAAAAGATGTTAAATAGAATGAAAAGTTTAAAACTACATTTTTATTGCATAAAAAGATACAAAAATTTACTCATATAATTATGTTAAGACACAAACTTAAATAAATAATAGGTATCTATAATTATAGATAAGCATGTACCGGGTGTAAAATTGGTTCACGCACTATAGGGATTTCCGTGTTAAATTCTTAATGTTCAAATATTGGCTCACCCAGTTATATTAGAGAAAAAGTGTAAACATGTTTCTTGTAGAGAAAAAAATACTGTATACAACCATATCATAACTTATTTTCTTACTCTTTATACAGGGGTTAAAATTAAGGAAATTAAAACTAATATTTTAACAAAAATAGGTTGTGCTTGGAATTGTTGAAAAAATGGTAATGCCACAGATTTAGATGTATTTTAAGTAGTTTTGCGTCACAGACCACATAAGCTATGCATTTAGACAGTTTACTGATGCCGAAATAGTATATTACATTACTAGTGTGGAAAGTGACCAATTTCACACGAGTGGGAGAGTATTGTCGCACGAGGCGTCAGCCGAGTGCAACTATTCCACGAGTGTGAAATGTCACTTTCCACGTGAGTACTGTACACTATTTTTCCGACGACCACCACTAAAAACAATTACAAAATAGTTATTTTTATATTTATTTGCAATAAATGTGTACACAATAATGCAAGACAGACAGAGACCTATAAAATTTATTTGACGTTTTGATGTTGAAAATTCGAACGTCAACTTTATTGTTGTCTTTATAAAATTCGCGACTCTGTTGCTTTAAGCGTATGCATTCTCAATTTTTATTGAAGAAATCATTTCAATTACAAACTAATATGAGTAATTACATCTTTAAGTAAAACGGAAACTGTCAGTATCGATTTACTCTGAGTATTTTAAACTGCTATTAGCCAAAACGAAACGAATGAATACAAAAAAGGTAAAAACCAGTAGTCGTTTGGGTTGCCTATGCAACTAGCATAATAACATCAGTCATATCACTCTAGAGTTGAAAAGTATTTCAACACTACAGTGATATGTACTTTCGCACTCTAGAGTGATATACTTTACTTTCTAAATAACTAAGTAGTGTGTAATCTGTTGTTTTCACAAGTGGTTGTCGGAAAATGTATTTCCCTTTCTCAAAAATTTTAAAAGCAAGGAAAAATCAAACTGCTATCTTAACAAAATCCAGTGTTGACGATTTGAAAACTATTGAAACAAATTTGCCGTTATTCGGACATGTTAAATCTCATTTTTCTCACATAATGAGAATTTTTAAAATAATGAGAGTAATAATCTGCAATAGAACGAGAATTAAATTTTATTCAACGATTAACACAAAAAGCAATTTTTATAATAAATGTTTAAATAAAGCCTCCATTTACTGTTAAACAATAACCCAGTCTATCATAAAATTCTCGCATGACATTTGGCAACTGATGTGGTGAAATTCTTGCACAGTGATCTTGAATACAGTTTTGCAATTGTTCCAAATGTTTAAAACTGCTAGCACTGTAAATATTTGATTTCAAATTTCCCCATAGGAAGAAATCATTAGGATAAAGGTCAGGGCTTCGAGCAGGCCAACCAACTTCATATCCTCTGCCAATAACTTTGCCATCAAAGCTTTGATTTAAATATTCATGGACGTCACAACTGTTACATGCAGGACAACTATCCATCTGAAACCAAATTTTTTCATATTCTGGCGCAACTTGATTTATAGCTGGTGTTATTTCTTGGGACAATAGTTCTAAAAAACGTTCAGACGTTAAATTTCCATCAAGGAAATAAGGTCCAATAATATGATGCTCCAAGATACCGGCCTAAACATTTAATTTTTGGAGTTATTGGGTTCTGGTTTCTAAATAATTATGAGGATTTTGTGTAGCCTAAATCCTACAATTTTGCATGTTTGGCTCATTGTGAAGCGTGACTGTGCACTCACCTGTAAAACAGATATTTCTTAAAAACTTCTATTTATGTTTGCTTTTTCGATAATGGTGTAGCAAAACTCAGTCTTTTTCTCCATATCGTTTGTACGCAATTCTTGATGACACTGATATTTATAGGATTGGTTCTTGTGCTTTTTCAAAATTTTGTGTGCTGTAGTGTAGTGTATCCCAACATTTTCAGCTAGTTGGCACACACTTACATTAGGATTTTTCGTTATTGAAAGCAATACGTCGACAACGTTTGCATTATCTTGATGTCTTACATTCTGTTGAACATTTTCACTACATGTACACTTATTATTTAATTTACCAGTAGCTTCAAATTTGCAGATCATTCTTCCAACAGTAGTGTGACTTGGAATTGGTCGACTCAGATATTCAACAGCAAACATATTACCTACTGCTTGTGCACTATTACCAGAATACCACCATTTTACCATTAAGATCTTTTCATTCAAGGAATACATAATACATAAAATATGTCTAAATTTGTGGATACAACATTAAAATTACAGCTAACTAATAAATGTTTTTTGTTTCACTAATTCCAAGGCACAACCTATTTTGGTTAAAATAGTAGTTTCAATTTCCTTAATTTTAATCCCTGTATGAAGAGTACGAAAATAAGTAATGATATAGTTGATATACAGTATTTTTTTCTCTACAAGAAACATGTTTATGCTTTTTCTCTAAAATAATTTGGTGAGCCAATGTTTGAACATTAAGAATTTAACATGGAAATCCCTAGTGCGTGTACAAATTCTACACCCGGTATATTTATTAACAATAAATAATATAATCACAACTTATATAATATAAATTCGGTTTACGACTTTTCATCTTTAGTAGTTAGTCTATGGAATATAGGTATATTAATATTATGGTACATAATAATGTGGATTTTACCATTTCTTCGGATAGTAGTCTTGGGTCTCCAGCTTTTCTTTGGAACCTTTAGACGTTTTTGAAGGTTCCTTAATAATTCCAAAAATTTTTTAATGCAAATATCGTATGCTCATCCCCTAAACAAGTTAAATAATTTTTAATCAAGTTGAAATCCGCTGTTCTTTGCGTTGCTTTGTTTTCTTTAGTTGCAACTTGGGTATGTCTTTGTTCTTCCATGAATTGAGCAATTTCCTATTGATGGTAGTTCTTGATGGTGGTTGGATCTTGAGTAGTATTAATTTCTAAAACCGAATTAGTGTCCCTTCCTCTCTCACGTTCGTACATATATACCAAGTGCACATGCTTACACAAATTCGTTTCGTACAGCATACTCATAACACTCACATGCATAACGATGTACACATATCTTGCACACTCTACAGTACAATGCTCTACATTCGATATCGCATACATCATTATAATTGACAATATAAAACTGATTACCTTTGGATGACATTACATGAAACTTTCCGAACTCTACTTCTTTTATGCAAGCTTGATCCATATTCTATGCTTTCTTATGTGCCTTTGTTATCATTTTATCCTGATAGGTGTTTGTGTTTGGTCGTTCCATATTTAATATTCTCTGCCACATTTTAATATTTACCAAGTCTTCAATTTGATCTAGAATGCAAAATTAGATATCGTTCAAATCAACAATTGCCATCAAATTAAAATGCATTAGGGATGGGTTGTTTAAACATATAAACGCTAGTAGTATCATACCTGTTTAAGATCGCGTTTAAATATATTTGACTTGCCACAACATATGCAATTTTAATTGTGTATATATTATATATAGAATATTATTATTATATAGAATACTGCCTACTTAGAGTTAAATAACAAAGCATTTTTTTGTTTTTATTAATTTATAACTAAATTTTTTGTTGTGTTTATATAAAACATACTGCATAGTTTGATACTGCATTTTTGACTATAAGAACATGAGGTGTACATTATAAATTTAGTAGTTTGATTTTTATCGATGTTACATAATCATAGGTTAGTGAGCACTTTTTTAAAATTACGACATTTATAAGAAAATGTTAAATGCAAAATAATTTAGTTGTACACCACAATAGAACAGAAAAAGTTACGTGGTAACAGTTACTTTAGATTTATTAGTTTAAAAAAATTAATTGGCTGGCACCCTGTTACCTGTTTTTGGACGGAATCATACATAAATAATTACCTAGCAATTTTTCAATTGTAATGTTTGTTCTTCGTTTAATTTGAGCAGTTTTCAAAATGTTATTCAAACTTTCTATTGCCATGTTAGTATTAATTCTTGCATTTAATCTGTAGCAATGAGCCCACATACTGATCCTTTCCTCATTCTGAAAATAGTACCTATTAAAAGAAACATAATATCCTTTATTATGGCAGTGTAATAAAAATACTTTTTGAGATAATCTAAAAAATCTATTTCATGAGCATCTTCCAGTTTTTTGAAGTATTCGTTCATCAATGTATAAAATTTCTCAACTTTTATTTCAATCAAGATATTCCTCATTTCTTTCTTCATGCACTTTTTAGTAACAGGAGCTTTAATTTTTTATCTTCCTTGAAAGTTCCAATTTTTTATCACATGCCATGTACACAAAAGTCTCCTAGGCATATTACTCATCACTGCAGTCCAAGCATTGTAATATTTCGGATCGTCATCTGACATGAAGTACTCTGGTACGATGTCTTCTCCCAATTTATCTTTAAGTGCACCCATAAAAACTTCCTGAGCCAATTGATCTAATCTATTTGTTAAAAAGAAAGCAACCGGAGACCCTGTGTTTCTATCATCCTTCACGACCACAACAGTTAAATCCATTCCTTTATTATTTGTGCAGTGTGTCCCATGCATGCAAATTATTCTATTAAATCCTCTTAACCTCTCTTCCATTGTAGTATTCATAAATCCTATAGCAAAATCATTTACGTCCAATTGAGAATGACTTTCACCTGGTAAATAAATAAAACAAAATATAGTTATTTATAAAACTAATAATAATTACATGAAAATTACAAAACAATTATATACTACATAAATCTTAAGTCATGCACTCAAACAAACTAGAAAATTACTTCCACAAAACTCACCTTGGGGCTTGAATAGAAATGCATAATTCTTCCCATCTGCATTCCATTGCCGCATTTTGAAAGATACCGCAACCATTTCATTCTGATGTCTTTTATTGTCAATATTATGTGTCGTGGCCAAGTAATTTACATCTTTCCTAGAAAGCAAATTTACTCTTTCTAATTTGTTTGTTGTTATCAATCTTGCATCCTCTAATATTCGATTGACTGTAATGCCCATTTTTAACGTTTTCCACTATTGAATTCTTTTCTTCGGTACTCAAGTGCTTGCTATGGATTTCATCTTCATGACCAACGTGAGTCTGCCAAAATTTCATTGTGACATTCTCTGCAAGAAAATTATAAGTACTCTCTGTAAGATTGTTGTGGTTGTTATATATTCT
This sequence comes from Platerodrilus igneus, assembly GCA_036346225.1. Lineage (NCBI taxonomy): Eukaryota > Metazoa > Arthropoda > Insecta > Coleoptera > Lycidae > Platerodrilus > Platerodrilus igneus. The sequence goes on from JARFIW010001306.1 coordinate 1,349,193, forward strand.
TCTATTTCTTCTTTGGACACTTGCTCCTTCAGTGATAAAGTTTTTATCTTGCATACAATCATCCAAGTCAAATATAAAACTTTCATTATTATTTCAACTGCCACAGAAGAGATAGAACAAAAAATTATATGTATTTAAAATTTTATTAAAGGTTCTGTAGTATGATTCGCTGGATGTTTGTAATTATTACACTAGCATTGGTAAAACGAAATGAACTTTTACCATAAATAAATTAACGATACAGAACTTACCACTGTTAAACGAATAAACGTTAAATCGAGGACAAACACCACGAATTTTTATTGAACCTTCAGATTTTTCGGTTCTTTTGGTCTGTTTTTTTGTATAACCTAAAAATATATTTACCCTAATGGTTTAAAGATAAATTAAGGTTATAGTTAAATTAATCAATTCCCGCTTTTCCTTTTCAAATACTAGGGTACTTTAGATTAGTATGAAACTGATTATATTGGTACCACTGATGGAATTGCTTGCTTTTTAGCGTCGTCTTAAACAGACGATGAAGATACCTCTGGAGATAATATGGACATAGATGAACTATAAATTTCCTTTTTATTATATCATTGTTTTGATATTTTGTGATGTGTTTAATTAAAAATAGCTTACTTATTGCTCCATATTAATATTATAGATAAACTTAAACCAAACAGTTAGAAAATGAAGTTTAATAATGCTTCATACGTTTTAAAAGTGTTCCTGGATGTATTTATTCAAAAACCTCAATTTTGCAAAAGATATAAATAAAAATCTCCATAAACTCCTATGCATTGCTTTTATTTCAATTATTAAAAGTAATATATACATACATCACCAGCATTGTAAACAAACTTACAACCTTTTTAAAAAAATTAAACTGATAGCATTTCATTAAAGCATTCTAATATTTTCAGGTGGTTGTTTATAATTCATTTAACACCATAATTGTTAACTAAAGGCTATGTTCCGTCCAAGTCTTAAACTTAATGTAATTTCAAATTCCATTTTGTTCTTCTGAAACTTAATACCAAAATAATATTAATTAATCTGCTGTTACTATAAAAATACGGACACTTCTAATTTGCTGAATTCATCCAAGAATTTGAATAACAGGGATTATTGAACATTGCAGTGTGTAGATTTTTATCAAATTACCATTAAACGATGCGATTTAATAAAGAAAACCGTGTAGAATTTCGTTTAATGATCATTATGCAAAATCATAAGCAATTTAGTATTGATCACTTATTAATTTACTATAACTGTGCATGTGCAGCAGTTATAAAAATCTACAATTGTGGTTTCATATACATCAACAGAGATTACGTGAAAAGCATAAAACTATAATTTGTTCTTGAAAATAATATTTTTATTAACACATTTTGTAAATTCCATATTATATATTTTTATTTTAGATATTTTTCACGGTATTTGAATAATAACTTCATATTCATTTGTGACCATTTTGATTGTATTAGAGTAACCTTCACATTATTTTATTGAAGAAGTAGAGAAAAATATATTATAATATAAGATTTAAGCAACTTGCCATTTAATAGATATTTTGTTCAAAAGAATTGAATCCAAATCACAATAAAAGAACAAAACTCTTTTGTCTGCATATTTTAAAAGATCTCTTTGAGATATGCAACAGCTGTGAAGCGCCAAAGTCATTTAAAAAATGTATCTATTTTTGGCTCTATCGAGTTTGTACTTTGTAATTTGCACGATGACCAAACATACCAAAAAAACAAAAAATTACATCTTTGTAGGCAGAGAAATGCGGCTGTCAAAAGTTGTCAAACATCCATTCAGCAAAATACAATTTTGGGCATTACTTTTTTTTAAATAACAAAATAAACTTCAAAACTTAATAAAAAATGTAACGTTCCTACATCCGCATCATTTGAAAAAAGTCCCAATGAGCTATGTATATGCGGACAAGCGGGATTGAGAGTGTTTTCAAAATGAAATCAAACACAGTAATATCACAAAGCATTTTACAGTATGAAATATTTTCTCCCATACAAAAGCATATTTCTTTCAAACATAAAATAATTTCTAAAAAAATGTTCCTTACCTTATTTTAAATTTACAGTACTAAATTTCTTTTTTTATGGATATTTTACCTGACTTTGTTTATTCCTACGCTTGTTTGTTTGGCTAAAAAATCCTTGACAGATATTCTATTAAAAGGTCAGAGTGCTACGAGCTCTGAATGCAAACTTTCCTAGTAAAACTCCCTTACAAAAAATGACAAAATTCAAATATCAGTTTCAAATAAATTATACTTGCAAAAATCTACGAAGCGCTTTATTTATCGAGCTCGGGATTAAATATTTTCTTATTTTAAATTAATGTCCAAATCCACTTGCAAGATGATGCATAAAATTTCCATTTAGAAACAGCAGTTACGAATTTTCATATTTGCTTATATCTTCCATTCAATTATTTAATAAAATTTTTAAAATAGCATTATATTCAATAATTCTCCCTCTTCATTGTATTTAGTAATTTAAATTTTTTTTATGTAATTTGCGTTAAAATATCACTTCTATATTTATTATAGCAATGTAATTATTGAATACATCAAATATTATCTTTGCAAAGCAACAGTTTGTGACCTAAATCAAAATGACATTTCGCGATCGAATTTTAGAATCGAATTCATCAATTTAATAAAAGCTTCCTTATATATATATATATATATATATATATATATGAATTTATCTATTTCCAGAATGTAGTAGAATTGGCGCAATTCCATTCTAAATAATGAACGCCTATCTTACGTAATATTCTTGGAAATCCTCATTAGTGTTCAAATTTGTTGAGTTTTATTACTTCATTATCTTGTTCCAGTTATGCGTGACGCGCGCTGTTCGTCCTACTCTAACACATATTTGATCATTGTGGCGTCACATACTAATGCGAAAGATAATCAATTTTTATCGATTATTTTTCAATGTTCGAGCCGCTTCTTGGAATAAACGTTTATTTATTATTGAGTTTATACGAATTGACGTATTTTTCTCAATTCCTCTCGAAAATACAAGAATATGTTTTTATTAACAATGTTTTTATGCTATACAAAGGCTAATTAATATAAACTTAAGTTGCTTTTTAATGCATTTTTATAAAAATATTTGCTTATACGCCAAAACGTGTTTTATTACCTAAAATTAAGACTAGAATTGGGGTTTTATTATTTATTATAAGCGAGTGGTTTTGTATTTATCTTAAAATGTTAAATTTGTATTCGCATTTAAAGCGGTTTAAGGTATTATAACGATTAATTATTTTTATTATGCTGCTTACATTATTTGCTATGAACTGACAATAGGCTTATATCATACAGGGTGATTATTTATACACGTGCAATTGCATTTTTCACTTGTACAACAATGAATAAAAGTACACTTGTATTAAACAGGGCGAGTTAAGGTTCGGGCCTTTGGAGCGGTGTTTTTAAAAAACGTTTCCAAACTCTTAACACATTTATTTGTTTTTAAACAGAAATTACAATGGAATTTAGAAAAACTGTAAAAAACTTTAATCAAAAATAATATTAATTGTACTAAGGCGAGTAGTCTAGGTAAACAACAATGCAAAAGCTGTAGTACTCAGACTGACTGCCGGGCCTTGAGCTTCTGGGCTTTTTATAATAACCTGCCCCTCACACGGCTGTGGGAACTTGCAAATCTCATGTCTGCTTTTCTCTTAATTTTACACTTTATTACATTGTAACAATCTTATTTCTAAGTAATTGCGGTATGTTAACCGTCTGTGACCTGCCACCTGCAGTATCACTGCCCTCTAGGATGCAAAGTTGCATATCCGTTCTCATGAACTGATAATAACCTCTCTGGGTTAGCCTTGTATTACATTGTTGCAATGAACTTATACTTTATTTAACAATTTCTAATAATTCCTATTAGATTCAATATATAGATAATTGGGGGATACATAACTTCTCCCACCGTAAATGAAAAATTAAGGTTTTTTCTTAATTTTTAAATACGTAAAATTCATTATTCAATTTCATTTAAAATTCATTGTTTTTAAGGGTATACTTATCGTTTCTTTATTTCTCTTTGTTTCCTTAAATCTAGAATTGTTTCCTTCATTCTTATATCTAAGGTACATTTTATAAAATACATATATAATTACAAAAATTATTAAAATGATTAGCACAATTGTCTAAACGCTTATATTATCATAATGTAACTTTGGCGTTTTAAGTTCACTTAAATGTTCTTTGTAACTTTCCACTAATTTCATGGCGTGGTTGAGGTCGTCTAAGTCTAGATGCTCTAGCTTCATGGGTTTCTTGGCTATTTCTTCGTTTTCTTGTTGTTCTATCTTAAACTGTAGTTCCGGTAGGTTTGCAAGTTTCTTTGTTGCTATGGGATCTTTTAATTTTACGTAACAATCTTCGTTGAGGGTAATTAATTTGCTTCCGATTAATGCTTGGTGATTTTCTACTTGATTGCAGTGGATGGTTGCAACTACTTCTGTTGGGAAAATGGCTATCCATTTGTTTTCTGTAACCTTTTGAATTTTCATGTTGTTTATTTGCACTTGTTTAGCTTCACAGTTTTCGTAATGATTTGAGAATTTTAATAGTTGTACTTCACAAGGGCTGTCTTCTTGAATGGTTGTTGTTGTCATCGATTGGCATAAGTATTGGTTTGGTGTTACTTCAGTACATTTTTCGTTTGTATAACCAAATCTCAGTTCATTTAAGGATAGGAATTTGGTTTTGGGTATGATAACTTGGTATGTGCTAGTAACTTTTGTTGGAAAAGCAAATAAATGATAATAATTATAACTGTTACTTTCTACTATCGGGATCTCTATTAAAAATATTATTTCGTTATTCTTAATGTAGCCTATGACTATAGCTATTTTTTCAAATATTGGAATGTTTGATTCTGTTACATCAAAAGGTAATTTACTGTTAATTATAAGTGATCTAATTCTTATTAATTCTTTTAATAAATTGGTTGGTTCAATGATACTAGAGTGTAGGGTATTTAATTTTGCAAATGTTACTGCGTTTTCTAATGTTGCTAAAATTTGTTGCATTAAAGTAAGGGTTGATATTATTTTAGTAAATATTGTATTTTGCATACTGCCTAATTTATTGGTAGTATACCGGGGTTGTTTTTTATCTCGTCTATTATTATTTGGTTGTCCGTTCTACCTGGGCGGAGGTTGACGGTAAGGGTGATAATTGTCCATCTGAAATGACAGGGTGTCTTAGGTTTTTCAAATGAATGTACTTTGTTATTTTGCCGTTGTCTACTACTGCTATATTTTTATCTGATATTTTCTTAATTTTGAATGGTCCTAAATTTCTGGGTGCCGTTTTATGTTGCTTGCTTTGAAAGTTTTTCTCATACACGGTTTGTCTTATTGAAAATTTATTTGCGGCGGCATTTTTGTTTCGGGTTGTGGTGATACGTTCCTTATCGTTATCTAATTTATCTTTTACCTTGTCATAAGTTATTTTTAGTTTTTCTTTGTGATCTTTCGCATATTGTTGATATACTTCCTTGTTGTAGTGTATGTCATAGGGATTTCGTGAATCTGAATGTCCTAAGGTTAATTCTAAGGGTGTAAAATTTGTTGATGAGTGAATTGTATTATTATAGGCGATTAGTGCGTATGACATTAAATTGGTTATATGTTCCTTTTTATAATTTATTCTTAATAATCGAATTTGTTCTAACAGGGTTAAATGTAGTCGTTCAATTATTCCGTTTGATTCAGGGTGGTTTTCCGTTATGAAATGAATTTTTATTTTGTGAAGTTCTAAAGTGTTTTGTATTGTCTCATTTTTAAATTCGCTACCATTGTCTAGAGTTATTGATTCGGGTGTTCCATAAAATGTGAAATACTGTAAAAATCCTTGGGTCACGTCAATGCTGTTTTTGGAGGTGATTGGCCTATTTTTGTGAATGCGTCTACGATTGTTAACTAGTTTTGCGCTTCTACTACTAAAGTATCGGCATGTAGTTTTTGAAATGGTTTGTCGGGTGTTTTGTTTAACATTAAGGGTATCTTTGGGGGTTTCCTATCGTATTTCGCTTTGTCACATAATTCACATTGGTTAGAAGTCTGTAGTTAATTCTTTCATGTCTTTAAAATAATAACGTCTTACAAGTTGCTTTATCGTTTCGTTAATTCCACGATGGTTGGTTTTTTCTTCGTGTTGATTCCTAATTACATCGTTTATTTCGTCAGGGTCGTCTAGTGTTATTAATTTTCTCGTACATCTGATGAGTTCAGGGCCAGAGTTATTGAATAATTTTACGTATAATTCTGAAAATCTTTGGTATAAATGTTCGGTGTTGAAATAGAAATAAAATCGTTTTTTCTCGGGGGTGTATTCTTTTAGAATCTTAATTATTTGTTCCTCATTGTCATCTTTAGTTATTTGAATTTGGTATATCTTTTTGTTATCTACTTATGTATTTTTTACGGGATTGGGGTTATTTAAAACTTCGGTTATTATAAATTGGTTGGGTTTCATATCGATTGATTCGTTTAAAATTTTAATCGCGTTTTTAGGTTCTTCGTTTTGTGTCGAATGTATCGTGTCGATCTCGTCTGGGTCTTCCCTTATTTCTGCTTCGTCTACGTTTCCTACAATGGATTCCGTTTCTAATGCATTGAGTTGTATTCTACTTAAAGCGTCTGCGTTGTTGTTATAAATTCCCTTTTTATATATAATTTCGTAATCGTATTCTTCGAGTCTGATTCGCCATCGTTATAATTTTGAATTCGGTTCTTTAAGTTTGCATAGCCATACTAGTGGTCTATGATCGGTGTATATGTAAAACTTTCTTCCGTATAAGTAAGGTCTAAAATATTTTGTTGCCCAAATTATGGCTAATAATTCTTTTTCTATGGTACTATATTTCTGTTCGGTTTCATTTAGGGTTCTGGATGCGTAGCTGATGGGTTTATCGCTACCTACTTTTCCTTGGCTCAATACTGCGCCTAATGCTACATTCGATGCGTCTGTCGTTAGTATAAATGGTTTTGAAAAGTCTGGGTATTCTAATACAGGGTGATTCGTTAATATGTTTTTAATTTTGTCTACGGCTTTAATAAATTCCGGGGTGTGTTCAATTTTGTTTCCCTTTTTTAAACAATTTGTCAGGGGCTTGGTTATCTGAGCGTAACCTTTAATGAATTTGCGGTAGTAACCACTAAGTCCTAGAAATCCTTTAATTTCTTTGGTTGTCTTTGGTAAGGGGTAATTTAGAACTGCATTTGTTTTGTCGGGATTTGTTATTACTCCTTGGGGTGTTATTACATGTCCTAAAAATGATACTTCTTTTTGTAAAAATTCACTTTTGTCGAATTGTACTTTGAAATGTGCTTGTCTTAGTCTTTCAAATACTTCTCTCAATCTTTCTATGTGTTCTACCAATCATGTGGAATAAACTATGATGTCTTCAAGGTATACAAGGCATTTTTCATTGTGTATTTCTCGTAGTATATTGTCCATGACTCTCTGAAAAGTAGCGGGTGCGTTCTTTAATCCAAATGGCATTCGTTTGTACTCGTAATGTCCACTAGGTGTGCTGAACGCTGTTTTTGATATATCTTTTTCTTCCATCTCTACCTGATGGTATTCTGATGCTAGGTCTAATGTTGAAAAATATTGGCATTTGCCTAATTTGTCTAAAATTTCGGTTAAATTTGGTAGTGGATATTTGTCATCTACCGTTTTTTCATTTAACTTTCTATAGTCTATTACTATTCTGTACTTTCTCTTTCCGGTTGCGTCTAATTTCTTAGGTACTATTAACACGGGGCTGCTCCATGGTGAGTTGGAGGGCTGAATTATGTCTTGTCCTAATAAGTCTGCTACTTGTCTGTCAGCTTCTTCTTGGCTTGCATGAGGTAGTCTATATGCTTTTGTAAAGATTGGCTTATTGTCTGTTAGCTCGATATTATGTTTCACTGTGTTGGTGAATGTTAATGGTATTCTTTCGCAGTGGAATATGTCGCGGTATTCAAAACATAAGTTTTTAATTGCTCTTTGCTCTTCTTGATTGATGTCGGTATTAAAGCGGATGTTACTTAAATTTTCTCTTATCATTTTGTCATGTTCTATTGGGTTGTAATCGTTTTCTAAATTTTCGTCTATTTCCATTTCGTTAAAATTTAATTCTTCTACGTTAATTGGGTCTGTTAATGATAATTCTACGAGATAGTTGTTTGAATTTAATATCGTTGTAATGGCATAATTATCTTTTATTTGCACCAGGGCAGTTGGGGTTTCTACTCCTTGTTGAAATGTCATATGATTTATTATTCCTACTTTTTTGTTAGAATTTACTGGGATTTTTATTTTTCTTTCCGTTCGGGGTTCTATTGTGTACTTTTGTTCGATTTGTGTGTTTTGAAATTTAATGGGGATTTTTCCGTATTTCGTCCTTAGTAAACGATTCTTTATGTCAATGTTGACTCCTAATTTTCAATTAATCCGTCGTATTTGTCGTTAAATTCAAAAATACAAAAATATGTTTCATTTTAACATTAAATGTTCTCGGTAAGGGTATATTAGCTACGAATTGGTGTAGTGTTGTTTGATGGGCTGTTTTAATTTTAAATGGTTCTTTTTCTACATAATCTAAATAATGTTTCTTTATGGTTCTGTGGCTAATTAATGTTTTTGAGGATCCGGTATCGATTAATAGTTTAAATTCGGCGTGGGGTATTTCTATGTATGGTAGTACTAAGTGATTTATGTTATTTAGGTTTATTAGGTTTGGTTGGTTATGAATTGGTCCATTTGAAAATTTGAGCACGAGTTTTATTCGTCGTCCTCCTCGTAAGTTTCGTATTGTTCGTCGCGTTCATAAGTTTCTGCATGGTTTGATTCATTGTTCGTACTTGTCTGAATGTAATTATTCTGGTCAGTGTCAAATTTTTCTACTTCTTGGTGAAATAGTTCTTCCGATGTAAAAGTGCGTTTCTGATGAGGGTTTGGTCGGATATGTGTTATCTTTGTATTTTGTCTTGTGTTACCAGATGAGGTATCCATTGGTGTTGGTTTATAATAATTATTAGGGTTGTTATGATTATTATTCATTGGTGTATTTCTACTGGGGTTCGCGTTGAATGCTGGTCTTTGTTGGTTTAGGTTTGGATTGTATCTTGGTTGGAATGCGGGTTTTGTAAAAGTTGGGTTAAACGTTGGTTTTGGAAAATGTTTATATTGATTATTAAAATTCGTATTGTTGAAATTTGGGTTATTAATTCGCGGTTGATTTGTTTGTGTGTTGAAGGGTGTGAATTTTTGTTGAGGGATTGTTTGTCTTGTGGCTTGTATAGTTTTTATTGCTGAGTAACTTTTATTCGCGTTGGGGTTGTAGAGTCTGTTGCGGTAATACATTACATTTTCTTCTTCTATTACTAGGTTCATGGCTTCTTCTAGATTTTGGGGACGTTGGAATCTGATCTTATCCGATAGTCGTTCTGGTAAAGCGTTTATGTATGTGTCCAGTGCCATTTCGTCATACATTTTTGTTTTTAAATGTCGAACGTTTTGATCGGGTTCTTCGATTTCTAATTTTGTTAGGATTAAACTTCTCACGTCTTGGCATTTCATTCTGAATTGATAGGGGAATTGGTTGTGTTCCATTCTGAGGTTTATCAGGTCTTGTACCAGACATTTTATGTTACGTTGGTCTCCAAAATATGCGATTAGTATTTGTTTAAATTCTTGCCATCCCTGTAGATCGTCTCTACTGGCAATTAAGGTTAGTGCCCTTTCGGTTAGTTTACTTATTACCAAGCGTATAAACAATGAATTCCTTTCGTTATCTCTGGGTTTGTAGAAGGTTTTCAGGAACATTTCGGTTGCTCCAATAAAATTCACAAGATGTGCTTGGGTGCCATCAAAGATCTGGATTGTCTCCAAATAAATATTCATGTCAGTGCTACTCATTTTGGTGAAGGGTTGCTTTCGTTTTTGGGTAATTTCAAAAAAAAATGTTTTTTTTTCAATTGAGGTCTATTTCGCTATTTGTATCGTTACCTTTGCTTTGGATTTATTACATTTTCATTTGGGTTGGGTAAATTCAAATTTTGTAACAATTGAGGATGATTTTGCTATTTATATCGTTAATTTTGCTTTGGATTTATTAATTTTTCGTTTAGGTTGGGTAAATTCGAATTTTGTAAAAATTGAAGTTGATTTGCTATTTGTATCGTTAATTTTGGTTTGGATTTATTAATTTTTTGTAGATTGGGTAATTTTGAATTTTGTAATAATTGAGTTTGATTTTGCTATTCGTATCGTTATTTTGGGTTTGTATTTATTAATTTTCAGTTTAGACTGCGTCGGGTTATTCTTAGAATCGTAATTGCTGTTATTTGTACTTAGTTACACTGTGCGGTAATGAATTTGTGAGATTTATACTCGATAATGTTGGTTTAATTACTGTAGCCTTGAATTTGCCTGTTTTTATCTTGCGGCGTTAATTTGTCGTGAGTTCTGCTTGAGTTTGTGCTTTCTGAAAGAATCTGGAGTGGATGGATAGTTTTTCGCGGTATTTACTTCGCTTTGTGTTAGTTCAGTTCTGTTAATTTGTAATTATATCTTTTGCCGTGGGTTTTAATTAAGTTGCATAAACGTATAGTTCGTCTGTCTTGTCTCCTTGTATTCTAAGTATAACTTGCAGGTTAATTACTTGTTGCACTTTATCGTTGTAATTTAATCACTAGAAGATGTAGTTTAGTTTTTTGGTAATTGCGTACTGTATAGCATGCACTTATACTTGTTAAGTAATTAATACTTATTCACAGGTGTTAATTTCAGTTTGTGGGAATTAAATAATTCGCTTCTTTACTAGTTACTTGCTTTGCATAAATGTTGCGTTTGATTATTTTTATATATTTCCGTATTCAATTATAATGCACGTTTTGTAATTGAATCTCCCGTAATGTAGGTTTTAAGTTTCTATGATGAGCGTTTTAATTAAAACGTTTAGCTTTATTCAGTATTGTACTAGGATAATTACCTTTTCGTAATGCAATTTATTTATAAATGATGATAAGTAGTTTTCGTTTTAATTCTGGTTGTAATTTTATGCGCTTTTATTATACCTCGTGCAGGATTAATTACTTGTAGATCTTAATGCAAAATACGTTGCTTTAGTTCTGAAAGTTAATTATTTGAAATAGCAGTTTCTCTGAGGTTTTAAGTTTATAGTAAATTCTTTTTGCTGCGTTTTTATTTACAGTGGTTTAATAGTTCAGGTTACTTGCAGAGTGTTTTGCTGTAATTTATAGAGGTCAATGTTTTAAATAATCTTTCTGTAATTGCTTATTTAGAAAATTACGTTTAGCTTTGGTGTTGGAGTTAATTTGCATTGAATTAAACCGTTACGTTTTTGGTATCGCGCTAGTTAATTTGTATTTCGGTATTAATGGATGTGCGTCAGTTATTTTTGGTTTATTTTTGGGTTTGTTCTAATAATTGTAATAAAAATCTCTTAAAAATCAAGTCTCTTTTGCTTCTAAAGAAGAAAATCTTTTTAAACATTCAAGTCTCATAAAATCTTATTAATTCTCGTTTGAAAATAATTTCTTTGTAAACTATTTTCAAAAAAATATTGACATAAAATAACAAGAAAATAATAATAAAATGGTAATCAAATAATAAAATAATAAAACTAGCATATATCAGTTATAGTTTGTGAGATCAATTGGTTTAAATGGAATGAACTTACATTAATTTCTTCATCTGTTTCTTTTGTGGGCTCGATCGATGCTGTATCTTGTCCACGTTGGTTTGTTGCTAGATTCGGTCGATTCTTGTACTGACCCCAACTTGGTTTGGGTTCTGTCAAAATTGCGAATTGAAATTCTTGGTCACCAATCTTCCGATTTTTGGATTTTTAGTGTCCTTTTGACATCCGTTACGACTGCGCCAGTTAAGGTTCGGGCCTTTGGAGCGGTGTTTTTAAAAAACGTTTCCAAACTCTTAACACATTTATTTGTTCTTAAACAAAAATTACAATGGAATTTAGAAAAACTGTAAAATACTTTAATCAAAAATAATATTAATTGTACTAAGGCGAGTAGTCTAGGTAAACAACAATGCAAAAGCTGTTGTACTCAGACTAACTGCCGGGCCTTGAGCTCCCGGGATTTTTATAATAACCTGCCCCTCACACGGCTGTGGGAACTTGCAGATCTCATGTCTGCTTTTCTCTTAATTCTACACTTTATTACATTGTAACAATCTCATTTCTAAGTAATTGCGGTATGTTAACCGTCTGTGACCTGCCACCTGCAGTATCACTGCCCTCTCGGATGCAAAGTTGCATATTCGTTCTCATGAACTGCTAATAACCTCTCTGGGTTAGCCTTGTATTACATTGTTGCAATGAACTTATACTTTATTTAACAATTTCTAATAATTCCTATTAGATTCAATATATTCTATATATATATATATATATATATATATATATATATATATATATATAGATAATTGGGGAAACATAACTGGCGTAACCATGAATTTACGGAAATTTATATTTTTTCTGGATGCTTTTATATCGTGGTGGGATTTATTTGTAGTTTGTGCATATAGTCTATTATAGTCTTTTAAAAATTTTACAATTATAATTGAATATAATACAGCAAATTATAATGTTGCTTTTAATAATTATTTAATAATGCTCTAAAATATTCATTTATGAGCTGGTATTATATCACATTATTTGTGCCACCAACAACCTCTCTTCATCATTAACAAATCTTATTTGTGCCTCTACCTCTTCATTTACTGGCAGTACTTCTTCGTGTAGTAACATTGCAATATTACGAAGTACCGCTATAGCAATAACAATGCTTCAACTTTGTATAGTTGCTGTCTAATTCCTTTTGCAATTCTAAATACCAAATGTACGTTCAACATATAATATTGTAGAACAATCCAACCTAATAGTGTAATTAAATACAATTTAATTCCGTAGCCGCTGCCCCAACTAACAAATCATTTTCTTCTTTGATTTCAGCCAACTATGGACCACGTCAAATAACTTATGATTCTTGTCTTTCTCCCCTCTTTTGTCTTTTCCAGTATTTTTCTCCGTGTTGTTTCTTTTTTTCTTCTGTCCATTTGTTAGTCTTCTTTTTTTCTTTTTCTTGGAAACCTTTGAACGCTCTTACTTTTACCATAGAATAATAACACCCCTAAAAGAAGTGACACTCTTTAAAAATCCTTTGTTTTTTATGTACCAAAAATACATGATCTTCAGCCATTATTCTGTAGGTTTAGAAATGCAGAGGGAAATTTAAAAAAGTTGGGTTAGAAATCGATTTAAAGTTTAAATAGAGTATTGTGTGCATAGCTGTATATTTTATGCTCTTGTATTATGAAGTCAGTAGGAATCTTTGAATGAAATTCAACAAGTGCATTGCATTGTCAGAGTGATTATTTTTAGTCTCCTACAAAAGGTCAGACGTTTGTAAGAGTCACTTTGAAAATAATATATTGAATTACCAATAACCATTTACATATATAATACAATCACACCAATGCATTAACATTACTGAATCAAATTATTGAAAAGAAAATTTTATTTAACAGATTACAAAATAGAACATGCACAATAAATTAAACAATAAAACAAATGTGTGCACAATCAGAGAAGTTGAGGTCGTGCACCCTAATGACAAGAATCACTTGCACACATTGGCTAAAAATCAGTAGATTCTAATATCAAAATATGCTGTAGATATCTCAGCAAACACAAATATGTAATAATTACATAATAAAAATATAATCACAAAAATGTTGTACATATACTTATACAGTGTGTTTACTTAAGTTGGCGGCATATGGAAAACTTATTTATTTTCAGGTTAAGGAAAAAAAGGTACTCTTTATAAAAAGTTCTGCTTGATATGAAACCTTAAATAAAACCTTAAAATTTCAAAATTTATTAGTCATATACGAAGTTTATCACTAGATGTGAATTTGGTGCAATAGTAAAGTACGTTTTTTTGACAATTTCGAAAATTGTTATTATGAAATGTTGTTCAGAATCAAAAACCAGGTTCAAATATGCAAAATTAATCAATCATATAAATTTTTTTCAAACTTTTCTAAAATAAAAATTTATTTAAGCTTACGCGTTATTTCATTTGATCTAACATGCACTGGCAAGAACTGTCCATGAAATATAATTTCTTAGCATTTCAAAAGACTTTTTTTAATAACAATAGTTCAATAATAATGCAATAGTTTTTGCTACACATACGGATCTTATTATTCCGTCCCTCAATTAACTACCGCTTCAACATATCCGCCTTCTCTGTAAATACAGGTAATCGTTCTATCTCAAAACTATGTCAACACTCTTCTAATCATAGTCGGTGTTATACTCTGAACGGTTTCTTTAATGGTTCGTTCTAAATGGACATCATCTGCGAATGGCCCTTGGAGGTACAACTTCTCTTTCAAGTAGCCCCACAAGAAAAAGTCTAGTGGGGTCAAATCTGAAGAGCGAGGTGGCCAACGAATTTCCAAAAACCGATGCACAACTCTTCCATTAAAACAATTTTCAAGGTATTGTCTTACATCTAACCTGCTATGGCATGGGGCACCATCCTGCTGAAACCATATCTGTTGACGTTCAAGTAGGGGTAGATCATCAAGGAAATCATCTAGTTCTTTTTGTAGAAAGAATCTGCATTTAATGATTCTCGAATAAAGACAAGTCCAATTATTTCATTTTAAAAATTCCACAGTACACATTAGTTTTGAAAGCATACTGGTTGCGAGTTTTGATTGTAAAATGTGGATTACCCTCACTCCACCAACAGCAGTTTTGTGAAGAAACTGGCACATTTGATGAAAATGTTGCTTCATCCGAAAAAAGACTATATCTTGCCATAAATGGATTATCTTCCAACTTTTCTTGGATATCACAACAGAATTCAAAGCGTCTATCATGATCTCCTGGCCTTAACGTATGAATAAATTGCAGCTTGTACGGGTGCAATTTGTTTTTTTTCAAAATTTATAAAACCGTGTCTTTACTTACAGTATTTGGCATCAAAGATGCCCTTTTTTGCAAAGAATGTTTCGGATGTTCAATTGTTGAGAGCATTACTTCAAACTCATCTTATCATTAGTAACCAGTTTTTGACGTTTGTTGGTATATCTATTTTTTACATCTCCAGAATTCTTAAATTTCATTAATAGTTTTCTTACTGTTTTATTATGAATCCTTTTTCTGGTTGTCGGTTTTTGAAAATGCCGGCAAACAATTTTAGTCAGTGCATCCTAGATTAAATGTATTAGAGAAAAGATTGAAAAAGTAAGAAAAAGTTTTTTACGATAGATATAATTGCATATTTTACCGTAGTTTTTAATTCTAAATAACTTTTTCTAATAACAATTTTCAAAATTCTCAAAAATAAAGGTACTTTACTCTTGTACCAAAATCATATTTATTGATAAATCTCGTATACGACTGATAAATTTAGCTATTTGAATGTTTTATTTTAGGTTTCATACCAAGCAGAACTTTTTATAAAGAGTAACTTTTTTTCCTAAAACTTAAAATGAAAAGGTTTTCCATATGCCGACAACTTAAGTAGACACACTGTATATAAATACTGTAAGTTTTATAAATGATATTATAGATAATCTACAGCTAAGTGTCAGCTACATTGACTATGTATACTTGTATAAGATGGCTAAATAAATGTTTATATAGATTTTATATAATTTAATATATGCTACCTACATAATTACTATGTCGTATGGATATAGCATTACATAATATTAATGTAAACATTATATTTATTTTACGTATTAAATATAATACACAAAAGGTGAGTATTTTTCAATCACGTTTCAGCATGCCAAGAAATGAATTTTCATATTTGCACCTTAAACTATGAGGAAATCATGACGAGGATTCTTAATCTCGAACGCTACTATTAGAAATCCTGTTCCATGTAAACAAAGTGAAGAAAATCATATTTATTAAAACTGAAATCATTTACTACATTTTATTTTTATAAACAGGACTATTTAGGTCGATGTCTGAAAAATCATTAGAGGCAATATGGAAAGTTTTAATGATAATACAATTTTTTTGATCATTATTCAGGCAGTTTCGAGCTAGTCGCAACCATTCACTCAGTTCGGTTACAAAACCTTATTATTTTATGTTATAATAGCTGCACAAGTCGGCTTCGACAACTCTTGCGAAGAAAACATTCTCAAAAATAAGGTTTCTATCCTTGTGGGTGATAGTTGATATAATTGTATACATTTTGTTTTTGGTACATGCCAAAAAATGTAAATTGTGTTGTGTAAAATTTAGTCCACTATTTTATAGCATCTACATAAAATTTTGTACAACAATTACATAAACCATGATACCTAAAAATTATCTGAAAATTATATAGCATTTACATCATGTGTTTCGCTTTACTGGGTTATTAATAATGGGCGTTCATTTAAGTGAATAAAATACATTTGTCTAATACTGCCAAGACTCTATTTATTTTCAATTGACACAAACACAATTGTGGAGTTAAAAAAGCACAATGCAAAATAATTTTCAAAGTACTTGATTGTACAAGTTTGTTACTGTTTAATTATATAAAAAGGTAGGAAATATAGGTAGATAAGTAATAATAATAGGAGGACAAACTCCAAATATCCCGTTTCAAAACATGTGATTTCTAAAGTATCTTTTTTATCTGATGTAGTTGCAGTCCTAAAAGAACTCCTAGTGTATTTTCAGAAAATTGCATGATGAAACTTTTTGGAGGTTTTTGCTAATTTGTAAACTGCGACTGGCTTTAAAGTTGTGCGGATCTATTGCATCAACATCAGGCCCTCTACTATTATCGAAATCACTAGAATTAGGTTTTAATGTAAAACTAACTGCAATTACTTTTAAAGAATGTGTAGTTTTTTCCAATAAACTTCTATATTTAAGTGTTAACATTTGAGATGCAGTGTAACCACTTATTGTATCCAAAGATATTATGGTTGATTTTAGTTTCTCTTCAGATTTAAGAATTAGAGGTTCTGGAAATTTGACTGGTTTGACAATCAATTAAGGAGAAACATTAATATTTTTACGATTTTTGTACCAGATACTGAATTTACTATATTTGCACTATCTGTACTTACACAATCAACCTGATCTAATATGATTAGTACTTGCACTAGATTCTATTGCAGTTTGTTAAACCCTATGATCAAATAAGTCCTATTCAAATGGATTAATAACGTCAAAGCAATCACTAACTGAGTAGTCAATAATACCTTTCAGCAAAGTGTTTTCATTCCAAAATAATTTCGTGGTTTGTTACTGGTAAACTATTTGTACATATAATATAATCACACCACACGTCAAAGCTGTAAGTAAGGAATAATAAACATGCAACCACATGATATAAAAAATGATCAAATATGAGATAAAATTGCAATTTTTGTATTTTTCTTTATACCCTTATTTGTTCTTAAAGTCCTATTTGAAAATTTAAGGGCATAAAATATTCTCAATCTTATAAATAATTGTAAAACATATGTAAGAGGAAAATCTGAACATTCATGTGCTAATGCAATATCTTTTATTTCTTGAAAATAATTAAATGCTACTTGATCACAAATACTATGTGATTCAAATGTCGATACAAATATAGTTTCTAATTTGTAAACATATTGTAAAAAGTTTTCATGAGGAATGTGGAAAGCTTCAAATGTATTTATACTATTATCGAAAGCTTTAAAGTATATAAATAATCTATCAGTTGATTGTTGGGGTTGGTGACAAAACTGCTTGCAAATTTCACAGCTATGAATTCTTAATGCCTTTTTAATAAGATAGCCATATCTACAAATGTATGCATTATTATAATATAAATATCTTTTAGTTTACCTAATTGTGCTGATGTAGAAGGCGCTATATTTTCCACTGTAGTTAAATGTTTGTTTAAGACGTTTGCAAAACCCTCAGAGGCAAATGGGGCATCAGCTAGGGTTGTGGTGTTATCAATCTTGGGCAAAACAGTTACATCTGTAATAATATTTATTTAAAAAAAAATTAAATTGCATTTGATATACATTATGCAAAAGAGAGAACACACATTCAATGAAAGCATCATAAAGATATAGTTAGTATTTTTTACTTATAAGCAGTCTAACTACATAAACTCTTACTCAGAATGTAACTAAGGGCGCATTATTCGCATACAGAGTTTACATTAAACGGCTATTGTTTATTACAAACAATGCACAAAAACAACTTCAAGTAGACTACTATGTAGTCAGAATGCGTACAGTATAATTGCCAAAAAATAGTACCCTAACATTCCTAGTTTTAACTATAGCAATCAAGGCATAATAATAGTCCCTTCAATAATATTATATATACCTTTATTTATTTTCTTACCAGACATGCGAATTTTCTTAGTAAGCACTTTTTCATCTGCAGCGGGCACCAGTTCTCTTTTTATTTCTACGGATGGTAATTTTTGAATAAACAGAACTGGATATGCTGAAAGTAGCAGTCTATTTGCTAGATGGTTTGTGAACATTTTACGGTCAAAGTGTCGAGAACATACCTTGTAGTTATTATACAATGCACTGGGAGTTCTATCAATTAAATCTTTACGATTGCAAGCTTCCATCCATTGTTTTGCTCTAAAACATAACTAATTTATGTATTTGCAAAACGGAAAACTTACATAGTCTTAACTACAATTAGACAACTATAACTAATTATTGAAAAGGTACCCAGGAGTACTTTGATATTTGGATTCCAAAACACTCTACTTATACCATAGAATAACACTAGCATGCATATTATTATTCGATGCCTAATCCATAAAATTTTCAGAATAACTTATCTTTCAAAATCTTTTGGAAATCTGAATAAAATAATGTCTTTTGTAATTGTTCTGCTTGAACACTCACGCACTGCACAAAAAGTTCCACCTCTTCTATTCATTATACACAGTGTATGAACTTTCAAACAAAAATTTAATAATAATATAACATTATAATACTAATAATATTCAGTATCTAACAATAAAGTATTACTTATTTACAAACACTATAAACATTTAATTTTAAATCGCAAAAAGTGAGGTTGAAGCATAAACCTACAAAGTAATGGCGGATTTCAAACATGCGCAAAGAAATTTGGTTCTCCTAAAAACGCCAAGTGTCGCTTCTTTGGGAGTGTTATTATTCTATGCTTTTACTCGGAGTTTTCCTCTTTGTTTTACCTCTTTTTTATCTATTTTCATTTCTTCCATGTCTTTTCTGATTTTCTTAATCCATGTCAACTGTGTCTTACGGTTTCCGTCGAAGTAATTAAATAGTCTCTTTGTTAATTTTTCATCATTGATTCTTTTAATGTGACTGTAAAATATCACTCTTCTCTTTCTCATTGTGTCTGTTATTCTCTCTGTTTTTGAATAAATCTCCTTATTGCTTCTCAGTTTCCATTTTCCGTATTCACATTTTGGTCCCAGGATTTGCCGTAAAATTGTTCTTTCTCTTTTTTCTACCGCGTCTAGCTGTCTGACTGTGTTCAGTATAAGGCATAGAGCCCTCTAGTTTGATAACTGTATTATAATGCCTTATCTTTGCATTGATGGATATGGACTTCTTATTGTATATATTTTTTGTCAAGTGGAATGCTAGTTCTATTTTCCTTGCTCTTGTTAGGATGGCTTCTTTGTCAAGAGCGTTTGGTTGAATTACTTCTACCAGGTATTTGAATTTGTTTACTGCTTTAATTTTACCATATTTTGTTGTGATCTGTTTTGGTATATCTTTTTTATTAGTCATGTATTCTGTCTTTTTATATAATATTTGTAGTCCAGTCTTTTCTGCCGTCTCTTTCAGTATATCAATTTGTTTTTTTTTGCATCTTTTACGTTATCCGCTAGTTTAGCCAGATCGTCTGCAAAAGCCAAAAAGTCAATTTCCAGATTATCTTTCTTTCTTCCTATTTTTATTTTAGGAATTCCTTTTTCTTCTATTCTTTTTCTCCACTTTCTCATTACCTTCTCCAGAACAGTTAAAGAATAGTGGGCATAATCCACCTCCTTGTCTACTCCTGTTTTGACCTCAAAGAATTCTGAAATTTCTCCCATAAATTTTACTTTTGATTTCGTGTTTGTTAGAATATTTTTTATAATTGCGATTGATTTGTCATCGGCTCCGAATTCTTCTAATGTATTGAATAGGGTTTCTCTATCTGTAGAATAGTATGCCTTTTTAAAATCAACAAATGTTACATGTATGTCCTTTGCTTTTAGTCTTGTGTACCTTATTATAAGTTTCAGGTTTAATATCTGTTCAGCACGGGATCTTCCTTTTCTAAATCCTTCCTGGTAGTCACCTATTTGTGGGTCCATTTGGAGCTCCAATCTATTTTGTAGTGCTTTGGACAAGATTTTGTATGTTACTAATAGGAGCGAAATTTCGCGATAATTATTTGTATCTGTTTTATCTCTTTTTTGTGTATTGGGTGGATTATAGCTGTTTTCCAATCTTCTGGTATTTCTTCCATTTTCCAGATATTTTCTATTATTTTATGTAGGCCTTTGACTGTCTTGGTATATACGTTTTTCCACATTTTTGCTACTATCGAGTTTTCTCTTGGGGCTTTGTCATTTTTTAGTTCTTTAATAATCTGTTAAGTCTAGTGGTCTGGAATTTTCAAATTTATAATTTGGATTTTGTTTTGGAAATTTTGTTTTGTTTCTTCACAGTTTAATAGTTTTTTGAAGTATGTTGCTAGTATTTTACGGTTTTCTTGGTTATTTATGGTTATTTTTCCTTCTTTGTTTTTGAAACATAGGTTTGGTGGTTGGTATCCTTGAAGGTTTTGTTTAAAGGTTTTATTGAATGTTCTTGTGTTGTTCTTTTTAAAGTCTTCATCTAGTTGTTGTAATTGGATCTTGTCAAAATTTCTCTTGTTTGTGATCTCTGTTCGTTGAACAAAATATAGTTTTTGTCATTTTTGGTTGAGTACCATTTTTTCCAGGTCTTAATTTTAAGTTCAAGAGCTTCTTCGCACTGTTCATTCTACCAGCTATGTTTTCTCTGCCTCTTGAATGGAGCTATCTCCATTGATGTCTTGACTATTTCTGTTTTGATTTCATCCCATTCTTCTGTTTCAATGTTTAGTTTTTCCTGAAATTTCCGTCTTTTTAGATTTAATATTTCTGTGTTAATCCTCTGTACTTTAGAATTATTGTTAATTGTCTTTTTTAGGGGATAAATTTCATTTTTAGTGTTGTTAGGTAGTGGTCTGTTTCAATGTTTGCACATTTCCGAACTTTTACATTAGTAATTTCCTTCTGATTATCGAATGAAATGGCGACGTGATTGATCTGGAATTCCCTCAAGCTGTGATTTGGTGATTTCCATGTTTTTTTTTTGTTTTTATGGTAAGTGTCTAAAATTTGTGGACATTAGTTTAAGATTAGCACCTTTGCACAATTCTATCAGTCTCTCTCCATTTTTGTTGGTTCTCTTGTGGGCAGGGTATTTTCCTACGTTTTTTGTATTTTCTTTCTTTTCGAATCTGTGCGTTAAAGTCACCTAGCAGGATCTTAATATTTTTTCCTGGGATATTTGATGGATTCCCAGTATTTCTCAACTTTTTCTGGGTTTCTTCTGATGTCTTCGTTAATGGGAGCATGGCAGTTTATTAGGGTATAGGTCTTATTTGCACATCTTAGTGTCATGATTGCTAGTCTTTCATTTGGTGAGTAGAAGCCTGTTATAAAGTTGATTATATTCCTGTTCACGTTAAAGCCATTTCCTAGGTGTGGAACACCTCTTCCTATTGGGTTTAAGCCTCTTTTACTCTTGAAGCTCCTATATCCTTCCGATTCCATTATAATTTCGTCTGTGAATCTCGTTTCTTGGAGGGAGGGCTAAGATTATGATCTTATATTCATCTAGTATTTTGGTTAGTTGTTTAAGTTTTCCTGTTTTTAGCAGTGAGTTTATATTTAGCGTTCCAGAGAAACTTTTTTTTTTGTTTTGATCTTGAGAGTTGGTGTTTTCTGGGGTTTTTGTTTTTGTTGTTTGCATGTTGTTTCGGGCTCTCCAGAGTCCAATGGCCTGATTGCGCCGCTTTTCGCAACGGAGGAGTCCCCGTTTAAGGTACCTCCTGAAGTAGTTTTAATTAGAGAAATTTTCATCATGCATTATTTGATATTTGTGTTGGGGAAAGGAGTTGAATCCATTCCATGGTTAAAACTGAGATTATTTGTCCCAGAGTAGTGGTTCATCCGCTCCTAACATGGAGACAGCCGATGTTTACTGCTGTTTATTATGAAAACAGACACAGCTCTAGTTTTGGTCCACCCCAGGTATTTGATTTCCCCGGTACCACCCATATCTGGGAGGCTTTCTTCTATCCACCACCTGGGGAGGCACCCGATGGAGGACTAAAAACCTCGCACGGGCAACTAACAAATATTTATTAATTTGACTATTTTCAAAATGTGCTCTTAACTGAGAATTGTTAAAAATCATGCTCCCATGTGTAGAACCATGCCATCTACACACAATGTTTTGAATTTTACAATTCGCATCGCATACAAATTGATAATTTAACGAAAAGAAACTTTTTTGATTTCTATTCCTCCAGGTGATATAATTTTAATGTGAGTACAATCTAGGGCACCCACAGTTTTGGGAAGTGTGCAACATTATAGAATTGGGCACTACATATTGCCATCTCCTCTTCTGTGCCTGACTTTAATATAAATGTTCTATGCAGGGAGGCTATTGCTCTGATCACTTTATAAACGATTTGACAAGCTGTTATTTTGTCAATTCCAGTAAAGTCACCTACAACTTGTAGAAATGAGCTACTGGCAAAGAACCTTAACGCCACGAATAACATATCTGCAGATACAGCTTAATTTCTAAAAGTATACACATATTACCTATTTCATTACCTAAATTCAAATTTCTGAAATAATCCTTTCGTGAGCGATACACTTTCCTTGCCCGCAGGCGCCCACAAACTCTACTAATTCTATAGCATTGTTAACGCAGGTTGGTTGCCTATATTTATTATTAAAATATTCAATTTATCTTTAATGTCAAAAATATAAAAGCACGTTTTTTGTAGAGATAACTCAAGCAACGCGATAAAGACAAGAGTCGTTAATTACTATTCATAGAGTAAAGATGTGTCATTCTGCTATTTAATAATACTATATAATAATACAAAGAAATAGGTAATATATATATATATATATATATATATATATATATATATATATATATATATATATTTAATAATACTTTTACATTTTTTCTGGGTACGTGTTAGTTTCAGACTGCAAGTGCTATACGTTGCCTGATGCAGCAGACCACTGGCTAGTGACAGACAACTCTTGAAGAAGCAGCCTTTGTATACGGTGAGTTTCTTGAATTTACAAAGTGCATGTTGATTGGGATTATAATTGAACACCTTGTGGATTACTTTACGTTACTTTTTTGAAATGTTGTTAGTAAGATAAATAGATATCACTCAAAGTCCACTGATAACGCAACGTTTAATCTTGCGGCAACAAATATATTCGTCATCATTTAAAATGCCCATATACCGGTCCATAATGAAAATCAATTACACACAATGATGTATAAAATATGATTTAAAAAACAGTTTCCTAAATGCTCCTAACACAATAATAAGGTTAGAATGTTACATCCAAATGTTATTATACAACAGTCGCTTAACCAAGCTTAAACCGCCTGTTTTGGCGGTATAAGCTAAACCAGGCAGCTCCGTGGCGTAGTGGTATGCGTGTGACTACTACACCCAAGGTCCCGGGTTCGAATCCCGAC
Organism: Platerodrilus igneus; assembly: GCA_036346225.1. NCBI lineage: Eukaryota > Metazoa > Arthropoda > Insecta > Coleoptera > Lycidae > Platerodrilus > Platerodrilus igneus. The sequence goes on from JARFIW010001306.1 coordinate 1,373,098, forward strand.
ACGGTCCGCTTGAAAAATGTTAGGTGAGCATTTTTCACAAAAATACACCCTCGTTCGGATGAGAGGTAAAATGGAGGTCCCGTGTGTGAGTGTTGTCACGCACGTTAAAGATCCCTACCTTGCTTGGAACAGCAAGGATTCGGCAAAATTCCAAATTTTCCAGGTAAAAAAAACTCGCTTCCTGGCCAATGTAGTACCTTCGGGTGGAGCATTGGAAAATTACATGTAAGGTATAAGTTAAACCAGGCGACGCCGTGGATCAATGTAGTAAGCGTAAGACAACGGATCCCAAGGTCCCGGGTTCAAATCCCGACACGGACGACTGCTTGAAAAATGATAGGTGAGCATTTTTCACAAAAATTACGCCCTCGTTCGGATGAGAGGTTAAATGGAGGTCCGTGTGTGAGTGTTGTCATGCACGTTAAAGGTCCCTACCTTGCCTGGAACGGCAAGGGTTGGCAAAATTCTAAATTTTCAGGCAACAAAAAACTCGCCTCCTGGCCAATGTAGTACCTTCTGGTGGAGCATTAGAAATATAAATGCACGGTATAAGTTAAACCAGGCGTCGCCGTGGATCAATGTAGTAAGCGTAAGACTACGGATCCCAAGGTCCCGGGTTCAAATCCCGACACGGCCGACTGCTTGAAAAATGGCAGGTGAGCATTTTTCACAAAAATTACGCCCTCGTTCGGATGAGAGGTTAAATGGAGGTCCCGTGTGTGTGTTGTCACGCACGTTAAAGATCCCTACCTTGCCTGGAACGCCAAGGGTTCGGCAAAATTCTAAATTTCCAGGCAACAAAGAACTCGCCTCCTGGCCAATGTCGTACCTTCTGGTGGAGCATTGGAGATATAAATGCACGGTATAAGTTAAACCGGGCATCGCCGTGGATCAATGTAGTAAGCGTAAGACTACGGATCCCAAGGTCCTGGGTTCAAATCCCGACACGGCCGACTGCTTGAAAAATGACAGGTGAGCATTTTTCACAAAAATTACGCCCTCGTTCGGATGAGAAGTTAAATGAAGGTCCCGTGTGTGAGTGTTGTCACGCACGTTAAAGCCCCTACCTTGCCTGGAACGGCAAGGGTTCGGCAAAATTCTAAATTTCCAGGCAACAAAAAACTCGCCTCCTGGCCAATGTAGTACCTTCAGGTGGAGTATTGGAAATGTAAATGAACGGTATAAGTTAAACCTGCGTCACAGTGGATCAATGTAGTAAGCGTAAGACTACGGATCCCAAGGTCCTGGGTTCAAATTCCGACACGGCCGACTGCTTGAAAAATGACAGGTGAGCATTTTTCACAAAAATTACGCCCTCGTTCGGATGAGAAGTTAAATGAAGATCCCGTGTGTGAGTGTTATCACGCACGTTAAAGCCCCTACCTTGCCTGGAACGGCAAGGGTTCGGCAAAATTCTAAATTTCCAGGCAACAAAGAACTCGCCTCCTGGCCAATGTCGTACCTTCTGGTGGAGCATTGGAGATATAAATGCACGGTATAAGTTAAACCGGGCATCGCCGTGGATCAATGTAGTAAGCGTAAGACTACGGATCCCAAGGTCCTGGGTTCAAATCCCGACACGGCCGACTGCTTGAAAAATGATAGGTGAGCATTTTTCACAAAAATTACGCCCTCGTTCGGATGAGAGGTTAAATGGAGGTCCCGTGTGTAAGTGTTGTCACGCACGTTAAAGATCCTTACCTTGCCTGGAACAGCAAGGGTTCGGCAAAATTCTAAATTTCCAGGCAACAAAAAACTCGCCTCCTGGCCAATGTAGTACCTTGTGGTGGAGCATTGGAAATATAAATACACGGTATAAGTTAAACCGGGCATCGCCGTGGATCAATGTAGTAAGCGTAAGACTACGGATCCCAAGGTCTTGGGTTCAAATCCCGACACGGCCGACTGCTTGAAAAATGACAGGTGAGCATTTTTCACAAAAATTACGCCTTCGTTCGGATGAAAGGTTAAATGGAGGTCCCGTGTGTGAGTGTTTTCACGCACGTTAAAGATCCCTACCTTGCCTGGAACGGCAAGGGTTCAGCAAAATTCTAAATTTCCAGGCAACAAAAAACTCGCCTCCTGGCCAATGTAGTACCTTCTGGTGGAGCATTGGAAATATAAATGCACGGTATAAGTTAAACCGGCATCGCCGTGGATCCATGTAGTAAGCGTAAGACTACGGATCCCAAGGTTCTGGGTTCAAATCCCGACACGGCCGACTGCTTGAAAAATAATAGGTGAGCATTTTTCACAAAAATTACGCCCTCGTTCGGATGAGAGGTTAAATGGAGGTCCCGTGTGTGAGTGTTGTCACGCACGTTAAAGATCCTTACCTTGCCTGGAGCGGCAAGGGTTCGGCAAAATTCTAAATTTCCAGGCAACAAAAAACTCGCTTCCTGGCCAATGTAGTACCTTCTGGTGGAGCATTGGAAATATAAATGCGCGGTATAAGTTAAACCAGGCGGCTCCGTGGTGTAGTGGTATGTGTGTGACTACTACGCCCAAGGTCCCGGGTTCGAATCCCGACACGGTCCACTTGAAAAATGTTAGGCGAGCATTTTTGACAAAAATACACCCTCGTTCGGATGAGAGGTAAAATGGAGGTCCCGTGTGTGAGTGTTGTCGCGCACGTTAAAGATCCCTGCCTTGCTTGGAACAGCAAGGGTTTAGCAAAATTCCAAATTTTCCAGGTAAAAAAAACTCGCTTTCTGGTCAATGTAGTACCTTCGGGTGGAGAATTGGAAAATTACATGTAAGGTATAAGTTTAACCGTAATGTAGTACCTTCGGGTGGAGCATTGGAAAATCACATATGTAAGGTATAAGTTAAACCATAGATGAACTACCGCTCAAAAGTTGAATTGCTGATATACTATCATGCTTTCCCTTGAACCCAAGTTTATCTTTAAGCTAAGCTTAAATCTAAATTGTACAATCGAGCTTTAGTAATAAAATTTAAACCTAACAAGACATAATTCGTGTACGTTGGGTCGCCTACCATATAGTTACCAACTGTCAATTTCGAACAGGTTAGAAATCCAAGTAATTAATTTAACCCTCAATACAGAATTTCTGTACGTTGGGTTGCCTACCATAGACACTCATACATTAATAAATTATTCAAATAAATTTTTCCATATAAATCTAAACTATTAGTGTACACGATATACGTTCGTCGTGTTGCCTATATTTGTTCAGTATAATATATTCAACTGAAATGTGTATAATTTAATGATACAATCTATGATTTAACGAATACTAATTGAAATACATTCAAACCGTAAGCGAGAAGAAATTTCAGGTTATTACTTATATCAAATACAAATGCGTTTACTTGTTTAAAAATAAATTGTAGAGAACTTTTGACGTAATCAATTCAAATGTATTCATAAGCGTAGGAAGTTTGTGTAAATAAGACGACCTTATGAAATATGATCCAAACAGTTTAGTAAGTAAAAACAAATATAATTATAATAATTCAAATTCGTCGTTGGTGCTCAAGATGAAACTGCACATGCTCTGCAGCCAATCTTTAAGCCAAAAGAAAAATTCTAGAACCCAAGTTTGCGAGATATAATCGGTCGCCCAAGTTAAAAATAATGGGCGTTGCCGGTGGTGACGTTACAGATGATATACTGCAATTAAACCAAATCAAACATACAAGACTGTCTACCCTTTAAATGATTTCAAATCGCGTTCTCACCATCACATTGTCGAAGTAGGATTTGACATAGGGGGAGGTTTAAAACCTGGGGATCTATTCTTGACAAGTGCATTTATGCACTCGCATATAGTATTTGCGAGGGCCGAAATGCGTATTCGCACTGTAATTGCGATTCTTTTCTTTTCCAATCCTGAAATCGAATTTAATTCCGTGCACGCATTGATTTGCGTGTGCACGCGAGTTGGCAGCAGCGCAAATTATCAAAAAGCGCGGTAAATAAAGTTAAGCTAACCTACGAATCTGTTTGTTGACCATATGCAATAAGAAATTCGATCAATAATTTTGACATGTCCTTGACCGATATTAACACTGGTAATATGTTCGAAGGCACTGAAATTAAAAAAAAAGGCCATCATCGTTCTGTAGAACAAAAACAATTACTTACAGAATTTATGCGTAGTAATCCAAATTTATTGAGTGGGAAATTTTCTCAAACATTTACTTGGAATAACTATATGGAAAAGTGGAAAGAGATAACTGAAATATTAAATTGTATTCCTGATGGTGCTAAAAACGATTGGAAATCCTGGAGAAAGGTTTATATTTCATGTATTATACTTGATATAAGTTTACAAAACACATACTTTGTAGACTTGGCAAGATACTAGAAGTCGCACTAAGGCGAAAATTGTAAAGGGAAAAGCATCTGCTAGAAGAACAGGCGGAGGAATCCCCATTAAGGACACCTTGGACGATGATGATATCATGATACTAGATATAATAAAAACTGTATCTGTTGAAGGAGAAGCAACAGTATGTGAATCGGCTGTCAATATTGATTTATCTAATAAAGAAGACAATGCTAATGAAGGCATAGAATTTGAATATACTCCCGAAGTAGGTACTAGCGATGAATATATTTCAGCCAATACGCATACACCAGCTCCATCATTTACAATCCCTACATCAATGCCCACACCACAAATTCCAAAGCGAAAATCAAAAGCTTCAGAAATTGCTTCAGCAGTCAAAAATTTTAAAAATGTATCTTCCGACAAAACTAACATAAAAAGGGGTATTGTGCAGCGAAGTTAGATTTACTAAATAAGTATTATAATCAAAAATTGCACTTTAAGGAAGAGGCAAATAATTTTGCGGCCAGACAATGTGAAGCATTAGGAAAGGTAACTGCATCTATTGAAAGTATTTGCAAGAATATATCTTGATTTAATATTAATAAATAACATATTACATTAGATTTTATTTCCATTAAATATTGTCAATGTATACATTAAACTGTAGAAACTATAAATTAATATTACTGTAATGTTTATTATTAGAATTAAATACAAATTTACAATAAAATCTTAAATCTACCTAAAATACTGAACTAGACGATTTCTAACAACTCTACCTTTGGCTATCTCAGGATTAACCTTACATACCGCAGCTCCGCCATTAGCTTCTAATTCTTCCTCTGGCAGACCTTCATAATCGTACATTCCAAAATCAGGATGTGCTGGCAAATCATTATCAATTACTTGTGGAATTTTATGCTCTATGCATAAGTTGTGTAGTACAACACATGCATTTACTATGCGTCCAGCAGTTGGTGGTGTATAATTAAAAACTCTGTAGACATCTGAACCGTTTCTTTAAAACACCATTGCACCGTTCTATTGAGCACCGGACGGTTTTAAATGTAGCACTAAAGCGATATTCAGGAGTACCACGAGGAGGATTATTAGATAGAGGAGATACCAGCCATGGTCTCGGAGGATAACCGGAATCTCCTATTACATAATGATAATGTAGTTAATGGTGCTAATTATGTTTAACTTTACCTAACAGATAATAGCTACAATGTCCACTTTGATGAAGTCTTCTTAATGCATTATAAACATTGGAAGAATGCCATATATAAGAATCATGGGTGCTTCCAGGAAAAGCAGCATTGCAATTTAAAATTCGCAGGTCTATCGCAGGTCAATTATTCCTATTATGCCAGGAAATTTGTACCGTTGAAAAAAGCTATAAAAAAAATCAAAATTTATATGAACAGCTCAAACTAGTATTGAACGAAGTACTACCCTAGACGAATGTTATTTAATTCCTCTGGCGTCGATGGAAATTTAACAAATCTATTAAAAACATCGGGATTGTTTAAAGCATCTGTAACCTCTGTTATGCATCGACTAACTGTTGGTTGTGAAACACAGAAAAATTTATTGGATACAACATCAAGTTGATAACTTCCACAAGCATAAAACCTGAGAGCAATCAGAACCTAAAAATTCATCATTTAAAGATTGCTGTATTGCAGTAATTGAATTATACTTACTGGACTTGTTACATCTAAATCTGTTGGTCTTTTTTGTACGTTAAATATGGTCCCAATATTGTTATAAGTAACCTACGCAATTCTTTGGATAAACGGAACATTTTGAGAAAAGCAGCATCTGACAATTCATCAAAAGGACTGCGTCGATGATCATAAATACGAGGATGGGCCTCTTATGCATCATTCAGCATGTCAATTAATAACAAATGAAGAAACTCATCTGCCATCGTATTTATATAATGTTATTCAAAAATAAAAGGTATTTTTACAAAAAAAAAGGTAAGGCAACAAAATGAAACAATGATAACTAAAACACAAACAAAGTAAGGTTAGAATACCACTCTCATCATAAAAGCGCGCTGTATAAGCGCTCGTTTCAATATGCGCATTCTCATATTAAAAACGTTTGGTCAAGAATGCACATTGATCAAGGACGCACGATTTATGTGACATACGCATTCGTATTCTTATAATCACTTGTCAAGAATAGATCCCCTGGGCTTAAAATTATTTGCTGCCGTGGAATGTCTAGTTTAGAATTAGAGAATTTGCACGGGATGCAGACCAAGTTAAACTGAATGGAATAATCAAGGACGTTATGAGAATAGATCAAGCTACAATAAATGTAACTGGTATAACGTATTTGTACCATCACGGGATGGTGTATTTAACACACGCATTTGTTCTATCATTGTTAAACATTTGGTGTGTCCGTATATAACCTCGTTTGTTAAGTCCCCCACTATGGACGTATGTGTTTTATTATCAGACACCACCCATTTAGCACAAAAAAGTGAGGTTAGAAAATGACTTTTATGTATATGTTGGTCTAAGTAAACACTAATGATTCAAAGATAGTTTCATTTTTAAGTAATATTCCTATTGGTGAGGACCAGATAAAAGATATATTTTTGAGAATGTTAGAAAACAAATAGTAATAAACGCACGTCCGTACTATGTTGGTCCGTATTTATGCAAGCATAACTGGGTCCATTCTTATAACGCGAGATAGGTTTTGGGCCTTTGGGAGCTTCTTTTTAAAAAGTTTTGTCGCCAAAAACACTTCTATCAAATTTATTTTTAATTGTATAATTACGTCTCTTCCGACTTGTAAGCTATATGTATGTGACAGGCGAGATACCCAAATATTGCAAACGTAACATCATAGTAACTATACCAAAAAAAAGAAGCTCCAATAGATGTGAAAATTTTCGAACAATAAGCTTGACAGCACACGCTTCAAAAATATTAACTAGAAATGTACAAAGACGAATGGAAAAACGAACTGAAGAAATGTTGGAAAAAGATCAATTTAGGTTTAGGCGAAACAGGGGAACACGGGAAGCTATTTTAGCTCTGAGGGTGATAATGGAGAAAACAATAGAGAAGGAGGATAGCGTGTATATAGGGTTTGTAGATCTGGAAAAAGCAATCGACGGTGTAAAATGGAAAAAAATGTTCGAAACACCCAAAAAGATTGGAATGAGTTTTAGGGATAGACGGATAGTATATTGCTTATACAAAGAGCAAACAGCGGTAATAGAATTAGAGCCAGAAAGTAGAGAAATAAATATTAGGAAAAAGGTGAGACAGGGATGTGCCTTATCCCCATTAATTTTTAACTTGTACATAGAAGAGGCAATGAATAATGTCAAATGCAGGAAGACATTTGGAAACCTCCATTAAGTTAGACCCCCCACCAGCGATAAATAAATTAATACCTATAAAAAAATTAGGTGCTAATTAGGTGCTAATTAGGTGCTACATTCCAAAATTAGGTGCTCGAATAGTTTGGCAGAAAATTAAATTTGAAATGGGGGGGGGGCTGACTTAACGTTAAGCTGGACCCCCCCATATGAAAAAACTAATTTGCAACATGCAAACTGAAAAATTAGATATACCAGAATTAAGTGCTAATTAGGTGCTCTTAAAATCAACAAAAACATATCACTAAAATAACCTTTTATCTTAATAATTAACTATATCATGTATAAGTATATGATTCGACAAGAGTAAAGTCCCATTAAATAATTAGGTGCTCTTACGACTGTGGTCTCAAAATACTCGTCTAGTAGCGTACTGTCGATATATCCAGTCGCCGAATTAAGTGCTCGTAAGGTTTCGCAAAATTTTGCACTATAACGTGGTCCGCGTCACACGCGTACAAGAGTAAAGTCCCATTAAATAATTAGGTGCTCTTACGACTGTGGTCTCAAAATACTCGTCTAGTAGCGTACTGTCGATATATCCAGTCGCCGAATTAAGTGCTCGTAAGGTTTCGCAAAATTTTGCACTCTAACGTGGTCCGCGTCACACGCGTACAAGAGTAAAGTCCCATTAAATAATTATGGAATTAAACAAATTCATTATTGTTTAATTTTAATCGGTTTTTCGGTATGTATTTTGCTTATTTTTTCAATGTATTTAACTGCATATCATTCAATATTTTACGTACATTGTACTCTGCGTGTAATATTTCTTCTTTTTTATCATCGCGTCATGTATTAGGTGAAGTAATCAAAGCCGCCACTTGATATTTAGTATTATTATATTAATATTTTTAATGATAATTTTAATGTAATAATGTAAGGATAATTTATTTTAGGAAAGTTAAAGGATTACAAAGGATTTATATTAATTATTTTTGTTATTTTTACAGATATTTTATATTTAATCTTATAAAAATTTATACATTTTTAAAAATATAAACATATAAAATATTTTCTTAATATAAACATATAAAAAATAAACATATAAAACATATCTAATATAAACATATAAAAATATTTTCTTAATTATATATATACACGTTTCCTTTATAAATATGGACGTTTGCTTGTCCTCGTCCGCGTTCTCTTCCTCGCCATTGTCCTCCACGTCCACGTTCACGTCCACGTCCACGTCCACGTCCTCGTCCACGTCCGCATCCCCATCCGCGTGCTCGTCCGTTCCCTCTATCGTTTTCATTTATATTCCAATGTTGGAATCTTCATATCTTCATATATAGTATGAATAGCAGTTCACGCTCTTGTGCGCGACTAATGTTTAAAAGATATTTAGGAATTATTAAATATGATTTACGAATTTTATAATTATTAATATATATGAATAAATAATGTAGGAAATTATAATCAAAATATTAATAATACTTTTAAACATTATCAATGCTTACTATATAGCTTTCTTCACAATGCTTGTGAAGTTATTTCTATATTTGCTTGTTCTGTAATTAAGAATGTTTCTAATTTCTTTTAATAAGAATAAAATATGAAACAAATATTTAATGTGAATATAAAATAAGATGTGGACAGGCGATGTGTTGACCACTTAAAATGTTTTCTGATTCTTTGCAATCGTCATATTGGATCCATTTATTATTTTTTCTGTAGCATATTGCAGTATAATGTCCAAAGTCTTCATTGGAATATCGTGTATTCACAGGTGATTTATAATTGATTATGCCAACCAAAGACTGTTCTTCTTTCATAAAAGAAAACATTATTTTTGGGAATATCATCCAGTTTAATATTTAATGAATCTTCATCCGAATAAACCTCAAATATGATAAAATTTCCTGAAAAATATAATTATAATTATTTAAAATATTATTTAATAATAAAATTGCATAAAATAAAAGATTACATAAATTAGTAACTAAAATAAATAATTAAGAAAATTGATAAATTATTGATACCTGTATGTAAAATTGATGTAGTTACTAGGCCATCACAGTTTATTTGGCAGCATTTTGTGATTGTATAGTGAACTCCTGTTCTAATTGCACAAAATCCTTCGATATTAAAGTTTCTAATTTAATGCTGACTAGTGGAAGTACTTTCAGTCTTTCCGCACAACCATTGGAACACCTTGATATTTCTCGGAATGTTGGATGTTTTACAAATAACTTGTTGCACAAAAAGCCAACAGTTACTTGACAATCTATTAGAACGCACTTATTTGGTTGAGTATTGCCTGGAAATATCTGCATTAAAATTTGAGCGCGTAATCTATAAGATAATTTACGTACACCATGAGATACCATATCATAAATTAATTTAAAAAAGATATCAGATTCAATATTAATTAATTCTTTTATGTGTTCTTTATCGAAATACGCAGCGATAAAAAGCTGCAAAATACTATCAAAAGCACACGTATTAGTAAAAGAATATTTTTTCTTACCAAGCGTGACTGCTTTTATACTTACGTTTCCACCGTTTTTAATAATTGGTACCTTAGATATATTTTTTTCTAATAAAAATTCATTTTCGATGATCTTTCCTTGCAAATATCTACCTCTGGATTGCGTTTCTGATGTCACAAGACCTTGCCAATCTTCCACTTCTCTCGATGCAATTATATTTTGCACATTAGGTGTTCTCTGACAATTGTTACATATTCTTTTTGTCCGTATCCTCTTCTCCAACTGGAGCAGAACACGAATCGAGTGCATGCACATTTTCTGGCATATATAACACATATGCGCACTACTCGGTTGATCTCCATTTTTGCATGATGGACATTGATTTTGTAGATTCGTATCAGTTATCCTATCTGATACGCTGATTTCTGTGTTACATTCCATTGGCTCTATCACATCTTCTGTATTATTATCTTTGTTTTGAAAATTAATATTTGTTAATTTTATACGGCCATTTACAAATTTTATATGTTTCATGACAAATTCATCCGCTCGCATTGGAGTTCGTTCTGTTTTCAAAAAACTGTTCTTAATGATATTAAAATCACTCTCCACTGAAGCACTACTAGCAGGAATTCTTCCATATCCAAATTTATCTCTGCATATACATGACCACATAGGTATCAATTTTATATCTTTCATAAGACGATCTGCAAATGCTGGCATGAAATGTGCGTTTTCACGATCTCCCCCATTATTAATAATTCGTTTTTTTATATCCTCATCTATATCCTTCGCCCATCGACTCCACTTGTTGCGATTATTTTCATTTTCAATATCTATATTATCCGGTTGATTTAAGCTATCGTCCAATGATATTTCTTCATTTGATAACGTTACTAAGTTTTCATTTTTAATTTATATGTTTCACATATTGTTTTCTCATTGTTTCTTGTCATGCCTTCTGTTTCACTCCTTGCAATAATCAATATTCCTTTTAATATTTCTTCAGCTGTATTAATATTGCAACACAAAATTAACTGACCTAATAATGATAAATAAAATGTTTTACACGTGATCGCACATTTTCAAAAATTTGCATATGTTTTTATGAAGTGTGCCACATCTATACGTATGTAACATACAGGTAGATTGTCTTTACAAGCATCAGAATAATCTTCAACAGTAAGATATCCTGTGAAACTTCGTACAGCTGCTGTTAATAATGCACGATTAGCATCACATACTACTTCACGTGGACAAGGTGCACCAGAGCGAATCCATTCCATCAACCAATATTGGATTGCATTTGTATGATGACTTTCCGAAAGCATTTGACATACTGGAAACAAGCCACTCGTTTTAGAATTTACAACACAATTATATAAGAAGATGTGTTTTGTCTTTGTTTTATCAGGCCTTTTAATTTTTCTTACGATGCTTCCAGTTGCATCAATATATATGCAAGATGTTTCGTCTGTCACATATATGCGATATACATGTAATTGATGATTAGACCAATAATGTATAAAAAAAGGATTCAAACCAATATTATGTATCACATTCTTCAGTGATCCTAATTGCATAAAATATAGTGCTTTTAATGGATCTTTATCGATATAATTTTTTTGAGTAACATCATGTTTTGCAACTCTTAAAACATTAGCACTATATAAATATGGAGGTTCCATATTATCACCTTCCTGTATCAAATTTTCTGCCAATTCAATTCTGTACTTTGATGCAGTTATTCCTTGAATTTTTTCGACAATCTCTTGTCTTATCGGATTTCTTAAATATCGTTTTCCACAACGTCCTTGACCTTCGATATACGTACATTTTAATTTTGTTATCATGTCCTCGGAATTAGAAATTACACATTTAATAATAGATCCACATTTACATGTGCCGTGTGCATATCCAGATTCTCCATTGCTCGATAATTTGTGACGTTTAAAATTAAAACCGCAAGGTATTTTTGTGGCTTGCCATATCTTTTCATTAAAAACATTTTGCCATATTCCAGGTTGTAAGACAGCGTATTCTCGGGTAGATACAGGTCGACCCTTTTCTGCTCTTCGATATCTTTTGTGTATAATCATAGCATTATAATCTGCTTTCGGCACAGATATAATAAAAATTGATACACCATCTGCATTGCTTACGCGTGCGCTTGTTTCACTAAAAGTTGAGTCGGATATTCCAATAGAATTTGATGTATCTTTTTCTTGTTCTCTGCCGTCATTGTTATGAATTTCTGTGTCCTGAATATTACTTTCATAATGCTGAATATTACTTTCAGAAATATGAAAACGATCAGATAATTTATCCCTTATTCCAAATTTATTGCACGACACATACGTATATAATGCATTAGATGTTATTATATTATTTAATTCGATGCTAATTCGCTTCCATATTGCATCAGTCTTGGATCTTATTTTTAAATCTTCTTTTATAATATCTTCTTTATATTTTATTAAAATTTCCATCAAAAAACTTTTATCAAGTCTTTCTGGTCTTCCTACTTTTGGCATTTTAAATATTGCACTCACTAATAATTAATATAACGATGTAATATATTATTACTATCACGATATCACGATGTAATATATTATCACTTCACTCAAAATTTAGATTCCAAAAAAGGAACGTAATCCTTGCACAACTATATTATAGCACAAGGATTAATAAATGAACAAATCTCTCGAATCTCTATAATATAAAATTACGAATGATCCGTACACTCCTGTGTCCAAACAGCGACTGACTAACCAAAATAACATCTCTTTTCTACGAAAAATATAGAAAATCTATCTCCTTTTAATCAAAACAACCGACAAGTCGTGCCGCAACTTTATGTAGTATTACCGCCGACATTTCTTATCGCTGGGCAAACATTGACGTCTTATGAATAGAAGCCATAACAAAAGCCGGCAGCACACGCACACAATGCAACAAATACATTTAAATTATTGTCTACCAAATACTTAGAAATATTATTAAATCAGATGAAATCAATAAAAAGAGTTGTTTAATGGAAAAAACATTATAAATATAGAATTATAAATATGAATATGTAAAACATTATAAATATGAATATGTAAAACATAAATATAAAAATATATATTCATATTCAAGATGCCTCTACAAAAAGTTATTAAATAAAAGATTGTGAAAATAAATAACAAAAGTGTAAATGAATATTATGTTCTAAGGAATAAATATTTAAAATGATAAGGAATAAATATTTAAAAATTTCATTAATCACGATATAGTATTAAAATTACCCTTACATTATTACATTAAAATTATCATTAAAAATATTAATATAATAATACTAAATATCAAGTGGCGGCTTTGATTACTTCACCTAATACATGACGCGATGATAAAAAAGAAGAAATATTACACGCAGAGTACAATGTACGTAAAATATTGAATGATATGCAGTTAAATACATTGAAAAAATAAGCAAAATACATACCGAAAAACCGATTAAAATTAAACAATAATGAATTTGTTTAATTCCATAATTATTTAATGGGACTTTACTCTTGTACGCGTGTGACGCGGACCACGTTATAGTGCAAAATTTTTGCGAAACCTTACGAGCACTTAATTCGGCGACTGGATATATCGACAGTACGCTACTAGACGAGTATTTTGAGACCACAGTCGTAAGAGCACCTAATTATTTAATGGGACTTTACTCTTGTACGCGTGCGACGCGGACCACGTTATAGTGCAAAATTTTTGCGAAACCTTACGAGCACTTAATTCGGCGACTGGATATATCGACAGTACGCTACTAGACGAGTATTTTGAGACCACAGTCGTAAGAGCACCTAATTATTTAATGGGACTTTACTCTTGTACGCGTGTGACGCGAACCACGTTATAGTGCAAAATTTTTGCGAAACCTTACGAGCACTTAATTCGGCGACTGGATATATCGACAGTACGCTACTAGACGAGTATTTTGAGACCACAGTCGTAAGAGCACCTAATTATTTAATGGGACTTTACTCTTGTACGCGTGTGACGCGAACCACGTTATAGTGCAAAATTTTGCGAAACCTTACGAGCACTTAATTCGGCGACTGGATATATCGACAGTACGCTACTAGACGAGTATTTTGAGACCACAGTCGTAAGAGCACCTAATTATTTAATGGGACTTTACTTTTGTACGCGTGTGACGCGGACCACGTTATAGTGCAAAATTTTTGCGAAACCTTACGAGCACTTAATTCGGCGACTGGATATATCGACAGTACGCTACTAGACGAGTATTTTGAGACCACAGTCGTAAGAGCACCTAATTATTTAATGGGACTTTACTCTTGTACGCGTGTGACGCGAACCACGTTATAGTGCAAAATTTTTGCGAAACCTTACGAGCACTTAATTCGGCGACTGGATATATCGACAGTACGCTACTAGACGAGTATTTTGAGACCACAGTCGTAAGAGCACCTAATTATTTAATGGGACTTTACTCTTGTACGCGTGTGACGCGAACCACGTTATAGTGCAAAATTTTGCGAAACCTTACGAGCACTTAATTCGGCGACTGGATATATCGACAGTACGCTACTAGACGAGTATTTTGAGACCACAGTCATAAGAGCACCTAATTATTTAATGGGACTTTACTTTTGTACGCGTGTGACGCGGACCACGTTATAGTGCAAAATTTTGCGAAACCTTACGAGCACTTAATTCGGCGACTGGATATATCGACAGTACGCTACTAGACGAGTATTTTGAGACCACAGTCGTAAGAGCACCTAATTATTTAATGGGACTTTACTCTTGTACGCGTGTGACGCGAACCACGTTATAGTGCAAAATTTTTGCGAAACCTTACGAGCACTTAATTCGGCGACTGGATATATCGACAGTACGCTACTAGACGAGTATTTTGAGACCACAGTCGTAAGAGCACCTAATTATTTAATGGGACTTTACTCTTGTCGAATCATATACTTATACAAGATATAGTTAATTATTAAGATAAAGGTTATTTTAGTGATATGTTTTGTTGATTTTAAGAGCACCTAATTAGCACTTAATTCTGGTATATCTAATTTTTCAGTTTGCATGTTGCAAATTAGTTTTTTCATATGGGGGGGTCCAGCTTAACGTTAAGTCAGCCCCCCTCCCCATTTCAAATTTAATTTCCTGCCAAACTATTCGAGCACCTAATTTTGGAATGTAGCACCTAATTAGCACCTAATTAGCACCTAATTTTTTTATAGGTATTAATTTATTTATCGCTGTTGGGGGTCTAACTTAATGGAGGTCATTTGGAATTAATATGCAGGGACAAAAGATCGATATGCTTAGATTTGCAGATGGTATACCGGTATTAGCATCTAGCAAAGAAGAGTTAGAAGCTGCTCTTAATGAAATGGACACAGTTCTAACGAAGAAATATGGTTTGAAAATTAACAAAAATAAAACCAAAGGTCTAGTATGCAAGAGAGGGGAAAATAAATCAAAAACAAGAATACAAATAGGTAACGAGAACTTACAAGAGGTTAAGGATTTCTGATACCTAAGAAGTCAAATAACGCAAGATGGAAAAAGCACAAAAGATATAAAACAAAGATTAGCACGAGGTCGTGCTATATTTAACAAGAAAATGCACATACTGTGTTCAAAAACCACAAACATAGAAACAAGAAAAAGATTGCTTAAAACATATGTGTGGAGCACAATTAATGTTAATTGTGCGAAAGGATTTACTTGAAAACTATTAATATGGCAAATGTCTAAGTGTTGGGGGATTTTTGGGAACGACAGGCTGCTTAACCTCCTTTACATACTACTGAATCTCGGTGAAATAGGGCATATAATTAGAAAACAATAGAAGCGAATCGAGCTGTATATAGGCTGCTGTGAGAATTGCAGGGAACGGTGTAGGCTAGCTCAGAACATAAATAAGCTAAGGTGCAATGTAAAACTCAATGACGAAAAAATAAGTGCTCTTAAATCTGATGATTATTATAAACAACTACAGGTGTTGGTTGTGAAATATTTTCAGCTAATGCTGATTGTGCAAAAGGATAAATTGGAAAAACTATTAATTCGATAAAGGTTCAGGTGCTGGGGGAACTTGACAGCCAAAGGCTGCTTAGCTTGTTACGGTCGTAATTTTCATAACGACATTTGCATTTAGCAGTGTACTTCAAAAGTATATTCTTTCCAAATTAGATTGTATGAATTCGAATAGTGATAGCACGCCGTGTTATCAGGTACCGGTTCCCGGACTAGCTTTGATGGTCTCAACACAATACTCTTGATTACACTCTTGATTCGAATCGAGCAATTTTAATTACGCCGTTGGAACGTTGTATTTCCTCCTTTATTGAAAGGGTTTTGGCGGATTAATTGAAGGAAATTATTCGTTGTGATTTGAAATAATTTTCTTATTTCCTTATTGGGATTTCGGCGATTCGTAAGTATCAAAGAATTTTCAAATAGATAACTTTTATGCTATTGTAGATCTAAAGTGAATCCTCGACCGTTGTATTTGGTGACCACTTGTACATTTTTCGTTTGTTGTTTTGTACTGGACCCGGAATTGACCGGTAAGAAGTCGTGAATATATTAATGGAAGTTATAGGTTATAAATTTTAGGGTTCCAAGTTCCAAGTGCCAAGTTCCAAGTTCTAAGTCTTCAAATCCCAGTTTGCAGTTTTCAGTCTCGTTCTGCAGTTTTCAGCTTAGCCCCAATAATAGCTCCAGTCGTTATTTTGCCGTCGCAACCCTTAGTTGGCTTATGCTAAGATCAGCTTACAACGACTAGTGCAGCTGTGGGTGAGTCGTTCCACATTTAATTTTTCTACTGCAACCGTCTGGTTGATATTGCTTGTTGAAGATTTTTTCTTCTTTTTTACATTTAATAACACTTTACTGAAGACTGTTTTGTTTACACATTTATTATAGGGTGGGTTCAGATTTACTAATTTGTAATTTACATTATTCACAATTTTAACACGTGTGTGAAGTTTAGCCAATGCACCGATCATTATAGGTATAATTGTAGTTTATACCAATGCCCTCAGCGTTCAAGGGTCAATCTACGAGGATCCTGGTATACCACTCTTAACATTATTTAATAGTCATTCTGTTCTGCCATCTTGGCGCAGATTTGTTTCAATAGGTTGGCTGAATTGCGTTAAATATAATAGTAAAAGTAGCAGTAAGAGTTATACAATCAGGTTATTTGCTGTTTGTTTATTGGAAATTACACCATAACAAGTGGGTGGGTAATTGGAGCCTTTTATATGTTTACTGTTGTTATAAATATATTATATGTTTGTAGTAAAGTGTCAATACTGTATGTAAAAGATAGTTTTGTATTACTCGAGTGTGAGGTGTGAGGAGAATTTTTGCTGATTTGGGTGTTACAGGTAAGCGTGAGGATTTCCTATTTCAGTCCCGTCGGAGTACAGCTGTTATAGATTTAGGTGGCGCTCATTTGGCTGGTTGTTTATGGTCTACCCCACCCCGGCCTCAGTACTGGGTTGGTCCAGGGCATATGGAAGCTGTTGACTCCGACTACCCGGAAAGGTATTATTTGACCGTTCCTCTTTTGTGATTAGTATTGAACTATATCGAGTACGTCCCTGTGTTGTGTTGTTTTGTAGCGTCACATTTTTGGCGCCCAACGTGCAGGCTTGTTTTGTTTCTGATTTGTATCGCTGGTTGCTAATCAGAACATTTGTTTTGAATTGAAGTGTTGAATTTTGTTAATCGATATGGACGTAAATCGACTATTATCTGATGAAATTTCGTATGAATTGAGAATACGCGGTCTTTGTTTAACCAAAGCCAATGTAGAAGATAAACGTAAATTATTAAGAGACTTACTACAAGTAAGTGTCACGTGTGAATTAGTGCCTAATGAAAATTTAAATATTATACCTGGTACAGAGCTTGCTATTTGTTTAGCCAAGCTTAATAATCTAGATAATGACTTAAACAATTTTAATTATTCTAACCATTCTAATGAATCAAAACGCATATCTACGCGACTTTCACATATTGATAACCGGTTGCAACGAATTACTTCTTCTAATGAAGATGAAATAATTCGGAAAAATGAACTTACAAACAAATGCTTAAGTCTAATAAACTTTTAACTGAAATTCAGAATAAAGCCGCTATTGTTAGACAAGTGTCAACAATTTCAGATCAAGGCGAAATGTCGTTAATGGACTTAGACATCCCGCATACTTCGGGTCATGTTTTAGATCAACCCAATTTATTATTGCCTGAAGTAACGCACAATAATAACATAAATTTAAATGACGATAACCCGTTTATTGAGACAGAACGGATTTCTCACTCAAGTCCGGTACGGAGAAATTTTTCGGATGTAAATAAGAATTGCCTTCCATTGTACAAATGGAATTGCACTTTTGACGGCTCTACTAGTGTGAACGATTTTCTACAGCGCGTGGAAGAACTATGCGACTCGCGCGGTGTATCAAAACACCATGTTTTCAATTCGGTAATCGAATTGCTTCAAGGGCAACACTTATATGGTATAGGGCGAATAAACATACCATTAATTCATGGCAAGACTTAGAAACTAGATTACGTCAAGCTTTTCTACCTTATGATTATGAATTCATCCTTCAAGAAGAAATTCGATCACGGACGCAAGGCCCCGATGAAAGAATTGTTATATTTATTTCGGTGATGGAAAATATGTTTTGTCGTTTGCGTCACCCTCCTCCCGAAAATAGTAGAATCCAATTAATTAAACGTAATTTGTTGCCGCACATTCAAGCGCAATTGGCATTGCACCCCATAAAGACAATGTCGGAGTTATCACAGTTAGGGCAAACTCTTGAGGAAACCCACTTGAGGGCAAGGCAATACCGCCCACCCCCGTCAAATTCACAAGGTTTACTTGAACCTGATTTAGCTTACCATAAATCGAAACACAAAGCTGTTTTGTGTCAAATCGAGGACAGTAGTCCCGACTATGCTTTTGTTAATACTAACATGAACAATACCAATCCATTTTAAAATTATGAGTTTTCTGAGACACCAATTCAATCGGTGAACCAGATCCAACCGAACTTGTTTGCAATTAAGTGTTGGAATTGCGACAAAGAAGGGCACCCATTTCGATTATGCCCTCAACCAAGAAAGTTACGCTGCTTTAAATGCGGTACTGCCAACTATACCGTACGAAATTGTCCCCAGTGTTCGGGAAACGGACAATTGGGCCGCCGATAGATCGGTCTGCGCGCTCTGTGTCAACCCCGAATCCGATCGACCTGTCCAAGAAAAATAACCCCAACAACGATCTTAACCCTACTATTAAAGCCACCCTTAATTTTGTTTTGGCGAATGTTATAGACGACGAACGTCCTTATCTCGAAGTGGACATCTATGGAATATCCATGCTCGGTTTGCTTGATAGTGGAGCCTCCCACACAATATTAGGCCAAGCTGGTTACGACAAGCTCCGTAAATTAAATATAAAACTTTAAACTAGTAACATTCAAGCATGCCGCGTTGCTAATGGTCAAATGTGTAACATTAGTGGCACTTATAATTTACCAATTAAATTACAAAATAAAGTTGTCTGCATAAAAGTTCTGGTGATTCCTTCCGTACCAGATCCGTTGATTCTTGGTACCGATTTTTGGTTTAGTATGGGTGTTGTACCTGACTTACGCCACGGTCTATGGCAGTTTTCTTCAGTAACACCAAACCTATTTAGTATACAATCGGATGATAAACTTAACCCAGAACATACAGCCCTACTAAATTCGACGATTGAACAATTATTTAAAGATATGCCCGACGCACTAGGTTGCACTCACTTGGTAGAACATGTGATAAGAACAAGTGCCGAACCAATAAAGCAAAGGTTTTACCCTTTGTCTCCAACCCTTAAAAATTGTCAATTCCCAGTTGGACATCATGTTAGAACAAGGTGTTGTTAGTCCATCTTCAAGTCCTTGGTCGTCACCGGTGGTTATGGCGAAAAAGAAGGATGGCAGCTATCGGTTTTGTGTTGATTACCGGAAGGTAAATAAGGTCACCGAACGCGACGCCTACCCCTGCCTTTAGTTTCAGCGACCCTCGATAAACTTCGCGACGCCAAGTACCTTACTTCGATTGATATTAAAGCGCCTACTGGCAAGTGCCGGTAGCTGAACCGTCCCGCCCAATTACTGCTTTTAGCGTTCCCGATAGAGGTCTCTTCGAGTTCAACCGAATGCCTTTCGGTTTACATAATAGTCCCGCTACGTGGCAGAGACTTATTGACCGCGTTATCGGTCTTGACCTCGATTCCTACGTATACGTCTATCTTGATGATTTGGTTATTGCTACTAACGACTTCAATAAACATTTAGAAGTAACCAAAGAAATTTTCCGTCGGTTGAAATCGGCTGGTTTAACTGTAGCTCGACAGAAATGTCACTTTTGTAGACCCGAAATCAAATATCTAGGCTACGTCGTTGATAAGGAAGGGTTGCACGTTGATCCCGAAAAGGTTTCGGCCATTTTGGATCTTCCTCAACCTAGCAACGTTCTTGAAGTCCGCCGCTTTTTGGGTTTATGCGGTTGGTATCGCCGTTTTCTTCCAAACTTCTTTACGGTAGTAGCCCCTATAAATAAATTAATGCGAAAGGGCCATAAATTTTATGGACCGATGAATGCGAGTCCGCTTTTACTGAAATTAAAAATTTCCTAGTATCAGCTCCCATTATGAGTTGTCCCGACTTTGAATTACCATTTACTATCCAAACAGATGCCAGTGATTATGGCTTGGGCGCTGTTTTATCCCAAATTCACCCGATGGCGAAAAGGTGATAAGTTATATTAGCAGATCTCTAAGTCCTAGCGAGCGGAAATTTACCGCCACTGAGAAAGAGTGTCTTGCGGTAGTGTGGGCTATTGGCAAGTTCAGATCTTATGTTGAAGGTTCCCACTTCACGATTGTTACGGACCACTTTGCTTTACTTTGGCTAGATAATTTAAAAGACCCTGCTGGTCGTTTAGCGCGTTGGAGTGTCCGTTTACAACAATTCAGTTTTGATATTGTCCACCGTCGTGGCAAAGACAACGTTGTCCCCGACGCTTTATCTCGTTTTGTGCCTGTTATTAACCAGATCGGACCCCCTAGTAACCCGGAACCACATTTTAAAAATATAAAAGATCGTTGGTTTCACAAAATGTGTGATCAGATTTCGAAAGATCCCTTAGATTTCCCTTATGGCGATTTGATGGGTCAAATTTATTCAAAAGTGTAAGTCCCCATACCCTGATTTAGAATCGGCTGCTTCTGAGTGGAAGATCGTAGTCCCCAAGTCCCATAGATTGGAGATTGTGCGTAATAATCATGATGAGCCTACATCAGGCCACTTAGGTGTTTTTAAAACCTACCATCGAATTAGTTCTAGGTACTTTTGGCCGAAAGCCAAAAGTGATGTTGCAAAATATGTGCGTAACTGTCATACTTGCATTGCTTGCAAGGTTGAACAGAAACCACCTGCTGGATACCTTTTGGGCCGCCCAGATATCTCAAGACCTTGGGAACTTATTTTGTTGACATTGTTGGACCGTTTCCACGATCCACTTCCGGATACAAGTATGTGTTGAGTGTAAAGGATTATTTCAGTAAGTTTTGTATTTTCTCCCCATGAGAGAGGCTACTTCATCCAAGCTTGTTGAATTATTAGAGGACCATGTGTTTTGTTTATTCGGTGTCCCCGTACCATAATTTGTGATAACGGCAATCAATTTCAGGGACGTCGGTTTAAATCTCTGATGGATGCCTATCGTGTTAAGGTCAGCCATACGGCAAATTATCATCCTCAGCCGAATGCTGCCGAACGACAGCACCGTTCTCTGAAAACTATATTGGCTTTTTTTGTTAAAGGCAATCAACGTACATGGGCTTCGTTGCTTCAGAAAGCCGCATGCGCAGTTCGTACGTCGAGACATGAGGCTACTGGTCTCACGCCGTACTTCGTGAACTTTGGTCGTGAAATGCATCATAGGGGTAACAGTCACGATTTACCCAAAGTCCCCGTGAGTGATGACATTGGGCAAGATCCTGTGCTTCCTGTGGATCGACCTCCAATTTTTGAAAAGGTTTTTAAAGATATTCGTGCTCGTTTAGACAGAGCTTTTGTACGTAGTAAAAAGGTGTACGACCTACGTCGCCGCCCCGATAGTTATGTTGTGGGCCAAAAAGTGTGGCACAAAAATTTTGTACACTCGGATGCCGCGGCTTATTTTACAAATAAGCTTGCACCCAAGTACGTAGGACCCTTTACTATATCTAAATGCGTTTCTCCGTGGACTTATCAGTTGGAGACTGATGATGGTCGTAGTGTTGGATTGTGGCACGCCAAGGATCTCCGTCCTGATCCTTGACTAAGTTTTGTTGTCTGTTGTTTAGTTATTTTGTTCTGTTCCGCTCATTGATTTTGGATTTCAGTATTTGGGATACGTTGCGCACTTTGGTGCCCTTCAGTAGTTTTGTCGGTTTTTGTTCCCTTTTACTGTACTTCGAGTAACTTTTGTCGTCAAAGGTTACTTGAAGGCGAAGAAACTTTGGATTTGGCGTCTTTGTTATGGTCATGCGTGGGTTCGAACCCCAGCGCTAGCTTCTTTTTTTGGGTAAGAAGGGAGTTGTTACGGTCGTAATTTTCATAACGACATTTGCATTTAGCAGTGTACTTCAAAAGTATATTCTTTCCAAATTAGATTGTATGAATTCGAATAGTGATAGCACGCCGTGTTATCAGGTACCGGTTCCCGGACTAGCTTTGATGGTCTCAACACAATACTCTTGATTACACTTTTGATTCGAATCGAGCAATTTTAATTACGCCGTTGGAACGTTGTATTTCCTCCTTTATTGAAAGGGTTTTGACGGATTAATTGAAGGAAATTATTCGTTGTGATTTGAAATAATTTTCTTATTTCCTTATTGGGATTTCGGCGATTCGTAAGTATCAAAGAATTTTTCAAATAGATAACTTTTATGCTATTGTAGATCTAAAGTGAATCCTCGACCGTTGTATTTGGTGACCACTTGTACATTTTTCGTTTGTTGTTTTGTACTGGACCCGGAATTGACCGGTAAGAAGTCGTGAATATATTAATGAAAGTTATAGGTTATAAATTTTAGGGTTCCAAGTTCCAAGTGCCAAGTTCCAAGTTCTAAGTCTTCAAATCCCAGTTTGCAGTTTTCAGTCTCGATCTGCAGTTTTCAGCTTAGCCCCAATAATAGCTCCAGTCGTTATTTTGCCGTCGCAACCCTTAGTTGGCTTATGCTAAGATCAGCTTACAACGACTAGTGCAGCTGTGGGTGAGTCGTTCCACATTTAATTTTTCTACTGCAACCGTCTGGTTGATATTGCTTGTTGAAGATTTTTTCTTCTTTTTTACATTTAATAACACTTTACTGAAGACTGTTTTGTTTACACATTTATTATAGGGTGGGTTCAGATTTACTAATTTGTAATTTACATTATTCACAATTTTAACACGTGTGTGAAGTTTAGCCAATGCACCGATCATTATAGGTATAATTGTAGTTTATACCAATGCCCTCAGCGTTCAAGGGTCAATCTACGAGGATCCTGGTATACCACCCTTAACATTATTTTATAGTCATTCTGTTCTGCCATCTTGGCGCAGATTTGTTTCAATAGGTTGGCTGAATTGCGTTAAATATAATAGTAAAAGTAGCAGTAAGAGTTATACAATCAGGTTATTTGCTGTTTGTTTATTGGAAATTACACCATAACAAGTGGGTGGGTAATTGGAGCCTTTTATATGTTTACTGTTGTTATAAATATATTATATGTTTGTAGTAAAGTGTCAATACTGTATGTAAAAGATAGTTTTGTATTACTCGAGTGTGAGGTGTGAGGAGAATTTTTGCTGATTTGGGTGTTACAGGTAAGCGTGAGGATTTCCTATTTCAGTCCCGTCGGAGTACAGCTGTTATAGATTTAGGTGGCGCTCATTTGGCTGGTTGTTTATGGTCTACCCCACCCCGGCCTCAGTACTGGGTTGGTCCAGGGCATATGGAAGCTGTTGACTCCGACTACCCGGAAAGGTATTATTTGGCCGTTCCTCTTTTGTGATTAGTATTGAACTATATCGAGTACGTCCCTGTGTTGTGTTGTTTTGTAGCGTCACAAGCTCCCTTTACATACAACTGAATATCGGGAAAGTAAGGTATATAAATGTAAAACAATAGAAGGTGACCAAACTGCATCAAACAAGAAAGAACAGCAGCTATGTTCAAAGACAACGAACATAGCTACAAAAAGAAAACTGTTCAAAGCATAGTGTGGAGCACAGTACATCTATAAAATGGTGCAGTAGGAAAAGCAGACAGAAAGAGATAGAAACCTTCTGAAATATTGTGCTTCAGATGTATGAGGATGGTAGCATGGACAGACAAAGTTAATAACAAATAGGTTGTAGCAATAGTAGAGGAATAAAGATATCTGTGGAAAATGAAAAAAATAAAAGAAATAGATGTACAGGATACGTTCTAAGGCATTTCTGGGGAATAGTACGGGATATACTACAAGCAGAGATAGGAAAAGAAAGGTAGAAGTAGATCGAGATCAGACTTTCGCACACAGATAGTGATTGATACAGACTGTGCAAATTTCAGGAAAATGTGTAGGTTGGTTCAGACTAGGAAATAATGAGGGTACGCGTCCAACCAGTTCTAGGACTGAAGACCTAATGATAATGATGTATAATTATAAAAACTTATTTCGGTTACAACAACTTAAACGTTTACATTCATTAAACATTAAGTAATTGAAATTGCCAAAAAATACTTAAAGTTAGTAGATCAATAATTAATAATTAAAAATTATGGTAAGTAGCTTGACCCACCAACAATGTTAAAGTCATAAAGTTTGAAAACTGACTGACGATCAGACGCTCCTCACAGTATTTATGGAATCTTTATTCTCGCATCATCTCGTGGGAAAGTGCAGATCTCCGTCTACTACTTTTTGATAAACATACATTGTCTTATTCTAAGTAACTTTAATTAAAACTGCTTTATTGCAGTTCATTATGTCTGCACCTGCAGTATTAGGTTGCGTCTGGAATACAAAGTAGTTGCTTCCGTTCTCATGCCTGATATGAACTTTGATTAACCTTTAATATTATATCTTTCGATTAAAACTGTAATATGCTATTACTAAGACATAATAAATGCGTTTAAATTTATATACATTTTAATATGGGGGGTATGTAAATCCTCTCAACTTAGATGAAAATCAAGGGTTGTACTTAATTTCTAAAACTCATTGTCAGTAAAGTTTTATTTGTGGTTTCTTTATTCACTTTTGTTTCTTTGATCGTATATCTAATATACATTTTATACAATAAATATACAGCTAATAAAAATAGTACAATGATAAATAAAATCGTCCAAGCACTGATATTGTCATAATGTAACTCTGGCACTTTTAATTCGTTTAAATGTTCTTTATAATTGTCCATTAATTTCACTGCGTAGTGGGGTCATCGAGATCTAGATGTTCTAGTTGCATTGGCTTCTGAATAGTTCCGAAGTTATGAACTAAGTTTAGTAAACAAATTTTCTACAAACAAATTAAGAAATACCAACTATGAAAGAATTATTACTAATATTGAATGTGGACTAAAAGAAAAACCCGCTAATGAAAAAACAGAAATTCGTAACAAAGTTTGTAACATCCTTATCAACCATAAAACCACTAACAGGAATTTAAATAAAAACTATAATAATCGAAATAATTATTTGGTAATAAAAGAAACTAAAAAATTCTTGCATGATAATAATGATATTTTTATATTACGAGCTGATAAATGTAACACTACAGTATTATTACAAGATCGTATTATTACTAATAGAAGATTATATACATAAAATAACGAAATTATAAATGATAATACCACTTACACCTTAAAAACAATTGACTCCATACTACAACTTCAAACCAAAATTAACATATTAATAAATCAATGGCAAAAAAAGAACTATACAACTACTTACATAAAAAACAATTGAATTTGCCATAATGGTCATGCTACAGATTATCCACCTCTTACAGATGTGAAGGCTAGCGTTTCCCGCTTAATTGTTTTTCTTTGCGCATGCTCCAAATAAGTGGTTTTTAATCAACCTAAAATTTTGTTTTGGTTAACCTAACTTTTTATTTCGATTCGTATTATTTTATTTTGTTGCGTTAAAGAATGAATATGGACGGAAAGAATAAAAAAGATGGCACATTTTGTGCTTTTAGAAGGGGCTCCATAAAATCTTCAAACAATATCTCTATGTTCCAATTCCCAATAATGGATCGAGTAAGGTAAGTACCTACACTGATTTACCATTAATATAGGATAATCTGTGCCTACAGCATAGCTCGTCTTGGATAATCTGCGCTTT
Source organism: Platerodrilus igneus (assembly GCA_036346225.1). Lineage (NCBI taxonomy): Eukaryota > Metazoa > Arthropoda > Insecta > Coleoptera > Lycidae > Platerodrilus > Platerodrilus igneus. The sequence goes on from JARFIW010001306.1 coordinate 1,399,714, forward strand.
TAGTTGCTCATTGCAATATTTCTACTTCGACAGATGTCAGGAATGGTTAGCAGCATATAATCGGAACGATTTACTGGCAGTGGATTCAGACAAGCTGTATAAAAATTATAAACCGTGTAAGAAACATTTTCTACAAAAATGTTTCTTGAAAATCACTAAAGTTCGCAGGAGCCGATTAAGGCAATTCCTACTGTTTGATAAACAAGTACTGGATCAATTTGAACATAAACCACAAAAAAAATTGTAATTCTAGCTGGTGACAACTAACATGTTCTTTGTTTTTGCCTCTGACTTATTATGTTATATTTCAGAAATTACAATTAATACTGTAGAAGATTCCAAAATATGTTTCCAAAGGAAGTTACTCTTTTATGCGCACATATCTGTACCGTCAACATCAAGTAATACGAGTTTAATGATAGTGCTATTTTGTCGTAATTCTCATATACAACTTACATACATTACACATTTTCATAGTCCCAGAAAATTTCAACCTAATTGGATTAATGACAAAAGAGTTAAAGCAATTTCAAAATGTCAATTTTGTCTTTTATTAGTTAATTTCTTTAAAATGTACAATCTACAATTTATGACACCTTTAACTTGCCATAATTTTGTTATTATTAATCTGATTAGGTTGAAATCTTCTGTGTATAGAAGATCTTTATGTTTCTTCCATTAAGGCAATCATTTGTTTTCGAATCGCACTAGTTAAATAGTTGAAAATTAATCCTTTTTATCCATATGTGATATACACAACTACAACAGTTTCTTATTTTTAGACAATATATCCTGCAAGGTTCCACCTTCTTCTATTGAGTCCAAACATCAGTAACATTATCATCGGATACACCAAGTAAACAAAAAATTAGGGCAGAAATAAAAGACTTAAGAACAAAATGTCAATTAAGCTCTTGTTAGAGCAGGTTTCTTTAGAAAGGTAGACTTAGATCAGACTATAGCACGCTGATAGTGAAAGATGCAGACAGGGAATTTCAGTCAAATGTGTAGGTTAATTCAGAATAGGAAACAAAAAAGGTATACGTCTAACCAGTTCCAGGACTGAAGACTTAATGATGAAATATTATCGATATATTTCTGATTTTTCTTTGTAAAATTATTTTTAATTTACCTTTTGTAATTGTTTGTGTTAATTAGAAAGAAGTTCAAAATTGTTTTATTATTATGAGAATCTACATTATACATGGATATGTATGACTTCAGGTAATACATGTTTGACAAACTTCAAAAGCTTATCTAGGAATTCAATGTACGTGTGTGAATCTTTGGAATTTTAAAATTCTGAGTTTAGATTTCTTTTCATTATAAAAAAGTAAACAAAAAAATATATTACGAAAAATTTGTGCCTTTTACGAAAATTTTATGAGGGATTTAAAGTCTCGATATTTGTCAAAATTTATCAAAATATTTACAAAACACCTAATTTAATAGGAACGGTATTGTCATTTTTTTCTTAAAGTGGAGTGAATTAATATATATTTATCGATGTAAATTCTAAGCTTCCCCACAAATTTTTATTTCAAACAATTTATGTTTTATTACACTTATTCTTAGCAACATTTACCAGTTTCACTCATTGTGTCAATTCGGCATACATAATGAGTAAAACTTGAAAATATTACTGGTATACATAACAAAATAAATGTTTGAAATAAAAATTTGTGAAGCTTAGAATTTTCGTCAAACAATATACATAGTTTAAAACAAACACAACAGAAAATAGTATAGAGAATTGCATCATAAATCTCTAAAGGATGACCTAAAAGAACCATAACAGAAGCTAAAAAATCAGATATAGTATAAAAAGCATTTTCTAACAAAAATCTTTTTAAATTCATTTTAAACTGAAGAAAGGGCAAATCTTTTATGCTAGCATCAAGCAAAAGACACAACCAAAAAAATAGTTATTCAGGACCATTTCAATTCTGTGTAGGTATACGTTGGTATCTTACAAACTTTGATTTTAGACATCGGCACAGATTATCCACCAGTGGATAATCTGTGATTTCGATTCAGTATAAAAATAAACAAAATAGTGTGTATCAAGAAGAGTTTGACCTATTGGTATAAAAAGTTATGAGAACGCCTACTGCACTGATAAATTCACAGATCTTGAACGTGTATTTCGATGGTATACCTAAAATTGTTAAGGATAAATTACTGTATGGTTACTGTTAAAAATTATTTACTGCTAACAAAAGTGTTAGCCGTCTTAGTTTGTGTGTATTCTGGTATGCGAAAATAGTATTGAGGTTAGGTTACTGTTAAAAACATTGTAGTAGATTTTATTATTCACATTCAAATTTTCCGCAAAAAACCTCTTATTTAATGGCGGATTGCGTTCAAGGTTATAGAATTTTGCCTGACAAACTTCAAACGATCCGACAAAGCTTTCGCATCTGTAAGAGGTGGATAATCTGTGATCATGCTCCCTATATTTACGGGCTACCAAAAATCCATAAAGTCAACGTTCCACTTCGACCAATAGTTAACACAAGAAATGCACCCACTTACAAACTCGCTAAATTCTTTATAGAAGTTATCAAAAAAATTGTTGGACAAACCGATTACCACATAACAGATAGCTGGGAATTTCAAAAGTTTATTATAAAACAAACAGTACCACCAAATCACATAATAATCTCTTTTGATGTACAATCGCTTTTTACAAACATCCCCACTACTCTAGCTATTGAAATAATAAAAAAGAAATGGAATAAACTAGGCCCACTTACAACACTTCCAATGGAAAAATTTACAAACGCAATAAAAATATGCATTAAAGAGTCTTATTTTAAATTTAATAACAAAATCTACACCCAAATTTTCGAAACCGCCATGGGATCTCCAATTTCAGCCACTATTGCCAACCTAGTGATGGAAGAACTTGAAAATTATGCCATAAATCAACAACAATACAAATCAACATTTTACAAAAGATACGTTGATGATTGTATTGTAGCTATTGATAAATCCAACGAAATCTTAAAGCATTTAACGGATTCCATCAACGTTTACAATTCACTGTTGAACTAGCAGTTAATAGAACCATTTCCTTCCTAGATGTCCTCATAAACTAAATGATAAAGCATTAATTACAACAAATTCGTACAGAAAAAACACATGGAGGGGTAGATATCTGAACTTTAATTTCTGCGTACCAAAACAATATAAAACTAACGTGGTTAATAACCTAATTGAAAGAGGTATAAAATTAGCTCACCCTAAATTTAGATACAAAAACTTAGAAACTATTAAGACTATCCTCAACAATAATTGCTATCCCGTTTTCGCATATAAACCAATAATAAAATCAAAAATACATAAAATCCACAACAATCAAAATAAAAATAAAAAACAGCTAGAAGAAACCAGAATTGGAATTACGTATACACCAGGACTCTCTAAAAAATTAAAAAATGTCTTCAAAAATATAACGTATAAATAATTCATAAACCAAATTACCCATTTAAAAATTTTTTCACCAAACTATTTCCACCCATCGAACATAACAATAAGACACACACAATTCATAAAATTAACTGCACAGGATGTCCTGGAGTATATATAGGTAATACTAAACAATATCTTCGTAAACGAATTTATGAGCACAAATATACCATAAAAACCAATAATAAAAAAAGTACTGCTCCTGCTTCTCATGCAATTGACAACTTACACCAATTTGATTTTAATAATGTAGATATTTTAGACACTAAAAATAATGACAACAAGAGAAACGTAATGGAAACTTTACATATATATATATATATATATATATATATATATATATATATATATAAATACCCGAATACTATAAATTTAAAAACTGACCAAGATGGATCTATGAATATTTCCCATAATTTAATTTGTAAAATATGAACCTACTAAATTTTAACAAAAATATTCTACCAAAATACTATTGCTTAGACTATTAAAAATCCCCACATATTTGAATATACCATGTTGTAGAGTGATTAAAAATTAGATTACACAGCCAATTATGATATTGTTATTCACACCATTTATTGAAACAAAACTGTGATGCATGTTAAAATGTTAGTTTGTAGTATTATTTGTATGTATTGACTTATATTGTACTATAGTTAAAATTGCACAATGGTATGTATATATTTATATAAAAATCTAACAATTGTTAACACATTATTTTAGTATTTATAAATAAATTTATTGATTATGGTGTTACCGACACGCGTCAAATAAAAGATTATTACCACATGTTATTACTTGACTTACATGTGAAACTTATTCAATATACCAAGTTTTAATGATGACCTAAATCCAAGAATATTATTACCTATATTATCTATTTAAGAAGGTCAAGAACTCATTCACATATTTATATATATATATATATATATATATATATATTGTAGTGGTTTTAAAGGGTTAAATTTAAGTATAAACAAGGCAATTTCAAACACCCTGTATAGAGAAAACAACCAAAATTTACGTACGAAATTTATATCATTTAGTTAATGTAAAGGAACAAGTATTAACAAAATTTTACAAGTAGTGATTAAAATTTAGTTAGGTTCGTAAAGAAAATAAGTTGTAGAAGCCAATGCAAATTATTAATTAATTTAATAGAGTTTAGTTAAAAGGGTTATTAAGTTTAATACGCATAAGAGCTTGAAAAATCGATAATACCAAGTTGAAACGCGTTGCTAACAAGCGAACAACCGTTGGATATAAAATACCTTGAAACGTAAACTCCTAGAAAGATTGGTTTAAAAACGTTTGTTAATTGAACACCTGCATGTTTTTGAAATGTCATGTTCCCCTTATTTGTGAAGATAAAAGACAGGATTCAAGGTATATCGGGTAAACGGTCGGACGGTTCGCATAAATGCTAATTAAAAGTTTCCTTAGAGTGCAGAAGGGATGGACAATCAAGGAAATGGTTCGGAATGAGACAGGCATAATAGCAGTTCATTTCAAAACGCACGTATTCAGTCCACATGGGTTAGTTTGAAACGCGGACAGTAATATTGATTTTCTACCATTCAAACAAGGTTAGAAGGAAACATAGAATATGCATAAGAGAGGAATAGCGTTAATACAGACGGGGTTTTTAAGACGTCACGAAATATGTCATTAGTCTATATAGTTAGTTGTAAAACAGACAAACACGGGAATATTGAATGCAGGTTTTTCGGAAAAGATAATAACGACGAGTTAAATTTCGAAGATTTCGAAAACGGTTAAACCAAAATTTTAAGAAGTATTATTTTAAATGAAGGATTTCGCGCGAAGAGCGGCCGAGAGGTGGCATAGTAAATTGTATAAATACTTTAAGAAAATTAATAGAGGTCTCTTAGTATTTTCATAGCTTTAGAAACTACGTACAGAAATTTACCACGAGCTTGTAAGTATATAAAAAATTTTTATTAAATAGTACAGTGTTGGCCTCATAATTTGAACGCGGATAGTGACGAGTCTAAATTTTATTGAGGTGCAACATATAATTTTAACAAGCTCGTGAAGTGACGTAATGTAACGTAAATTAAATTAAACAATTATAAAAGAAGTGTGATATATTTGGATTTGGATTTGGATGTATCGTGTATGAACAGCATTGCAGCACAACTTAGAGGGTGTTCATCTACAAATAGCTGGAGGCGGCGAGCAGAGCAGAACCACGAAACCGAGAGCAAAACAACTTAACGGTATTATTAACGGAGTAAGGATCTTCAAGAAATTCCAGGTAGCGCTTTAGAATTTGTTTTTGTGATGGTATTTTGCATTATTTTGCGTATTAAAAATAATACGTATAACTAACTTTTATTATGGTATTTAAATATAAATCTAAGGGTGTATATAAAGCTTATTAACGTTCCTCAGGAATTTAAAATTATTATTGTTACGAGTACATGGGTTTTTTTATTTGCAGTAAGCGTATGCTAAGTAAAAAGCATACATTAATCATAAAAAAACTGGGTTATCATGAGCTCACCATACTCCAGAGTGTCCTAATTAAAATTAATTAGAAATAAAGAAGTAAAAATAAGGTATTATTCAGGGCCCATTTACTCCGGTTACTTTCAATGTGTTTGATATTTCTAGTTAAAATTCTGGACTTTACAAAAATCGAATTTATTGAGGTGTAACTTGACCACTGAAATGTAAATAATCTTGAAGTTTTATTTGTAAATAGTGGTAAATAAATAGTGTATGATTGTTGTATTATTTTGTCGTTTTATTGAGAGTGTGCGTGAACGATAAAGAGTTTGATGGTGAATCTAGGTATCCAAGAGAAGGCCCAACTGAGCTAGCCAGGGAGCTGTGGAAGTAATTCAACCGAGGAAGCAGGAATCTGGGTAAGAAATTATTTTTTTTGATAAATTTTCCACTGTGTGAAGCTTATGACGATTTTTGGAAAATTAATAAAATCTTCGAATATTTTTGGAGCTGAGGCTCAATATTTATAGGAAACACAACAATTTTATGACGGCCCAACGTTGGGGCTTGAATGATTTTTAGGAAGTTCCAGAGATTGATCCCAGGGATACCCGGCAATATATATATATATATATATATATATATATATATGCATATATATATATATATTGACGTGATATGGGGTCACGAGAGGTCATTGAAACCCAAATTCTACAAATAAATCCCACCAAAATATAAAAGAATCTTGAAAAACTAAAATTTCCGTAAATTTATTATTACACTATTATACCCCCGTCGGTGCGGTACGCGAACCACTACAGTCAGTTGGTAGCAATGTTAAATAATTGCAAAAATGATGAGCAAAAAGGTATTACGTCACATAATTATGTAGAATTACTACATCACATAAAAAATAAAAAAAGTACTTACGTATACTTTAGGGCTTCTCACAGCACTAATCCATGATGGCGGCAGCTGGGCTTTGCTGATCCTTTTCGGGCGTGAGTAATTCGTTGGGCTCGGTTGAATCCAAATTTAAATTTGTCTTCTTCGTTCGTAAGTAGAGAGCGACAGAAAACTGGTATAAGAAACGATAATTGGGTAGATAAAAAGAAACCTACATAACAAAAAAAGAAGACACGATAAGACACAAAGATAACTACATTCGTCCACGTCTCGGTCACTTGTCTCGACCTGTCCGGAAATCACCACCACCCTTCTTGTCACTCCGCGTCGGCGCAATCTCGCGCAAACGCACTGTTTGAATAACGGAAATACACACACGTCTTTTCAAATTATTGGCGTGAAATCCTTACAAATTAAAACTTATAGAAATGTTTATATGCCGAATTTTCGGAATGGAACAACACACTGTACAATAAAAGCGTACTTTTATTCATTAATGTACAAGCGAAAAATTCAATTGCGCGTGTATCAATAATCGCCCTTTTTCATTAAAAAGCAATTAAAGTTTAAGTTTATTGCCCCGTGGATACAGCAATTTACTTTAAATAAAGAATTTTCTAGAATATTAGAAATATAAGAGAATGATTTTATTCCAAGAAGTGGCCCGGAACACTAAAAACCCAGAAAATGTAATAGAAATTGATAAGAAATATTTATGATTTTCGCATTTACTGTTGGAGAAAAGCGATGCGACACATTACCCTTGAGTGTTAAACAAGGACAAACAGCGTGCGACAAGAATAATTGAAACCAGATAACAAGCGAGCGAATTTAGGCGCTAATGAGAATTTCCAAAAAATTGCGTAAGATAGGCGTTTATTATTTAGAAAGAAATCGCGCACATTCTACAACCTTCTGGAAACAGATAAATTAGAATATATAAGGAAACGTTTATCAAATAATTGGATTCATTCATTAATTAGATTCGATTTATTCGATTCTTAAATTCGATCGTGAAAAGTTATTTTAATTTTTGAGCCGCGAGCTGTTGCTTTGTGAAGATGATATTTGAAGTATGCAGTGAACATACTGTAATTTAATAATTACGATGGTACAATGAATATAGAAGTTATTCTAAATGCAAATTACATAAAAAATGGAATTTATTATTTACAATAAAAAGAGAAAATTTTAAAAATTTTATGTAACCAAAAAATGTACTTTGGCAACTGCGGTTTAAAACGAGGATTTTAAATATGGAAAACCTTTTAAACTGATTTGGACATCAATTTAAAATAAGAAGATATTTAATTACGAGAAGCGTTTATGTGGTTTCTGCAAGTATTACTTTTAGATTTAATTTTAACGGATATTGGAGTAATTATATCTAATTTAGGGTAGAATAATAAGTGTTAATCATATAATATTTATTTTGTAAAGGATTTTTAACAGGAAAATTTGTGATCAGAGTTCGAAATACTTTGACCCCCTTAATAGATTATATGTATTGATTGAATCAATCAATCAGATTATATGTAAAGGATTTTTTGGACAAACAAACTTTACAAGCGTGGCAATAAACAAAACCAGGTAAATTATCCATAAAAAGTAAATTTAGTACTGTAAATTTAAAATAAGGTAAGGAGCAATTTCTTTATAACAGTATTTCTTAGAAATTATTTTATGTTTGAGAGAAACGATGTTGTGAATGTTTTTCTATGAGAGAAAATATTACATACTGTATAAATGCTTTGTGATGTTGCTGTGTTTTATTTCATTTTAAAAACTCCGTCAATTCCATTGAGCTAGCCAGGCAAATTTAGAAAGAAAGGTAAGTGAACAATTTCAAGTTTAATAAATTGCTGTATCTGTGTCACAGCACTCTTTTAGTGACGCTCGCAGTGCGGCCTTATTACAGCACTCTTTTAGTGGCTTCCAACACGGGGTTTTGCACAGCACTCTTTTAATAACCAAATTAATTAGTTTTGACTTTACAACAAACGGATAAGAGCATACATTTGTATTAATAAATCGTAGTGTTAAATTTGCATAAGTGTAGAAGCTTTGTAGTACAAGAAAACTCAAGGATGATACGAATATAATTAGCTTTAATATTTTAAAAGTTGTAAATCTAGCACATCAAATAATAAAGAGAGCTTTTGTATATAAAATCAATAATGTAAACGCATATTTTCCATTTAACCAAACAAGCGTTCGTTAAAAATAAAACCTAAAAAATTCTACGGGTTGAATAACATGAAAAGTACAATTTCAAACTGGCAAAGAAATTTATAGAAAGACGGACAGATAAATAAAACAAGTTCAAGAAACCAGAATGTACGTTGGAACATAATTCTATAGAAATTTGAGTTAACGGTCGTAGCGAAGGCTGAAAATAACAGGTGGTTTGAAAGCAAGTTGAGACGGTATACCATTAGCATAGGCTAGATGAGGAAAACAAATAGAGACGTTGGATAAAACACTCGTTTAAAGTACGCGACAAAATTTAGAGGTCAACTACAATATCGATTTTATGTTACTGTAGTGGGATTGTAATAAAGACGTTAAATATAAGTTAGACGAAGATAAGATAGTTGGATGATAGACCTACAAATGGGTAAAATGTTTTTGATTGGCTGATCGTAGAATGGAATGAGAGAAATTTCAAGAAGAGCGCGACCGTTGTGTTTGTTAAGCAGTGTTTGGGACTAAAGCGACGGCAAAATGGAATTTTGAATTTTAGAAAGTTCGTTACATATTAAATTTTAAGAATCGGTTACGGAGGGAGTGCTTTTCGATAGAAACGGGGTGCAGGAGGTGTGTTTCCACTATTATAAATACACTAGAAGACGTAGTAGGGCTCTCTTACTTCACTTTGCTCTTACTTCACTTACTTTTACGGTCCGCTTCGGACTTAAATAGTAACATCTAAGTTTAAAATTTTATAAATCGGTGTTAGTGCAGTCCGTCTTAAGTTAATTAAAAGTGTGAAAACACGAGTGGGTGCTATATTGTAAACGGTGCTGTATCTACATACAAAGAACGAACGGAGGATGTTACTGAGGTAAGCGTTCCTAGATAAATGTTGGAACGAAGATGCTGGGTGTTTGGTAGATACGGAAGGTGATTAATTTGTTTTGGACAATTGTATGGGTAGAAATATTGAAGGCGTCTGCAGAGAATTGGATAGCGATTGGAAATGAGTTTGATGTAGATAAAGCAGAGAGGTGATGGAATGCTACAATGAGGTTTTGGGTGGACAACATCTTCAGAGGTGACGGTGCAAAAAGCTTACTCCAGGTAACGAAATTAGTTTCTTTTGTTATTGCGTGAACCTTTTGTGCTGTTATTTTGTGCTAGAGTGATTTGACACATTGGGGGTATATTTTATGAACATAAAAGCTAATTTGAAGGGTATATAAAACAGACAATTTGTATTTATTATTTGAAGGTGTAAATAACTGACGTAAAAATTTGATGTAAAGAGTAAACGGGTCTTTAGGGTTGTTGAAAACAAAGATGCGATTTATTTATGCATTTAGAGTAACAGGGTTTATACTGAGCTCGCCATAGACCAGAGTAAATTTCAATTTAGGGTTTCAAGACAGGCCCATCTACTTATATAACAAAAAAATTTTTTTTGAAAATAAATTAAAATTATGAAATTTAAAAGGATTTAATGGTTGAGATTGTAATATTTTATGAAGTTGTATATCCGAATTTGTAAATATTGAGATGGAGACATAAAAATTTGGATTTGTGTGAATAAAAGGTTGTATGTTTCGTTGAATTATTTGAGTGGTAATTTTATTTGGTAGTATAAGTGAGAAAGAGTAAACTCTGGATGCTAAGTATCGCTGAAGATGCAGATTGTAGAGCTAGCCGTGGTATGCTGAAATAAGGAAGCGTTCCAGAGGTATTGGAATATTTCTTTTGTTTCCGGAAATATTTATAGTACCCAATTCGTGGGGGCAGAATAAAAGGGTAATTTCAGAAATTTTATGACGGCCCAACGATGGGGCTTGATTGATCCGGACCGCACAGCAATATATATATATATATATATATATATATATATATATATATTATGTAAGATGTATAAATAAACACCCACTTTACGAAAAATCGAAAGAGAGTGTTTAATGATACAAATCAAGCTAATATTTGCATAGCCATAAGTGAAAGAATTTGTTTGTTTCATATAGGGAGTAAATATTTCTCGACTAGTGTCGATCTCTCTGGATGAAATATAAGTAAGCAAAGCAAGTAAAAGACACTATCAATGTAAAAACCAGTATGACAGTATAAAGTCAAACAAATATGAAAATTGATAAGTGAAAGCATAGATTTAAAGACAATAAAAATTAAAATTGTTAATCGTGAATAGAATTTGGATTTTAGAAAAATGTAGAACAATTATTTGGTTTTGTAGTTGGAAGTATACAAATATGAATAAACAGCATACAAATTATTGATATCCTTTTTCTGATTTATTGGTTTATTCTGTTGATTAATGTGAAATGATTCCAAGAACAGTCTTTTTTTGTAGTTGCTTTCAGTGTCTATAATCTCTACATCATCATAGTTGACTTTATGACTAATGACTTTAATTTTTATTGTCTTTAAATCTATGCTTTCACTTATCAATTTTCATATTTGTTTGACTTTATACTGTCATACTGGATTTTACATCGATAGTGTCTTTTACTTGCTTTGATTATACTCTGTCTCCATCCTCTTATATATTTATATTTTCATACCATTCAAATACGTCACCTATTAACATGATTTGATATTCTTTTATTATAATAGCATTTTTACTTATTTCTACATTTATTGTCTCCAAATACCAATCTGTTTTTTACATTGATTGTCTCGCATTTTTATATACACTCGCTTCATTATTTTGTTCCATCTGTCAATCAATTGAAATGTGTACTTGAAGTATGTAGTCCGGCCATTTTTTAGTTTTAATTTTAAATATTATATAGCTAATTATATTTTTAAACTACACTTTATGTTAAAAACCTTATTATAACTTTTGTCTAGTAATTGTAAGTATTTGCCTGTTATATGTTATTGCTGACCGTTAATAATTTTTTCTTGTAGTTCGAAGATTAAGGTGAGAATCATTCACCGAAACGTACGAAATATTATAAATGATTTAACGTTGTATGCTTTTTTTATTGTGAGCGAAATAATCCCAAAAATAGTAACATCCCTATTCTAAATAATTTACGCTCAATATTTTAAAAAGATTTCTTTTATATATATATATATATATATATATATATATATATATATATATATAAACGACAAGTTATTTGCAGTCCGCAATAAGAAATTGTATAGAACAATATATAAAATAAAATGTATCTGTAAACAAACTCTATGAAAATAATAGAGTCTATTGACGAATACAAATCGGGCTGGTAGTTATATAGCCATTAACAAAACATTAGCTTATTACTTCATAGCGGAGGAAACATCCACTGACTGACGGTTTCGGCTTTATTAAGCCTCCTCAGAGTGAAATAGTCTCCAAGAACCCTATGAAGTAATCGAAGCTATTATACTGGTATAATTTCGAAACAATATCTGTACTATGGCAAAAGTAAATAAAACCACCATCAGGTGATAAAACACCAACACTACTAAAGTGTGGTAGTACAGAATTGAACCGAAACTACATAGTAAATCCTATAGATGGCTATATAAGTACGTGGGGCCATTTGAGATTTGCGGAATGTTACAGCAAAATTTATTTGCAAACGTAACAAACCTTCTCGCGGCGACACCCGGGTTCATGCCCCAAGGCAAATCAAATAATAAACGACAAGTTATTTGCAGTCCGCAATAAGAAATTGTATAGAACAATATATAAAATAAGATGTATCTGTAAACAAACTCTATGAAAATAATAGAGTCTATTGACGAATACAAATCGGGCTGGTAGTTATATAGCCATTAACAAAAATTAGCTTATTACTTCATAGGGGAGGAAACATCCACTGACCGACGGTTTCGGCTTTATTAAGCCTCCTCAGAGTGAAATAGTCTCCAAGAACCCTATGAAGTAATCGAAGCTATTATACTGGTATAATTTCGAAACAATATTGTTTATTATTTTCATAGAGTTTGTTTACAGATACATCTTATTTTATATATTGTTCTATACAATTTCTTATTGCGGACTGCAAATAACTTGTCGTTTATTATTTGATTTGCCTTGGGGCATGAACCCGGTGTCGCCGCGAGAAGGTTTGTTACGTTTGCAAATAAATTTTGCTGTAACATTCCGCAAATCTCAAATGGCCCCACGTACTTGTATAGCCATCTATAGGATTTACTATGTAGTTTCGGTTCAATTCTGTACTACCACACTTTAGTAGTGTTGGTGTTTTATCACCTGATGGCGGTTTTATTTACTTTTGCCATAGTACAGATATTGTTTCGAAATTATACCAGTATAATAGCTTCGATTACTCATAGGGTTCTTGGAGACTATTTCACTCTGAGGAGGCTTAATAAAGCCGAAACCGTCGGTCAGTGGATGTTTCCTCCCCTATGAAGTAATAAGCTAATGTTTTGTTAATGGCTATATAACTACCAGCCCGATTTGTATTCGTCAATAGACTCTATTATTTTCATAGAGTTTGTTTACAGACACATCTTATTTTATATATTGTTCTATACAATTTCTTATTGCGGACTGCAAATAACTTGTCGTTTATTATTTGATTTGCCTTGGGGCATGAACCCGGGTGTCGCCGCGAGAAGGTTTGTTACGTTTGCAAATAAATTTTGCTGTAACATTCCGCAAATCTCAAATGGCCCCACGTACTTGTATAGCCATCTATAGGATTTACTATGTAGTTTCGGTTCAATTCTGTACTACCACACTTTAGTAGTGTTGGTGTTTTATCACCTGATGGCGGTTTTATTTACTTTTGCCATAGTACAGATATTGTTTCGAAATTATATCAGTATAATAGCTTCGATTACTTCATAGGGTTCTTGGAGACTATTTCACTCTGAGGAGGCTTAATAAAGCCGAAACCGTCGGTCAGTGGATGTTTCCTCCCCTATGAAGTAATAAGCTAATGTTTTGTTAATGGCTATATAACTACCAGCCCGATTTGTATTCGTCAATAGACTCTATTATTTTCATAGAGTTTGTTTACAGATACATCTTATTTTATATATTGTTCTATACAATTTCTTATTGCGGACTGCAAATAACTTGTCGTTTATTATTTGATTTGCCTTGGGGCATAAACCGGGTGTCGCCGCGAGAAGGTTTGTTACGTTGGCAAATAAATTTTGTAACATTCCGCAAATCTCAAATGGCCCCACGTACTTGTATAGCCATCTATAGGATTTACTATGTAGTTTCGGTTCAATTCTGTACTACCACACTTTAGTAGTGTTGGTGTTTTATCACCTGATGGCGGTTTTATTTACTTTTGCCATAGTACAGATATTGTTTCGAAATTATATCAGTATAAACTTCGATTACTTCATAGGGTTCTTGGAGACTATTTCACTCTGAGGAGGCTTAATAAAGCCGAAACCGTCGGTCAGTGGATGTTTCCTCCCCTATGAAGTAATAAGCTAATGTTTTGTTAATGGCTATATAACTACCAGCCCGATTTGTATTCGTCAATAGACTCTATTATTTTCATAGAGTTTGTTTACAGATACATCTTATTTTATATATTGTTCTATACAATTTCTTATTGCGGACTGCAAATAACTTGTCGTTTATTATTTGATTTGCCTTGGGGCATAAACCCGGGTGTCGCCGCGAGAAGGTTTGTTACGTTGGCAAATAAATTTTGCTGTAACATTCCGCAAATCTCAAATGGCCCCACGTACTTGTATAGCCATCTATAGGATTTACTATGTAGTTTCGGTTCAATTCTGTACTACCACACTTTAGTAGTGTTGGTGTTTTATCACCTGATGGCGGTTTTATTTACTTTTGCCATAGTACAGATATTGTTTCGAAATTATATCAGTATAATAGCTTCGATTACTTCATAGGGTTCTTGGAGACTATTTCACTCTGAGGAGGCTTAATAAAGCCGAAACCGTCGGTCAGTGGATGTTTCCTCCCCTATGAAGTAATAAGCTAATGTTTTGTTAATGGCTATATAACTACCAGCCCGATTTGTATTCGTCAATAGACTCTATTATTTTCATAGAGTTTGTTTACAGATACATCTTATTTTATATATTGTTCTATACAATTTCTTATTGCGGACTGCAAATAACTTGTCGTTTATTATTTGATTTGCCTTGGGGCATAAACCCGGGTGTCGCCGCGAGAAGGTTTGTTACGTTTGCAAATAAATTTTGCTGTAACATTCCGCAAATCTCAAATGGCCCCACGTACTTGTATAGCCATCTATAGGATTTACTATGTAGTTTCGGTTCAATTCTGTACTACCACACTTTAGTAGTGTTGGTGTTTTATCACCTGATGGCGGTTTTATTTACTTTTGCCATAGTACAGATATTGTTTCGAAATTATATCAGTATAATAGCTTCGATTACTTCATAGGGTTCTTGGAGACTATTTCACTCTGAGGAGGCTTAATAAAGCCGAAACCGTCGGTCAGTGGATGTTTCCTCACCTCCATTAAGTTAGACCCCCCACCAGCGATAAATAAATTAATACCTATAAAAAAATTAGGTGCTAATTAGGTGCTAATTAGGTGCTACATTCCAAAATTAGGTGCTCGAATAGTTTGGCAGGAAATTAAATTTGAAATGGGGGGGGCTGACTTAACGTTAAGCTGGACCCCCCCATATGAAAAAACTAATTTGCAACATGCAAACTGAAAAATTAGATATACCAGAATTAAGTGCTAATTAGGTGCTCTTAAAATCAACAAAAACATATCACTAAAATAACCTTTTATCTTAATAATTAACTATATCATGTATAAGTATATGATTCGACAAGAGTAAAGTCCCATTAAATAATTAGGTGCTCTTACGACTGTGGTCTCAAAATACTCGTCTAGTAGCGTACTGTCGATATATCCAGTCGCCGAATTAAGTGCTCGTAAGGTTTCGCAAAAATTTTGCACTATAACGTGGTCCGCGTCACACGCGTACAAGAGTAAAGTCCCATTAAATAATTAGGTGCTCTTACGACTGTGGTCTCAAAATACTCGTCTAGTAGCGCACTGTCGATATATCCAGTCGCCGAATTAAGTGCTCGTAAGGTTTCGCAAAATTTTGCACTATAACGTGGTCCGCGTCACACGCGTACAAGAGTAAAGTCCCATTAAATAATTATGGAATTAAACAAATTCATCATTCTTAATTACAGAACAAGCAAATATAGAAATAACTTCACAAGCATTGTGAAGAAAGCTATATAGTAAGCATTGATAATGTTTAAAAGTATTATTAATATTTTGATTATAATTTCCAACATTATTTATTCATATATATTAATAATTATAAAATTCGTAAATCATATTTAATAATTCCTAAATATCTTTTAAACATTAGTCGCGCACAAGAGCGTGAACTGCTATTCATACTATATATGAAGATATGAAGATTCCAACATTGGAATATAAATGAAAACGATAGAGGGAACGGACGAGCACGCGGATGGGGATGCGGACGTGGACGAGGACGTGGACGTGGACGTGGACGTGAACGTGGACGTGGAGGACAATGGCGAGGAAGAGAACGCGGACGAGGACAAGCAAACGTCCATATTTATAAAGGAAACGTGTATATATATAATTAAGAAAATATTTTTATATGTTTATATTAGATATGTTTTATATGTTTATTTTTTTATATGTTTATATTAAGAAAATATTTTTATATGTTTATATTTTTTAAAAAATGTATAAATTATTATAAGATTAAATATAAAATATCTGTGAAAAATAACAAAAAATAATTAATATAAATCCTTTGTAATCCTTTAACTTTCCTAAAATAAATTATCCTTACATTATTACATTAAAAATTATCATTAAAAATATTAATATAATAATACTAAATATCAAGTGGCGGCTTTGATTACTTCACCTAATACATGACGCGATGATAAAAAAGAAGAAATATTACACGCAGAGTACAATGTACCTAAAATATTGAATGATATGCAGTTAAATACATTGAAAAAATAAGCAAAATACATACCGAAAAACCGATTAAAATTAAACAATAATGAATTTGTTTAATTCCATAATTATTTAATGGGACTTTACTCTTGTACGCGTGTGACGCGGACCACGTTATAGTGCAAAATTTTTGCGAAACCTTACGAGCACTTAATTCGGCGACTGGATATATCGACAGTACGCTACTAGACGAGTATTTTGAGACCACAGTCGTAAGAGCACCTAATTATTTAATGGGACTTTACTCTTGTACGCGTGTGACGCGGACCACGTTATAGTGCAAAATTTTTGCGAAACCTTACGAGCACTTAATTCGGCGACTAGATATATCGACAGTACGCTACTAGACGAGTATTTTGAGACCACAGTCGTAAGAGCACCTAATTATTTAATGGGACTTTACTCTTGTACGCGTGTGACGCGGACCACGTTATAGTGCAAAATTTTGCGAAACCTTACGAGCACTTAATTCGGCGACTGGATATATCGACAGTACGCTACTAGACGAGTATTTTGAGACCACAGTCGTAAGAGCACCTAATTATTTAATGGGACTTTACTCTTGTACGCGTGTGACGCGGACCACGTTATAGTGCAAAATTTTCGAAACCTTACGAGCACTTAATTCGGCGACTGGATATATCGACAGTACGCTACTAGACGAGTATTTTGAGACCACAGTCGTAAGCACCTAATTATTTAATGGGACTTTACTCTTGTACGCGTGTGACGCGGACCACGTTATAGTGCAAAATTTGCGAAACCTTACGAGCACTTAATTCGGCGACTGGAAATATCGACAGTACGCTACTAGACGAGTATTTTGAGACCACAGTCGTAAGAGCACCTAATTATTTAATGGGACTTTACTCTTGTACGCGTGTGACGCGGACCACGTTATAGTGCAAAATTTTGCGAAACCTTACGAGCACTTAATTCGGCGACTGGATATATCGACAGTACGCTACTAGACGAGTATTTTGAGACCACAGTCGTAAGAGCACCTAATTATTTAATGGGACTTTACTCTTGTACGCGTGTGACGCGGACCACGTTATAGTGCAAAATTTTGCGAAACCTTACGAGCACTTAATTCGGCGACTGGATATATCGACAGTACGCAGAGTATTTTGAGACCACAGTCGTAAGAGCACCTAATTATTTAATGGGACTTTACTCTTGTACGCGTGTGACGCGGACCACGTTATAGTGCAAAATTTTTGGAAACCTTACGAGCACTTAATTCGGCGACTGGATATATCGACAGTACGCTACTAGACGAGTATTTTGAGACCACAGTCGTAAGAGCACCTAATTATTTAATGGGACTTTACTCTTGTACGCGTGTGACGCGGACCACGTTATAGTGCAAAATTTTGCGAAACCTTACGAGCACTTAATTCGGCGACTGGATATATCGACAGTACGCTACTAGACGAGTATTTTGAGACCACAGTCGTAAGAGCACCTAATTATTTAATGGGACTTTACTCTTGTACGCGTGTGACGCGGACCACGTTATAGTGCAAAATTTTGCGAAACCTTACGAGCACTTAATTCGGCGACTGGATATATCGACAGTACGCTACTAGACGAGTATTTTGAGACCACAGTCGTAAGAGCACCTAATTATTTAATGGGACTTTACTCTTGTACGCGTGTGACGCGGACCACGTTATAGTGCAAAATTTTTACGAAACCTTACGAGCACTTAATTCGGCGACTGGATATATCGACAGTACGCTACTAGACGAGTATTTTGAGACCACAGTCGTAAGAGCACCTAATTATTTAATGGGACTTTACTCTTGTACGCGTGTGACGCGGACCACGTTATAGTGCAAAATTTTTGCGAAACCTTACGAGCACTTAATTCGGCGACTGGAATATCGACAGTACGCTACTAGACGAGTATTTTGAGACCACAGTCGTAAGAGCACCTAATTATTTAATGGGACTTTACTCTTGTACGCGTGTGACGCGGACCACGTTATAGTGCAAAATTTTTGCGAAACCTTACGAGCACTTAATTCGGCGACTGGATATATCGACAGTACGCTACTAGACGAGTATTTTGAGACCACAGTCGTAAGAGCACCTAATTATTTAATGGGACTTTACTCTTGTACGCGTGTGACGCGGACCACGTTATAGTGCAAAATTTTTGCGAAACCTTACGAGCACTTAATTCGGCGACTGGTATATCGACAGTACGCTACTAGACGAGTTTTCCCAGTCGTAAGAGCACCTAATTATTTAATGGGACTTTACTCTTGTACGCGTGTGACGCGGACCACGTTATAGTGCAAAATTTTGCGAAACCTTACGAGCACTTAATTCGGCGACTGGAAATATCGACAGTACGCTACTAGACGAGTATTTTGAGACCACAGTCGTAAGAGCACCTAATTATTTAATGGGACTTTACTCTTGTACCGTGTGACGCGGACCACGTTATAGTGCAAAATTTTGCGAAACCTTACGAGCACTTAATTCGGCGACTGGATATATCGACAGTACGCTACTAGACGAGTATTTTGAGACCACAGTCGTAAGAGCACCTAATTATTTAATGGGACTTTACTCTTGTACGCGTGTGACGCGGACCACGTTATAGTGCAAAATTTTTGCGAAACCTTACGAGCACTTAATTCGGCGACTGGATATATCGACAGTACGCTACTAGACGAGTATTTTGAGACCACAGTCGTAAGAGCACCTAATTATTTAATGGGACTTTACTCTTGTACGCGTGTGACGCGGACCACGTTATAGTGCAAAATTTTTGGAAACCTTACGAGCACTTAATTCGGCGACTGGATATATCGACAGTACGCTACTAGACGAGTATTTTGAGACCACAGTCGTAAGAGCACCTAATTATTTAATGGGACTTTACTCTTGTACGCGTGTGACGCGGACCACGTTATAGTGCAAAATTTTTGCGAAACCTTACGAGCACTTAATTCGGCGACTGGATATATCGACAGTACGCTACTAGACGAGTATTTTGAGACCACAGTCGTAAGAGCACCTAATTATTTAATGGGACTTTACTCTTGTACGCGTGTGACGCGGACCACGTTATAGTGCAAAATTTTGCGAAACCTTACGAGCACTTAATTCGGCGACTGGATATATCGACAGTACGCTACTAGACGAGTATTTTGAGACCACAGTCGTAAGAGCACCTAATTATTTAATGGGACTTTACTCTTGTACGCGTGTGACGCGGACCACGTTATAGTGCAAAATTTTTACGAAACCTTACGAGCACTTAATTCGGCGACTGGATATATCGACAGTACGCTACTAGACGAGTATTTTGAGACCACAGTCGTAAGAGCACCTAATTATTTAATGGGACTTTACTCTTGTACGCGTGTGACGCGGACCACGTTATAGTGCAAAATTTTTGCGAAACCTTACGAGCACTTAATTCGGCGACTGGAAATATCGACAGTACGCTACTAGACGAGTATTTTGAGACCACAGTCGTAAGAGCACCTAATTATTTAATGGGACTTTACTCTTGTACGCGTGTGACGCGGACCACGTTATAGTGCAAAATTTTTGCGAAACCTTACGAGCACTTAATTCGGCGACTGGATATATCGACAGTACGCTACTAGACGAGTATTTTGAGACCACAGTCGTAAGAGCACCTAATTATTTAATGGGACTTTACTCTTGTACGCGTGTGACGCGGACCACGTTATAGTGCAAAATTTTGCGAAACCTTACGAGCACTTAATTCGGCGACTGGATATATCGACAGTACGCTACTAGACGAGTATTTTGAGACCACAGTCGTAAGAGCACCTAATTATTTAATGGGACTTTACTCTTGTACGCGTGTGACGCGGACCACGTTATAGTGCAAAATTTTTAGCGAAACCTTACGAGCACTTAATTCGGCGACTGGATATATCGACAGTACGCTACTAGACGAGTATTTTGAGACCACAGTCGTAAGAGCACCTAATTATTTAATGGGACTTTACTCTTGTACGCGTGTGACGCGGACCACGTTATAGTGCAAAATTTTTGCGAAACCTTACGAGCACTTAATTCGGCGACTGGAATATCGACAGTACGCTACTAGACGAGTATTTTGAGACCACAGTCGTAAGAGCACCTAATTATTTAATGGGACTTTACTCTTGTACGCGTGCTGACTGCGGACCATCGTTATAGTAGCAAAATTTTCGCGAAATCCTTACGAGCACTTAATTCGGCGACTGGATATATCGACAGTACGCTACTAGACGAGTATTTTGAGATCACAGTCGTAAGAGCACCTAATTATTTAATGGGACTTTACTCTTGTCGAATCATATACTTATACATGATATAGTTAATTATTAAGATAAAAGGTTATTTTAGTGATATGTTTTTGTTGATTTTAAGAGCACCTAATTAGCACTTAATTCTGGTATATCTAATTTTTCAGTTTGCATGTTGCAAATTAGTTTTTTCATATGGGGGGGTCCAGCTTAACGTTAAGTCAGCCCCCCCCTTTTCAAATTTAATTTCCTGCCAAACTATTCGAGCACCTAATTTTGGAATGTAGCACCTAATTAGCACCTAATTAGCACCTAATTTTTTTATAGGTATTAATTTATTTATCGCTGGTGGGGGGTCTAACTTAATGGAGGTTGTTTCCTCCCCTATGAAGTAATAAGCTAATGTTTTGTTAATGGCTATATAACTACCAGCCCGATTTGTATTCGTCAATAGACTCTATTATTTTCATAGAGTTTGTTTACAGATACATCTTATTTTATATATATATATATATATATATATATATATATATATACAGGTTTCTCAAGGACTGTATTTCAACTTAAGCATTTACGCTTAGATCTGTTATTTACTATTTAGTTCATACACCTTCTGGGCGGTACTTCTGGTTAACATTTTTTAAGTGTAGTGGCGTTTAAGAGAAATCCGTAACGAACGCCCTGTTAGCCTTATCAAACTCCGCTGAAATTAGAGTTTAGAGGTAGTCCAGAAGTCACCTCTAAGTCTTTAATTACGGATTAAAATTTTCAACTTATTAAATTATGACTTTAAGAAAAAGTACATTTGTCAAACCCATCTTTTAATACTATCTTACGCATGTAGTTTTTCTAACCGGCGTACAACTCTCCGCAAAGGAAATAAATTGTAGCATTAGCGCCAAACGGCGGAGCTATGTAAAATTACTATATATATATATATATATATATATATATATATATATATATATATATATATATATATATATATGGTTCCGCAAAACCAAGAGACAGGTTCAAGTCCTGTCCAATACCTTATATTTCCTATCTTTCAATTACTAGCTTGATTTGAAATGATCATTTGGGTTTTGCATAAAAGTCTAAGTTATTATTTCATCTTATTCGCTGTAATACGAGAGTATTTATCAACTTACTTTGTGTAATTAACCACCTAATATATATATATATATATATATATATATATATATATATATATATATATTATCGTGTAATTAAAAGGGGCAATAAAATACATAAGTTAACTCATAGGGGTGAGAGCGATTAGGTACAGTAAAATAAATTTATTTAGTTAAAAGATTTTCAGAAATTATTTTCTATCTTAAATAGTAGATAATAGGAAAATATCGACTTAGTTTAACGCGTGATTAATGTAGGAATAATTTATCTTAATTAGATTTAGTTAGGGACTACGAGAATAAGAAATAATAATTTGGAATAAAATTATAACATATTGGATTGATAATGAAGTACTATGGAACAGTTTTAAAAGCGTTGAGCATATTAAAAATAACGATTTCTAGGTTTCAGACGTAAAAACCAAAACGTTTTAAATAACAAGGGGAAAGATATAGATTTCTTAGTAAAGTGGCTACAAACAAACTTAATAGCTTATTGGAACGAACAGCCGTTGGAATTATATCAGCCAAGGACATAAACAAAACCACAGAATTGGTGTAAACACAGTATACGTTAGTTAAAATATTGATTTTTAATGTTAGATATAGAGTCGAAAAAAGCAATGAAAAGACCAGGATTGAATAAAGTGCTATGAGTACAAACGAGAAACATAAAGTATATCCAGAAGAAGAGAGTCAAAAATCGATAATTTCAAGGATAGTTTATAAACAAGCACGCGTCGCTCAGAAAGGTGGGAAATGGAGCCAAGCGACATGGTTGGTGAAGATAAACGAGAAGGGCTAAAAATTCAGATTGTAGAGGCATATATGTGCAATAGAGCGATATGTACAAGGAAGATAAAGGATGTTTACTTGAAGTTAAAGGCGTATAGTAAAGGCTAATCCGGAGAATTTGAAACGACAGTTGACGCTTTTAAGTGGTTTACTACGTACTATTGTGTTATTTTATTAAAAATTACGAGAAATCGACGGTCGTTGGTGATTTTCGGGGAAAATAAAGTATCGGTTAAACAAGCGTACGTGCTATTTTATAAACAAGGGGGGACAGTCGGCATTATATAATCAGTAACAAAGAGGGGTCTCGGTCTCTTTTATTCCATCTGTGATATAGTTAGTTTACTTCCAAGTGAATGCGTGCAGTATAATTAAATAAAATCTATGTAAAAGCTGATAAAGCGTTATTATTAAATAGTGAAGTTGATATGTAAGTACAAAGATCTTTGTTTGGATGCACGAGAAGTAGTGAAATTTGAAAATTGTTTGGATGAGGATAAAAGCGAGGTTTGGGTAGTAGAATTTATTTGCAATAACAATAACGAATTTTGGAGATTGGATATTTTGATTGGAATTTATAAAAAAAGAGTTCTGGGAGTGGGTGCATGTATGGTACACATGGGAATTCGACCATGGAATTAATGGATAGACGGAGGACCTACCAGACGGCAACATTTAAAAGGGGCTAGTTGGTGAACCGCAGTATGAAGACAACTACAAGGTAGAAGATAGAATAAGACATTTTATGGTGAATATTTTCATAGTGTTTGTGGTGTTTTGATATGGTTTATTATTATTTGATTTGATTTTTATTTGAACAGACATTTATAAGACTGTTAAAACGAGATTGATTTCTGAGCATTATTCATTGATTTGCAGATAACCAAAAAGTTGTAAAAAGGTATAGAGGGCTTTTTGATATTTGGTCGTGCAGAGAATTTATATGCACATCTATAAAGTTTTAAGGTGCACTCATGCTAGAACGAAGGGTAACGTAAGGTATGAGGAGTGCCTTTTTACTTTAATAAAAAGTTATGTGTTATAAGACTTATCAATATGCAAAATGACTGTTATAAAATTTAGTGAACACATTAATGTATATAAAGCGATGGTATTTTTAATTTAAAAAAAAAAGTAATTTGGATTTCAGATAAATAGAGGGTGATATTTTGATTAATTGAGTTATTTTTGAATGCATGATTAATGTGGATTTCTATTTAGGTTTCTATGGTGACAATGAAAGGAAGTCTTTTTTGAGATAACAGGTAGGTGTAGGTAATATATAGGAAGAATCGAATTAAGAGGACGATTCAGGAGCCGCCGAGGCTAGATTTGAGCATAAGTACACAGCAGTTATGACGGCCCAACGCTGGGGTACGAGATTCCAGAGTAAGTACACAGAAGTTATGGCACCCAATTTGTGGGGCACGATTTCAGGATAAGTACACAGCAATATATATATATATATATATATATATATATATAACAGTATATACGATGAATAGATAAACACCTACTTTACGAAGAATCGAAAGAGGGTTTTAACTATCCAAAGCAAGCTAGTAATTTGCATAGCCATAAATAAAAGAATATGTTTGTTTAATAAAGGGAATAAACATTCATCGACTTAATTTCGAATATACTTCTGTACTTGACACAACTCTACTCTGGTGTGTATACTTTAGTTACACGGTCCCAGAGACTAACTGACAACAAAAATAAACAAGAAGAAATACGAAAGTTACGAGAAGCACTCCAGAAGAATGGATACTCACACCAAAAAATTCAGAAGTTACTATCAGCCAGGAAACCCAAACCAGAGCCAGAGTCACCACTAACTACAACATACCTATCATTCATTAAAGGGACAACAGACAGAATCAGCAGAGTTCTACAAAAATACAAAATAGCTACCACATTCAACGCTCATAAAAAAATCGGTGCAATCCTAAAGAATCTCAAAGATCAGATCCCATTAGAAGATCAAGGAATCCATGAAATACCATGCTCACACTGCAATAAATCTTACATTGGGCAGACAAACAGAAGAATTAGTATTAGGGAGGAAGAATATAACAACGCAATAAAGAAAAACGAAAAGACCTCATTGCTAGTGCAGCACTACAGGTCAGAACATCGACTTCAAGAATACTTGAAATACATTGAAATAGAGAAACGCCCACATAGTCTCAACTCAAGGGATGACTCCCAAAGAGTGCCGCAGGCATGGAAACCAGCAATTACTAGTCTACGTATCGTTAAACAACCAGAAGGGAGCATTTTGTTAAATCAGTCGTGCAGAACAACTGAACAATACGCACCAGGACCAATGATGCAGAACCGCACCAGAAATCAAGCAAGTGCAAGGGAGCATGTATTCTAACTAGTATATATAGCAGGAAAAAGGAACACTTCTTTATTCAATGTTTAACCTACAGAGCCTGAAGATGGCATATGTAATTTTGCCGAAACGTCACCAAATTAACAGCGGTTCACTTCAGAACCAGCCAGCTATGCGGATTAATACCTAGAAAATTAACGAAACAGACAACGTCCGGAGAAACCTTAAGATTAACAGACTTTAGATACCAACAATATGAGGCTATGATATTAGTTTGAGATAAATAGAATAAATGTGAACGCATTCTGTATATTAAGAAATATAATTTAAAATTAGGGCAGCTAGTTATAACAAAAGACAATCAAATTAATTTTCTTCAATTAGATTGTAATACATTTTAGTAAATTAGGTTAAACGTTGCGACAAGTGAAAACTGCATAACCGTGGCTACATAATAAAAACATTAATAATATGTCGTTACATGTTTTAAGACGATGCTAAATATGTGTAAGGTGAGATTGAAAAATTATGATAATAATAAACCATGGAGCGTCATATAATCGTAGATTATCCATTCATGCAGGAGAAACAAAGAAACCGCTGAAATGCGGAATAAACAAAAAATTTCTCAGGCTTAAAGCATTTTGCATCAATGACGTGCAAAATTTAAAGTGTTCATAACTCCGATTGTAAAATGTAACAATACACAGAACGTATGTGCTCAAAGTTAGCATTATGGAAGAATATAAAACATGCAAAGGGCGAATGACAACAGCGGCATGCGAACGACCAAGCGTATTAAATTATATCTAGATATTGGGGGGGGGGACGTAGTCAAGTAACTCAAATGGAATGAATAGCGCAGGGTAAAAAGTAGATGGAAATGGTGGATAAGAAAAATGGAAAAGTGCAAGAGGATAAACTAGCTTGGAATCAACCCTGCAGGGCGATGAGACCAGGGTGGGTATGGATAATCAGAGAGAAGATGGGCGCTTCCTCACCTGGAGAATTAACAAACTGAAGTGGGTGAACGAATGACGGTTGGTGACGACACTATCAAACTAACGGAATACAAAAAGTGTACAGAATACTTGAAAACTAATACTCATTTATGAAAGATAATTGACAACTGCAAACTCCTATGGACACCTGTTACGAGCAGGTACGTAAACTCTAGGTTAGTAACTCAAAGATTAAACTAAACACTGGAACACCAATTTACTGCAAACTGCACTTGTGATAAAAGGAAGTGATTTACATAATATAAGTCAAAATAATTGAAATTTCTTTATATTATTGATAAGCCCATCTTTAAGCTTAGACTTGAAGCATCGAGTAAGAGTCTCTGAATTACATGAACACCTTGTATAATTTCCTTCTTTACATAAATGAGGCAATAAAACAGATTAGTTTTCATAAAAACTTCATAGACTTTAAAAATTAGACTTTGCTTGTTGATTTTTTTCCAAATAATAGTTACATTTTTTAATTATTTACTGTTAAACGTTTCGGACAAAAGTTACTTCACACAAAAAATTAATAGCTCAAGATGTTAGTAAGATTAAATGTACACTCCTTAGTGAGAAAAAAATAAC
This sequence comes from Platerodrilus igneus, assembly GCA_036346225.1. Classification (NCBI taxonomy): domain Eukaryota; kingdom Metazoa; phylum Arthropoda; class Insecta; order Coleoptera; family Lycidae; genus Platerodrilus; species Platerodrilus igneus. The sequence goes on from JARFIW010001306.1 coordinate 1,426,873, forward strand.
TTAATCAATAAGAGAATCTTAAAATTTTCTTTAGGAAACCAGATAATGAAAAAGTACTTACTAAAATTGATCTTAGACAGCAACAGTACTGTAGGTTAACAGGCAAATTGCTTTTAAATAAGCTGTAATAATTTGATTCAATTGCATATACTATAAGAGTTTTCAGAAGGATACTGTGGTACGTGATATATGCAAATATTCAACAACAAAAAATTGTTTTCAGAGTTATACTGTATAAAAATTTTACTAATTTTTTTTTTATTTTTAGGATTTTTAATAATGACTGCTTACTAATCAATATGTAAGCATTAGAAATTTAATTAAGCTACTTACATATACATTTATTCAAGTTGTCTAGGTGCATGAGGTATTACCAAAGTCACAATTTTTAGTAATGACTTGTTAACCAATAAGTATGTACTCCTCGAGAAATACGCCAAAGTCTTTATGTGCAACTTTATTAATTTGAGCTGTGTGAATCAGCAAATTAAATGCAGGCGTGATTGTTTTTTAAACCACTATAGAATGTTGAGCGCTAGACTTACATTTGAACATTTGCTTAGGAACGTTGTAACAGTAAAATTTGTAAGAGTTAAGAAACGCATGGGTCAGACAGAAACAGGAAGAACCCACAAAATGTTAATGAACAAACTCATACAAAAGACCGACTATGAACAGTAAACCTAAACAAACGAAACACCAACCACCCTCACAAATTCAAAGGAACAAAGAAACGGCAATTACATATCGCAACAACTTCAACAAACACTACAAGAGAACACGCATACAGATAAAATAGAAACCCACACACAAACGGAAGTACAAACCTACAATCACACACAACACTCTCACAGAAACACAGATCACAACTACTATAACAACATCAACGCAAACTCACCCAAGGATTACATCCCTGGTAATAAGAATTATTAGAACACTTCGTCGTATAAAATCTTTTAACCAAGTACACCCTACAGTCCAACCCCTCATAAACACACTACACACGCTACACCGACCCAACAAAAACAAACACACCACAACAGGACACACACACACGGCAAAGCCAGTTGAGCGTACTAATAGCTACATAACTAAAACTACAACAACTACAGGACCTAATACATACGCATTCGACCCGACAAAGATTTATCAGAACATCGAAAATAACATGCGAATAACATGCCTCGAAGGAATTAATATCCTAACAGCAGTATTAAAACACATTACGCAAACAGGACACGCTAACGAACGAACTATAACATACAATACACTTGAGGAACACCAAGAACAAATAGACCTTGTTACGTTTATTTCCAGCATAAGTTAAAAACACTAATTTTCAACTCAAACTCCTTTGGCGTTAAAATCAAAAATTAATTTAATAAACATAAAATAACCCTGTCCGTTGCTAATTCATTATCCGTTCGTCTAAGTTCCATGTCCACTGTTCAATAAAATCGTTAATTCATAAGTAATAATAAATACGCTGTCTATAAATTCCCTACTAGGCCCAAGGTTCCGGGTTCGAATCCCGACATGGTCCGCTTGAAAAATGTTAGGCGAGCATTTTTCACAAAAATACACCCTCGTTCGGATGAGAGGTAAAATGGTGTCCCGTGTGTGAGTGTTGTCACGCACGTTAAAGATCCCTACCTTGCTTGGAACAGCAAGAGTTCGGCAAAATTCCAAATTTTCCAGGTAAAAAAAAACTCGCTTCCTGGCCAATGTAGTACCTTCGGGTGGAGCATTGGAAAATCACATGTAATGTCTATAAATTTCTTGACACAAACCCCTTTTGCTTTTGCAACGAAAGTTTATTCTATAAATTAAAGGCCTTGTTTTAGCTATCCCGTAATCTCTTAAATTCTTCAATAACATCCTGTTTTTAGGTAACTTTCAATTTGTTAAACATTACGACCGCGTATAATGTGTTTTCTCGATGGTGCCAAAGTAACGACTTGTTGAGATGATGCTCGCGCACTATCCGATATAGACCGGGTTTTCCAGTTACCGCGCTTCGAACAAACGCTAAGATGTTTGCTTTGCGAGCTCGTGTTATTTTGATTTTGATTCTAAAGCGTGTGCATTAATGCACTACTAAAAACTACTCGTTCTGTTACTTCAAAAGCGATGCACGTTTCTCCTCTATCAAATGTGTAGATCTTTTTTGTGTATTGGTAAACGCTCCTGGGTCGTTAATATTAGTAAAATTTTCCTTTTTTAGCTCTTAGCTGGAGGCTAATTTGTTTGTTCTGTAGCCCAATTATTCTTTGATATAGATCAACTGCTTGGACATGTAGACCGCCGTAACAATTATGGTAGTAACATGATTGTTGCTGACTACTGCTTCGATGCTGTGTCAATTCGCTTCAGAGGCTGACCAGATAAGTGTCCCGACACAGATATGTGACTGTTCTCTCTTTCGAACATACGCTGGGATAAACCCAATTTGAAATTATGTACGCTACTATTGCTAAACCCAATTTGAAAGTAAATACGCTAATGTTTGTTCTGGTCAAATCCTTACTGGAAAAGTTCTTAAATTTAATGTTTGCTTTTAATTAATCATCCGCTTATACGAAAGTATCAGCAACACTAATATATTTTTGTGTTACTGATTAAATTTATAGCCAAAGTTTCTTATGGTAAAACCCTTACAAGAAAGGTTTTTAAATTTAATGTTTGCTTTTAATTAACCATCCGCTTATACGAAAGTATCAGCGTTATTTTATTGTTACTGAATAGATTTATTGCCTGTTAGCTACGAATTGCGCATTTCGTGGAACAATTAGTGAATTTGTCCATAGGGTAGAATTGCTTTATTACATAGTAACCTTATTTAATTTTTGTTTTGCTGTTTCGTTAGAAATTTCTATAATTGTGTGTTTTTTTTTGTAAATAGAAAATCGTTGGCGGTGTATTATTTTTGAGTTGCTAGGAACACCACCCCTCTCCGCATTGGTAGTTAGCCTGGTATATTTACGTTTTCTCTCGACTACGTCATTGTACGTAGCAACCCATTGCACAATGTATTTAAAAAACGACAAGAACTTTGGGCCTAAATGAGGTTTATAAACAACACGTTATGGCGCATGGCCGAATAACCACAGACTTTGCAAAGAAATAGCCAGAATGCAGGATTCACACCTACTGCCCCTAATGGATGACGGAAGGTTTAGAATTGACCAAATAAATGTCATGCACTGTACAATTGTAATAAAAGAGCTTAGGCACCTAACTGAAACTTACGATTACATGCACCTTTTATACAGGAACCGTATCTGGTGCATGGAAAGATTTCAAGCATGCCAGTCAAGGTACGACACATACATACAGGTAGAAACCCACAAACGGCAATGGTCATTTTCGACCCCACATTTACAATTACGATAATCCAATGAAACAGCGAAGAACAATGTACATGCCTGGAGATCTCAAACGGATTGAAAAGTGGATCTTGGTAACAAGCTACTTTCAGTTCAGACTGGACCCCAACCGTACATAAACAACATACGCAACATACTACACACTTACAACAACAAACCAATAGTTATTATGGCAGACGTAATGGAAAATCCGCGATGTGGCACACTTTACTCACGGACGAACGCGGAGAACGACTCGACGACTTGATTAACGAACTACAGCTCGAAGTAATCAACCTTCGTAATAACTCACCCATATACAACGACCGTGCAGGAACTGGGACAAACATAGACGTTACACTGACCAACAGGCTGGCGCACAACTACATACAAGACTGACAGATATTAGAACACCAAACTGTCTGTGACCACAACTTAATCACGTTCAACATTTACATGACAACCAGGCCATTTGATACACCACAAAAATTCACCAAAGTACAACGATACAAAATACAGAACCACTATACCATTGGAATGCGGATGATATGCAGTTGTGCAGATTTTCGCGAATCTAGCAAGGTTTCTAATTGTTTGAATAGGGGCGATTAAAACTGACGGCTTTGATATGTCGTGACTCCGAGTGGTACGCCAAAGCGTGCGATCCATTGTTCTAAGAATGCTTTTGCTACCGTTTCAGTTTCAATGTTTTGCAGAAGTATTGCCCCTTGCCATCTTGTAAAGCGGTTGATGTACGTAAATATTTACCGGTGTCTCTCGGATACAGATAATGGTCCCAGAATGTATATGTGGACATGATCAAACCTTGAAGATTGTGGTTTGAAGTTCTGTGTTTCTGTAAACACATGTCCTGTGACTTTGGCTGTTTGGCGTTGGATACAACTTTGTGTCCAGGTGCAGCAGTTTTATTTGATATCAGGCCAAATGAATTTTTGGGATACCAGTTTTGTGGTTGACTTTATTCCTGGGTGCGCTGTTGTGAATCCTTGCAAAATTTCTTTTCGTAAAATTGTTTGGACAAACTTCAGAATTTGTATCAATCTGTATATCAAACTTCAGTTATTGCTTTTCCTAAAACTTTTGAACTATTCATCGTTTTGCTGTGAATTGGATGACTGATTGAAGTTGATGTTATCCATTCTCAAGAGTGTGACTGCGACAACGTTTTCATTCCCTGAAGTGAGTTTGATGTATGTTGAATATTGGCTTGTGTAAATTAGATATCTGAATTGCCAGGGAGTATATTTTTCCAATTTCTGTTAAAAAGCGAAAGTTAGAGGTTTATGGTCTATGTAGATCACGAAATATTTTCCCTCTAACATGTGCTTAATGGTGATAATTTGGTAAATTTCTAAAAAGTTCCCGGTCGTAGCTGAATATTTTGTTTGGGCATTAGTTAGTTGCTTGGAATAAAAAACTAAATGTTGCCATTATTAATTGCTCCAATGTTGGATCACGCCACCGACAGCAAAGTCTAAAGCATCTGTTGCTATAGATATTTTTGTGTCGGGGAATGGATGTGTGAGTAGCAAGCCTTTTGCTTGCCGTTATTTGGATTTTTCGAAAGCTATGTTTGCACGTTTGTACAGCTGATAGGCGCACCGTTTTTATTTTGGATTTTACTAGGTTGCTCAGCGTAACTTGCGAGTCAGCTACTCGTGGTATGAAATGTCTGTAATAATTCGATATGCGTAAGCATCGTCTGAGGTTTTTGGCTGTGTCAGGTTTTATTTAATTCTGTATAATGCTGATCTTTTCTAGTAATGGTTTGGTGCCATTTTTATTGATGTAGTAGCAAGGAAATTTGACCTTGTCTCGCCGAAAGATGCATTTGGCAGGGTTTATGACCATGCCGTAATCTTTTAATCTGTTAAAGAAAACTTCCAAATGTTTGTGTGTTTTTCTTCTTACTGAGACGCTACCAAAATATCGTCGATGAAGCCGTAGTAACAGAATTCTAATCCACTTAAAACTTCAAATAGTTTTTGCGGCGTTTCGCAATCCAAAGATCATGTATAGAAATTAGAATAAACCAAAACGCGTTGTTATAGCTGTAATTTCTATGTACTTTTTTGGTACGGGGATTTGGTGATAGGCTTTGGCAGGGTTGATTGTAGAAAAAATGTTTCTACCTTGCAGTTTTTGTGCAAAATCTTCCACAAACGGGATAGATTACTTATGAAGAATTGTGCTATCGACTAAAGCCTTGTAGTATCCACGGGGTCGCCTATCTTTGTTATGTTTGGCTACTAAATGTAGGGGTGATGCCAATGGTGATTTGGATGACTTTGCTATTTTTGACTTACCCATTATAGTAAATACGTCTTTAACGATTTTATGTTTGTCAGGCGCCAATCTGCATGGACGACTTTATACTGGTGGTCCTTGGGTCGTTAGGATGTGATGTTCGGTACTATGCTTTATTAACGTAGGAAGGCCTCTCGGACAGCTTATGTCCGGATATTTGACTAGGACTTTGTGGTATTTTAAACTGGATGCCGTGGTTGATATTGCACTATGTTTGTTACTAGCAGGTTGATCTTTGGTTGAAGGTTTTGTCTACGAGTCGACAAGTTTTTTGTTCTGCCAATTGAATGGCCGCCTTGGTTCCAAAACCTAATGTTAATGTAATAATCGTTTTATTTCCTGCAAATAATTGATAGTTCGTCGGTTTGAGTAGTCACCGAACTTTGTTTCTTGGGTATACACAGGGGTCTGCACCAGTGCGGATGAAAGATTCCACAGATGTGGTGCGATGTTTTATGTACAAGCGACGTGAAATGGAATTAAGGGTATTATGCTCTCCTAATTCCGGTGTACTGCGTTTTCCTGGGCCGCGAAATTGCTAGGCTGTGTACATTTGCGTGGTGTGGCTCCGAACTTGTAGTGTAACCAACATAAATACTTTCCTTGTTGCTGTCGTTGTGGGAATTTACTGCGATGCCGTGTTTGGAACAATGGTTTAGAACAGCTTTGGCTGTGCTGTATAGTTGTAGCGCTGTTGGAGCTGGACTTTGAATGCGACTACTTCTTTTGTAAACCTTACCAGGAGTTTAGAGCTTGTATCCGCAATTGTATTAGCGTTATGTGTAGATTGCGCATCGTAGATGGCATCTGTTAAACGTGCTGTGTTCTTCAAGGATTCTTGCGATTTAATAGGATCGTCTTGCATTTGTATTAGCAAGAGGTTTAACCAGATTGATTTTAATAGTGCATCTGCCACGTGTTCCACTCAGTTGCTGTAGGCCTCTCAATAATTGTGAATGTTTTCTGCCGCCTAGTGTTTCGTGCTTCAAAAGCTTTCTAGTTCGTTCTTCTTGCGATGATCTTAGGCGTTCAAATAATTCGCTTAATTCTAAGCAGTGTTCAACCTTGGAAATCCATAATTTTGGGTCTGCTGGTCAGAAAGGTGGAATTCGCACGGTTGCAACGTTTACTTGGTCGGTCATTTTAAGCGGTTTAAATTTTCTTTAAGCATTTAAATTAACCCATTCCGAATGATCCTGCACCTTGACGAAGTTCTAGATTACTAGAACAGGTGAAATGGCTTCAGCGTCCCAGTGATCTAAAGAGTCAGACTACAGGTTCAACCAAATTAGTAGGGTCTTTAGTGAGGAACCAGACTGACAGGTCCCCGAAAGAGGGCGGCGTCTCTTTTGGTACTTAGATTGGCAGAGACCATAGGGGTCGGTGCGGCATTCTAAGGCACACTACCGCCATGTGGAAGGCAACGGAAAACCACCACATTGCCTCCCAAGTACAAAGCGTACTCAAATTGTAATTAAAGTGATGGCATCATTTGGAGTAAATGATTCCAGAGTTAAAATAGTCCCTCATTCGGATTTGGGGGGGGGGGGGGGCGCTACTTTGGAGAATGTAATCGGAAAGTTTAGAAAAAGAATCGGAAATATTTTGCGAAGCGGGGGATTTTTGGAATGGGGACTTTAGGCTAATTCATACAGAATCAGAGGAAGGAAATTCTGGTGTGGGGATAGTTATGCAAAAAAAGATAGGGTACTGTGTAGAAATCTACTTACAAAAAAACGATAGAGTACTCATGGTTAGACTAGAATCTAAACCGAGAAATACAGTAATAATACATGTAAACATGCTCACCTCCAGCCACAGTGAGGAAGAGGTAGGTAAGGGTAGGGAAGGAGCGGTAGTAGGTATATTGGCTTTAGGCATGAGAAACGACAGGGGAAATAGGTTGGTAGAATTATGCGACAAAAACAATTTAACCATCACAGACACATTATTTCAAGATCATGCCAGAAAACGATACACGTGGAAGATGCCAGGGAATATAGGAAGATATCAAATAGATTACATTCTTATTAGACAACGGTTTAGGAATCAAGTAAAAAACTGTAGAAGCTATCCAGAAGCAGGTATAGCCACTGACCACAACATCGTAATTATGAAGGCCGCTCTTAAATTAAAAAATTTGAAAAAAAAAGGAATAGACTAAGACACTTTGGCTTTGAGAAACAAAAAGATAAAGATATCCACGAAAGTTTTGAAAAAAAGTCAAATGAATTGCTGAAAGATATCGGGAAAATTTCTGATACTAAGGAACTAGAAACAGAATGGAATAATATTAAATCCAGCTAAGATATATTCTGGGGTATACACAAAAAGAAAATACGAAACCATGAATAACAAAAAATATCCTGAATTTAATAGAAGATAGACGAAAATACAATAATAGATCAGACGAAACGGGAAAACAGAGATACAAAGCCAACAAATGGGAAATTATTTGCAAATGCAGGAAAGCTAAAGAAGAATGAATAAATGAAAAGTGCAAAGAGGCACAAACTAAGATAGAATTAGGAAAGACAGACGAAGCATACAAATTAATTAGAATAAATTTTAGGGATATAAAACCATATATAGTCTTTGCAATTTCTAAATAGAACTCGTCATTCGCGACGTCACACACGTACTAACTATTTATACAGACGTTTGTCATTATAAACCGTAAAATGCTATGTACGGTTTTGATTTGAATAGTAGCAATGTGTAACGTTGCCAACAATTCTAGCGGAATTTTAATTGATTTGACGTTTAATTTTTAGGTTATATGTTGTTTAGTTATTTTTACATCTCGTGCACTTTTTATTTTTATTCGTTCATAATTTGATCAGTTTTTTCTTCAAACAGTTCTTTTCAGAACTCATATTAGTGTTACACCGAACTCTGATCACCGAAGATAATGAGTGGAATTAGTTTAGGCGTTAGAGCTAAACAACTTGTTGCTAGTTTAATCACTTTTTTGAAAAAAAAAGGGATAATGGTGGACCGTTTATTCCGTTAACAGCGGTTCGTGAGGTAGTTTAGTTCATTATTTACTTCAAAAACTATTTCTTATGCATATTTTTAGAGAGTGTCGGTTGCGCTGGGTCTTAGTATTGGCACCGTAAAATCGATTTCGCAAACAATTGCGAAAAATGAACCATTTACGTCAAAAAAGCGAGTTCACACAAAGCCTGTCACTGACGTAGATGAATTTACCATAAGTGGAATTCGTAATGTGATTTATAGGTTATATGACAATCATAAGTACTCATTTTCAAGTTAATGTATAGTATTTCATGTATTTATTTTAGATGAACATATTTCTGTTTATACCTTGTGACAGAATCTGAAGCACGATGAACTTTTTAATGGTTCTAAAAGATTCCTGAATACAATCCTACACAATATAGGATTTAAATGGCAAAAAGATAACCCACGGAGAGGTCTAATGGAATTGCCAAATATTGTTGATAGAAGGATACGTTTCTTGAAGACATAGAAGAGAATAAAAGAAGAGAATCTGTATCAGTTTGTGTTTGTGGACGAAACAATGATTTTTCAGAATGGTGCCGTGAGCCGCTCCTGGCAAGACAGTGATTTAAGAACTGTAAAGAGTACACAAAAGGTTTGTGTCATATACTTCCTTTTAAAACAGAATAATGTAAATAATCTTTTAGGTACATAGTATTACATGCAGGAAATGTAAATTGTTTCATAGATGAGGCAGAATTGATTTTTTTTTCGTCCACAAACAACCCAGATTACCACGGAGAAATGAATGAACAGAATTTCTTGTATTGGTTTGAAAATCAATTATTGAAGAATTTGGAAGCACCATCTGCAATAGTTTTAGACAACGCTTCCTATCATTCTACTGTGTTAAACAAAATACCTAACAGTTCCTGGAAAAAAAGTGATATCGCAGAATGGCTAACAAAACAAACAATTTCCTTTGATGATAATGCTTCGAAAGCACAACTTCTGAAACTTGTCATGATGTAAGTCAAAATTATGTGCTTTATAACATATCAGCATTTATTCAAAATTTTAGGTATAAACCGCCAAAGATTTTTAAAGCGGATATGCTGGCCGAACAATATGGACATGTGTTAAGATTGCCTCTGTATCACTGCATATTCAATGCAATTGGAAATGTATGGGGTGTTAGTAAAAGCTACTACAACCAACACGCTAGAAGAGATGGTAGGTCTGTTGAAAACTGTTTACAGATGTGGAAAGAAGCATTAGAAAAAATAACACCAGAGATTTGGGCACATTCGATAGAACATGCAGAAAAAATTATCAAAGATTGGTGGATACGTGAGATCAAATTTGATCAAGAAGATAATGCACCTCTAATTATTAACGTTGGTGATGGTGATGACAGTGATTCAGATTTTCAATCAAATTGAACTAGTCAAACAAACGCATGGCTACTTAGAATTAAAAAACTTTTTACACGATGTACTTCTAATTTAGTTATAACTACCTTAAACTTTATGTATAATAAACAAGTACAACCATATATATTTTATTGTTAAATTACAAGCTTTTAATACTCCTTAAATTCTTGAGTGACTTGTTTTTAAAATATGGGTTGCAAATTCATCTTCAGGATATTGGATTTTAGGTATCCTAACAGCTTCTACAGCTTTCAATTTCAATGGATGTAATAAACGCACTGGTGACGAACTGGCCAATACTACACTAGCTTAAACGTTGGAGGTGCTAAATACAGGTAAGGTCAAAGTCTTTATATTACACCAATCTACAAAAAATGATAAATTGTATATCGAATTATTTGTTTCAAACTACTCAGTTACCTGCAACAATTATATGGTCTCGAAGAGTAATAAAGCAAATGCCTATTTTTTGGAAGATTTTTTGCCCCTTCATGCTTTTGTATATTTAACAAACTGCTGTTTATATCTTTAAGAATTTCATCGAAATGATTAGTCGTTGAACCTTTTGGTTATAAAGTTTTCTTTTTTAGCTTATGACACTGACTGTGGAGGTAACTTGCAATTTTGGATTTTTACTGGGAACAGTAATAATCCTGTAACAGTTATTCTTTTCTTGAATAATGGCATACTTCAACAACAGAATTCAAAGTTGGTTCATTTAAAGCCTTTATCCTTATACATTGTTTTAGTTGTTGGAAATGCTTTGAAAACATGCCGTATTCAATCCAGTTGCATACTAATAAACAGAAGTAAAATGATCACCACAAATTTTAGAATAATTTGAAAGTGTTAAATCCTTTGTTTGCATTGTACATAACATAACTTTAGTCTTTGTAGATGGTTTCTGGGAAATCTAAAAGATTAGTTTAAAGTGATATATCTTAATTATTCAAAGTTAATGAGAATTTTACTTACAAATGGAATTGTAATTTTGTTCCTTTTCTTTTTCGATTTGTGTAATTAAAACGTTTAAATTATAATTCCAATGACATAACCTCTTGAATAACTGTGGTTATTATTGCGTCTCTGGTATAATATACTAATGGCCATAAAATTAGGAGCATTAGAAATACGCAACTATATTTAAAATATGCTCAGTGGTAAAAATATAGAAGTAAATAAAATATAATGTTAATTAATGACTTTAATCTGTAATATTGTCGATAAAAATTTATCATAAAAAATACTCTTTTAAAAAGTAACAAATCACATTCGTCATCTGCTATTAAGGGCGCGATCGGATGTATGGTTGGCTGCCTAAAATCCATCAAAAAACAGGTTATTCTGTTTGGTAAATAACTTTTGTTGGATTGAAAATATGCAAAATGTAACTTCACCATTAGACTCACAAAACTTTGAACTTTCTAACGAAGGTTTGCTTTTTTTTCTAAAGTGCATTAATAAGCAAGAAATAGCTGTTAAAAGTAATGGTAAAAATTCACTTACTTTATTTTAGTTACTACATCTAACATAATCAATTTGTATATAAAAAAAAGCATTCGTTGGATAGCAGAATACATATATAATCGTTCTGTTAAAAAAATTTCAAAAATATTGATCATGATAGCCGTAGTGTACTGAATGGATTTTATTGAATTATTACATTAATTGTACGCCATTTTAATAGAAATTGTTCACGACTTCCTCCGAAGATGGCACTGTTAATGATGTGTAGAATAAGGTTTAAAACCAGAATATTTCAAATTGAATTATTTTGGACTTTGTTTTTGTCGCATTGAAATGAAGTAAACTAATAATATATGGCGAATTACCTTTTGATAAGTGTAATATAATAATGATTGGATTAATTGCGAATATTTATGAAGCCAAAAATGACATAACCTCAACATCCATGGTTGTTTGTATACTTTTATGTTTATGTTTACAAGCGATAAGTAAATTATTACACCAGTGTTACTTTGTGAAGCTTATACTATGTTATAATAGTTTTTAAAAGAAAGGGTAGTGTGCCGTATCCCAAAACGTAACTAGATACTCTACAATATTCAATATAAGCAAAATATTGCATCATGTTAGCAAGAGTAATGTTTATTAAAATATCTTAGTGGAACCATCGCAGGAAAATAGGATACATTTTGTTACAAAATAGGTTGAGAGTTTGGTACTCGGCAAAATGATTTACAAATTTGAACGATCTGGGGGAGTACGTTCTCAAAAAACGATAATTTTTCCTACATCATTTTACACTTCACTTTGGGAACGTTCATTGTCTTGTGTATCTTCACCAGGGGTTTGCAATGGTAATTATATTCTCCATTTGAAAAGTGTCAAAATCAGCTTTAAATATATAGGCAACTTATTAGTGTTCCCATTCTTTATCCCCACGTAGCAGACTTCCGTCATTTTTTGGTCATACAAAGTCCAAATGTAACGTCAAATAGATGTGATAATGAAATTTTCTCAAATTGTGCTGCCGGCAAAAAAGGATTATAATAAACAATAAACTTCAAAACTCCCACTAATTATGAAATATATTTTAGGCTAAATTAAAAATAAAAATGAAAAAGTTTATTTAGGATTAAACAATTTACGAAACTAGACCTAACTTTAGGCATTAAAAATAAACCATAAAAGAATTCCTTTTTGGTTTATTCTGTCAAAAAATAGCTATTTTGTTACATTAAATCGACTCTGTCAAAAACGACTAAACGTTTATTTCAATAAATATTTCAAACTAATAGAATATTTGGGGTCTTCGGTTAATATTTTTCATCAAATGCTAATATCGAAAAATATATTTCCAATACAAAAAACTTTGAGTTGTTACCTGTAAAGTGTGCTTTATTAAAACAAAATTATTACAAATGTTTTATTTTTAATGAATAACTAAGAAATTAAAAATAGGTTCAATTGTTGTAATATTTACAATGTGTATATACGTATTTTTGAACAGTAAGTCATTAGCAACCAAAAACTTAAAAGGAACACTATTTTACACAATACCTAGCAATGTAAATGATATAAAACTATTGGTGAAAAGAAGTGAATAACAGGCATTTGTAAATAATATAACCAGTGCAACTCTTTTATCTTATGCGATACATGATCAAATTTTTTTAGTACAAAAACTAAACGACAACAAGTATATATAAGTATATAAGTATATAAAATCACAATAGTTAAATAATGACAAAACTAGCTTCCGACAACAGCTTTTTCAATTGTAAGGTTAGTATAGACCGACAAGCATATAGTTGTTTAAGTGCTATATACGACCTTTTAATTAACCTTGCAACATGTGACTTAAAGCGTAGATCATCGTCAAGTATTAAACAAATTTCTTGAAGAACTAACTAATGGAAGAGGTATTGTTAATTATGACTTTTATCTTATCCTTAACACAATCTCTAATTTTCTCTGTGATCCGAAACAATATCAGCATCAATAGTACCTGCACGAACAAATAATTCATCACTTGATAAATATATGGAATCAATAAAGAGTACTGCTGTTATTTACTATGCGCGTAGGTTCGTTTATTACTTGGATGAATACATAAGAATCAATGCAGTGTGTGATAATATTACTTAAATTGAAAAGATTCACATTGACATCACCTAAACATATTATATTATCCATCAATGGTGCTGTTAAATTGTTCTTTTTAACGAAGCAATAAAATACAATTGGAGACATAATGTTTTATATTACATAACTATCATTCAATACAAAAAGAAAACCATTGCCAGTAAAAACATTGTCATTTATTTTACATTACCACAGACCTACTACTACAGATAAGATGAACTTTTAATAAAACTCTAATGCGCACACTCTGCTTCTTAATGTCTGCAGATGCGTACTTATATTATACAGTTGATATAAAACAACAAAACACAGGGCGTATTATCGCATATTCCAACAGGTGCTAAATAAGATAATATATTATCTAGTTCATCAACACAACTAAGCGAATTAGAGTTTGGGAATCTGTATACTGCGCCTACAGTAAAAGTTTTGCGATTTAATTTAAACATTATCCAAAATATATTCAAGTATACGAGTCAGTTGCAAACCAAACAAAATAACCTGACATTTAAGTTCCTTCCTTACGTACACACCAACCCCACCCCCTGGACCTTTCCTTGTGGTAGCCAACACACTTGGCCGATTTAAAGTGTCACGTTAGTGGTATTGATGTAATGATTGTATCCTTTTTTAACTTTTGAAAGCAAACAAGTTTTCTGTAAACGAGTCGATATAAATTTATTGCACAAATAATAATGACAATGAAACTTAAATCTAAATTTCTTGTATAAAAACTCTAGCAGGCCATGAATGGTTAAACATCAATCGCTAAACATTAATAATTTGTTAACATAAATATTGCACAATAAATAATGCAATTTGGTGACCTTTACCATACACTTGTGTATTGTGTTGGTCTTGTGCTAACAAAACCAACTAAAATTACCGTGTAGGTAATACTGGTTATTCTGATCAGTATCACAGCCACTGCTATCACTATTTGTATCACCCACTTTGATAATTAAAGGTTCGACAACATCAAACTGCTGTACTATAGCCCACCATTCCATCATACATTTTTCTGCATGTGTGATACATTTTTGCCAATATGACCCATCTATTCTTTGCAAAGATTCTTGCCATATCAAGTTGACATTTGTGTCATTATAAAGTTGGTTAAGTCGTCCAACATTTTTATTGTAAGATTTTTTACAGTTCGCCCATACCAACTCTATAGGATTAAATTCGCAGTGATACGGAGGTAGCCGCAAAACTTTGTGTCCGTACATTTCTGCTAGGGTATCTATTTCATAAATTTTTGGTTGTGGATGTTTTTTAATTAATGATAATAGTTCCCTTTTTAACGTGTGACTGCCGCAACTAACATTGTGTTTAATCAAGTAATCAATGATATTTAGCATTGTCTAGAATAATTACACTGGGTTTGCTTAAAATAGGAATTAAACGTTCTTCAAACCATTTTGTAAATAATGCTGCATTCATGTCTCCATGATAGTCAGCACTTGGAGATTTTGTAGAATGCAAAAGTGCTGCATTGGGGCTGAATCCAGTTTTGTTGCCTGCATGTACAACTATGAACCTGTAATAAAAAATATTTCTATTAAATGTAATTTTAACTTTAAAAAACTAACCGTTTTCCTTCTCCAGAAGGTTTTCTCTTTACACTGAGCTTGGAACCATTATGCCAACTCTTCTTAACAGAACCTCGACTAAAAATCCACGTCTCATCCAAGAAAACAGGATCATAAAGTTACAATTGTTTGTACATTTCATATGCTATTAAAAACTTCACTCGTGCAGCAGCAATATGTTCCTGTTCAAGCACAGCCCTTCTACCATCGTCCAATTTAAAAGAAAAACCAATTGTTGATAGAAGTCTCGTCAGACTAGACTGGCTGAAGTTAAAAATTTGAGCGGTTACAATTTCTTGTCGTAAAGATTTAACAGTTACATGGAGCCCTAAAAGCATAATACTAAAAAACACTAAATAAAATTGTTATGAAAACTATATTACATTTGGAATACATTTCGTAAATTTTTCGTTTAACCGCATCTATTACAAAACCATCTACATCAGACAATTTAGACTTGTTGAATTTTCGGTGCTTGCTCGGTGACTCAGGAACTTTATTTTCTTTTTGGGTTTCTAAAACTCTCTTTTTTAATGGAACGAAGAGAACTCAGTCCTATCCCACAAGCCTCAGATGTTCGCTAACAATAAGCAACAGTTAAAACACAACATATCACTTGAAAATTTGATTATACCTGCAATACTGACTCAAATGGGGCCAAGGTTCCATGATTATCACGTTCTCTTTTAAAAAATGTTAGAACATTCATCACCAACAACTGAGCTTGAAAGTTCAAATGTTTGTTACGAAGCGTGTTCATTTTGATAAGTGTTGACCAAACACTATTCAATGTGCAGAAGGTTCTTAGTTTAAAAAAAACCAGTTTGTTGTATATCAGAATTATCTTTAAAAGAAACGTAGAAAATCGCAAGTGAAATAACAAAGCACAAATTCTAACCTAACCTTAAAAATGTTTGACAATTAATTACAAACGGAAATATTTTATGGACATATCTTCAGAGTGGTTGCATTGAATTATACAGCCGTCGAATATTTTTCTAGCTATCCTTTTTAGATGGGGAAGCGCCAGGTAATAGAGTAGCATAACAATATTGTGGCTGTGTTTTATTCATATGCGCAACGATGAGTCATGCTTGACTTTATTTGATTTCAACTATATCTAACGCTTTGCTTGCTGTTCAACAACTTCGAAATTGCTGAAGGTCATTTACGATGAATAGTAACAGAAATGGAGAAAAACCAGCATCGCACCGTATCCTAGCAACCGTTATTTGCCTAACTTGGAAACGAACCACTAAACTATTAAAGTTAAAACAAAGTAGTTCCCTCTATCATGCGATAGCTATACCACAAACGCGGCTATTTTAAAATTAGTTCGTGTTATGAAAATAGAGGGATGCGATCGCGCCCTTAAATATTTTCAATCTCTGTATTCTACCGATGGCGCTATTGTAGTCATGTGGCAATAGGATTTTGGTAGTGGCATCGTCGCTACAATTTGACGCCATAAATGATAATGACGCAAGTCTATTTAGAAATTGCAAAGACTATACCACGAGTGGCGTGCCCATGGGGGGGTGTTCCGGGTTTCAACCCCCACCCCCAAGACGCCTAAAAGATCTGGGTTTTTAAAACAAAAAAATTATATTTTAGCATTAAATAAGAGGAGCAGCAAACTTCATTAGTTTTTCCCATCAGCGGACGGGATGTATAGCGCTCAGAATATTGTCATTAATATCTATTCCAAAGTTTACAGAATATCTATAAAATTGTCTTACTCGAAGTGATGGAAATTTTTGCCACTCAACCTTTTCCTGCTTGTAGTTTCATGCCACAGTAGATCAATAACCTTTGTCGACCCGTATCGTATCTTTGATTCTGATAGGGCATATATATGCGAAGGAGACTTTATTTTGTAATACTGGCAGATAAATGCCGCGTGGTTGATTATTTAATACTAAAATCATTGATTAATAAAAAAATCAATGAACGATATTTTAGACATATTAATAATATATTTTATTCTGAAAACTGCTTAGCATATGTATCATCTAATATAGCCACCGTCGAAAGAAGAACTGCTAAAAAACGCGGGACGAAGGTTAAAAACGTTAAAAAGCTACCACCGTAGCGGCAATACTTAAAGATTGAAATGTGTGGCTTCACCACGCTGCAATATTGTTTGCCGTTATAACTCGCTTGCGTCATTGTCCAATTTCCGACTCCGGACGAACTATAACTGATGTGAGATGTACCTACTCATTTAGTCGCAAAATATCTACTTAGTGTTGTAGTTGTTTGCGCTATTTTGGCTGACGTAAGATTATAGTAGTAGTTTACTAGTTTTAGTCTAATCTAAACGTGTTAGTGAATTTTGTGGACACTCATCAATCATCATACAATTCAAGTAGAAGTACTGTATTTAGGGTAAGTATGATTTTGATGTTATGCATATTACCTAATCTATATGGTACTTATATTTATATAGTATATGGTAGTATCGGATTACATAATATCCGATATAAGCTCAATCATTTCCCGTTTACATCGCATATCGCCATTTATTATAAAGATGGATTTTCAATGAGAAAACTATTCGTTATAAACTAGGTATCATATCGCAGTATATAAATGTTTGTTACGTTAAGATAACATATAGTCGAACCTTGATATTTCAAACTTCGATCACTCAAAATCACATCGAAGATCGAACTACCGTCAATTTTCATACAGAATCATGTAGAAATGTCTTGATAACTCGAATTTTGATTAGTTGAATTTTTTGGTATCTCAAAGCATTGAACATTCATAATAGAGAATATTTACTCTTAATACTGTCGTAAAGCAGTCTAGTCGACGCCGTATTTGTAAGAGTCTAGTAGTACGGGATAATCCTCTTATTCAGTAAATGACTGACAGAATAAACACCTAAAGTGATATTGAAAAGTTAAGTATAATTGTATGTTCAGGTATAGCTTTATAAAAGAAGAAGAATGCAGTTGAACTGTAATTTTTCTAAATACTCAAGAATGTCTTCCGGTTGAAATATTCATCCCCTTTGTAAAATATGATAGTTTTTATAAGATCCAACAATCGAAAAATAAAAAACAAAGCACTTTGTTGAATTGCCTTAAAAACGCTGATTTTTCTCTTGCATATGTACATACAGGGTGTCCCATGTTATCGTATACAAGCAATTTCTCGCTTATTTGAAAAGATACAAAAATAAAACAAAAACAATTTTTAATGGCAAACCAATACCTCTCTAATGACGTATTCTAAAACGTCTTTTGTTTTTACAACCCCTTAAAAGTCACCCCCCAACTTTTGATTATTAAATTGCAACCACTATTTATTTTCATTAAAAACGAATTGCAAATTTATTTTGAATACAGAAACATATCATACTTAGTTGTTTTCATATGTTAACACCAAAAAATAATTTGTTTTATAAATTTCGTGTATTTACACAACCGAATGGATAATTATATTTTAAAATACATCTATTGGTTTTAATAAATTAAAGTAAATGTTTTAAATTATTTTCTGTAGATTTTCCACCAGTTCAAAATGTCTTAAAAACGTTCTTGTGGACGTAGGGTAAATAATAACCGGCGTAATGCTTCGGCATGCCTCATTAGTTAAATAATTTATAATACTTAAATGGTTTATTTTTTTGTGATACTAAATAAACACTACTAAGTATGATACATCGCCGTATTTATAATAAATTGGTAATTCATTTAATAATAAAAAGTTGGGGTCGGGGTGGTTTCCAAGGGAATGTAAAACCAAATGACGTTTCTGAATACGTCATTAGAAGGGTATTGCCATTAAAAACTGTTTTTTATATATTTTTCTAGCTTTTCAAATAAGGGAGATAATGCCTGTATACGATAACATGGGACACCCTGTATATGGCTATATACAAGCTTAATGTATAATGTTAATGAAATATAGTACATGTGTATAGTATTTAAATTAAAGTATAACTCGAAAACTCAAATTTTTAATAAGTAAAAATTTTTCTTTTTCCTTCAGATTCGAATTACAAGGTTCGACTTTATACGACGTTATACTGATAACTGACACAAACCATTTGAAATTTCAGAAATTTTGTTTAACAATGAGTGGTCAGGACAGTAAGAGAAAACTTAACACGTTAGATTCGTTTTTCAACAAAAAACAAAAAACTGACAATGCACATGCACTCGAATCTACACCACCTATACCGACAGCATCTAATTCTCAAACAATCAGGAATAATTGTGATGTTCAACAAGTTCCAGTTGATAATAAACACGATATCGCAAATTACACTGATCGCAAAGTAGCTCAGGAACAAGTCAATATATTTGACTTGTTTAAAAACGTTTGGTATCCAGAATTTAATTTTAAATTTCCTTCAACTGGACCAAGAAATCTAAAATTTCAATTCAATTGGTTCAACAGGTGGAAATGGTTGGCATATTCCAAAAAGACTGATGATGCTTATTGTAAGTTTTGTATGTTTTACGCTGCAGGTGCTGGCAAGCATCAATTACTAGGTAAATTAGTGAAGAAAAGATTTGACAACTGGAAAGATGCCGTTGAAGTTTTTAAAAGCCATGACTCTAGTGAATGTCACAAATTTAGTGTAATTAAATCCCAAAATATGTCGTTAATTATGAAGAAAAAGCAAGAGCCGATAAATTTACAATTAGATGAAGGGACTAAAAAAAAATAGAGGAAAATCGAAAAAATATCATTCCTCTGATAGATACAATTATTTTATGTGGACGTCAGCGTATTCCTCTAAGAGGGCATCGGGACTCAGGCTTTATTGACTCTGCCGAAGAAACAGTAAAAAACGAAGAGAATTTTAGAGCAATATTGCGGTCAAAGTTGCGTTCTGTAGATCGATCACTGAAAATGCATCTGGAAAGTATGTCAAAAAACGCAACATATTTGAGTGCAAAAACACAAAATAAAATAATTTATACATGCGGCAAAATTTTAACACAGAAAATAGTTGAAAAAGTTAATAAGGCAAAATTTTTTTTCGTTCTGGCTGATGAAACAACTGATGCTTCGGGCATTGACCAATTCTCTCCATGTTTACGATTCTTCAATAAGGTCTCCTTTAAAATTGAAGAACACTTCATAAAGTTTGTTCCCGTAACTAGCATGACAGGTCAAAATCTAGCAAATGTTCTTTTAACTAATTTGGCAGATCTCAACATTGATTGTACCTATATGGTTGGACAAGGATATGACGGTGCATCAGCTATGAGTGGTGTGTTCCATGACATTCAAGCCTACGTGCGCGAAAAATTCAGCTGTGCTCTCTATGTTCACTGTGCTTCCCATTCTTTAACTTTAGCCATATCCGATGCGTGCAACGTTTCCTAAGTAAGAAACTGTATGGGGATATTAGAAAAAATATGCAATTTTTTTAGAACTGCAAAACGACACCATGTGTTTGAAACAGAGATTGAGAACTTAAACTGTGATACAAAAAAAACACAAATTAAAACAGCTATGTCAAACTAGGTGGGTTGAAAGACATGATTCTATTTTAACATATTTCGAATTACAAGAGGTAGCTATTAGTTCTTTAAATAAAATACAAGATTGGAGTGATAAGGACGCCTCCTCGGATACGTATGCGCTTACTAAAGCAGTGTTAAGTATTGAATTTCAAATAACAATTCAAATACTAACAAAAATATTTTCCACTAGTCTACCATTATGTAAAAGTTTACAAATAATTAATAATGACTTAGGAAGGGCTGTCGCTCTTGCCAAAAAGTGTTAGAAATACTTTAAGCAACATTCGAGAAAACGTTGAGAGTGAATTTAAGCAAATGTTTGGTCAGGTAATTAATGTGTGCAAAAAATATAATATCGAAATTAAAGTTCCTCGAACTACCTCAAGGCAAACTCAAAGAGACAATGTACCATCTTCTTCTCCTGAAGAGTACTACCGACGAGTGATTTTTATACCCTTTTTAGACTCATTCATATTACATCTTAAAGATCGCCTCCTGGTTCATGAAAATATTTTAACGAGTTTTGATGTGATAATTCCAGTGGAAAATGAAGAAACAAATGTAATTGACCAAGAAAAATTACGAAAATTGTATACATTCTATGGACATTATTTGGATGCGCACAGTTTCGATATTGTATTAGGGGAGGTAAAACTCTGGAAAAGCACATTGAATAAAAATAGTGAGCGTCCCAAAAGTGCCATAGATGCACTCCTTTATTTAAAAGAGAAACACCTCGAGCTATTCCCAAATGTTGCCACACTTTTAAAAATATTAATTACCATTCCTGTGACAACAGCATCCAACGAAAGGGCGTTTTCAACTTTAAGAAGATTTAAAACGTACCTTCGAAACACGACAGGAGAGGATAGACTAAATGGATTAGCTCTTCTAAATATTCACAGAGAAATCTCTGTTAACATTGATCACGTCATTGATGACCTGGCTAAATAAAAAAAAACCGACGCCTAGATTATATTTTGTAGACTTCTTGTGTTTTGTTTCTATTTGTATTATTAAACTATTCAATTGTAGCATAAATTATAACTTATGGGTAAATTTGCATCCGCTCTGTAGATTAAACTGTGGCGATTAAACTTTAAAGATATTCTGTGTTATTTGTGCTGTGCCGTAAGAAATACTTTAAAACTAGTTTAGTTCGTAGTTATGTGTTGACAAACGATAATAACTACCGCCTTAGTCTACACATCTCCATTTGTTCCAGTGCTCGCCGCCGAAAGAGTAATAATTCAGGTAAGTGCTTAAAAGTACTGTTAATGTAAATATTTGTATACATGCCTACTTTTCCCATATTGAAGTTAACCGTAATTCTTAATGTTTTGTATTAATGCTAAATTTGTTTTATTTTTATGAAATATTATTTTATGTACTAAACAGGTCAAGACCAATAGTAGTTTCTCTCCATCAAGCAATAAGTTGTCAACCCCCAACCCCCAGACAAAATTTTTAGGCACGCCACTGTATACCACAAATATATAGGGAATTTATCTGCAGGAAAGGAACTGGGCAGTATTCATTTAAACACCGAAGCTAACGTACGTGAATAGAGTGAATTCCATTTTCCGCAAAACAATTTCGTGTTTCTGTTCGTATCATACAAGTGGTAATCTTATAAATTGTTTATTCGGTTATGCGCTAATATCCAGCCGGGATGGAAGATCCCGATGCACAGAATTTCCAACAACCTCAACAGATAGCACGCGCAACAATCAAGATCATGGACAATATGGACACTGGCCAAATAAAATACCGCCGAAGCCACGACGACTTTTCATCGTCTGAAAAGGACATCAAGAAAAAACGCACCAACAACACACTACCAGCAACACCTTCAACGAGCTATGCTAGCGCAACAGCTAGCACAGCAACACCGTCAACGTCCGCAACACCCTCGACATTACCAAGAAAAGCTACTGATGAAGGTGAGAAACGTCGATATTAGAGCCTCGGGGCTAGGTGCAAGAATCCTGCCCAAAGATGCAAACGAGTACCGCTTCATACAAAATTATTTAAAGGTAAATGCAATTGAATTCTATACTTACACAATAAAATCCGAACGTGAACTTAAAGTAGTAATAAAAGGACTTGCGGCTTACATTACGACAGACGACATACAGACTGAGTTGACACATTTAGGATTTAACGTGAAATACGTAACGAAACTACAAAACAAGCAGAAAACATACACTAACACAATTATGGTCGTACTTGAAAACACGCCCACGTCACACAACATTTACAATTACACCAACTTAAGTTACTGTAGCAAACTTAAAATAGTAGCATTCGAGTCCCGAGTCGAAATAGGACCATGCTTTTCCTGCCAACGATTCGGGCACTCGAGCCTAAACTGCGGCTACAAACCAAGGTGCGTAAAATGCACTGGACCCCACCTAGCAGCCAACTGCACGAAAAACAAAGACACGGCACTAGTTTGCGTTAACTGCAGCGGGGCACACCCCGCCAACTATAGAAACTGCCCGGCCTACAAGCACGAATTACAAAAACGAAAACCGACTACAGCACCACCAACACAATCAACAATCATGACCAGACTTAAACTACCTGAAACTGACGAGGAAGGATTTACCGTATCAAAAGACGGACGACACAGACTCCCACCAGCTACCTCAGTCGCGACAACAAGTAAAATGGTAATAGACAATACTTCCGACAGCGACGAACACCCGAACTCTGACACAGAAAGTGAGAGACAAAAACATAAAGACAATACAGGACGTCGACGACGCAAGAACAAAACAACTACTAAAACGAACGAAACAGAAACGAAAATCGAAAACACACAAACTACGACACCAAACCAAGTCGCCGTAGCCTCGACTAGCACACCACACAACACAGGTACATTACATGTGATTTTCCAATGCTCCACCCGAAGGTACTACACTGGCCACGAAGCGAGTTTTTGTTACCTGGAAAATTTTGAATTTTGCCGAACCCTTGCTGTTCCAAGCAAGGTAGGGATCTTTAACGTGCGTGACAACACTCACACGGGACCTCCATTTACCTCTCATCCGAACGAGGGTGTATTTGGAAAATGCTCGCCTAACATTTTTCAAGCGGACCGTGTCGGGAATCGAACCCGGGACCTTGGACGTAGTAGTCACACACATACCACTACGCCACGGAGCCGCCACAACACAGGTACACCGAAACCCACAACGTCCAATGTCGACATAACAACACACGACACCACCTCCAAACTCAGTAAAGTACTGAATAAAATTATCCACTGAGCAAACACACTAATAAACAACTACATGACGGGGACTTTTGAGGCCGCATCAATACTAACAGCACTATGGGACATTATACAGACCTTTAATGGATAACACGACTAACACACGGAATTTAGTACTTCTATCCTGGAACGCAAACGGTATACAAAACAGATTCACAGAACTCAAACACTTTTTACAAGAACATGACGTAGACATAGCACTTATATCGGAAACTAGGATAAGCACTAAAAAACCAATAAATCTGACAAACTACAGCACTTACAGAAAAGACCGTGACACACCACCTGGACAACCACCATCTGGAGGGGTAGCCATCCTAATACACAAAAGACTTCTACACGAACAAGTACACCTAAAGCCCACAACCCTCGACGCTGTAGGCGCACGACTTAAAACAAACGGACACTACTTAAACATCATAGCAGTTTACAGAAGCCCACACAAACCGCACTTAAGCACGGTAGACATAGACAAATTACTACAAAACGACACTCCGACAATAATCAGTGGGGATCTAAACGCCAAACATCAAGCATGGGGAGCAAGAACGGACAACACGAGCGGACGTATACTCCACTTACACTCACTGAACAAACACCTTGACATAATCGCACCTAACGAACCGACAAGAATCCCCCCAACAAGACAATACGAAGCAGATGTTTTAGACATATCCCTACTACAACACATACCTTACCCAATACAAACAGAGGTAATACACGACTTAAGCTCGGACCACCTACCAATAATCACCACGATACAAACACAATCCCAGACAACACACGTACGACCCAGACACAGACACAACTGGAGTCAATTCAACGAAGCACTACAAAGAATGATCACGGACGGCAACCCGGACATAAACAACGCACAAGACATAGACACTCACGTTCAAAACCTAACGAGCACAATGAAACAAGCCCTGCAATACAGTAAAGAAACTATTACGCTTAAAAACCCAAGACCGAACTTACCAGATTACATTAAACAAGCGATCAAAGACAAAGAAAAGCTAGTACGACGATGGCACAATACACGTGACCCACACATAAAACGCACGTTAAACACCAAACAAGAAGCAATTAAAATTATGTTGAAAGAACACTACAACGAATCATGGACAAAACACGTACATGACACACTACAAACCGACGGTAACCTATATACAGACTAAACCGAAAACTACTATCAAAAAATAACCCGAAACCCACTCCACTACAAGGACAACACGGTATGCTTTACACAGCTGAGGACAGAGCGACACAATTCACGAACGTACTGAAAGAACTGCATTCTGATAACCCCACTAAACACAAAAACTTTACCAACTTCGTAAACACGGCACTAAACCACATACTACAATTACCAGCAGACAACGACATACAGCACGTCACTCCACAAGAAGTAAAACAAACAATTAACAAACAAAGTAACACAAAGGCACCTGGAAAGGACGAAATACCAAACACCGCATGGAAACACATCACAAAAAAGACGCTCGCACTAATAACAAAAATCTTCAACAGTGTAATCAACTACAGACACTTCCCTACAGACTGGAAATCTGCAATAGTAGTGATGATTCCGAAACAGAACAAAAACACAAGAGACGCTAACAACTACAGACCTATATCACTTCTAAACTCCATTTCAAAAATCTTCGAAAGAATCCTACTGACGAGACTTAAACCGCTACTACAAGACAGACACAAACAGTACGAATTCAAAAAACAACACTCCACTACACTACAAGCGATCAGAGTGATCAACCACATTGCTACAAACTACAACAAAGGACTGACCACAGTAGCAGTTGCACTAGACATAAAAACGCTTTCGACAAGGTATGGACGAACGGACTACTATTCAAACTAGCCACCACGCACAAAGTACCGACATCATACATACAACTGCTACACATTATAATTTGAATAAGGGCCGCTATACTTGCGGCCACGTCCCCAATGCTCCACCCGGAGGTACTACATTGAGTTTAAACGCGAAAAATAACCGTGCTTCTAATTAATTCTAACTTCATAATTAATCCACCCTAAATAAAATTCTAAATAAAAACCTAACAAACCTAAAATCTAACAAACCTAACAAACTCTAACAATCTAACAAACCTAAAAATCTGACAAACTGAAACAAAAACTAAAAACAAAAACTATAAACAGGGTTGTAACTAATGGAAATCCCTAGCGCTGACTTTGGAGTGTACCCGATCAACAAGACACAAGCAAAAATGAGAGGGGGAGGGATCCGTAATACCGGATAGCAGACGCCGGCTCTGCTTATCAGTGCGACCTGAAGGGTCGTCTTAAAACTATCCAAATCTAGCTAACTAATTTAAATCCATCCCTAGCTTTCCCTATCATTCCCTAACTGATTTATATTATGATTACAATCTTCACTATTCTACTCTTCCTTCCCAAATATATATTGCAACCAAAATGGCGACAGAACGTCAAACAAAACAAATATGCCACAAAATACTACAATACATGCTAATAAATATAAAGTGTAAATATAAAATATAAATAAATATAATTATATAAATATATAAATAAATGTGTAATAAGCGTTAAGCATATAGCAGTGCACAAAATAGCAAACCATTCACCCTATTTATCAGGTGCACTCGCACAAGCATTATGTCGGCTAACGCCATTACGCACAAAACGTGCTTGTTAAATTATTTCAAAAACTACTAATTAATGTAAATCAATGCTTGTGCGAGTACAGCCGCCACAATTTAAGTCTTACCTCGATGAAAAATTCTCCAGCATCCGAAGATCTGGTCGTCTGCCTACATCTAACTGTAACTTACTTCTAAGGGGAAGACGGGGTGCACTGCTAAAGTCCTGGTGGGTATGCACTAAATGTTCGGGGGGGGGGGTCACAATCACTATCACTATCACTTCACTTTCAAGTCCTGGGGGGATGCGCGGTTTCACTCTATTTTATTATCTTTGTTTATTTTATTGATTTAATTTAATGGGGGTCTCTGATTTATTTGTTATTGTTTATTTGTTATTATTTATTCCCGATTTCCCGATTTTCCGCACATAATTATGAAGATAGGCAGTGACTGTATTAATGGTGTGGGGGTTTCTCGTGCATATTGGACATTTGGGTATAATTATCATGTTATTTTTTGTTTTTAATTTAATTTTTTTATTATTATTATTATTATTATTATTTTTATATCAGGTTTTGGTTATATCTATGCTCGTATCCTTACTCACGCCAAGTCAATCTAAAATTTTCCAATCCTCCCACTAACCCCACCGAATTTTACACGCGGTTGTCATTGTCTAATCTCGCGACCGTTCCCGCGAATTCTTTTAAGGCTGTCCAGAACGGCTTCTGGTTAACAACTTCCCCGACTTCCTCTAGGCTCTTTGGCCATGCCAGACCTAGGATAGCTAGTTTGCTATCAGCCAACCCTCGATTTCCCGCCTCAAGCGGGTAGTCGAAGAGCACGTGCTCTGCGCTTTCCGCGCCCTCACCGCATTCGCAGCGGTCGCTGTTGGTTAGACCGAACCTTTGTAAATACGCCTTCAGGGCGCCGTGCCCTGTTATCAACTGCACCATTTTGTGATCGAGCTTAACCTCGATCCTACCTCTAGCTTCTATGCTCGGTATGAATTTGTGGGTCAACCTGCCCGTGGCAGCGTTGTTCCACCTCTCTTCCCATTGTCGAATTGATTTTTCGCGCAGCTTTCTTTTAATTAAAGACCTCGGTATCGACGAATGTGATATCCGAAAGTCGCCCGTCGCGGCCTTTTTAGCTAATTCGTCAGCCCTATCATTTCCTACGTTACTATCGTGCGACCTAACCCAACAGAACTTTAAACGTCGAAACTCGAGCGCTGTATGCGCTATTTTCCAGACGTCCGCCTGGAGGTCTGTCGAGGTGTTCATGTTAGTTAATGCCGTCACCGCTGATTTACTGTCGCTGATTATATAATAATCGTCTCTACCCGTATGATTTATTACGTAATCGATAGCCTCTCGTATGGCTATACTTCGCACTGGAAGATAGTGCTCCAGTTCGCGAGTTTGGTTTGTAACCGGAACACCTCCTTTTCCTGCTTAAACACGACAAACGCCGCGCCTGCTTGCCCGTCATCCATACGTGAACCGTCCGTGTAAATTCTGATACGCGTCGCGTCCCGATCACCTTCGACAAACTCGATTTCTCTAATATCGGCCGGGTGCCTCAACTCTGATACCACGATCTTTCTTGCAACGTCCCTATTACCAAGATTAATATCTTCGATAATTTCGCGCCCTTTCCCTATATCTATAAGTCTCCTATCTCTAATCTCCCTAAGGACATATTCGATAGGGAGAGTCCTACTGATCACAAGGACCGCCTCCGTGGAGGTGGTCCTGTACGCCTCGCCGCTTTTACCGCGGTTATGCGTTGTACGCTCGTCAATTGCCGCATCTTTCTGATTTTACAACCTTCTGCCCATACAGAAGCTGCGGACAGCATTGCCGGCTCAATTGCTCCGGTATAAATCGTCCTCAGCGATTCGCCCCTGAAACCCCACTTTATTTTAGCCGCCGCCATCATTTTATTTGATATTTCGCCGCCCTTACTTTTAACGTATTGTACGTGCGCTTACAACTGCTACACAGCTACCTATCGAACAGGACCATACAGGTCAAAGTTGAGAACGCACTTTTACCACTGACGAACATTAACGCAGGTGTCCCACAAGGAGGCTGCCTCTCCCCAACACTATTCAACGCCTACGTGCACGACATACCAAACCAACCTGACTCGTTCTACGCAATCTACGCCGATGACACACTAACTATGACAAAAGGACGCAACACCCAAGACGCCACGAACAAAATACAAACACAGCTCGACGCACTACTAAGCTGGTTTGATCAATGGAGGATCAAACTTAACGTACAGAAAACAGACTCAATTTGCTTCTCCAAACGAAGGACAACACACAGAAACCACCACGACTTAGAGGACAACAACTGACTTGGAACTCCACCATAAAGTACTTAGGCATACACATTGACAGAGAACTCAAATTCAACAAACACGTAACTGAAACGCTGAACAAAACGAAACGCGCAAAAGGTTACCTTCACGGCATACTTAGCCACAAAAACGGACTACCACTAGACATAAGATTAAAGACATACAAAACATACCTAATACCAATTTTTAGCTACGCGACTGAGGCCTGGTACACTTACACCAACCAAAGGAACAAACGCAAACTGGAAACACTACAAAACGTGACCATGAGAATTATCACAGGAGCACCTTGGTACGTACGCAACGAGACACTAAGACACGACCTACAACTACCAATACTAGAAACCTACTTTACACAACTAGCAACCAACACCTACAACACAATAGACACCACAGACCAAGCACACCTACGCGACATTGCAACCCCACATCCACACAACTTAAACAAACCAAAAAAAAGCCACACCTACGACACATACTAAACGTCGGCTAACAAGTCCTTAAAAAAAAATCAATCAATCAATCAAACAATCAACAATCAACAATTATCTCTCATAATCATTTTATAACATACTTCTCATAGTTTGTACCATTCTCACATCCACATTCTCATATTCACACACAAACACAATCACAAGCAAAAAACACCACCAAATTAATTATTAAGTCAGCAATCATCATCCACTCACCTAGCATCAGTAGCCAAACCATTACATGACCGGCCACAATTCCACCAACCACCTATACCAACCAGCAACAAACAAAAAGTAACCACCAAACGGGCAAATAACGCCCAAACAAAAAAAAATGAAGATAGCTACAAGGCAGCCATAATTTATAAAATTAATGCTGTATTAGGAAGATGGGCAAATAAGCCCAGTATCGACAAGCTGGAAAGGAACTAATAGCATTAGAACAGGAATCAGACATTGAAAATGACTTGAGATATCCTATACTGCGAGATGAGTTTGAATTAGCATTAAAGGGTCTGAACAATGGTAAGGCGCCGGGTACAGATAAGGTGCAAGTAGAAATTCTAAAAGCCGCTGGACAAGCAGTAACAGAAGGTATCTTCCAACTTTTAAGCTATATGTATGAGACAGGCGAGATACCCAAAGATTTCAAACATAACATCATAGTCACTATACCAAAAAAGGGAGCCGCGGATAGATGTGAAAATTTTCGAACAATAAGTTGGACAGCACACGTTTCAAAAATATTAACTAGAATTGTACAAAGACGAATAGAAAACGAGCTGAAGAAATTCTAGGAGAAGCTTAATTTGAGTTTAGGTTAAACAGGGGAACATGGGAGGATATTTTAGCTCTAAGGGTGATAATGGAAAACAATCAAAAAGGGGGAAAGCGTGTATACAGGGTTTGTAGATCTGGAAAAAGCATTTGACAATGTAAAATGGAAAAAATGTTCGAAATGCCCAAAAAGATTGGAATGAATTTTAGGGACAGACGAATATTATATAGCTTATACAAAGAGCAACAGCGGTAATAGAATTATAGCAGAAACGTAGAGTAATAAATATTAGGAATGGGGTGAGACAGGGATGTGCCTTATCCCCATTAATTTTTAACTTGTACATAAAAGAGGTAATGAGTACTCTCAAATGCGGCACGACATTTGGAATTACTATGCAGGGACAAAAGATTGATATGCTTAGATTTGTATACGATATAGCGGTATTAGCATCTAGCAAGGAAGAGTTAGAAGCTGCTTTTAATGAAATGGAAACAATTTTAACAGAGAGATACAGTATGAAAATTAACAAAATACAACTAAACTTCTAGTATGCAACGGAGGGAAAAATAAACCAAAAACAAGAATACAAATAGGTAACGAGAACTTACAAGAGGTTAAGGATTTCTGCTACCTAGGAAACCAAATAACGCAAGATGAGAAAAGCACAAAAAATATAAAA
This sequence comes from Platerodrilus igneus, assembly GCA_036346225.1. Classification (NCBI taxonomy): domain Eukaryota; kingdom Metazoa; phylum Arthropoda; class Insecta; order Coleoptera; family Lycidae; genus Platerodrilus; species Platerodrilus igneus. The sequence goes on from JARFIW010001306.1 coordinate 1,457,890, forward strand.
CTAAGATTAACACAAGATCATGCTACATTTAACAAGAAAAGACAACTACTGTGTTCAAAGGCAACAAACGTAGAAACAAGGAAAAGGTTGCTTAAAACATATGTGTGGAGCACAGTACTGTATGACTGTGAAACCTGGACAGTAGGAGAAGCGGAGAAGAAAAAGGTAGCAGCATTTGAAATGTGGTGCTACAAACGTATGATGAAAATATCGTGGACAGACAAAGTTAAGAACAAACAGGAACTAGAAATAGTAGGGGAAGAAAGAAATATGTGGAAAATAGTAAAAAATAGAAGAGAGCGAATGATAGGTCACATACTAAGACATGACGGAATAGTGCAGAATATATTAGAAGTAGAGATAGGAAAAAGACAAGTAGAGGTAGACCTAGGTTATACTATTGCACACACATAGTGAAAGATCTAGGATGTGGGAATTTCAGGGAAATGTGTAGGCTAGCTTAGAATAGAAATCGATGTAGGTACGCATCCAACCAGTTCCAAGATGGAAAAACTAATGACGAAAAAAATAAATGTATTTATACTTGATGATTATTATAAACTACAGCTGTGGGTTGTGAAATATTTTTAACTAATGTTAATTGTGTGAAATGATATATATAAAAAATTATTAATTCGACAAATGTTCAAGTGCTGGGGGAAGTTGGCAGCAACAGGCTGCTTACCCTCCTTCACATACCACTGAATATCGGGGAAACAGGGTATATACCTGTAAAACAATAGAAGGTGACCGCACTACATCTAACAAGAAAGAACAGCAGATATGCTCAAAGAAAACAAACATAGATACAAGAAGAAAATTTTTCAAAGTATATGCGTGGAGCACAGTGCAATACGTCTATAAAATAGGGGAAGTAGGAAAAGCAGATAAAAAGAGATAGGAGCCTTCTGTAATGTTGTGCTTCAGATATATAAAGATGATAGCATGGACAGACAAGGTTACTAACAAATAGTAGAGGAAGAAAAATATATGTGGAAAACAAAAAAAAAATTGGAGAAATAGAAGAGTAGAATACGTTTTATGGTATTTTTGGAGAATAGTAAGGAATATATTACAAGCAGAGATAGGAAAGAGTAGTAGAAGCAGACCGAGATCAGACCTTTGCACAGATGTAGACTGTGCAATTTTCAGGGAAATGTGTAGGTTGTTTCGGAATATGAAACAATGAGGGTACGCGTCTAACCCGTTTGAGAACTGATTTAAATTAAGCGGTGCCAACTCTATCGCATAACCTTTTGGATGATCACGTCGGCGTCATCAATGTAGTGTTCTGGTTTGTGTGGGATCACCTTGTTAATGCGTCGTAGCAACAGAGATAACATTTATTACAAGACAGAAATAGGAGCTAGTTGTACATTAGAAGCATTACGCACAAAGAAAATATTTACCAAAGTTTTTGTGTGCATAAATATTGCAAATGTTTCCTATCACCAAGCACTTTAATTTGTAAAGTCGTTGAATGTGTTTCTATGTTGAAAGATTGAATATTGCGCCTTCATGACGAAGACCTGGATCTGGTGTTATGTGTAGATAATATCAATCAGTAAGTTGAATGCAATGCGCTACCTAGTGGCGATCACTGATATAAAATTTCCTTGGTTTGGTACACTACGACTGGTAGGCTGAGATGTGGCATACGGGCGACGTCTTTGGTTGGTAGACACTAGAGCAAGCTGGTGACTAAATGTCCCTAATTCTGGCGTGCATGTTGGCGTCATGTTCTTAAGAAGGTGGTCCTGATCGCTTCGGAAGTGGAGCAGGTTCGTAGTGCATTATGGCGGGCCTAGAGTCTGTTGTGTGGTTATAAAGAGTTAGCTTCATTTTTTGCTGTTAGATTTGGTGGTCACAACGAGGGAATCTGAAAGAAAACCCTTAGTGCACGAAAAGCTTGGTGACTTCCGTCTTGCACCATTCTTAAAAACAGTACAATTAAGAAGTAATTTGCTCTGGCGTTTGCAGTTTCTTTTATATCCTGGGGTGCGTTCTTAAATAACACCCACTGGGACAAGTGCTATACCGGAGCGCTGTTAAAGTGTTCTTAAGCAATATTTTACGCTCTAGTTATGTATTCTAAGACGTTCATAAATTGCTGGAAGACGCACTCCGAGCGCGTTTTATTTAACCCGGCCTGAAGCTGGGATAAATTTTTACCCGACATGTGCAATGTACTGTTTACTTTATTTCCACACCACACCTTCAATATATTTCCGTATACGACGTGGATCATTCATTTTTCTGCTACTTTGTGTTGATGTCACCACCATTAAAACAGTCTATATCTATTTAAATATTTATAATTTCTACTTTTATAAAAAAGTTTTTCACTGCTAAGGTATTAAGTACAAACAAACAACTGGAACGATTTTTTGCCTGAAACATTCCTTTAAATTTAAAAAGTAAGTTTAGAAGAATATAAATAAACAATACATAAACACGCCGGTGTGTTCCCAAAACGATCATTAGTGAATCGGGTATTGTATGCAATCCTGATACACCTTACCCGGGCGTACGCTTTACCCGGGGTATTCTTTATGAACCCACCCTTGGGGTTGTTTGTATTGTATGTTCGGTCGGTTCTATTATGTATTTCGTGGGGTGTTTGACGAGTCAATTATTGTTTGAGGGGTGTTTTAGGAGTGCGCGCTATTTATTTCCATTCTGCGTGCTTATTGGCAAGTTAGTTAAGAGTATGATTGGTTGCATCCTCCTACAAATATAATAGCTATTATTAGTGAGTGCATTTGCTCATATAGCTTGTAGCGTAGTTAAACTTTATGAATGGTCTGCTTAGTTTTTGCGAAATGCCATTTGTGACGTTTAGATTTTTAGTTTTCTAAAATTTTTAATTGAACGTAAAAAATTCTTCAAAATTTTAATACAGTTCCCTTCCGCACCACTAGATATCGCTATAGTAGTATACATCAATACTTTAAATTCCCCTTTCAATTTGTTTGCTCTTTTAACGATCGAACGTTAAACTTTCTGGGTGCGGCTTTAAAGACAACGAAGATTTTCTAATTATATGTAAGTTCTTAACATATTTTGTAAGTCGATTATTATTCATTAACAACACGTTCTGAATAGAATTGTATTCTAGCAGTTGAAGTTTTCAGTTTCATTTTATCATAACCTATATTTTTTCCCACCTTTTGAGACCTATTAATTGTTTTTTTCATATTTAGCACTGATTTTTCATTTCATCGCAATGGGCGTAGAGCATCTGATTCATGAAAAAATATGGTTAAATAAAAGCATCTATGATGATGCTGAACGGGTTTATTACGAAACGAAAGTAAAGGAGGTAAGCACTTATTAAAGTACATGGTCGGTATATTTAAACTTGCAGGGAAAAGAATGAGGTTACTCTGATTTCTTTGGTTGCAAAGCACATATGTTTAGTAAGAATACCTTTCTTTCTCAAAAATTATTTGACGTTAACCTTACTCGTAGTAGTTTTCTATCGAGTTGAAAATTTAGTGTCAACCCTATTGAGCCAATGGCTGAAGTATATAAAACGCTTACCCCAAAATCTTATTCTGAACATTTTTTTGGCTTAAAAAGCTCAGTGTTTACTTTTGTGCATAGTAAAAATTGTTAAACTTGTTTAATATAATGTTTTCTGATATATAACAGTTCGTTTAACTTTTAAGTTGCATTTTATTTGACCTAAAAGCTTTTACACTTATATAATTAGGTCTCATAAGATTTGGGATTAATACTTCAAATTTACATCTATCGATAATGTACTGCAAATTTTTATGTATGGTAACAGATATTTCTAAACTTTTGAAAATAAACCAGAAACGAGCTAAAACCTAAAATATTGATCACATGTAGATTTTTTACTTAAAATGTTGATATTTAGCAGTTTGAGGTTAGATTATGTCCTTTTAGAATTTAACTTCTTGAAGGATCTAAAAATGTAGGTATTGCAGTTAAGTAAAGTTATTAGTGAGATGGAATAATAGCTTGTACACCAGTGACCACTGAATGGCAAATTCACTGCAACAGTCAAGATTTATTTGTACTTTGTAAAGTCATTGTTTAAGAGCATTCAGCAGTGACCTATTTTATTTTCCTTGAAATAATTGTAATGTTCTATTTTCCTCAAATTCTATTAAACAAGACACGGCTTATCTAGATATTCATTACGTAAAAAAAAATAAGACTTGGTTAAGAAAAATACTTTAAAACGAGGGGCAAATCGCTGATGAAAATTTGTACACCTAATACAAAAATTACATGTAATACAAAATAATTCAATATTTAATGCGTAATACAAGGTAATATTCGTAATTCAAAAGTAATACAATGTAATACAGAGTAATGCAGAGTAATTCACTGTAATATATTGTAATTTAGAGTAATACAATGTAATTGGCTCTGTAAGTTGCCTCCACTGACAAAAAAAATCGAAAATCTTTTTTAACATTTTTCAAAGTGCGGACTGACAAAACCCATCTAGGGACATTCAAAAACATTTCTTGAGATACAGAATTTAAAAAAACAATTCACAAAATAGCTACAACACACACGCCCGTGCGTGGGCCGGCAAGCACACAAAACATTCTAAAATTATAATATAGTGAATACCTTAACATACGAAGTAATGTAGTTTTATGTTGGGCACAAATATAAAAACGATTTGGACAAGATAGATATAAATTGTTTATATCTTATGTAAAACGTTTTATGGTTTAAATATTTAATCTAGATTATCACACAGAAAATTAAAATTTATAAGCAAAATAAAAGAAACTACCAATATGCGATAATTATAACAATTATCTAAAATTTTATTTTCAAATATACATACTATATATATATATATATATATATATATATATATATATATATATATATATATGCTGAACAAAGTAATGAAGATGTTCTAACCTACTAAGCCTACAGCTACAAAAATCCTCATGTATACTTCAAACCTAAACTAAGTTTCTTTTAAGTTCCTTATATTGCTTGGCAATTCTATTAATGTCTGCCTTTTTTATTTTAAACGGACCATTACCAGTGGTCCATAAAAAAAAATTTCTACTGACAATGTCTCTAACATAGACATTGTCAGTAGAAATACTTGTCTAACTCAACTTAAAGAAATTTGACTTTATATAGGTCGTTGTCGCCGTTTACAATTTCAGTGACTCTCCTAATATACCACCGGAGTTTATAGCAAATAGCGTAATAATTTTCCAATGATATTTTTAAACTGTTTGTGGGTTTTATTTCTCCAGATGCACCTGAGACGTTCTCGGTGTCTTCTGACATCGCCTCTTATGAGGAAGTGTTAGCATAAGATTGGGCTAACTTAATTTTTTTCTAACGTTCCTCTGCGTTGGATTTTTAGTGGAAACATTTGGGGTGCTCTTTGAATTGCTCATAAATCGTCTTAGTCTATCATTGCTTAATTTTCCTGATGATTCACCAAGAAGCCAACAATAAGACGACTTTTTGACTACCATACTTTTATCGTTTGTACTGATTTGCAAGACGGGAGATTCTTCTGATGCGTTATTTATATCGCCGGAAAAGTCTCTCAAATTCAAATTTTCTTAATTTTGTATGGAATTACCAAATTGTCAAGTGAGTTTTCTGCAAGACCAATAGCATCACCAGGAATAAAATTGTTATCAGTGTGGACATCCTCGTTGTCGGAATCTTTATTATAGTCAGCGTGGATATATTTTACATTGTCTGCAACTATACCAATGTCCGGGCAATCACCTGGCACTGCAGTTTCTCAGTTTCCACTAGCACATCTGTAAGAGCTCGTTCAATGGTAGTTTTTATAATGATCTGTTCAATTTCTTCTAGTTTCACTACACACTTTTGGGAATTAAGAGAGGAAGCTCTTTTTTCTTCTCTTGGGAGAATAAAATCATTACTAACATCACTCGCAATATTATTGATAGCCCTAATTTTATTTATTCTGTGAATAAATTTTTTTATACTAAAATTGATAAATGTGGAGTAAGTTCCTGTCATAGAACGAGCCATCCTAAATAATTGTTCGCAAGATTGGCTGGAGAAATATGGGAGATAAAAATCATATTGAAAGTTTGTATTAGATATAGTAAAGTCATTATTCAGTTTCAAGCGAAGTATAAGCTGAATTAGTGCATGAGCATTAAGTTCAATACAGACATAACAGTTTGTAGAAATGAAATTATTTTTTATTGTTAGGTCCTTGCTTTTCCTAACAGAAGCTCTTCAAATGCGCATAAAAAAACTGAGTATAGGCAAATCACTTTAAGAAGAACCCAACGTCATCATGCGCACAAAGCAAAAATTGGTTAGGAACAGTTCATTATATGTAATTAGGGATGGCAGTATTCAGGTTTTAGTGGCGTAGAGTTTTATGATCAACCAATCGGAAATTACTTTGTAAAAGTTTTAGATTTCATTACTATTTATTTTTACTTCATACACATACGGACAGTTTTAAACCGCCATCTAACTAATATAAAATATCTTGTATATAACAATTAACATTAATAAAAGAATAAGTTACTCAACAGATGTGTTTGCAGAACACTAGAATGAGATAGAAACCACTTAAGTAGGCCATGGTATTCAATCATTTGCTTTATCGGATTTTACAAAATAACCTTGCTATAGCAGTATTTTTTAGGGATATTGATGCACACAACTCATATGGCGATATTATATTAAAAATTTTAAATTATAATTTAATTGGTTGTTTATTTTTTTACTATTTAACGCCATATCTTCAGTTTATACTGTAATAACTCAACTACGCCACTGTTATTACATTTCTGCGCAATCTGGCATATGATGTTGGGTTCTTCTTAAAGTGATTTGCCTATACCAAATTCTATACACTCGCATCTCTAGTGACAGAGAATGATCTAGATATGGTGATAATACGTAATGCATGGTTATTAAATAACTTAGAGTGCTATCGCTATTGTGAATATTCTCTGTATAACTTATGACAGAAGGAGAATATATTTTCTCTGCCAATGAGTAATTCATTTTACATTCAGCTTTTAAGTCACGAAGTAAGTAAATGTTTATCTTTACCGACAGACTTGACCAATTCATGAAAATGTTCTGCAGTTGCTACTCTAGTGCCTATTTGTAGTTTTACTTTTGGGTTTAAAATTCTCACTCGTAATCTAGTCAAAATATGAACGGTGTCTTGCACATAATATTCATTATTGTTGAGTATGGCATGAAACCACTTCCATTTTTCTTTATAGATATTTTTTTTCGTTTTTGACTTCAGTGCTAAACAAACCTGAATTAATTCTCATTTCTTTTAAATATCAGGAATCTCCATATGCAGAGTATCCTAACACAGTAATTCCATAGATTTTTGCTGTCAAGTTCATATATTTCCACCGTTTCATAACGTCACTATAGTTTGCTAGGCAAAAAGATGGCGAACCAAGTGACAGTGGCTGAGCCACTATAACATGCATAGGTGGCTTTTGAAGCAGTTTTAAAGTAGTTTTCGATCACAATTGCCGATGTCGCAATATAAGATTTTGTCTGAGGTAATCCTTTTTTAATAGGAAGCACGAAACCCACTATTTTGTTGGTTTTTCTATTGTACTGAATTTTGCCAGTTACTCTAGTAGCATCCTCTGAAATTCAAACAAATTTAGATAGATTTCGTTTTTCCAGATGTCTCAAAAGTCCTCTGAAATCAATTTCACCCTCACGAATATTGGTTTCATTGTGACCTAGGAATCTATTTAAATTAGATATTGACAGTAAACTGTTTGTTAAATTAGAGTGGGCGTCGCCGTGGATCAATGTAGTAAGCGTAAGACTACGGATCCCAAGGTCCCGGGTTCAAATCCCGACACGGCCGACTGCTTGAAAAATGGCAGGTGAGCATTTTTCACAAATATTACGCCCTCGTTCGGATGAGAGGTTAAATGGAGGTCCCGTGTGTGAGTGTTGTCACGCACGTTAAAGATCCCTACCTTGCCTGGAACGGCAAGGGTTCGGCAAAATTCTAAATTTCCAGGCAACAAAAAACTCGCCTCCTGGCCAATGTAGTACCTACAGGTGGAGCATTGGAAATGTAAATGAACTGTTAAATTAGAGTAAAATGTCTTGTACACTAGTCGCTCCCCTGTGTAAAAGATATACACTGCTATATTTATCGACAATTCATTAAATAAGTTCCGGTTATCAGAATGTTTTGAATTTTTGCATGCGTTTATTAACAGTTTTCTTAGAAAGTTACTTAAAAATACTTTTTTATCATACAAATGACAATTTGGATTTTGTAAGGTATCAAGTTCAGAGGTAAATTCCTGGCTCAATGTCACATTGATTGCTATATTAGATATCATTGGATCTACTACTGAGGAGTCATGTATTGAAATTTGACACACTTCATCTACAAATTTATAGTTATCAGTTACTATTGTCTGACTGTTATTATCTAACCGTTCTCGTGACTGCTTGTTCGTTAGCAACGCTGGTATTTAGGTGATGCCCATTTTAATTAAGTTGTTGTTTTTGCTCAAATTTGTTTTTCACTTGAATATGACTACTTTTTATAGATGGATCTATGTTGATTGTTGGCGTTACTTCTGCGGAATATTGATATAAAAAATGAGATGGATCTCTAGATGAAGTTTAAACATTCAGGCACAGCATCTTCATTTGTTGGATCGAAAGCAAATTTTTGATTGCATTATTTTTCTTATAACTTTAAGTGGAACTCATGGACTCATCAATTTTCATATAGTACCTTGAATGTTATCGCCTCAATTATCGCAGATTTTAATATCCTGGATGATCTTTATTTTTGGAATACTACATTTACTTATTTGTTTCTCTGGCCCAGGTTGAAAGAATGAAGCAATATTTGTTTGACTTTTAACATCTTTAATATTAAAATGCTTTCTTATTAAATGTGTATTATAATTTGAAAGTATCCATTGCCGCGAAAATTTAGATATTTTACAAGTTGATCTACAAAAGCACGTTATTGTGCATATTAATTGATTATTTCTGGTTTGCAACATGTTAATTAGAATTCTGTCAAATGCCTTATTAAAGAATATCGATTGTTCGGAAGTAACTTTGATTTTAGTCCAAGATTTTAAAATTTTTAGTATTGTTAAATTTTCTGACGCTAAATTGAAGGTTGATCTCTGACTTAATATCATCGAACACTCAGGCCATTCTGCACCAGAACCCATACCATCAGTGTCTAAAGCATAAGAAGTGTGGTATTTTAATTTGATTGACCAAATAGTTTTTACTCAGATATATATTGATATTGTGCTGTTCCAATTTCACTAACATATTAATTTGTCCAGTGTCGTATAAGAAATTGAAATAACTGTGATTTTTTGAATAAATTCTGTATATTTTGGATAATCAGTATCTTTGATAATATTTACAAGATCATTACGAACAAAATGTTCAATATTTTTAATTGCAGCGTCATCAATTTTAGAGATTACAGTTGCGCACCGATAACCAACAGATATAAAAATTTGTTTTATTTCACAAGTTATTTTAATGTTGAGGGCTTTTTTGGCTTCAGCAAAAATGTCAAATGGTGATTGGTCTTCGAGTTGAGTTGTCGACTTCCTTACAAAGTCGTTTTCGGATGGATTTCCCCCTTGAGCTGAGTCTTGTTCTTCTAAAACACTAAGCATGCTTTCATCCATCTGTAAAGAACATTTTGTTGTGCAATATACTCATGACTAAAAATATTTATTTATGTACCAAAAATAAGATTAACAGAGCGTGTATTAAATTAGCAGAAAAATCTTAAAATGAAATTTGCCTATTTTTATTAAATGCTTTTATTGAACTTCACTTTATGGCACAGCACTACAAATTTTGTTATTAATTTTTAACCAACTTCCCGATGCCATAGAGCTTTGAAATTCCACACAATTATTTGTTTCTGATGGAGTTTCCGATGACAATGCAATAATCAGCTTTCAGTTCGTTTTAAAATTACAAAAATTAAATAATTTTTACGTATGGAAGTCTAATTCACAGCATACATTGAAATAGTTATATCTGACAGCGTCAATGTTGACAGAAATTCTATTTATTGTTGAGTTTTTCTCGGAGGTTTTAGACTGCTATGCTCTTGGGATTAAAAATGGAGAACAGAAAGAATTACAAATAAATATATACATAAAAAAAAGCAGTTTTATAAAATGAACGTTTTTACTGGATAAAAATGCACTAAAAAGAAGAAACTAATTTGTATACAGACATTGTTTGTGTAGTTCAATTTCACATCTATAGTCACTTGAAACTTGTTGCCCCGAAAACCAAAGCTTAATTTCTTTTCTTTGGAATATAATTTTCATCGTCGTACTGTTATTACAAATGAATGAACACATGACAACAATGCCTAATCTTAATATTTTGTTTACCCCGTCATCTAACAGCAAATAGATAAATTAAAGTGATCAGTAATAGCACTCTCGTATTATGAAAAATTATCTTATGTGCAATGAATTTATGTCACATTTTATTTATGTGTAATATATTTTAGATACATATTTATTATGCACATTACAAGTACAGTGCGGTGAGGATTATAGAAATGAATTTATGCATTTTGAAAACTATGTGTTTGCATTTTTATGCTAAATGCAAGTTATGCGTAACGACATTTATGTACAAGCCTTATCTGCTGATGACATCGAAATGTTGAAATATGGGGAGAATTGAGTGTTTTGTAACAACTTTTCTTTACTTTTTGGCTCTATCTTAATCACTACTATGAGTTTACTTGAAAATTTTAACGCTACTTTCTATTGTAATCTAGTTTAGTTGGCTAAATGTTAACTTATCCAAAAACCCTTATTTCTACAAAAAGATGTATTGTCACGACTTTGTGGTCTACACAACCGATAAAAATTTTATATCGATTACTTCCAAAATAAAATAGTTATTTTGGTCCCCTCATCAAAAGTGAAACATACAGTATCTGTGAAGGAAATAATGAAACAATACGTTCTGCAAAAAGCTGTTAAATATTATATGTATTATTAAAATAAAATAACGCGCGATGCGTATTTTGCTCTTTTTGGTTATTCATTCAAATACATAAATTAACTTGGGACATGGCGAATAATTTTTTTATATATGCAAGGTATTTATGTGAATCAACAAAAGAAGTTTACTTTACATGGCAATACTAAGGACAATTAATTCTGCTAAACTATTTACTGCAACGCGTCATTTTAGAGTTACAATTTTTTACGGAGAACGTTTACCAGAATATCCGAATGTGCACTCCTAAATTTAAAATAAAGGTACCTATACACTGTCGTAATCATACTTACCTCGTGTGCAGTTACTAAAGTTGTCTAATGAAACACACAGACACGACCTATTGTTTTCTAACACCACTTTGTCACTCTTGCATAGTGCTGGCAATAAAATTTGATTAATCGATTAATCGAAAATCGCGGTTTTTAAAAATTAACAAAACGATTATTCGAATAATCGATTAATCAAATATTCGAATAATCGAATATTTGAATAATCGAATATTCGATTAGTCGACCAATGGGACACACCTATTAAAAATTATGGGTAAATAAAATACAGTTAAAAGAAAAATGGTTTGCTTTTATTTCTATTAAGAGGCAAGTCCTTACAGAACGAAAGTTCTAGTAAAATTAAAAATATAACAGTACAAACTTGTTGTAAAGGATTTATCCTAAAAGGAGCAGCGTCCGTTTTATAATACAAAGGAAGCCCCTCGATTCTACTTTAAACTAAATCTTTCAAGAACTAATAAAACTTAAGCGTGCTCTGACATGTGTACAGGAACTGGATCTGTACACAAAATTACAAACGATATATTTTTGTCAAATAAATTAGAAAAACATTCAACAGCACTTATAATCACTGTTATTTGATTAACTGACTTGAATCAATTGGAAGAATAACTTTTTATTGTGTTAATTGACTAACATGATCCGTGACATACAGGGTGAGTTTTTAGTGTGGCAACGGTCGATAACTCCGTTATTATAAAAGCTACGTAAACCAAATTTGGAGGCATATTAGGCATGCCTAAAGTGCACATTTTAAAAATATTTGGAAGCATACAGGGTGTTTCATAATTCCAGGGCATATTAAACTTATATTTTTTTAAATAGAACACCCTATATATTATTACATTTTTGAAGAGCCCATAAAAAGAGCTTTAATTTGATATCAAATTGTATCTGTCTATTCCTTTTAGTTTTTGAGATATTCAACTGTTTTTAGAAAAAATGACCCCGATTAAATACATTGCCACTGCACTAATACACAACTTATGTTAATTTTCAAGATGCAGAAAATTTTACCATATACCATAGTATATTTGTAAATATCACTTTTTTGAAATTTCTTCCCAGTATACAGGGTGTGTCAGGTTTCGCAAAATGCAATTTTTAAAATTTTTTTCAAATGGCACCCTACCAATTTTATTGCTACAATGGATGGCTCATTAAGTGTACTTTCATTTTTGTTAAGCATTCCCTATACCTAGATCCATTACTTTCTGAGATATTTTTGATTTTCTTCAAATTTTATGAATGTTTTTAATTTACATAACTAAAAATAACTTACTATTGGAGAATATTATAAAACAATTAATACATTTTGATTAACAATTAACTACAGTTATTCAATAACAATTTTCACTAAAGATATAACAACCTACAATAATACACTATCAACAGAATTCTGCCAGATCAACAATATGCATTTTATAGAAAATGTTCAAACAGGAAATCAGGCAGGCTTTGAAAAAATAACTATTACAATCAAAATGTCATTTAGGTTTATTAATCGTAGTGTGTTGTCATTTAACACATTATCAGTTCTGTTTTAAATGTAATCTTTGAAGGAGTTTTAACATTAATTTTACAGTAGAAGAACAAATAAATATGATTTGGGTATTTGGAGCAAGTTTAAAAAGTTTCCTACTTGCATCAAGAGTATACCAAGAGAGATATCCTATTAAATGACAACACACTACAATTAATAAACCTAAATGATACTTTACATGTAATAGTTATTTTTTTCAAAGCCTGCCTGATTTTCTGCTTGAATATTTTCTATAAAATGCATATTGTTGATCTGGCAGAATTCTGTTGATAGCGTATTATTGTAGGTTGTTATATCTTTAGTGAAAATTGTTATTGAATAACTGTAGTTAATTGTTAATCAAAATGTATTAATTGTTTTATAATATTCTCCAATAGTAAGTTATTTTTAGTTATGTAAATTAAAAACATTCATAAAATTTGAAGAAAATCAAAAATATCTCAGAAAGTAATGGATTTAGGTATAGGGAATGCTTAACAAAAATGAAAGGACACTTAATGAACTATCCATTGTAGCAATAAAATTGGTAGGGTGCCATTTAAAAAAATTTTAAAATTGCATTTTATGAAACCTGACACACTGTATACTGTGAAGAAATTTCAAAAAAGTGATATTTACAAATATACTATGGTATATAGTAAAATTTTCTACATCTTGAAAATTAACATAAGTTGTGTATTAGTGCAGTGGCAATGTATCTAATCAGGGTCATTTTTTCTAAAAACAGTTGAATATCTCAAAACTAAAAGGAATAGACAGATACAATTTGATATCAAATTAAAGCTCTTTTTATGGGCTTTTCAAAAATGTAATAATATATAGGGTGTTCCATTTAAAAAAATATAAGTTTAATATGCCCTGGAATTATGAAACACCCTGTATGCTTCCAAATATTTTTAAAATGTGCACTTTAGGCATGCCTAGTATGCCTCCAAATTTGGTTTACGTAGCTTTTATAATAACGGAGTTATCGACCATGGCCGCACTAAAAACTCACCCTGTATATATATATATATATATATATATATAACTCCGTTATTGACTGTTGCCACACTAAAAACTCACCCTGTATATATAATTCAGTTTGATTATCTAATAGATTAAAATCAACTACCTCCGTGAGTGTACAATAATATAGTAAGGAAACGCCTGTATTAATAGCTGTTCGATTTCTGATTACCTGAGTGGGTTCACTATTATAGTTTATAATTTAGTTGTTGCTTTTTAAACTCCAACTTCATAATTTTAAAATTATTTTGTAAGTTTGTTTCTAACTTGAACTTATAATACCTAACTAAATTATAGCCGTATTATTTGTATTACGTATATAGAGCCCAAGTTCTCTTTTTCCTATGTGTGCAAGCTATAATGTGAGGGAAGACAAAAATACAACCATACACAGTACAAGTTCAGGACAAGATCTTGCTATTGGATGGAGGATACTTGAAAACGAAATCAAACATGACTTGATGGATTTTGTAATTGACTAACCCACACGATAGTGAATTAATCAGACAAACGATTATTTGGTTAGAAATAATTTGTTTGACTAGTTTATTAGTCGATTAAACGGTTAGTCGATTAATAGATTATCTAGACAACCATGCGATTAATTGACTAACCGATTAATGAACTAGCCAATTAGTTAACTAAAAAATTTGTTAACAATTGAATAATCGGTTAATCGAATATTCGATTAACCGATTATTCCATTAATCAGTTAATCGAATAATCGATTAATCGAATATTTGATTAACCGATTAATTCAATATTCGGCTAATCGAATATTCGATAGAAAATCGATTAATCGGTGTAATCGGTTTGCGAATACTGCAAAATTCGATTAATCGAATACAACTTTTTCGAATTTTGCCAGCCCTACTCTTGCACGAACATAAAAAAACGAACTGATGCAGAAAAATTCAAGAAAATAGACTTCCTGTGCTGAATATAAACAATAGTACTGCTTAATATAAAGTAATACAGTGAAATTCCTTTTAATACAAAGTAATACAAACGGCTTGTACACCTAATACAACCAGCGGTTTACTCCTCGCTTTAAAACTTGTTTTTAAACAGTTTTTGTTTATCACAGAAATATAACTGAAATAGGTAGAATAGTATGATATGGTGATGCGGGCAAATTCCATTTATTTTTTCACCTATTTCTAACTATTTTCATTAATGTTATTTAATGAAAAGTATATGGAGAGAATTAGTTTTTGCAACAACAAAAATTCACATGAGTAATTCATAAAAGTGACACAATCGTGCTTATTATCTTTATTAACTATATTTTAGGCAGAACAACTGGGTAGTATCTTATTTTTACATATTCTGAAGCTTTCACATTTCTTTTAATAACATTTTTTTATGAAATTAACTATTGGTTTTAGTTATGATCACAGGTTTGGGAATTGTTATTAACCAATACATGTTTAAAGTGTTAATGCAGTTTGTAGTTATTGAACATTGTGTTTGATGCACCTTTTATGTTGTTTATTACATATTCTCCTTGTAGTATCAAAAATATTTGATATAATATTCTGAGTGATAAATACTCTGTATTAATTTTTAGTACTAACCATGAATATAACGTTTTTATTACTACAAATATTCAGATTAGTAATTAACTCAATATGCAACATGGTAAGTAGATTAACCCAAGTTATATTTAATACTGTACAGTAAGCTGTTTAAACAGTTAATCGCAATTAACTAGTCAATCATGAGAGCTTTGACATTCAATTACTGAAATAGGTCCACATTCACTTGTAAATGTAAAAGTAACTCTTTTGTTAATCATATGATACTGTAATAAAATCTTTACTATTTCTTTTAAATCTGGTGTGCAATTTTGAACCTAATTATTATAAAATAAGAGTTTGTATTGCTTCAAACTGAAAGTTCATATGCTTTGATGCTATTGTGATTAAGCATCCATGTTGAATATTGACTCATATGTTAATTGAATTAGGGTGCAGATTCAGTTGTCTAGCATACTTTATTATGGTGCCGTCCCTGTAGGTAAATATTTTCGTTTTATGTAAGTAAATTTCGTTTCCCTTATTGTATCCACGGTCAGTTGTGAAGTTGTTAAGCGTTCCCGACTTCTCTTTAAATTGAAATGATTACTTATTCATCACCCTGTAGAATTTTATTAGTATATTTAGTGTAAGTTAAAGTACCTTAACCTATCTCTATTGGTGATATAGCATTTAAAATATTTTCGGTTATCAGTAACCTGTGCTTTCTAAAATGATATGCTCGCATTATTAAAAGTATTACCACAAGTTTTATATAAAATAGATTTTCTGCATATGTGATTACCGAGTGCAATTCAATTTGAATTTGCTGCTTCCTTTATCTATATATGAATGTTTCTTAAAAAATAACATACCTTGCAATGGAATAGAAATTATTAAATGGATTTCTCGTTATCAACACTGTTCACGCGCGGGGGGTCTTATAAATTTATACATCGACTTACCTCCGCGGTGTTTTGTTGTTCTAAGCTGCAGTTCCTATTCTTTCAACCAAGTGGACTGTATGCGAAATTGAGTCTGTGTTACGTTGCACTTGCACTGTGTTTTTTAGGGGTTTAACAAATAAAGTCTGCGGCACTTGACTAACTTAACGGTACCGAACGAAAAACCGACGACTGTTCTGCTTCGATATCCATAAGAAAGTGTTTGTTCATTGCTACCCTTAGTCCCACTTATTCACACATGCACCAGGAATTTTTACGGCAGGATATAAGGGAACAAGGGATGACAGTTTTACTAATAGATTTACGACTACAAATTTATGACTTAAAATTAAACACGCAAACGTGCGACAAACAGACCGAACATCCCGCCCACCAAAATAAGTATGAACTAACTTATTTTATATTTAAAACTAATTAGAGCTATTAACTAAGAAACCTAACCGACAAACTTATATAAGTGAATATATGTGTACATACCATTAAATATCAAGTAATTGGCAGTAAACATAGTTTCATTAGGGGGCGTTTAACTAACCCTTGAGATGTCTTGACTGTAGCTACTCGAACGATACCGTCTCTCCCAGGGTGAACACCTACTACTCTTCCTAAACGCCACTGTAGAGGGGGGTTATTTTCTTCCTTTAAGAGGACAAGCGAATCAATAGGTAAGGTAGCGGAATTCCTTAACCACTTACCTTTCTGCTGCAATGTGTGCAGGTATTCAGCACTCTATTTCTTCCCAAACCCTTGTTGCATTTGCTGCAACAGTTGCCAGCGATTCAAACGAGAGGGGTTTATGACAACAAATCTGGATCTGGTAACACTGAGACTGGTTCAACATTAAGAAAATGACCCGGGGTCAAATACGAAAAGTCATGCGGTTCGCAACTCAGTGTGCATAGTGGACGTGAGTTGAGAATCGCTTCGATTTGAATCAATACCGTCGAGAATTCTTCAAACGACAAAATTTGTTCACCGATAATTCTCTTTAAATGGGATTTTACTGATTTAATCCCGGCCTCCCACAACCCACCAAAATGAGGAGCAGCAGGAGGATTAAACACAAATTCGATTTCCTCAACGTCTGCCGAATGGCGCATCAATTGCGAGATTTCACGAGAGGCCCCAACGAAATTAGTACCATTATCACAATGGATTTGAATACATTTGCCTCTTCGAGCAATAAATCGACGTAAAGCACCCAAGAAAGCGTCTGTCGACAAGTTAGACACTAGTTCCAAATGGATGGCTTTAGTGCTGAAACAAATAAATAAGCAAATGTACGCTTTCAATGATTTTGCGCCACGACATCGATTCATCGTGACAGAGAAAGGTCCACCAAAGTCGACTCCCGTATGTAAAAACGCCTTACCTGGAGTTAACCTAGAAGCTGGTAAATCCCCCCATAGGGGGGCATAAAGCTACAGGGTTTACACGAAAACAACGAATGCAGGATTTCAAACATTGCCAAAGAGCCCTCTTTGCGGACAAGATCCAATAATTTTGAGTTAGTAAAAATTGTGTTGTTCGATTTCCAGGATGTAAATGTCTTTCATGACAATCTAATATAATAAGTTCAGTCAACCGATGCGACCGAGGAAGCAAAATTGGATATTTTGCATCATGCGACAACTCTTACGTAGGCGACCGCCCACCCTCAACAAATCACGACTATCTAGAAACGGACTAAGGCTACGAAGTTGTTTACTAACAAGTTTTCCAGTTTTAATCTTAGCAATGTCTTGGGCAAAAACATTTGTTTGAACTCTTTTAATCAATAAATGTATGCTGTTGAGCTAGAGACAAACTATCAGAATATTTTGAACGCAAATCTGGACATTGAACATTACGAATGAAATGACGAATACATGTAATAATCCTACAAATTTTCTGCAGGTTTGAAAATTTATCCAACAACATATCTAAGAAATTGTCAGACATAACGACTGTTAACGACAGAGTACGATATTCGACGTCCATCTGAGATGAGTCGATAAGTTTTTGCAGCGATGTTACTGGCCATTCTTCATTACGACGCACTAACCAGGAAGGTCCTGTCCACCATAATGGATGATGAACCAACTCTGAAGCCAAAAGTCCACGTGAGGCACAATCCGCAGGGTTATCCTGGGACTTAACATGAAACCATGAAGATGGAGGAATACGTTCTTGAATATGCGAAATACGATTGCTAACGAATGTCTTCCACTTATGCGAGGAAGACCGAATCCAAGACAAAACAACAGTAGAATCTGACCACGCGAAAATATTACTAAATGATACAATATCTGTATAAGTATTTTTGACGAAATCTACTAAATCTGCCAAGAGTACGGCAGCACACAATTTGAGACGGGGCAATGAAACGCGATTAGTAGGAGCAACCTTCGATTTTGCGCATACTAATGAAATGGTAATATTACCTTCTAGATCGAATGAACGGAAATAGATGACAGCTGCATACCCGGCTTCAGAAGCATCACAGAACCCATGCAACTCCACCCTTTTAAAATTATGACATACGATGCGACGCGAAATCTCAATGTTCGAAACCGCTGGCAATTCACCCAAATAATGTTTCCATTTTTGTATGACTTCCAATGGAGGCTCTTGGTCCCACCCGAGACCTAAAAGCCAAAGATCTTGAACTAAACGTTTAGCGAACAGTACTACAGGTGCTATCAACCCGAGAGGATCAAAAATTTTTGCGATAGCCGACAAAATATTACGCTTAGTGCAAGTGCGCTCTTCAACGTCTAAGTTGTATAAAAATGCATCTGTAAGAGCACGCCACGAAAGGCCCAAAATTTTTATTGAACCACTATCTTTATCTTGAAATGTAATTGCGTCTGAACTGGACAGGGACTCCCTCAAGTTGGACATCACTTCTGGGCAATTACTACTCCATTTTCTTAATTGAAAACCACCACTTGAGCAAATACTATTCAATTCACCAACTAATTGATTAGCAGCTTCAATCGAATTACATCCAGTGACTAAGTCATCAACATAGGTATCGCTCGCCAATACCGATGACACGAAAGGAAAATTAATCGACTCTAACCTTGCTAATTCTTGAACAGTACGCAAGGCCAAAAAAGGCGACGACGAGACTCCATAAGTTACAGTATTTAATTTAAAGTCCATAATAGGATCTGACGGAGAAAATCTCCAGACGATACGTTGATAATCACGATGAGTATCTTTAACCAAAATCTGCCGATACATTTGTTTGATGTCAGCTGTAATTACGATAGGATGTACACGAAAATGCAACAACAAAACTGCAATGTCCTTTTGCAGAGCAGGGCCAATAGCCAAGCTATCATTTAACGACTTTCCAGATTGATCCTGACACGAAGCATCGAAAACCACACGCAATTTGGTGGTAGTGCTATCACGCTTATGTACAGCATGATGGAGAATGTAATACATTTTCTCATGACCCGACGAATTTTCAGGCGATTTCACTTCAACCATGTGACCGCTTGTCAAATAATCCTCCATAAATTTTTTATAATCTGAATACAATTCAGGATTTTTTAAGAAACGACGTTCTAACGACAAAAATTTTTAATACAAATTGATCTCATACCGACGAATGATGGTTCCGAAATTTTAAAGGGCAAGGACACTACAAAACGACCGTCCTTGTTACGTCTATAATTTTCCACAAATTGATTTTCACACCTTACTTCTTCAGGAGAAATGTGTTTTTTGAAGGGAATATTTTCTAATTCCCAAAATCGACGAATGTCACTGTCTAAGGGCTCAACGAAAGCACACAACGACGTAATAGAACTATTCGGGGAAACGACCTTTCCCGTTAAAACCCAACCAAAGGTTGTTTTAATAGCAACTGGCTCGTTAGCGACATCCCAACGAGACTCGTTCAACAAAACCTGAGCAAAGATATCCGCTCCGAGTAGCATGACAATTTTACCAGGAACATTAAAATTAGGATCAGCTAAGGCCAAACGTCGAGTATGCGACCATTCCTTGACCCCTATTGACGACGAACGTAATTGATTACAAATGTTAGGTAAAATATAACAATCAATTCCATATGCTGGAGACCGTGCTCCCGAGGGGCTGACTACACACGATAGTGCACCAGACACCAACGACGAATTCAAGCCAAGTCCTTGAACAGTGACATTGGCTCTCCGTTTCCTTAAACCTAATTTCTGACGGCACCTTTCAGTCATAAAACTTTCCATGGATCCGTTATCTAATATTACACGAACAGATTGCAATGTTCCTGTATAATCAAGCACCGACACTATTGCCGTAGCTAACAGCGTGGTTGTGTGTTCTAATGACGTCGAAATCAGCGAACTAGTGACAGGTTGTTCATGCACAACCGACGACGACAGATTGTCTTCACTAGGTCTACTAGTAGAAGGAAGTCTAGGCGCCTCTCTCCGAGGAGACGCTGACCTTGACGATGGGTTTGTCTGAGTGGAGACGCCGATTTTTCTCGTTTATCAAAGTGGAGTAACGAATTGTGCGACTGATGACATGTTCTACACGACCAATCTAACTTACAATTTTTCATTGAATGTGAAGTATTTAAGCATTTGATACATAGATTTTTAAGCTTTACCACCTCAAATCTTTCTTGAGGGGTTTTATCGAGAAACTGCTTACATCTATAAATAGGATGCACAGCTTGACAGAAACTATAATTTTTAACATCATTGGTGGTACCAACTAAAGAAGTTTTAGCCGAAGTGCTAACGAACCTTCCTTTTTCTCTTTCTTTCACGGAATCTCGAGATTTTAAGCATGTTCCTGAAGCAATGTCATTTATTTCCAACACTTTACATTGTTTTTCAATGTACGACCTTAAATCTTTGAACGAGGGAATTTCGTCATTATTTCCTAATTCGAAACGATTTAAAATGTTTGTATCTAATTTTTTCGATAACAGATTAAACAACATGAAATCTAATAAATCTATTTCCATCTGCCTTAACGCGAATATATTTTCATTAAAACAACTAATTAATTGCAGGAGTTCCGCATGCGATTCTGAGGAACTGACCTTAGGGCATTTTTCGAGAGCATTAAAATATGTTGAAAGTAATAACCTCTTGGACTGAAAACGATTAGTAATGATTTTAATGGCAAGTGTTTTATTAAGCCACACGGCGACTCATCTAATGTATCAACGAGATGGCAAAATTTTTCCACAGGGGACAAACCGACATTATCGTGAATCAACCGCTTATAAATTGCATTATAACTCTCAAAATCTGAATTGCGCCCGGAGAAGCGTGGGACTGAAAGATGTTTCAAGCGAATTCTACAATTTGACGAAAAAGAATTATTCATATTTTCCACCTTTGGCTTATTTTCTACCCGATCTAATTCGCATTGTTCAGCGATAATACGAATATCTAATAGATAATCATCGATTTTCACCCTAAGGGTCGAGAATTCATCCAATTGTTCACTTTCTTCATTAAACGAAAATATCCTTGCAAAAAGATTTGAAAAGCGTTTCAATCTGTTCGACACTTTTAATCGACGCTCTAATTAAAGCAATCGATACGTTTTCCGGTTGGTTGATTTTGCTGTATATATGATCCAACCTTTTAACTACAAATTTAGCTTCAAGAATAGCTTTATCAATTGATACAACCATATTTAATTAATGATTAATGAACGACAATAAAAATTAATGTAAAAACAATGCGTAACTCGAATACGCTAAATTACTAATTCATCTACGAAATTAAATTATTAATAGAAAAATGCAACTAACTACAGTGCTCGCCCGACAAAGCGTTTAACGTTTCAAATAAATTTCAACCCCTTTGTTATACAAGTTGCATGAACCCGAATGGTTGCTCCAACTTGAAATGACAGATAAGATAAAGATTTAGGATACAATAACCCTCATAAATAGTTTACATAAAAAGACACCGACCACGACCCTAATCTTTGCCACAAAGGATACGGAATGTATTGTAAAATCTACAGTTATAACCAGATGTTTCTATCATTAAATGTGCAAGCAAGATGTCCTTTTCTGTGTAACACTTTTAACCATAATAAAAACTACGACAATTTTATAAATTTAAGTATAAGGAGCTTAAAGGATAGGAACTAATTAATCAATTAATGATCCGGCTCGAAGGACCAATTTGTTCACGCGCGGGGGGTCTTATAAATTTATACATCGACTTACCTCCTTTGTTGTTCTAAGCTGCAGTTCCTATTCTTTCAACCAAGTGGACTGTATGCGAAATTGAGTCTGTGTTACGTTGCACTTGCACTGTGTTTTTAGGAGTTTAACAAATAAAGTCTGCGGCACTTGACTAACTTAACGGTACCGAACGAAAAACCGACGACTGTTCTGCTTCGATATCCATAAGAAAGTGTTTGTTCATTGCTACCCTTAGTCCCACTTATTCATACATGCACCAGGAATTTTTACGGCAGGATATAAGGGAACAAGGGATGATAGTTTTACTATTAGATTTACGACTACAAATTTACGACTTAAAATTAAACACGCAAACGTGCGACAAAGAGACCGAACAAACACTAACATTTAATAAAAAGAAAATGTTACAAAAAGGAAAACCAACTCGCAGAGAAAACATATTTATTCAATATTTTCCGGAGGATTTACACAGTACAAAAATCTTTACAAAAATAATTAATACACTCCTTAGTTACCTCAAACTAATTTTTAACCTCAATTCTAGTATTCACATAAAATAAAAATAAAAAACAAATTGGGTTGATCTCAGTGGCTTGTGTAATACACTTTTTCTTAAATACTTTATATTCCCTTCCTTATATTCAAAATATTCATTAAAAAAAGAAAATATCTATATACTCCTGCAAGAACTGCTCTAATAAATTGATTATCACTAACAATTCCATTATCTTGCACTTTAAACATAATTACATTCTCTTCTCTATTTTGCCTATCCCTTAATTCTTGAAGCAGTAATTCATCATTATTATTACAAGGCAAGTTTTTAGATGAGGCATTTTCATAAAGTGCAAAAAGGATATCTACCCTTTTTTCTACATGATTAAACTTATCATCAATTGCTTCAAAACGCAAATTAATTTCATCCTTAAAGCTAATAAATTCTTGAAGTGTTTTCTTAATTAATTCGCCCAGCAATTTAACCTCTTTGCGACAACCTTCTTGACTCTTCTTAATTCTGTTCCACAATGGAACCAATGTAACGTTTAGCTCCTCTTCAACGTCATTAGCATCTTCTGTCAAGTTATTGTTTAAACTTAACAATGAACTTCTGCTGCTACAGCACTTTTTAAACCACCCTTCAGGTGTTTTACCACATCTCTCTGCACATCCAGGATGAAAGTAGGTACCACACCCAGAGCATTTCAAGAAGCTTTCTAAGTTAAATTTACTAGTTTTATTATGACACATAAAACATCTGATTGAAATATCAGGTGTTTCATCAATAGTACTTGAGTTAGACTTCATATTAAAACTAGTACTTGATTGCTTATTTGTGAATGCCATTAGATTCTACTAAAACTTGCAATTTGAGGTTAATTAGTAAACGTACAATTAATGTGCATTCAATCTCTGTAAAACGCGATCCGCGATTCAATATTATCCGACCATGTAATTATTATGCTCTCTTCAAAATATATAAATCAAGATAATTTTATTATAAATACACTTAATTTAAAATTTTGCAATTTGAGGTTAACTACTAAATAGACGATTTAATATTTTAAATCGAATTATACCACAATTCTACTTATTGTAACTGGAGTTTGTTATTTACTTTTCACCAAAATTATGTATTTCAAATAAATATTTATGAAATACGCCACTTTTAATTACATTTTTACAGAGCATAACTGTAGAACATGTACTCACATAACCTCACACATATATATATATATATATATATATATATATATATATATATATATATATTGCTGTGAAACCACCAAACTCCGGGTACTCCGCTTTAAGAATCGAGCCCCTACGAATTGGATGCCAAAGAATGCTGTGAAACCTACAAAGTTATTAAATTACCTGGTCCGTTGACTTTCTTCTGTTAATCGCCTCGGCTGCTCCCCTAGATAACTTTCATCCTCATTCAAAAAAAAAAACAAACACATTCCTACCACAAACACGAACGTTAACTCTATTTACATCAATATTCAGAATACATTAAATTTTCAAATTAAATTTCAGCATAAAATTCAGTTTTAAAAAGAATTTCAAGATTAATTTTATTATCACTTTAACGTGCATCCAGAATTAAAGTCCTTGTTGGATGCCTACTAATTAATATAACAATATAAGCAGACCGAGTCTGAGTATAAAGGAGCATCTACCACCCTTTACGTTAATTAACCAGGTTCGTCTAATTGAGCTCAAAGACATACCCAAAATTTCATCATAATTCAGAACATCAATACTAAATACCCTTTCTACTTAAACAAGCAAATTTCATCTTAAAATTAAAATTTTATGGTTAGTACAATTTCACTAATATCCATTTAAAGTAAATCAATTATAAAGTTATTCAACACACACAAAATGTCAAACAAAATAGTATAATTTACCTGAAGGTTACTGTCCTCGTAGCTTCAATGTACATCGTCCCTTTAGTTAATCACACCATTCCAACAGGATTATATTTACGGCTTCTAATTCTCAACGCTTTTAAAATTTTCTCCATCACCATTTATTTAAAGTTGTTTCTGGGCTTTTCCGGAACTCATCTGTGTATATCTGACCCTTGTTTCGTGGATCCAGACACGTATTTGAACCATTTAATTATTAACACCCCCGAAAAATAGCAAAGAAATTCATGCGTCTTTCACCAATATACGCCAAAACTGCCTACTTTTGTGTATACATTTGTCGTTGTAAATTTTGCTAATTGGTACAGTGATACTAAATTTTATTACCTTGTATCTAAGTGCACTGAAGTACATTCATGTTAGCACGTAAATAACAAACTATTTTGAATCACTAAAATATACGAGCAAACTTTAAATTATTTTATCAAACTAAAATGCACTGTTTAACATCTTGAATCAAGTCGCGGATGTAAGAGCTTTTAACGCATCGAATAGTCAAAAGTCTAAGAGAGTTTGTTTATATTCACCTCGGTATATATAGCAAAAGCCTGTCTGTCGGTCTGTTCCCCAAAACGGGTAATTCTAAAGAATTTCTCATGCCATGTTCCCAGTCCGTCGCTCGCGCGTCGGTTTTACGAATTTTCACTCGCTCCATTTAAAACTCAGAAATTCACACGGCACGCAAACATGTCCGAGAAAAACTAATTAATTTTGTACAGAAATTGTTGTTTCTACCTCTGATATTTGCATCCTATTTTCAACCAATTGTGACCCTCGTGACGTTGCTTAAATCACGCCTTTTACTATATGTCTTTGCTTGACGCATTTTCTCTTTCCTTTTCTAACCTGTTCGTATTGGTGCAAATTGATATTCTTTATTATCGATTATATTTTAGTCCATGTGGACTATCTGGGTTAAATAACCCCGTATCGCACATTCTCGTGAATATTAAGCCCCGGTTTCTCCAAGATTCTTTGAAACCATTTGTTATCTACACAATTTTCGCCGTACGTGATATTTAAACTACGCAGGTGTTCAAAATAATATTAATTCTCAGAGCTTTTTAAATAAACCCTGTTTTGTATTTCGTGCTAAAGCATCTGACCGTTTCCAATATCCTTAGAATCGACATGTTTATCTAAACAAATTAAACTGAAATTGCCTTTTAAAATACGCAGGTGTGTTCAAACATCCTACTTCTAACTAACACTTCTAGGATTTGCATTTTATTGGGTTTTTACAAGTTTCTATAGATATCATCTGTTACTAACGATTCAATTAACTTCAATTAAAAATAATAGCCTTTAATTTTTAGTGAATCCTAACTAAATATTAATTATTATCTGTACGCTTTGTCTACTACTTGTTACTTAAAATAGGGTTAATTAATATAAATTTTGCACGTAATTTCCATTTTGTTTAGGAATAATTACATTACACGCAGAGCTTTTTAATACTGCTTCTTTTGATATAAAGCGTCTTTTACATGGTTTAAATTTCTTATTTTTACTGAAACGACCGAATTTATTTATGCTTCAAGGTTTTAATAAAGCGTATTATTTAATAAAATTCCTTATACACGGTGATTAAAATTATTTGATGTGATTATTTAATTTTCTACCCTGGTCTAAATATGAGTATTTTCCCCCTATTTGAATACAAATAATCCCACTTATTTGAATGCAAATATAAAGCATTTAGACAAAAAAAATTACAAAAAAAATTGCCTATCTCTTTCTACCCTTATCTATCTAACTTACCTACTTTGTCTCCAATCCAAAAAAAAATATTTACACCTATCCTATATCCCTATCCTATTCCTAACTCTCACTTAATTCTATAAACTGAAATTATCCCTAACTTTATCCTACTTATCCATCTAATCCTATATACCTATCCTATTCCTAACTTTATTCCTAACTCTCCACTAATCTTATATGAAATATCTATACTTAACCTATCTTATTTTCTTCCTACATTTACTCTTTATTCTCATCCTAAACCTATTCCTAATTATCTCCCATATTTATCCTATACCTAGCTCTATTTTCTATCAACACCTACTTCTACTCTTCTATATACACCTATTCTATCCCTATCCTATTTAAATCTAACTCTCTTCTTGACCCTCCAAGTCTTTCTTCTAACTATCCTAATACTCTTCATCCCTATTTCTCCCCCTTTTATATCTATACTTATCATCCCTGTTATCTCACATACAATAAACTTATCCCTATTATCCTGACTCTTAAATGTTACTTCTTCTTCAGTCCCTACACCTGTCTGTTTCTCATTTATTCTTATTTCCTTTTCTGCCGACAAACCAAACGATACTACTTTACAATTATCGATTTTTCCCTCTACGGAAAATCCTATGTATCTTGTAGAATTCTTATGTAATGGAATCCGCCAGAATGAATCCCTTAAATCTACTTTATTCAAAACAAACTTGCCACTTAACCTCGTCAAAAGTAATTCTGCCTTCACCTGCTCCCGATATGCTGCTGTTGCTCCTACCCCCACTAATTCTGCATGTTTTTGTACTAAAGCTTGAACCTCTACTATCTTATCCTCTGGACATCTTATCGTGTTGATCTGTTTACCTTCATCATCCTCTACCTCTACTACATTAATACTAAACCCCGTGTCATCCTCTGTGACTTCATAACTGCCCTTCCATGGCACTACCCTATCATTAATCCTTATTACCTTCCGTTCCATATCTATCAAAACCCCTAACTTCATCATACAGTCAACACCTAAAATGCTCTGAAACTTCAGTCCAGGTACAATTACAAACTCCTGTTCACAGCTTAAACCTCCTATATCTATCCTAAGCACCACAACACTATTCACTACAGCAAACTTCTTTTATTTGGAGCTACTAAATGGCTACGCTTTATAGGCATAATTCTATCACAAACCTTATCCCTAATTTTGCTGACGAATTCCTCCGATATTAAACTCGCCTCTGCCCTGTATCAAGTAATACTTCTACATTATTCTCAAAACTTTCTAAATTAATAATTGGCAAACATAAATTTTCCTTAGTTTCTGGCTCTACTTCCTCCTCAATTTTGAAAAATTCACGTGGATGTTCATATACATTTACACTGAAATCTAGTGGTCTGTCGCGTTCTAAAATCCTGTCCAGGTCTGTTTTCCCTACTCGGTCCTGGTCTAGCCGTCACCTCAGCGTATGTCCTAGGCGTTTCCACTCGTTCCGTGTCTGTATTAGCAGTCCCCTCATGTCTGGTGAACTATTTATTCTGGTAGGTCCCGGTCTCGGTGCAGGTCCCTTCCTAAACTATTACTTCTAACGTATGGTCGTCGCTGTTCCCAATTCTGTCGCTGGTATCCGTAACTATTCCCCCTTCTAGCATAGTTGTCCCGTCTATTGTCAAACCTAACTGTGTTGATCTGTCTTTCCCTATTATCCCGAGGTCGTCCACTACTTACGTCGTCGTACCTCTGCAGGTATTCCAAAAACATTTCTCTGTCCACTATGTTCTGTAGTGCTACGTGCTGTCTTATTTCTACCTCGATGTGTCGTGATAAATACTTAATAATTTGTCGGTCCGTCAGTGGTGGGTTCAGTTGCTTTGCTATGCTATACTTGCGTATAGCATATTGCTCCCTACTTCCTGAAAATTCTCCCTTAAATTTCCCTGTGATTAAGTCGTCTCGTACCTGGTCTTGTCTGTGGTCACTCCAGTAGTGCTTTAAAAATCTGTCTTCAAAGTCCGTGTAGGTGTCTATGTCCTGTCCTACTAAATTGTACCATGCTTCCGCGTTGTCCTTTAATAAAGCCTTTATCGTATTTAGTTTAGTCTGTTCGTCAAATAAATTTCCCACTAGATTTCTTACACTGTTAATAAAAATTTGTGGATTTACCCTGTTATCGCCATAAAACTTCATGTGTTGGTCCAATGATACTCCACCTGTAGAAAATCTGGGACCATCCCCCGTTAAATTTGACATGTTGTATTTGATACTACTAACTTCGCATTCTACCTTGCCTAACTGATCCCTACATGAGTCCGTCACTTCAGTCATTTTTACATTAATCTCTTCTTCACAAAAAATGCGTACTTCGGACCTTAAATGTCCCATTTCCTGTCGAAGACCTATAATATCACGCTCATTTTTATCAACCCTATTTTCAACTTCCCCCATCTTTACGGTAAGACTGTTTTTAAATTCTGTAAATTCTTTAGTCGATTGCTCAATTTTCCCGCTTATCTGCTCTAATTTTCGGTTGGACTCTTCCCTTGCTCTATTCGATTCTTCATTCATTCTCTCTAGCATTCTCATTATCATCTCGTTTCCTTGATCCCCTGATTCCGTCCTCGACCGATCTCTACTGCCTCCAGCTTCTTCCATTTTCGAATTTTTTTCACACAATGCACTATCGTCACTTCCAATTTCCACTCCTTGACTCCTTAACCACTCTTTTCTCTGCATACGTTCTAATCACTCACACACACTCTAAAATACTCTTAAATTTATACACACACAGAAACTCTCTCTCTCAGAACGCCAGTTTCCTGGAATAAAATAACAAAAATTTTATTTGGAACTCGAGCCTCACTTTTGGGTCGCCAAATATGCTATGAAACCACCAAACTCCGGGTACTCCGCTTTAAGAATCGAGCCCCTACGAATTGGATGCCAAAGAATGCTGTGAAACCTACAAAGTTATTAAATTACCTGGTTCGTTGACTTTCTTCTGTTAATCGCCTCGGCTGCTCCCCTAGATAACTTTCATCCTCATTCAAAAAAAAAACAAACACATTCCTACCACAAACACGAAC
Source organism: Platerodrilus igneus (assembly GCA_036346225.1). Classification (NCBI taxonomy): domain Eukaryota; kingdom Metazoa; phylum Arthropoda; class Insecta; order Coleoptera; family Lycidae; genus Platerodrilus; species Platerodrilus igneus. The sequence goes on from JARFIW010001306.1 coordinate 1,487,684, forward strand.
GTTAACTCTATTTACATCAATATTCAGAATACATTAAATTTTCAAATTAAATTTCAGCATAAAATTCAGTTTTAAAAAGAATTTCAAGATTAATTTTATTATCACTTTAACGTGCATCCAGAATTAAAGTCCTTGTTGGATGCCTACTAATTAATATAACAATATAAGCAGACCGGAGTCTGAGTATAAAGGGAGCATCTACCACCCCTTTACGTTAATTAACCAGGTTCGTCTAATTGAGCTCAAAGACATACCCAAAATTTCATCATAATTCAGAACATCAATACTAAATACCCTTTCTACTTAAACAAGCAAATTTCATCTTAAAATTAAAATTTTATGGTTAGTACAATTTCACTAATGTCCATTTAAAGTAAATCAATTATAAAGTTATTCAACACACAAAATGTCAAACAAAATAGTATAATTTACCTGAAGGTTACTGTCCTCGTAGCTTCAATGTACATCGTCCCTTTAGTTAATCACACCATTCCAACAGGATTATATTTACGGCTTCTAATTCTCAACGCTTTTAAAATTTTCTCCATCACCATTTATTCAAAGTTGTTTCTGGGCTTTTCCGGAACTCATCTGTGTATATCTGACCCTTGTTTCGTGGATCCAGACACGTATTTGAACCATTTAATTATTAACACCCCGAAAAATAGCAAAGAAATTCATGCGTCTTTCACCAATATACGCCAAAACTGCCTACTTTTGTGTATACATTTGTCGTTGTAAATTTTGCTAATTGGTACAGTGATACTAAATTTTATTACCTTGTATCTAAGTGCACTGAAGTACATTCATGTTAGCACGTAAATAACAAACTATTTTGAATCACTAAAATATACGAGCAAACTTTAAATTATTTTATCAAACTAAAATGCGCTGTTTAACATCTTGAATCAAGTCGCGGATGTAAGAGCTTTTAACGCATCGAATAGTCAAAAGTCTAAGAGAGTTTGTTTATATTCACCTCGGTATATATAGCAAAAAGCCCGTCTGTTGGTCTGTTCCCCAAAACGGGTAATTCTAAAGAATTTCTCATGCCATGTTCCCAGTCCGTCGCTCGCGCGTCGGTTTTTACGAATTTTTCACTCGCTCCATTTAAAACTCAGAAATTCACACACGGCACGCAAACATGTCCGAGAAAAACTAATTAATTTTGTACAGAAATTGTTGTTTCTACCTCTGATATTTGCATCCTATTTTCAACCAATTGTGACCCTCGTGACGTTGCTTAAATCACGCCTTTTACTATATGTGTCTTTGCTTGACGCATTTTCTCTTTCCTTTTCTAACCTGTTCGTATTGGTGCAAATTGATATTCTTTATTATCGATTATATTTTAGTCCATGTGGACTATCTGGGTTAAATAACCCCGTATCGCACATTCTCGTGAATATTAAGCCCCGGTTTCTCCAAGATTCTTTGAAACCATTTGTTATCTACACAATTTTCGCCGTACGTGATATTTAAACTACGCAGGTGTTCAAAATAATATTAATTCTCAGAGCTTTTTAAATAAACCCTGTTTTGTATTTCGTGCTAAAGCATCTGACCGTTTCCAATATCCTTAGAATCGACATGTTTATCTAAACAAATTAAACTGAAATTGCCTTTTAAAATACGCAGGTGTGTTCAAACATCCTACTTCTAACTATCTAGGATTTGCATTTTATTGGGTTTTTACAAGTTTCTATAGATATTATCTGTTACTAACGATTCAATTAACTTCAATTAAAAATAATAGCCTTTAATTTTTAGTGAATCCTAACTAAATATTAATTATTATCTGTACGCTTTGTCTACTACTTGTTACTTAAAATAGGGTTAATTAATATAAATTTTGCACGTAATTTCCATTTTGTTTAGGAATAATTACATTACACGCAGAGCTTTTTAATACTGCTTCTTTTGATATAAAGCGTCTTTTACATGGTTTAAATTTCTTATTTTTACTGAAACGACCGAATTTATTTATGCTTCAAGGTTTTAATAAAGCGTATTATTTAATAAAATTCCTTATACACGGTGATTAAAATTATTTGATGTGATTATTTAATTTTCTACCCTGGTCTAAATATGAGTAATATATATATATATATATATATATATATATATATATATATTGCTGTGATATGCACCTTTGGTCACGGGAACTGGTACTTTCTGCTGATCATTCGAGCCCCACAGATTGGGCGCCATATATGCTGTGAATCCTACAAAAAGCCTCACCAGAGTAAAAAAAAATATTCGAGCCTCTCAAATTGGGCACCAAGATTTGCTGTGATTCTCGCCCTGTTGAATCTCTTCTGATAGTCGCCTTTTTACTCTTTCCGCCTCGGCTGCTCACCTAGTTATAACTTTCATCCTCATTCATAAAAAAAAAAACACATTCCTACCACAAACATCAACGTTAACTCTATTTACATCAATATTCATAATACATTAAAATTTCAAAATTAAATTTCAGCATAAATTTCAGTATCATAAAATTTCAAGTTTAAATTTGTCATCATATTAATTTGCATTCAGAATTAAAGTCCTGGTAGGATGCATACTAATTAAGTTACAATATGTGCAGACCAAAGTCTGAATAAAAGGGAGCATCTTCCACCCCTTTACGTTAATTAAACAGGTTAGTCTAATTGAGCTCAAAGACAGACCCAAATTTTCATCATAACCAAAACATAAACTGCTAAATACTCCTTTCTACTTAAACAAGAAATTTTTACCTTAAAATTAAAAGTTGTTGTTCATACAAATTCACTACTGTCCATTTTTTATCAAATAAATTATAAAGATATCCAACACACACCAAAACATCAAAGTTCGAACAAAATTGTATAATTTACCTGAAGGTTACTGCACTCGTGGCTTCAATGTACATCGTCCTTGCTAATTCCACCATTCCAGCTGGTTTATGTTACGGCTTCAGATTCTGACCGCTTTTATAATTTCTCTACCCCACCATTCGTCTAACAGGTCTCAGGGCTTCTCAGGAACGCATCTATGTACATCTAAATCTTGTTTTGTGGATCCAATCACGTTTACGAATAACATTTGATTATTAACACCCCCGAAAAATAGCACTGAAATTCATAATTCTTTCCCGCTATACCCAAAACTGCCTACTTTTGTTTATTCATTTATCGTTACAAATTTGGATAATTGGTACAGTAATACTCGCAAATATAACTAGACTTTATTACCTTGTATCTTCTTTTCTAAGTGCACTAATGCATAATAACTTGTATCGTAGCACGTAAAGAGCAAACTGTTTTAAAGTATTCAATAATCACAAAATATAAGAGCAAACTGTTTAAAGTATTGAATCAAAATCGAAAATCTAAGAGAGCGAAACTGTTTAAAGTCCGGGTTTATATAATAGCTCGCCTGTACGTCGGTTTTGTCCCGCGACGGCCAGTTTTCAGAATTTCGCATACTATGTTCCCTTTTCGACAGTCCGGCACAGCGATTCTAAAAATTTGCACACGCGCCAGTTGAAAATCTAAGAATTTTCACACGGCTCGCAAACACGTCCGAGAACACTAATTAATTTTGTATAGAAATCGTTACGTTTACACCTCTCATATCTGCAACTTATTTCAACCAATCATTTCCTCGTGACGTTGCTCAAATCACGCCTTTTATTATTTGTGTCTCTGCCTTGCGCATTTTATCTGTCTTTTTCTAACTTGCTCCTAGTGGTGCAAATCGATACTCTTTACTATCGGTTATTTCAGTCCACGTGTATTCTTATTTGAGTTAAATAACCTCGTATCTAGCCTTCCTGTTAATATAAGCTACGGTTGATCCGACCGTTTCCAATATACGCAGAATTTTCATGTTTATTCAAACAAATTAAACTGAAATTGACTTTTAAAAATACGCAGGTGTGTGCTCCTAATTAACGTTTTAATATAATTCTCAGAGCTTTTATTTCATGGTATTTTAACCTTGGATTTTCACAGGCTTTTATGCTTATTATATTATTAATAATGGTTCAATTAACTCCAACTAAAATAATAATGAATGGCATTGACTTCTACCCTTTAATTTTTAGCGAATATGCACTAAATATTAATTTATTATTTGTACACTTTGTTTAATACCCATTACTTAAAAATTGAATTAATTAATATAAATTTTGCACGTAATTTCTATTTGTTTCTTGGAACAATTAAATTAAATACACGTTGAGCATTTTAATTACGCGTACTTTTTCCCAAAGCTTCCTTATACACGGTGATTAAAATTATTTGATGTCGTTAATTAATTTTCTATCCTGGTCGAAATTTGAGTATTATATATTTAATAAATACAAAATTTTTATTGTGGTAATTTAATAATAGAAAGTTTTAGTTACCTGAAAAATTAATGTTATCTAGTTTTCTACCTGAAGACTTGTGGGCACTACCCTGGTCTACAGCTAATAGAAGCCGACTAACTTTTGTGAGTTCCAATACATTTTCGTGTTTCCTATAAAATTCACGATGGACACGAATGTCGTCACCAAGATGTCTGGCAAGCCAGTCGTGTTCGTTTTCTGATAAATCAAAAACTTGACATACCGTGGCAATATACTTGTGTAGCTTTGTACTTGTGATAAGTTTCGGTGACTGCAGTTGAGCATCGAAACACCACTTCCTAAGACAATCATGTCCTCTCATATGACCAGTTACGGTGTCTGGTGTTGCAAAAATGTATGGATTTGCAATTCTAATTCCAGCTGCTACCCTTTTTAGAGCAAGAATGTCTAAGGCTTCCTTAATATCTTTGGTTAATAGTATTGGTACTTTACGTCTTCGTTTTCCAACTACTTCTACAATACAAAGTGAAGATGCTAATTTAGTTTCAAAGACAGAAAGTGTTTGTTTAATTTCTTCTGTGTTCATATTAATATTTGACTATTTTTTATGGTTTTGGCTGCTTCACCAGAACATCTTTTGTTGAATAGTATTAGTCTGCTCAATGTTAGAGATGCCAATTTCTTACAATTACTTATTCTGCAAGATACGATTACTTCAAGTTTAGTGGTTTTAATTTCCTGATCCAGTAAATTAGTAAGCTTGACTAAATCATTTGTGATTGGTAGCAAATCATTTCCATTTAGTTTGCGCGAATGCAAAGTTGCCAGAGCATTTGATGATATACGAACTGCCCATTCTAAATCTAGCAAAAATAGCCAAGATAATAATGTTTTATTTTTTTTAAATTGTCACTCTTTAACGATTGTCCTCGTTGAATTCCTATACATTTTCTTAGTGCATAACCAAGTTTGAGAGCTAATGATGATATGCTAAAACCGGGCCGTTTTGCAACCTCGGTTTTGCCCATACACAACAATTTGGTTGCATTTACTACATCGAATTTGGAAGGTATTAGTGCTCCAGAGAGGTCTACTATACTACTATCCATACTATGCAACTGTAGAACAAGTCTGGCTACTTGACGCATCGATTGACGTATTAACTGCAACTGTGTAGCTCCATATTTTTCAAATAGAAATGCTCCATACTTTAAAATTAAAACATCATCTCTGCAGATTTGTGATACCTTGTCATGAACCATTTTGTCTATAATATTAGTACGAAATTCCTCTGAAATACCAATTCCTAATATTCCATTTACTAGAGCGGTACTTTCCATTACAGCCATTCTTTTTTTCTCAAAATCATCTGCATCTAATTTGTTTTTCCTTTCAAGGCACCCATAGCGTAAATGATGCCAAATGTGTTTTGTATGCATAAATCCAAGACAGTCTGGACATGGTGCGTAATTTGAATAATCTCCATAACGTGCCTCTAATTAGAGCACTAAAAGCATCTTTTCTGGTTTTGGAATTCTTAGGAAGCGCAAGAATCTTGGCTACTTCTATTTCATTCCAGTGTTTATTAGTCAAATGTGGAGCTACATTGCAAACCATTGTGTTACAAAAATAGCAACAATGTCGTTTGTTCCGTACCAACTTCCCATTGCACTGCAACGCTACATTTAACTTAACAGTTTCAAAAGTAGCTTTAGTGGCTTTGGAGCCAAATTGCAATTGATCCTGAGTAGTATTCTCTTATCACCTGATGTGGAAGCGGTTTCCTTAGTTAACATGTCATGAACGACTAAGCATTTATCTTGTTGGGATGGTGACTTTGTATTAGATACAATGGCACTTTGATTGTGTTTTAGCATGGGAAAGCCATTGTCATCATATACACCGTTCTCAGTATTATTGCAAGGAGTGTTTGGGAAATTAACTTGCATTTTGTTAAATGTTTGAGCAATGTTGTTTTGATACAGATACTTTGATGTTGCTGGTGTAGTGCTCGGAACAAAACTATTATCACTACTATCATCACTGTTTGTGGGTGGTACATATTCACTACCCGAAGAATTGTAAACAACTTTATCACTTGGTACTGCAGCATATTCTTCTAAGTGATAATAATAATCTTGCATTGTTGGAGATATATTATCTGGAACATTTCTTTTGGTTGGAGTTACAACTGCAACAAGTTTCTCTCTTCTATACTTTTATATATTGCAGAACATTTCGTCTAATGAATGCTCTTTAAAGAAAATTTTTATTAGATGTATCGAAGTGAGTACGGAATTATGGTATAATGATAAAGGTATAAATATTACAAATAATAAACATGAAAAACCTAGATCAATTAATTTGTTAGGTAAGCTTGAACGTTTACGGCAGACAGTGAAAGGGGAATTAAGGTTTTGCGGATATAAAATGCAAACATAATAACACACATTTAATTATTTTTGCACTTGACCATTCTCGATAAACAAAGCAATGCCCAAGGCATATGAAGGACACGGAATGTGATGTGCAAAATCCTAGCAAAGGAAAGATACATTGCTGAGTTCGCTCTTCTCATTTAGAGTTGTACTCTGAAACTACGCCAAAAATACTTAAATTTCCTATGAAAATATTACTATAAGACATTGTCCTAATTCTTCATCGTCCTTAAAAATAGAATATATGACCTAAACAAAAAATAGCATTTCTAATGGCAAATGGATATGACGAAGTCTATGTCTATCAAGTGTTGCCACCTAGTTTAACTGCCACAGGTGAACTTTGGTCCTTGTACCAACTGGGTACTATCTTTCTGTCATTCGGCAGGAATGTATAATGACATACCCATGACACCATAAATATCGTACGTCTATATATAGGGTGCCTAGGAACTTCACCAAAAACTCACAAATGGGTAGATGCAATCAAAATAATGTTAGAACGCCAAATACATTTTTCCTACATGAGCAATCATTGCGGAGTTTTAGGTTCCTTAATTATAAAATATAGTAGAAACCAAAAAAGAATCTATCTACGTCATAGGTGTCTTTCTCAAATCACAACATATGTTTAGAATTCTTTAAAAGCTTAACCAATGCATTTTGCAAAGACAGCAATATGATTTGTATGTGTTTTTAACAAGGATGAACATATTTATCAGAGAAACCAACCTAGAAATTTATGTATATTCTAGAGCCTAGTGTTGTTCATTTCATGGATCAGTGGTGTGACTTTACATGTACTAGATACTGCATGTTGTCATACTGTTCAAATGTATTCATTTCCTAACGATTTGCTCGTAATGTATATACATAACCTAACTTTTGCATAATTAAATATTTAATTCCCTTTTTGTTCTTTTCACTACTTACAAACTCTACAGGTGTTGTTTATTACAACTGCAGCTACTGCTTCATAAATGTGCCAGCAAATACGTTATTATGTAACTGGGTAATATTTATATCAACTGAAAAATTCGTGCTAGTAGTTACCCGGATTTTTAACACATTTAATGTTTATTCGTCATTTAACAAAGAAAACGTACATATTGTAGACAGTATTAATGCATAGAAAGTTTATTCGAGTCTTCGTATGCAAATTAAATACCGGCAGTTGTTTAAAAATTCAAAGTAAAAGGAAAAAACGGTGCAACTGAGCCTCGTATAATGTTACAAGAATTCCCGTAAGCAATTTTTAAACCATTGACTGGAATTCAATCCCAATTATATAACCAAAAATAAATACTATCCATAAAATAATTACTATCTGTATTAATATACCCTGTACATATTGAAATACAAATTCTAATTCCCTTATTGCAACATCTGTACTTGTTTGTGTAAAAATTACTTAAGTTGTATCGTTTAAAACAAAAGTTCATCAAGGTTTGCTTTGAACAATTATACACTTATCGTACATATTATGGTCCTGTTTCAAAACTTAATGACTGGAAGGGAAAGTAGCAAGCGAGCATTTTCCTAACGGGCTATCTTGTTTGCCCATTATAATAAAGACAGTTAGTTTTCAACACTAGGCGAAAGATGCCGTCTCTGATGTCTTTGTCTGGACAACTGGCGTATCGCCATATAACTGAAAATGTAGTCTTCCGATTTGCAATCTTTCACAAATTATGAGATGCATGCAAATACCGAATAAAATCACTTTGGAATCTTATGATCCAATAGTTATACGATCCTTGGGAAAGCTTTTATCTTTTCTCTCTTAACTTCCTAAATAAATTTGCAAAATTGATATGTTTCTTATAATAAATGGTGTAGTATTATATCTTGAAAATCAACACAGAAAGTGAAGTTTTAGTTCAAGTTCGGAGATCATCTGTTGTATGGATGTACTTGTGGTGAATGTATTGATATTTATTTAGAAGAGATAACATACTTCTTGTCTCTCATGGAAGCCGCAGGTGATTATCTAAATTTCTGGCAGCTGCTACATTAATCGACATAGCTAGTGATGAGTAAGTTGCTCCCAGGCGATATTCGTTTACTTAAATATTGGGTAAGTGTATCGCTCTAATTGTCTCTTGGTATCTACACATTACCCTAAAGGTCAACTTTATTGTAAGTAATCAAAGTCAGTGTTGGCACAAAAATTCTATTTGTAGAAGTTATCGAATAATTTTTTTATAAAGTTCAAAATGTACACTCCTGAGATCTAACAGTGATATCGTTCACAATTTTTAATGTAACTGCATCAAGGTGCAACATTTTTTCTTATAAAAAAGTTTATTTAGTATTGCCCTAAAGTTTGACAGTTATATTTTGGTGAACACCTTTGAGAATTGCTTATATTATATACGTATATGTAGTTAAAGTGCTTATCTAAAAATGCTTCATGGCACTGTAATGTAACACATCCATAATATATCTATTACAGCTGTGGACAAAACTAATATAAACGTAATAGTTTATTTAAACAAGAGAATATTCTTATGATTAATTTTTTATACAAACATGTAGATACCTTTGTTCATGCTCTGAAAAAGAAAGAATTTAAGTTAATAGAAACCTTTACAATTTATGTGGTTAACTTTGCAACTGTACTATTTATTAACGTGAATTAAAACATTAAGAAGTGACGTACAAAACAGGCTTAAACCGAGTCTGAGGTTATGCTATAAAAGTTTGTTACATATCCAAAGCGAGACGTTACATTACAGTGTTTACTTGGACAATCAATAAATATTTTATATCTGTACAAAGTGCCTTATATTTTATTGTGTTAGATTTAGTTGTCTTGAGGTCTCTATACCCACCTTTAAGAAATCAGTTACATCTCGATCATACGACAGGGTATAGTGCCGTGCTCAATATATTTGACCCTATCAATAAATTTCCGTCTCGTAATACATCAAAGATTCCATCCCACGCTCACCGTCTCTCCGCTGACTTAATAAGTCCACCAGCCGTTTGATTTAATTAGGTTTTCTTATCCCTATTGGGCATTTTCTAACTTTTATAAACTTGGGCAACAATTTTAAGAACATAAAACCTGAGCTCTCTTTGCTCTCGTTATAGTTTGTTTAGGGTGATGCCTATAACTAAACGAAGGTAGTAAAAGAAATTAAAAAAGAAATACATCACAATCAAACCGAAGCGATCCGCATGGCAGCCTGAATTTCGTTTGTTGTATTGTTGGATTTGTACACGCCACACTAAAAACTAGGTTTTTTTCAATAAATCACATTTGACTGAAATTCTTCTGCTGCATCCATTCGCTTCTGTCAAATTTATTTTTAAATGTTTTCATTAGGCTTCAACGAAATAAAAATAATTTGTAAAATATATAAGAACCAGGAATGACAAGACATCTGACAGATATCAAATCATATAAGAAATTTGCAAAAGTAGTAGCGACAATAGTGCCAATGGCTGCCAATCTTTAGCATATATTTTCCCCTAATAATTACGCGAGGTAGTTAGGGATTACATTTGGCAATAAAAAATTTTGTTTGATACGTCACACCACTGATTGTGAAATGAACTATAATTAACAAGCAATTAAACTTAGAAGCACTGCTAGATAGCGAGGTCTAACAGACGTGGTAATACCTAATATATAGATATATACACACACACACATATATATATATATATATATATTTATATATATATATATATATATATATATTACTCAAATTTAGACCAGGGTAGAAAATTAATTAACGACATCAAATAATTTTAATCACCTTGTATAGAATTTTATTAGATAATACGCGTTATTAAAACCGTGGAGCATAAAAATTTATTCGTTTCATTAAAAATAAGGGATTTAAATTAATCACTAGACGCTTTCTATAAAAAGAAGCAGAATTAAAATGCTCAACGTGTATTTAATTTAATTGTTCAAAGAAACAAATAGAAATTACGTGCGAAATTTATATTAATTAATGCAATTTTTAAGTAACGGGTATTAAACAAAGTGTACAGATAATAATTAATATTTAATTACTATTCGCTAAAAATTAAAGGGTAGAAGTCAATGCCATTCATTATTATTTTAATTGGAGTTAATTGAATCATTAGTAATATATAATATGCATAAAAGCTTTTAAAAACCCAATAATACATGGAATATTCAAATCTTAGAAGTATTACGATTGAACACCTGTGTATTTGTAAATATCACGTTCTGTTTAATTTGTTTGGATAAACATGCAGCTTCTAGGTATATTGGAAACGGTCGGATGTTTTAGCAGGGAAGGCTAGATACGGGGTTATTTTACTTACAAATCCACGTGGATTGAAATAACCGATAATAAAGAATATCGATTTGTACCACTCAGAACAGGGTAGATAGAGACGGATAATATGCGCAAGGCAGAGACACGGATAATAGAAGGCGTGATTTGAGCAACGTCACTGGGTTTGCGATAGGTTGAAATAAGTTGCAGATATGAGAGGTGAAAACAACAATTTCTATATAAAATTAATTGGTTGTTCGCAGACGCGTTGCGCGACGTGTGCAAATTTTGTAGAAACGCTGTGCCGGACTGTCGAAAAGGGAACATAGAATGAGAAATTCTAAAAACAGTCCGTCGCGGGACAAAACCGACGTGCAAGCACGCTATTATATAAACCCGTGCTTATAGGAGTTTCGCTCTCTTAGATTTTCGTTTTGATTCAATACTTTAACCAGTTTGGCTCTTAGATTTTTTTGATTGTGTTAAATACTTTAAACAGTTTGCTGTTTATATATTTTTTTTGATGTTATACGATACTGCAAGCTGAATACGTGCTACGATACAAGTTAGTATGCATTGGTGCACTTAGAAAAGATAGATAAGTAGCGATAAATAAATACATTTAAGTATGCAGCTTTGTATAGCGTGAACGAATTATGAATTTCTTTGCTGTTTTTCGGGGGTGTTAATAATCAAATGTTATTCGTAAACGTGATTGGATCCACAAAACAAGATTTAGATATACGTAGATGAGTTCCTGAGAAGCCCTGAAACAATTTAGATGAATGGTGGTGTAGAAAAATTTTAAAAGTGGTCAGAATCTGAAGCCGTAAACATAAACCAGCTGGAATGGTGGGATGAGCAAGTCCGATGTACATTGAAGCCATGAGTGCAGTAACCTTCAGGTAAATTATACAATTTTGTTCGATCTTTGATGTTTTGGTGTGTATTGGATATCTTTATAATTTGTTTGATAAAAATGGACAGTAGTGAATTTGTATAAACAACAAATTTTTAATTTTAAGGTAAAATTTTCTTGTTTAAGTAGAAAGGAGTATTTAGCAGTTTATGTTTTGATTATGATGAAAATTTGGGTCTGTCTTTGAGCTCAATTAGACTAACCTGTTTAATTAACGTAAAGGGGTGGAAGATGCTCCCTTTTATTCAGACTTAGGTCTGCACATATTGTTAATTTAATTAGTATGCATCTTACAACGACTCTAATTCTGGATGCAAATTAAAAATGATGACAAATTTAAAATTGAAATGTTATGATACTGAAATTTATGCTGAAATTTAATTTTGAAATTTTAATGTATTATCAATATTGATGTAAATAGAGTTAACGTTGATGTTTGTGGTAGGAATGTGTTTTTTTTTTTTATGAATGAGGATGAAAGTTTTAACTAGGTGAGCAGCCGAGGCGGAGAGAGTAAAGAGGCAATTCAACGGACAAGAGAATCAAAGCAAATCTAGGTGCCCAATTCGAGAGGCTCGAGTGTTTTTTTTTACTCTGGTGAGGCTTTTTAGAGGTTTCACAGCATTATATGACGGCCCAACGCTGGGGCTCGATTCGAAAACCTTAGTTCCCGAATATTGGTGGGGATCACAGCAATATATATATATATATATATATATATATATATATACTAAAACTCACCCTGTATATATATATATATATATATATATATATATATATATACAGGGTGAGTTTTTAGTGCGGCCACGGTCGATAACTCCGTTATTATAAAAGCTACGTAAACCAAATTTGGAGGCATATTAAGCATGCCTAAAGTGCACATTTTAAAAATATTTTGAAGCATATAGGGTGTTTCATAATTCCAGGGGAATTAAACTTATTTTTTTTTTAATGGAACACCCTATATATTATTACATTTTTGAAAAGCCCATAAAAAAGCTTTAATTTGATATTAAATTATATCTGTCTATTCCTTTTAGTTTTTGAGATATTCAACTGTTTTTAGAAAAAATGACCCTGATTAGATACATTGCCACTGCACTAATACACAACTTATGTTAATTTTCAAGTTGCAGAAAATTTTACTATATACCATAGTATATTTGTAATTATCACTTTTTTGAAATTTCTTCACAGTATACAGGGTGTGTCAGGTTTTGCAAAATGCAATTTTTGATTGATCTGGCAGAATTCTATTGATAGCGTATTATTGTAGGTTGTTAATGTTTAGTGAAAATTGTTATTGGATAAGTGTAGTTAATTGTTAATCAATATGTATTAATTGTTTTATAATATTCTCCAATAGTAAGTTATTTTTAGTTATGTAAATTAAAAACATTCTTAAAATTTGAAGAAAATCAAAAATATCTCAGAAAGTAATGGATTTGAGTATAGGGAATGCTTAACAAAAATGAAAGGATACTTAATGAGCTATCCATTAAAGCAATAAAATTGGTAGGGTGCCATTTAAAAAAATTTTTAAAAATTGCATTTTGCAAAACCTGACACACCCTGTATACTGTGAAGAAATTTCAAAAAAGTGATAATTACAAATATACTATGGTATATAGTAAAATTTTCTGCAACTTGAAAATTAACATAAGTTGTGTATTAGTGCAGTGGCAATGTATCTAATCAGGGTCATTTTTTCTAAAAACAGTTGAATATCTCAAAAACTAAAAGGAATAGACAGATATAATTTGATATCAAATTAAAGCTTTTTTATGGACTTTATGTAAATAGAAAAGTATGGATAGATAGGTAGTGAAATACTAATAGATTATAGTAATAAAAATTTAGGATGAAAAGGTGTATAGGTATAATATAGATCAAAATAGGAATAGGGATGTAAAAATAATGCAGGAGTGGTAATATTCTAAAAATAATCGCCTTTTGTGGTTATTGTCTTCTGTTAATAATGTGATTTCATTGAAATTGGCTGTATGTTTGGTACAATGTAGATGGGAAGCAAGAGCACAATAAGCTTTTCCAATTTTTGCATCGCTACGATGTTGGGTAATTCTATTTCTTAACCATTGTGAAGTCTGTCCTATGTATGTTTTTTGCAACTGCATGTGATTTTGTAAACTAGGTTGCTGCGTAGAAGTGGATTAGTGGGGTCTTTTAATTTTGTGAATAAATTTCGAATCGATTTTTCATATGTGTAAGCTATACAGATGTTAGGTTTTTTAAATATTTTAGAAATTAGTGGTGTTAAATTTTTGATGTATGGTAATTGTTTGTATTTTGTGTTGGTAATTTCGTTTTGTTGAATAGGGGTTTTTATTGTGTTTGTATATAAAAGTTTGTTTAATAGTGATTTCGGATAGCCATTGTTATGAAGTATATTAAAAAGATCTTGTTTATTTTTGTATAAGAATTTTGGTTCACATATATTTTCTATTCTATGTTTTAGGGCTAAAGCAGTGTTTATTTTGTGGTTATATGAGTGATTGGAATGGTAGTTTATGTATCTTTCTGAGTTTATGGGTTTTTTTGTATATATCGAAATTGATTTTGTTATCTGGAGTTCGTATAACGAGGGTGTCTAAAAGTGGGATGCTATTGTGATTTTCTGTTTCATAAGTGAATTGTAGGTTCGGATTGAATATGTTGAATTGTTGTAATGTTTCATATTCAATCCGAACCTATCACTGTAACAGAAACAACAATAACATCCCATTTTAGACACCCTTGCTTCGAACTCCAGATAACAAAATCAATTCGATATAAAACCCACAAACTCAGAAAGATACATAAAGTACCATTCCAATCACTCATATACAAAATAAACACTGCTGCCTAAACATAGAATAGAAAATATGTGAACTAAAATTATACAAATAAACAAGATCTTTAATATACTTCATACAATGGCTATCCAAAATCACTATTAAACAAACTTTTATATCAAATCAATAAGAACTGTTCAACAACATGAAATTGCCAACAAAATAACAATTACCATACATCAAAATTTAACACCACTAATTTCTAAAATATAAAAACCTAACATCTTGTACTGTATGAAAAATCGATTTGATATTTATTCACAAAATTAAAAGACCCAACAACCTAGTTTACAAACATCACATTTCAGAAATCACATTTAAAGCAAGGACATACTTCACAATGAGTTATAGAATCTTACCCATAAAATCAGCAATACATTCATACCAAACAGTACATCCAATATGTCAATGTAAATCACCATATTAACAGAAGACAATAACCACAAATGACGATTATATTTAGAATCCTTACCACATAAAACAAGATTCAATAAATTGAACATCAACATCACAAACAGGACATTCAATAAAAACCTACAAGTACAGTGTACTCACAACTTATCATATATCTAGTCACCAAAATAGACAACTCATCCATATAAACTCAATTGACTAATTTACCTCTACATTTCGAAATATATTTAAATCAACACACCACAACCATACTATATAGTTCACACAATCAAAACATTACATCCATAATTAACAAACCTACAACTTATACAGTTTATACAAGTTACCTTATTTACACATTTATTTTATGTCAATGTCAAATATTTTCTATTCAAGCTGTGTATGCCTAATACTTTATAATTTGAATACTGTTATTATCTTTATCCTTTTAGCTCTTTGAAAAAGATTTTAAATAAATCGAAACGTCAGAAACCAGCAAATGAATATTTAATAAAAAATCCGAACGAAAAATATCCCAAGAAATAAAAATATCAACTTATCCATATATTTAGGTTCGCTAAAAAAGAATCTTATATATATATATATATATATATATATATATATATATATATTGCTGTGATTAAGCTCTTAAATCGAGTCCCAGTGTTGGGCTGTCATAAAATTGCAGTGATTAAGCTCTAAAATCGTGCCCCACACATTGGGCTGTCCTAAAATCTTTTCCTGAAAATAAAAAAAATATTTCAATATCTTTGGAACTTCCTCGTATTTCTGCATACCATGGCTAGCTCTAAAATCTGCTTCTTCCAAGAGACTTACCATCCTAAGTTTACTCTTTCTTACTTATACTACCAAATAAAATTACCACTCAAATAATGCAACGAAACATACAACCTTTTATTTATACAAATCAAAATTTTACGTTGCCAGCTCAATATTTACAAATTTGGATATACAGCTTCATAAAATATTACAATCTCAACCATTAAATCCTTTTAAATTTCACGACTTTAATTTATTTCAACAGTTTTTGTTTTATATAAGTAGATGGGCATATCTTGAAACCCTAAATTGAAATTTACTCTGGTCTATGGTGAGCTTAGTATAAACCCAGTTACTCTAAATGCATAAATAAATCGCATCTTTGTTTTCAATAACCTTAAAGACCCGTTTAACTCTTTACATCAAATTTTTTACGTCATTTATTTACACCTTCAAATAATACATACAAATTGTTTTTTTCATATACTCTTCAAATTAGCGTTTATGTTCGTAAAATACACACCCAATGTGTCAAATCACTCTAGCACAAAATGTTCAAGCAATAACAATAGAAACTAATTTCGTTACTTGGAATAAGTTTGTTTTCTTTACCGTCACCTCTGAAGATGTTGTCCACCCAAAACCTCATCGTAGCATTCCATCACCTCTCTGCTATATGTACATCAAACTCATTTCCAATCGCTATACTATTCTCTGCAGACGCCTTCAATATTTCTACCCACATAATTGTCCAAAATAAATTAATCGCCTTGGGTATCTACCATACACCCAGCATCCTCGTTCCAAAATTTATCTAGGCACGCTTACCTTAGTAACATCCTTTCATTCGTTCTTTGTATGTAGTTACAGCACCGTTTACAATATAGCACCCGCTCGTGCTTTCACACTTTTAATGAACTTAAGACGGACTGCACTATCACCGATTTATAAAATTTTAAACTTGGATGTTACCATTTAAATCTAAAGCGGACCGTAGAAGTAAGTCAAGTAAAAGCTAAGCAAAGTAAGAGAGCCCTACTACGTCTGCTAGTGTACTTATAATGGTAGAAACACACCTCCTGCACCCTATTTTAATCGAAAATCTCTCCCACCGTAACCGATTCTGAAAATTTTATATGCAACGAACTTTCTAAACCTCAGAATTCTCATTCCATCGTCACTTTAGTCCGAAACACTGGTTAACAAATACAACGGTCGCGATCTTCTTGAAATTTTCTCTCACCCCCTAGCAATCAGCCAATCACAAACATTTCTCTCTCTTTTAGGTCTAGCCTCCAACTATTTTACCTTTGTCTAACTCATATTCGTTGTCTCTTTTACAATCCCACTCCAGCAGCATAAAATCGATATTGTGGTTGACCTCTATACTTGTCGCCCACTTTAAACGAGTGGTTTACCCAACGTCTATTATATGCGAACCTTGTCTGCCTTATGCTAATGGTATCCCGTCTCAACTTGCTTTCAAACCACCTGTTATATTTTCTTAGCCTTTGCGTCGACCGTTAACTAAAATTTCTACAGAATTGTGTTCTAACGTACATTCTGGTTCCTTGAACTTGTTTATTTATCTGTCAGGCTATCTATGACCCGATTGTCTGTTTGAAATCGTACTTTCCAAGTTGTTCAACCTGTAGAATTTCTTAGGATTTATTTTTAACGAACGCTTTGTTTAGTTAAATGGTAAATATGCGTTTACATTATTGATTTTATATACAAAAGCTTTTCCTTATTATTTGATGTGTTTGATTTGCAACTTTCAAAATATTAACGCTAATTATATTCGTATCATCCTTGAGTTTTCACATACTACAAAGCTTCTACACTTATGCAAATTTAACATTCCGATTCATTAATATAAATGTATGCTATTATCCGCTTGTTTTAAGATAAAAACTAATTAATTTGGAGTGCAAATAAATTATTCCTATTTTCTATATACACGGTCGTTACAAAATTATTCTCTTGACTTATCTATCCCCCTTAACCTATAATTTACACGATATAATCCCCCTATTTCAATTCAATGAACAACTCCTCGAGTTTTCCTTGAATTACAATACGGAGACTAATGCCTACTAATTAACCTTATATGCTATTTATACACACCTATCTATTCATCTAACTCTACCTATACCTATCTATCCAACCTATCACTCTTTATTTAACCTATTTCTATCTATCTCTAATTATTTCTATTTATCTACACCTATCTTTATTTATAACTATCTATTCACATTTATCACTAATTGACTATCTATTTCTATCTATCACTAACTCTTGACACCTATTTTTATTTATTTACATTTTTTTTGTCGTTCACTATTTCTTTATTCAAGTTATTTTTATTCCTCTATACCTATCTTCCCCTATTTTTATTTATTTAAGTTCTTTCTACTTATGTACATCTATTTGTATTTACAATTATCTATTACACCTATTTATTACTCTAACTATTCACACCTAATTCTATCTATACCTCTATCTTCCCTTATTTATCCTATTGCTAATTTTTCTTCTCTATCCACACCTATCTCTATTCCTATTTATTTAAAACTAGCTCTATATATCCACCTATCTCCATTTTCATCTATTAACACGTCTCTTTATTTAAATTTGATTCTTTTCTTGATCCTCCATGTTCTTCTTTTTACAATCTTAATACATTGCATCCTTGTCTTTTCTTCTTCTATTTCTATACTTATTATCCCTATTGTTTCACATAAAATGAATCTATCTTTACTGTCCTGATTCTTACATATTTCTTCCTCTGTCCCTATAATTGTCTGTTTCTCATTCATTATTACTACCTCTGATGCGGACAAACCAAACGATACCACCTTAACATTTTTACCTTTTCCTCCATGAAAAATTCTTTATCTCTTCTAGACCCTTTATGTGATACAGTTACCCTGTAAAAATCTCTTAAATTCAATTTATCAAAATTATCCTGCCACTTATCTTCCTTATGCTTACTTTCAAATCTTGTGTGTAACCTAACGCTGCGCTCGCCTCTACTCCTACTAACTCAGAATATTTGTTCAATACTGCTTGTACCTCTTCTACTCTTCCTTCAGGACATTTAATTGTGTCGATCTCTTTCACTTCTCCTTCATCTACCTCCATAACATTAATACATAACCCCTTGTCATCCTCTGCGACCTCATAACTTGCCTTCCAGGGCAATATCCTGTCCCTAATCCTAACTACCTTCCTTTCCATATCTATAATTACTCCTAACTTCACCATACAATCGACTCCTAATATCCCTTTAAATTTCAATCCTGGTGCAATTATAAATTCCTGCTCACAGCTTGCTGAACCTAACTTTACTTTCAATACTACCACGCTATACACTACAGCGAATCGCTTTTTATTCGGCGCTACCAGATGACTTTTTTTATAGGCATAATCCTGTCACACACCTTTTCCTTAATTTCGTTGACGAATTCCTCCGATACTAAACTCGCCTCAGCTCCAGAATCCAACAACGATCCTAAATTTTGATAAAAAATTTTAACCTCTATTATTGGCAAGCCAAAATTTTCCTTAATTTCTGGCTCAACTTCTTCCTCAATTTTCAAAAATTCCCTAGGATGTTTGTACTTGTACGCAAGTAAATCTAGTGGTTTATCTTTATTTAAAAATTCTGTCCTTGTCTACTTTCCCTACTCGGCCCTTGTCCGTCAACTACTTCGACGTTTGTCCGTGGCGTCTCTACTCTATTTGTTCTATCATTTTCTCTATTTGGTGTCGTCCTCTGTGTCCCCCTCATGTCCGGTGAACTATTCTGTCTTTGTACCCCTGGTCTTGGTGCAGATCCTCTACCTACCCTGTGGTTACGAAATAATGTCCGTCTTTGTTCCCAGTTCGGTCTTGTATTAAAGTTAAAATTCGTCCACCGTCTTTGATAATTGTCCCTTCTGTTTTCAAATCTAACTGTGTTTACTTGTTTTTCCCTATTTTCACGTCATAGCTTTGCAGGTACTCTAAAAACATTTCTCTATCTACTATATTCTGCAACGCTACGTGTTGCCGAACCTCAACCTTGAAGTGTCGTGAAAGGTATTTAATAATTTGTCTGTCTCTCAATGGTGGGCTTAATTGTTTAGCTTTGCTGTACTTTTGTATAGCATACTGTTCCCTACTTCCTGCATATTCACCCTTATACTTTCCTATAATTAGGTCGTCACGTACTTGATCCTGTCTGTGATCGCTCCAGTAATGTTTCAAAAATTTATCTTCAAACTCACTATTCGTTTCTATCTCCTGTCCTATAAGATTATACCAGGCCTCAGCATGGTCTTTTAATAACGCCTTTACTATATTTAATTTTGCCTGTTCGTCAAATAAATGTCCTACTAAGTTTCTAACATTATTTATAAAAATCTGCGGGTTTACCCTACTATCCCCGTAAAATTTCATTTGTTGTTCTAGTGCCATATTGCCTCTAACAAATCTGGGACCATCCCCCATTAAAGTCGACACATTTTGTTTTATGCCATTTACCTTTCTTTTAACTCTTCCTAATTGATCTCGACATGAATCTGTTACCTCTGTCATCTTTACATTTATTTCATCTTTACAGAAGATTCTAACTTCAGTCCTCAATTGTCCCATTTCATGCCTCACACCTCTTATCTCGTTCATTCTTATTAACCCTAGTTTCTACTTCCCCCATTTTTACTGTCAAACTATTCTTGAACTCCGAAAATTCCCTTGTGGATTTTTCTATTTTCTCCCCTAATTCCTGGTTCAGTTGTTCGAATTTTTGATTCGATTCTTGTCTAACTCCACTCAACGTTGCATTCATTTGTTCAAATTTTCTATTCGAGTCCTCCTTAACCCCGCTTAGTGTTTCACTCATCCTCTCAAGCATCCTCATTATCATCTCATTTTTGCTCTCCCGATTCTGTCTTTGATTGATCCCTACTACCTCCTGCTTCCTCCATTTTTCCTGATTTTTCAAATAACGCACAATCGTCACTTCCAATTTCAACTCCTTCACTCCTAAGCCACTTCTTTCTCTGCATACGTTTAAATCACTTCCTCACACACTCTAAAATATTTACAAATTTACACTATACACACATTCTCGCTCAGCTCGCCAGTTTCCTGGAATAAAACTTTTAATTTTATGTGGAAATCGAGCCCTCACGTTCGGGTCGCTATATAATTGCTGTGGTTTACTGTAGAGAAACCCTTTTTTATTGTCGCCCCACGAATTGGGCACCATATAATTGCAGTGAATATTAGGGATTACCTTCGAGTTCCATGCTTGGGAGCCATATAATTGCTGTGATTAAGCTCTTAAATCGAATCCCAGGTTGGGCTGTCATAAAATTGCAGTGATTAAGCTCTAAAACCGTGCCCCACACATTGGGCTGTCCTAAAATCTTTTCCTGAAAATAAAGAAAATATTACAATATCTCTGGAACTCCCCCTTATTTCTGCATACCACGGCTAGTTCTAAAATCTGCTTCTTTGGAGATACTTACCATCCTAAGTTTACTCTTTCTTACTTATACTACCAAATAAAATTACCACTCAAACAATGCAACGAAACATACAACCTTTTATTCATACTGTAATATAAAAAAAATCCCTCATGAATATCAGATAGCAAATTGGACCTCCATATAACATAAACGCCTACCTTACCTGATATCACAAGGTCGAGAATTTCTTGTTAATGAGAGAAGCCCAAGGTAAAGTTGGATGGGAAATGGCTTGAGGAAAAGAAAAACTCATTAACGATAAACGGCTAGTAGAGTGTTAGCTTTGGGTGGATCATGAGCTTGGGTCATGGGTTGGCAAACGACCAAAAATATAGATAAAGAACGCCACCGTATTTTTCAATTCAACAACATATGAAAATACGTGTAATTGTATTAGGGGAATGCGGAAACCTGAAGTTTACACCGCTTATGTAGCCACAAAACCTAAATATCGACCTTGTAAAGCACTTACCAAAATGTCACTTACCAGATGTATTACAGATGTCTCTGCATATCCTGTGAACAAGCAAATGCACAACAGGGACACTGTTTTTGTCCTTAAAAATATTTACCAATAAATAACATATTTGCTTTTAAGTTCCAAAAATAATATCTACCTAGGGTACTTGTTAAAACTAGACAGAGTTAATCTTTTGCTTATTAACAACCAAGAAATTTCCTTTGAATTTTTAATAATACAAGAATTAAGCAAAATTAAAGAGATTCTATTCACTTAAATTTGATTAGTTTGTTTCTATAGAAGTATTTACAATTATAATAAAAATTTACTAGAAAGAAAACTAATGGTGTTCTTTCTAGAATAATATAAATTTCATTAGATTTTCAATATCACAAGTCATCAGTTTAAGGTATTCGTTTTCTTAATAATATTACACTTTGGAATTAAGATAGCCTTGAGTAGTACTACAATAGACTTTACAATTATTTCAAATATTTTTTTATTTACAAATATTTCATTTATGTGTTACTAAATTGTAGCATTCAGAAAAAAACTTTAACATTTTGTTTATCATTTCTTAAGGTTAAAGTACATGTCCTCAATAATAAGCAAAAATATTTTAATGTAATTTAAAATAATATGTGGTGGTAGTATCTAAAAATTGTAGGTATTTTGACATGTGGTTTCAATAACACTTTTTAGTGAAGCTAATGTTCCCTTAAAAATTAAATATTCAAGGCTACAATACTGCCATCTTTAAAAAATTTTTGTTAAGTTACTAATACAAAAATAGGGTGTTTATACAAAAACCCACTTCAAGATAACGACATTAAAATAATATATTAATCTTTCATCTAATTTGGAACTTTTAAATAAATTCAATATACTTTAAGGTCAAGATCACTCACGTGCACGAAGTACAGTTGGAACCAAAAAAACTTGAACGTTCTTACCAGAACAAAACAACGCCATATGTCGACCAAGCTAAACCATTTGCATTCTACACAAAAAAATGTTCATATTGAAATGTTGAATTTAAATCGAAACCCACAAAAATCTTTTTAAAAAAATATTATTAAATTAAATAAAATCTTCACTTGACGTGTCTAACAGTTTTCATTATTCCAAAATTTATGTAAAACTTTTACCTCTCCATTATTGCACTACGGAAAACGAATAAATAAATTTTATAAAATTATTTCATACTAACTGCATTAATGATGTACACCAGAATTTTTCATTGTGTCTGCAGGAATCAAACTGCTTCACTAATAGTGGAACACAAAGTCAATCCACACTTAAAGCTATTAGGAACCAGACTCTGACACGATGGTATTAATTGTTTAATCTTTTTTTCGAACACGATGCCAAGCAAATTCACTTGGCACCATCTTGACTATTCTTATCACCAGTCGAGCTGCTTTCTCGTTCAAGCTATAGTCGAAAAGTGATTACGAAAAATGACAGATAAGTAACTAGCCTAGTAACTTAGATATCTGAGCGGAAGGAACCCATTATACAATATACACAATAAGCTATTTTTTGTCACCAGACAATTACAAATTATGTTTTGATTTTATTAAGGCATAATATTAAATTTATAGAGAATATGTAACTAAATAAAAAAATATACAATACAAATCAAAATTTTACATCACCAGCTCAATATCTATAAATTTGGATATACAGCTTCATAAAATATTACAATCTCAACCATTAAATCCTTTTAAATTTCACGACTTTAATTTATTTCAACAGTTTTTGTTTTATATAAGTAGATGGGCATATCTTGAAACCCTAAATTGAAATTTACTCTGGTCTATGGTGAGCTCAGTATAAACCCAGTTGCTCTAAATGCATAAATAAATCGCATCTTTGTTTTCAATAATCCTAAAGACCCATTTACTCTTTACATCAAATTTTTTACATCATTTATTTACACCTTCAAATAATAAATACAAATTGTCCTTTTCATATACCCTTCAAATTAGCTTTTATGTTCATAAAATACACACCCAATGTGTCAAATCACTTTAGCACAAAATGTTCAAACAATAACAATAGAAACTAATTTCGTTACCTGGAAAAAGTTTTTTTTCTTCACCGTCACCTCTGAAGATGTTGTCCACCCAAAACCTCATTGTAGCATTCCATCACCTCTCTGCTATATGTACATCAAACTCATTTCCAATCGATATCCAATTTTCTGCAGACGCCTTCAATATTTCTACCCATATAATTGTCCAAAATAAATTAATCGCCTTCCGTATCTACCAAACACCCAGCATCCTTGTTCCAAAATTTATCTAGGCACGCTTACCTTCGTAACATCCGTCGTTCGTTCTTTGTATGTAGCTACAGCACCGTTTACAATATAACACCCGCTCGTGCTTTCACACTTTTAATGAACTTAAGACGGACTGCACTATCACCGATTTATAAAATTTTAAACTTGGATGTTTCCATATGTCTGAAGCGGACTGTAGAAGTAAGTCAAGTTAAAGCTAAGCGAAGTAAGAGAGCCCTACTACGTCTTCTCGTGTATTTATAATGGTCAATACACACCTCCTGTACCCTATTTCAATCGAAAAGCTCCCCTACCGTAACCGGTTCTGACAATTTTATATCCAACGAACTTTGTACAACTTAGAATTCTCACTCCATAGTCGCTTTAGTCCGAAACACTGGTTAACAAAATACAACCGTCACGATCTTCTTGAAATTTTCTCTCACCCCCTAGCACTCAGCCAATCACAAACATTTCTCCCATTCTTATGTCTAGCCTTCAACTATCTTACCCTCGTCTAACTCATATTCGTTGTCTCTTTTACAATCCCACTCTAGCAACATAAAATCGATATTGTGGTCGACCTCTAAATTTTGTCGCGTACTTTAAACGAGTGTTTTATCCAACGTCTCTATTTGTTTTCCTCGTCTCGCCTATGCTATCGATATCCCGTCTCAACTTGCTTTCAAACCACCTGTTGTTTTCGTAGCTTTCGCATCGACCGTTAACTAACATTTCTACAGAATTATATTCCAACGTACATTCAGATTCCTTGAATTTGTTTATTTATCTGCCAGGCCTTCTCTGAATCGATTGTCCGTTTGAAATCGTACTTTTCATGTTGTTCAACTTATAGAATTTCTTAGGATTTGTATTTAACGAATGCTTTGTTTAGTTAAATGGAAAATATGCGTTTACATTATTGATTTTATATACAAAAGCCTTTCCTTATTATTTGATGTGCTTGATTTACAACTTTCAAAATATTAAAGCTAATTATATTCGTATCATCTTTGAGCTTTCACATACTACAAAGCTTCTACACTTATGCAAATTTAACATTCCGATTTATTAATACAAATGTATGCTATTATCCGCTTGTTTTAAGGTCAAAACTAATTAATTTGGAGTGCAAATAAATTATTCCTATTTTCTATATACACGGTCGTTACAAAATTATTCTCTTGACTTATCTATCCCCCTTAACCTATAATTTATACGATAATATATATATATATATATATATATATATATATATAAAAGAAATACAACGGTTAGGCAGGAAAGTAAATGACAACACCCTGTATATAAGCTATATTCATAATTAATTTAAGAGTTGAAAAATACTTTAGAAGATTTGATTATATAAACGCTTTGGCAATGAACAGAAGTTGAAACACAATACCCATGAATAATACATTGTCATTACGCTAAGGATCTCAATTGAACAAGCAGGTTTAAAAATGTGTAATAGAAAACGCATATAATTTAATACGTAAATTATATTAAGAATACGTGACCAGAAAGGTAAAATTCAACACCTGATAGATTACAAATAAACACGGCATGGTGATAAAAGCAAAGTTCATCAAATTTATTGTACAAACAATAATTTACGTCAGCTTGAAATGAGAAAATTCAATAGAACTAATGCATTAACTTGAAGTACTACGTGCTGAAAGTAGCGCATCAGTTTTTGTTGACGGTAAAAATCCATAGAAATACCCAAAACCTGGTATGCAAGAATCATGTACAATAGCGTAATCGTTGAACTCTGCGCTTGTCAATAGATAGGCGATCCTTTTAAATACGACCGAATTTGTAAACAAATCAGTTCAACATGAATTAAGGCTTAATCCACATCACTTAAAAAATATTTACGTGAAAGAATTAGAAGTGATTTATTGTGAAGTAATAAATAGTATAATGGTAATTGTGAAAAATTAAAAGAGGTTCGTCGTTTTAACCCTTTAAAAACGTAAGTAACTAAAGGTTGTTTTTATTTAAATTCTAATATTAACATCAATAAAAAGGACTTTGAATAATTACTGGATATGACCAGGAAGTTTGAAAAAGGACGTTAAAATAATTTAAAGCTATGCTAAGAAAAATGCAGACCATGTCTAAAGCAGATCTGAATTCAACGTTGGGACTATTAAATCACTAAGCTGAATACGGGAGCAGTTGGTACAGGGACTTATTCGAGCTTGAACCAACAGGTTAGCCAATCTGAATGTTTTGTTATTTTTATTTGTGAATATTTCATTGTATATTTTTAATTTGAATAATTTAAAAATTGCTTTCATGAAAATTTTATTGAGGGTCAACAAAGATCGTTTTTTTAATACACTTTATAAATTACGTAAATTTTGAAAGAAGTTTAATGAACGGTTCATGAGGCTTCAGATAATAATAAGGGTGATTTTTGCTGGATTTGTGATTAATTTTGGGAATGATAATTATTGAAAGAATTTTTCTTTCAATTATTAAAAGAAAGTTCTATTTAGAGAATTCTGAAATATTTAATACATTGTAAATATTTTTGAGAATATTATAGTAATTGTGCTTAATGGTGTTTTGGTTTAAAGAAACAGGAAGTAGAGGTAGAAGGAAAATTTAAAGGCTTTGTTCTCTTATTGTCGCAAGCTCCGTGCGTGGTTAATAACTGAGCTAGCCGAGGTATTCAAAATTAAAATTAAAAATTGAAAAAAATAAAATTTTAACCCTTTTATTTCACAAAAAGGGGGCATCGGGTTATTGCAACTATATTACAACAATATATATATATATATAATATATATATATATATATATATATATATATATTACTGTGGATTTATAAGCTTAGATAGGTGTACAAAAGTCAAACATTTATTTATTTATAGGTACCCTGTGTATAGAAATCAATATATAATTTAAATCGTTTTAATCTAATTAAATAGGGATCAGATTAGGTAAGATAATGTAAGTTTAAAATTTTTTGTGCTTTAATTTAGGACTAGGATAATAAGTAATTACTAATAAGATCCAGGACAAGAACAGAAATCGTGTACAAATATTATTATAAAAGCTTTTTATGTTGGGTGTAGTATAATAATCAATAATTTCGTAAGCGTAGCATAAGCTAAAACATTTGTGGTGGTATATTCGAAAACAAGCTACAACGGTTATGAATTTCAAGGAACGAACGTATAGTAGATAAATAATTTCAATAAAGCTTTTAAACGTTGAGAATATATTTCAAGGTAAAAATCGTTAACGGAAAACGCAGGTCTATAAGAGCAACGGACGGTTACATGTAGAAAACAGATCGATAAAATCAGGCAAGAGACGATATTTAGCATGTAATAGACACAGAGGGAAGATATCATATGGTCAAGTTGTTGTGACTTTCAAACGTCTGTAAGACGAAGATATTTTTAAAGGCAATAAGCGGGACAAGGGTGCTGCGTGTTTGCAGAAGATATTGATTTTCAAGACGCACAGAAAAGTAGGGAGAAGCAACTCTGAACGATGTGATGATAGGTTGACTGTGCAAAGGGTAGAAAACATGGGTTAGACAAGGAAACCAGAAATGTAGAAATGACATAGACAAGTTACGAAGGGTATGAAAACAAGGCTAGAGGATGTTATGATGAGAGTAGAAGCGAGATCGTAGTATGTACGCGCTTATGGGAGGCGTGATTTTAGTTGTTTGGGGGTGATAGGATTGTTAAGGATTCAGAGAAAATTAAGACGGTTGACAAAGTTAACGACTTTTTCGGAGTAAAGCCGTGTTTGCGTTTCAAAATTTTCGGTTTTCGACGACGGTTGTATTATTGTGCACGTAAATTTGAGGAATTGAGCAGCCGTTGGATAAAGTTTTCAAGGTATGATTTTGAAGGATACGTGCAACTTTAAAGGGGTTTTGGTTATATAAACGCGCTGGGTGTTAATTACTGTAGGAAAATAATATATCTTAGTTTTATATCCCTTATATTAGGCCTCACGGTTGGGCATGCCATAAATTGCTGTGATAACTCGCCCCACGGCTTGGGCGTACATAAATTACTGTGTTAACCCCTGTTAGCACCACGATTGTTGCTCAAACACTTGTAAAAATGTTAATTTATAATTTTCTTTAGCCTTGACTAGCTGATTCAATTAAATAAAACAATTCCACAATACACAGTATAATGATTAAATATTTAAACTTTTTCCCCTTTTAATTATCTTCTCCTTTTTTTGAATTATTTACATCTATTAGATTTTTAGAAAAAGAAGCCAGCAAAACGAGCTTTTATTACATTTAGAGACCTGTTGAAACGTTTCAAAAATGTCTATGCTTTTCATAAATATATTCAAGAAACCCCAATTTGTCGGCTCTTACACTTTTAAATTATTATTGAAATAAAACAGTTTTAAAATAATTCATCAAAAATACCTAACCTGAAGTGGTTTTGTAGGAGCTCTGCATTCCTAGAATTGAAGTCGACATCCAACCAAAATTTAGTATCGAAATCGTTATTCTAATGAAAGGTTTTTCATTTCCGTAATAGAATATTTATCATTTTTAGAGATTACTAAATTGTCCGAACAGACAGCATTTTCCAGAGTTTTGTATCCAAAATTGTATTTAAAATCGTAATGGATTGTTATTAAAAGTTTTAACAAAAATCGTAGCATTATTTCAATTGTGGTTCAGAACGTAGTTCTTCAGATCGTAATTATTCAGAATGTAATTTAGAATGTATTTAATCAGAAGGTATTTAGTCAGAGGGTATTACTCAGAGGGTATATAATCAGAGGTATTTCATCAGAGGGTATATAATCAGAGATATTTCATCAGAGGGCATATAATCAGAGGTATTTCATCAGAGGGTATATAATCAGAGCCCTGTTTTATTTATTATTAGAAATGATATAATTTCACTAAATCTTATTTACTTACGTCTTTTTAGAAGTTCGGCACTGTTTGCACCATTACACACTCTTTAAAATAATTTTCACTTAACTTTTCACGTAAATATATATCACATTTAAGTATAGTGACTGCCCAGTTCAAAAGTATACTAACTCAATATTCAATTGTTATGATATTTATAGGATCGGCTCCCTTTAGTTTCTGATTCATTGACTCCACGTGCTGGACGAGCCAAGTGTATTATCACTTGTTATTTTGGGAATTTTACCAGTTGTCTAGTTTAATACCATGACGCGATGCTCACTTTGTCACGTAAATCTTATTATACCTATGCATTTACTTCAGAAATCCCAGGAATCTTCCTTCAATTGATCACGTAGCATTATTGTTTGTTAGCCTTATTCTAATCTAAATTGAATAAATTTGGTGTTTGTTTATTTCCTAATAAATTGGATTTTTGAGGAAATGTGATGATTTTAAATCATGTGCACTTTCAAATAATGCATAATTTCTAAGTGCGTTTAAGATGCTATATCAACGCATTTTTTGAATATTTGTCTAGCCAATTCATGCAGGTTTTTCACTGATTTATTTTCAAAGCGTTTTGTTACATGTTTAAATTCTAAACTTTGCTCGTAGCTACTCTTGGATATCTGTTTTAATCATTTGTTCTGCTATATACCGTGTGCTCTCAACTAATAATATTTATAATGACCTATTTACTCTTCTAATATCTGTAATTCCGTGCTTGTGTTACTTGGGAGTTTCCC
Source organism: Platerodrilus igneus (assembly GCA_036346225.1). Taxonomy (NCBI): domain Eukaryota; kingdom Metazoa; phylum Arthropoda; class Insecta; order Coleoptera; family Lycidae; genus Platerodrilus; species Platerodrilus igneus. The sequence goes on from JARFIW010001306.1 coordinate 1,517,581, forward strand.
TTGCTTATTCTACGACCCCTATGACTTAACCTACCCCTAAATTAACCTTATAATTACAGCATTAATCCCCCAAATTAAAATAAAAATTTTTGGAAAGTGTTGGTTTTTGGTGCCCAACGTGCGACAAACTTCACCCTGGGCCAAAATTATTTATTTTTATTTTTTCTATGTACACAACTTCTACATCATTTTTACATCCCTAGTCCTATTTTAATATAACCTATTCTATAACTACACATGTATTCATTCCGAATATTTTATGCTATTTTCTAAATGATTATTATTTACACACGCCTCTTTCTATCTCTATAGGTCTATACAAAGCATTTCATCTCCCTAATTCCTATCCATCTATACTTTTCCCATTTTTCATTAATTCATACAACGTATTATCTCTTCATATTTCTCCTGTTTATTTATCTATACTTTTACTTATTTACCTATACTTTTTCTTATTTCCATCAACCTATACTAACTATTGTTAACCTATCCTATGTTCTATTGTTTTCTAATATTACAATATGTACAATACCTATTCCCTAATCTATCCTAATTTATGATTGTCCTATCCTATTCTAATTTATTATTAAACTATCCTATATTTTTTCTATTCTAATTTATTGTTAAGCTATCTTAATTTATAATTATATCTCTATTTCCACTAGTTTATCTTACAGTATGTACACTTTTCTCCATTATCAAAAGTTTTCTCTCGGCAATAATCTTATCTTTCTTATTTCCCATATTCACTATCTTTTCGAAATTGTTTTCTAAAGTTAAGTTATTATCTGCATTATTTTTCCCCCTAATGTATTCTATTTCATTTCCCAAAATTTTTGTTTCCCCTTGAAAGAAACCATATTTCCTCTTGTTTACATTTCTCCCTACAAAATTTAATTTCAACCAACTTCTTTCCAAGTCCTTTTTAAAATTTAACATATCCCTCCCAAATTCTTCATACGATTCCCATATCACATCTTTATTTCCTAACAAACTAAAAGGAACTACTTCACACTTATGATTTTGCTCTTTTATATTAAAACCAATATATTCTGTGGATTCTTTTTGTCATGGAATTTCATTAAACGGCTCCATGTGTACAACTTCTGATTTATGCACATAACCCGTTGCTATTGTGGATTCTGATCCTATTAGTTCTGAATTCTTTATTATAATGCCTCTACCCTTTCTTTTACTTTTTCTGGACATTTTATATCATCATCAATATCCCCCTTTCTATCAACTTCACCCTCAAATTTATTAATATTTATACAGTCTCCTTCGACTTCAATGCTCTCCTCATCATCCCATTTTATATATTCCCCCTTTATATCAATTGCCTTACCTTCGGCATTTATTTTTAAACCCAACTTATCTATTATGTCCATACCAAATATTGCATCGACTCTTAACCCCGGCACTATTATAAATTCATTCTCAAACTTTATCTTACCCATTTCACATTCCAAAACTATTATTTTGCTCACACTTGCAAATTTCTTGCTGTTTGGTGCTATTAAATTAAATTTCCTCATGGGAAACATGCTTCCTATTAATTTTTCCCGTTTAGCAAAGTCCTCAGACACTAACGACCCTTCAGCTTTCGTATCAATGAGTGTTCCACCTCAACTATTTCCAATTCTTAATTTAATTATCGGTAATAAGCTTTTATTAATTTCCTTTTCCATTTCACATTTTATATATTCACGTTGGTGTTCGTATCTATTTATTTTTGAGGGCTTGCTTGGTTTGTCCTCCTTCAAAAATCCTGATTCGACGTAGATGGTCTTGCCTGACTCGTAACTTCTGTATAGGTACGGTTTATTCTTGTAGGTTGTGCTGCTTGTTCCCGATGTTGTGTTTGTAGCATACACTGATTTATATTTCTGTCGTGATTCGTCCGCTCTGCTTCTCTTCTTGTAGTATCTCCCGTGTTCCAGTTCCTTCTAAAGTTATTATTATGATAGTAGTTATTGTGATTGTTTCTATAAAATTGTCTCCCATAATTTCCCCTATTATTTGATCTATTGTTTTCTGTGTTTCTCTGCACTCTGCCTAAATTTTCTCGCTGTCTTGGTGCCATTCTACCTTCCACTACACGACTTTGTCCTAACTCATCACAACGCTGTAAATATTCCAAGAAAATCTCCCTGTTTACTATATTTTGAATCATCACATAATGTCTTATTTCGTCGCCAAAATGTCCCACTAAGTATTTTATTATTTGAGTTTCTTCCATCGGCGGATCTAATTGCTTCGCTAGACTGAATTTTTGTATAGCGTATATTTCTCTGGTCATCCCTAAATTTTGATTATATTTCCCCGTAATCAAATTATCTCGCGCCTTGTATTGTTGATTATCCCCCCTAAAATTTTCTCAAAAACCTACTTTCAAATTCCTGAAATGTCCCGATTTCGTTTTCTACTAAATCAAACCATATCTCCGCGCTTCCTTACAACATTGATCTGACGAAGTTTAAATTGTATCTTTCATCTGTTGAACCCTGTATTAGTTTTCTTATATTGTTTAAAAATACTTTAGGATTTATCTTGTTGTCTTCATAAAATTTGGAATACTGTTCTACTGAAATTTCCGGTCTATTTATCCTAGTGTGTTGCAATCCCTGATTTCTACCCACATTTTCAAATTCTGATTTTAGACTACCTAACTCTCTATTTACATCCGTAAGTCCTAATTCACAGTTTCCCTGAATTTCCCGCATCTTTTTACCTAAATCTGTAATTCGGTCATTTGTTTCTTTTTCAGATGTTTCCTGATCTAGTTTTACTTTCCAAACCTCGTCTCTAACTTTATCTACATCATCCATCATTCTAGCGAATTTATTTTCAAAGTGTACTTGCATTTCCGCGATTGTTTGGTTACTTTCCTTTAATCCGTCGCTTATAATTTTTATTTCGGCTCCTAACTTTTCTCCAATTTTATTAATTTGGTTTTTGATGGCTTCTTGGCCTTCATCCATTTTTCTCGTTAACGCTAATAAGATTCGCATCATTTCCAATTGTTGCGACGTCTGTTGTTCTTCGCTTTGGCTCCGCGTTAATCTTGGTTCTTGCATTTCCATTTTAAAATTTTTAAATTATTATTAATATTTCAAATTCCTTCAGATTTTAAATTCCTAACTCTTTTAAATTAAGTTTCTATTCGTATTTCTATAAACTTAAATTTTAAATTTCTCACTCTTACACATTTTTTGAATTTTTAATTTTCTTTTTCAATTTTTAATTTAGTTTTAGTGGTGATCTCGCCTCTAACTTGGGGTCGCCATAAATTCTGTGTTAATTACTGCAGGAAAAATAATATACCTTAGTTATATCCTATATATTAGGCCCTACGGTTGGGAATGTCATAAATTGTTGTGATATCTCGCCTCACGGCTTGGGCGTACATAAATTGCTGTGTTAACCCCTGTTAGCACCACGATTGTTGCTCAAACACTTGTAAAAATGTTAATTTATAATTTTCTTTTGCCTCGACTAGCTGATTCAATTAAATAAAACAATTCCACAATACACAGTATAATGATTAAATATTTACAACTTTTTCCCCTTTTAATTATCTTCTCCCCTTTTTGAATTATTTACATCTATAAGATTTTTAGAAAATGAAGCCAGCAAAACGAGCTTTTATTACATTTATAGATCTGTTGAAACATTTCAAAAATGTCTATGCTTTTCATAAATATTTTCAAGAAACCCCAATTTGTCGGCTCTTACACTTTTAAATTATTATTGAAATAAAACAGTTTTAAAATAATTCATCAAAAATACCTAACCTGAAGTGGTTTTGTAGGAGCTCTGCATTCCTAGAATTGAAGTCGACATCCAACCAAAATTTAGTATCGAAATCGTTATTCCAATGAAAGGTTTTTCATTTCCGTAATAGAATATTTACCATTTTCAGAGATTATTAAATTGTTTGAACAGACAGAATTTTCCAGAGTTTCGTATCCAAAATTGCATTTAAGATCGTAATGGATCGTTATTAAAAGTTTTAACAAGAATCGTAGCGTTATTTCAATTGTGGTTCAGAACGTAGTTCTTCAGATCGTAATTATTCAGAATGTAATTTAGAACGTATTTAATCAGAAGGTATTTAATCAGAAGGTATTTAGTCAGAGGGTATTACTCAGAGGGTATATAATCAGAGGTATTTCATCAGAGGGTATATAATCAGAGGTATTTCATCAGAGGGTATATAATCAGAGGTATTTCATCAGAGGGTATATAATCAGAGGTATTTCATCAGAGGGTATATAATCAGTGCCCTGTTTTATTTATTATTAGAAATGATATAATTTCACTAAATCTTATTTACTTACGTCTTTTTAGAAGTACGACTCTTTGCACCATTACACACTCTTTAAAATAATTTTCACTTAACTTTTCACTTAAATATTTATCACATTTAAGTATAGTGACTGCCCAGTTTAAAAGTATACTAACTCAATATTCAATTGTTATGATATTTATAGGATCGGCCCCCTTTAGTTTCTGATTTGTTGACTCCACGCGCTGGGCGAGACCACAAGTGTATTATCACTTGTTATTTTGGGAATTTTACCAGTTGACTAGTTCAATACCATGACGCGATGCTCACTTTGTCACGTAAATCTTATTATACCTATGCATTTACTTCAGAAATCCCATGAATCTTCCTTCAATCGATCACGTAGCATTATTGTTTGTTGGTCTTATTCTAGTCTAAATGGAATAAATTTGGTATTTGCTTATTTCCTAATAAATTGGATTTTTGAGCAAATGTGATGCTTTTAAATCACGTACACTTTTCAAATAATGCATAATTTTTAAGTGCGTTTAAGATGATATATCAACGCATTTTTTGAATATTTGTCTAGCCAATTCATGCAGGTTTTTCACTGATTTATTTTCAATGCGTTTCGTTACATTTTTAAATTCTAATCTTTGCTCGTAGCTACTCTTGGATATCTGTTTTAATCGTTTGTTCTGCTATATACAGTGTGCTCTCAACTAATAATATTTATAATGACCTATTTACTCTTCTAATATCTGTAATTCCGTGCTTCTGTTACTTGGGAGTTTCCCTTGCTTATTCTACAACCCCTATGACTTAACCTACCCCTAAATTAACCCTATAATTACAGCATTAAATATATAAAGGTCAGAAACTCGACCGAAACGTCAAGTAATTAGATGAATTTAAAGACAATTGTTTTTATTTGACCTAAAATATCCCAAAACACAAAAAAACCTTATTATATAAAGTATAATTGGTCAAGAAAATTAATATTATATATTTACATATTTACATATATATATATATATAATTTTTTTTTATTATTGGGGAAAGCAGTCAAACTTGATGGATTAATACAATACTCTTTCAATCATTTATTATTTATTTATTTATTATCTTCACTAATTGAATTCATTAAACTCCTACAATATTGGAATGACAATTTTAAAATAGTAAACGCAATTACCTGTGTGAAAATAAAATTTTATTGTCAATTAATATTCATGTGGTATTTACAAACTGTATCCCGACACGGTTTGCTTGAAAAATGTTATGCGAACATTTTTCACAAAAATACGCCCTCGTTTGGATAAGAGGTAAAATGGAGGTCCCGTGTGTGAGTGTTGTCACGCACGATAAAGATCCCCACCTTGCTTGGAACAGCAAGGGTTCGGCAAAATTCAAAATTTTCAGGTAAAAAAACTCACTTCCTGGCCAATGTAGTACCTTCGGTTGGAGCATTGGAAAATCACATGTAAGGTATTTATAAACTAGATGTTACAATCACTTGAAATTTTCAACTTAATACAGGAATAGCTGCTGCACTCTGTAGATACAATAATTAAATTTCTCAATCAATTTACTAAAGACAATGTACTCTTGGGTTAAGTCAACAGCCTAAATGATTTATGAGAACTGTGCAAATTCAAACCAATGCGTGTAACATATTGGGCCATTGCCATTCCCTGCAAAAGTTTTGGATTGTTGATCACCCCGCCGAAGCAGGATATGACATTCTAACTTAAGTGTAAATTGATTTACAGTCTCAAAAATAGTGCTTGAATGTAATTAGAATTCAGAATTTTACAGGAATAGCTACTCTACCTGACAAAGACAAAATGATATACAGCTGCACATGTCTTACAAACCGTTAAGTTTATTGACTTAAACAAGAGTACATTGTCCTTGGTAAATCGATCTGGGAGTTTAATTTTTGTATTTACAGAGGGTGGTAGTTATCGCTGTAATAATTCTGTATTGTGGACCACTGGGCTCAACCCACTCGTAGCATTTTGTGTGTAATATAATATAGATTGGCTTATATCATCATAAATAAAACGTGGATATGTGTAATTATTCACTATAGTAGTATTCTTACAATTTAGTTTTAAAATTACAACTACACTTAAATGAACGTTTTTATTTCACAACTTCAGAAACTTTTAGCTTAGTATCGAAGATTTGTATAAGAAAAAAAAAATTAGAAGTTTTAACATTATTTAGATTGCATCTAGTTACTTCCAAGCTTAGGATATGAAGTTCCAGGACAACTTGTACTTGAATGTACCGAAGTATGCACTTTTGCCGATAAATTGATACAACGAGATACCTATCAATTGGAAGGTATATCGCAATTTTGATATCGTCAATCTTTATCAAAATATATGTTACACTAACCTCAAAGAATATATTCTAATTGTGATGAGAATGATTATTCTCCAAATGGAGTAACACAACCAAAAGTCGGTAAGCTTACTTCATATGCACAAAATAGTAGTTCTTTATTTGAAACTAAGGCTTTCTTTTATTAAGACCTTGCGCCTGTTTAAAATACATGTTTTTTTAAATTGTCAAAAATAATCTAGTCCTAACTGTTGCAGTTTATTTGGCTTCCGGTCTTAATGTGTAGATGTGTGTACCAAGTTTTTATTTAATAGTAATTTTATTTTAAAAGTCGCTAATTTCTTAAGGTGAACTCTATCATGGTAGGTTAACAATTTAATTTTAGTTGGTGTTGTGAGTTTGAAAATAGTCCAATTGTTTGGTTAAAATATATGAAGGTTTTGAGCTTAAAGACTAATTGTATTACAATATAGCAACTAATATCAACACACACACGCGCGCACGCACGCACGCGCATGCACGCATGCATGCACGCACCCACACACACACACCGACACACGCACCCACCCACGCACCCACCCACACACACGTACGCACACGCACGCACACGCACGCGCGCGCACACACCACATGCACGCGCACACATGCACACACACACAAACACATGCACGCACACACGCACGCACACACACATGTGATATAGTAGATAACACGCGTTTGATTGTGGGCTCCAGTGTTTTGAAGTTTTAGTGGTGATTTTAGTACTTTAATACCTAGTGTTTAGTGTTAAAAAGACAATAGTTATGTGCTGAATAATTTTTTGAACAGTAAGTGTTTGAACTTTAAGTTATTGTTTTAAAAACTGAAAATTTGAATCTAAAAAAGAACTGTCTTAATTACGTGTTATTTTGCATATGTCAAGCTGACATTCAGCGCTGACAGATGCCGCATTTTTACTTAGTTTGTAAGATATTTGGTTGAATTGTTTATCGACGCCGTAGTCAATATGCCAAATAAGGCGGCGTTTGCCGCGGAGGAAGAGGGAGATGTTTCTGACTACAGGAATGTCTCCAAGGATGAATCACTTACTGAAAAGTATCAAACACATCAACATCTGGCTTTAACCCTAAATCGTTAACTAACACTAACACATCTACGTTTTCAAATATTGTTAAAACTTCATCGTTTCCTAAAAAAGACCAGGCTATTATATTTCCTGCCATTGAAGGTTTTCAAGTAAAAGACTACGTCGTTGCCACAGGTTCACGAGTGGAACCTCAGAACATCCTATTTGCTTTTCGTATGTCTAACAACAGGATATGCATCTACTTACGAAATAAAGATATGGTTAACACGTTCGTAGATTCAGAAAGAGGTATCAACATTAGAGACGTTTTTGTGCCAGCAAGAAAATTAGTACTTCCTGCTAAACGTATCTTACTTTCAAATGTATCTCCAATCATCCCTCGCCATATCATAGAAGAAGCCTTAAAATTTTTAAATTTGAAAATAGTTTCACCTATCTCCTTTATTGGTGCTGGCATAGGGCTGGAGGAGTACAAACATGTATGTAGTTTTCGCCGACAAGTGTTTATTGCGATTGACGAAACAGTTTCGTTGCCATCATCAATGCTGCTTAGTTATGAAGATGAGGAATATAGAATTTTTCTAACCGACGAAAAACTACGTTGCTTTAAATGTAAGGAGTATGGACACATTGCATCTAAATGTCTCGTAATAGAAAAAACTTTAAATGTCATTACTGACAGGCCGAACATAATACAAATGTCAAATAAGCGAGTACATACATCAACTGCAGAATCAGATATCCAAACGAATTTAGAAACTGAGCAAAATATTTTAAACATTCAAGACTCACCTGAATCTTCTGCAGCTACCCAGGATGCGGCATTTCAAACACCTAGACTCACTATAAAGATCAACAGTAATAATAAGTGAAGGAAAATAGCAAACCCCAAACGCAAGACTGCTACGATGGTGTAGAAATGTTGTGGGAAGAAAACCCAAATCAAATTTTAGATTGTATAAATTTAATACAATTCCTAAGGGAAGTAAAAGGTAAAGACGAACCACTAAAAATAGTTGAAAAGTACACCAACGATGTGCCAAGTTTGATCGCCCTAATAAAATCTGTAACCCCTTAATTTCACAACGAGCATTAAAGGAACGATTAAAGAGGCTCGTTACAAATTTAACTAAAACTGCTACTGAAGTTGAAGCTTTACACCAACCCCCACCAGAATCATTGAGATCATCATCTAGCTCAGTATCCATGCGTTTGTCTGAATGCAGTATAGAAAGCGATCAAGATTTCTAAACATCTACTGAGCACACACAACAAAAACTTCTTTCCAGTAAAAAAAAATGCAACGTCAAAATTTAATCAAAATTACAACACTAAACGCAAAAAGCGTTAAAGGCGATTTTAAATGGATTCAAATGGAATCTTTTCTTGCAAACAACAATCCTGATGTATTTCTCTTGCAAGAGGCCAATATTACAGAAATACCCAGTTTTTCTCAATGCAAAAACTACACAATCCTTTTGAACCCTGCAATATCCAACTATTCAGGGACCTTAATATGTGTAAAAAACACGGCATCTATAAAACTAATTTCCCACGAAATAGTGTACAACTCGTACCTGCAGAAAAGTGGTTTTAGAAATAAACAAACAAAAGTTTCAAATCTTAAACATATATTTACCGCATGATACCCACATAGCTCTAGAGGTGCTGGTCTCTCTAAAAAGTAATCTTAGGAAATATATACCCAAATATCAAAAAACCATAATTGGATGTGATTTCAATTGTACTTTAGACCCAAAAACAGATCGATGCAATTCAGCTGAGAGAAGTACAACATTAGTAGATAAGCTCCAATCGTAGTAGACCTGTTTAACTTACGAGATTGCTGGCATTCTTTCAACAAATTAAAGGGAGGATACACTTTCTTTTCTCAAAACGTTCCACAATCAGCATCAAGACTGGACCGTCTATATTGCACAGAAAAATCGCTATCAAATATTACTTCAACATTTGTCCAAGGTTTGTTTTCTGATCATTTGGCAGTTACTGTGACTTTAAAAAACGAGATAGGTCAAAAAATATCAGCACCCTATTGGAAATTTGATAATTTTCTCTTAGAAGACAACAATTACGTAGATATAATGCACACCTTCTTTAGTAATGAAATTACACATAAACCAAATGACGTTGAATTATGCATCTGGTGGGACAATTTTAAAACTAACATAAAGACAATAACTGTTTTATATAGTAGAAAAAAAATACAGCAGAAACTCCTCCAACTTAAAAGCCTTGAAACCACCATTAAGAAAATGTCACACCACGATCGAACCGCTGTCGACCTGGAAACATATTCAAAAACGATTGGGGAAGTTAGAAATCTGTATTACCGCGTGAGTGAAAAACAACTCTTAAAAATGCTGTATGAGCAACTTATAAATAATGACCGGCCAACAATGAATAAATTTAATCCCATAAGCTTTCGACCGTTTTCAAAATTATTAGATGATAACAACTGCATGGTAACGGAACCCACCAACTTATGCTCGATTGTTGTCAAGCATTTTTCTCAAATATACGCAATAGACAATAACATTTCTATAGATGAGGCTGCGGAAATATATAAAGACTGTAAGAAAATTTCGGAAAGTCACAAGGACGATCTTAACAAACCTATTTCTTTTGGTGAATTTACTAAGGCCCTTAATTCTTTAAACAAAAATAAAGCCCCAGGAATCGATGGACTCACCGTAGAATTTTATAAACATTTCTGGAGTACAATAGGAGAAACCTTTTACATAGTTTTCAGCAGCTCTATGACTCAAAATAAAATTTCAAATTCAATTTCAAAAGCCGTAGGGCGTTTGTTACCCAAACGCGGAGACTCCTTGAAAATAAACAATTGGAGACCAATATCACTATTAACAACCGACTACAAAATAGTAGCAAAAGCTCTATCTTCCAGACTGACATCAGTAATATCCTCTATAGTCGAACCTGATCAAAGCTACTCGATACCAAAGCGAACAATCTTCGACAGCTTACATTTACACCGAGATGTAATTTGCCATGCTAATCGTGAAAACAGACCACTTGCAATTTTAAATTTAGACCAAAAATTAGCTTTTGACAAAATTAACCATAATTATATGTTCTACCTTTTGAAGCTCATGAATTTTGGAAACACGTTCATCAACTCGGTGAAATTATTGTATTCAAATGCACAAAGTTTTTTTAGAATTGGTTCTTTACTAACAAGAAAAATTAATTTTTCAAGGGGAATTAGACAAGGCTGTCCCCTCTCTGGGCCTTTGTATTCATTAATGATTGAACCATTCTTGGTAACATGTAGACGCTTACTTTATGGCTATCCTCTTCCATCGGACCCCATAACAAGGTTAACTGTTAGTGCATATGCAGATGACATTTCCATCTTCACTTCTACCAACAACGATTTTCAGGTTTTAAAGAAAATATACGCCAGTTATGCTAAAGAATCTGGATCTCAGCTTAACGCCGAAAAGTCAAAAGGATTCTGGTGTGGTAGTTGGAAAGAAAGAAATGATAAACCATTAAAGTTTTTATGGGAACCGTCAGGTATAACCGTACTCGGAATTAAGCTGTCCAATAACATAGAAGAAAATATAAACAACACCTATGAAAAATTAGTAGAAAAGATTGATCAATCATTGATAAAATGGTCTCAAAGATGTCCATCGGCTTCACTTAAAGGAAAAAAAATAATAATCAATCAGTTTGTAGCTCCAAAACTATGGTATTTTTTACAAAATTTGGCCATTCTCTGAACACCATCTGAATGTACTGCAGCGAAAATTAGTCAATTTCGTTTGGAAAGGAAAACATTGGACCTCTCAAAAGCACTTATGTTTATTATTAAGTCGGAGTGGCTTGGGAATAGTACATTTACCATCAAAAGTAAAGACCATTAGAATCTATACAGCAAACAGATTATTAGATATGCAGGAAAGGCAGCATTGGAAAACGATGCTGGAAAATCTAATAAGACACTCCAGCAAGTTGAAGGTTTTCTGGCAGTGTTTATTTGTGTCAGACCCAAACTTAATCGAGGCAAACTCTCCCCATTCATTATTTCTTTAATAAATGCAATGCAATCTTTGAACTATGGAATCGCCGATTTTCCGCGAAACTTTCACAACATAATGGATGTACCAACCACAGGCAGCACTTTAATTAAAAGCTGTATTCCACAACTTTTTAACAAGCTGTGGGTAAAAACAAATATTAATGCAATCTGAGACTTAACACATAATATTTGGGCTACAGAAGATCAAGTTTGATATCTTTTGCGAAAACTGTTGCACATTAAACAGCAAGAGCTTTTGATACATTACAAAAGAATAAAAGCTTTTTTTCGTTTGCAACATAAGAATGCTGAGCAGCTTGGTGACGATACATCTAAAAAAAATAATGACATTTGAAATGAAGGGAAATTGTATCGAAGTAAATAAAAGTACACGGAAAAAGCTTCAAGAAATCTTTACTTCAAGGAGTTTTTCGACTAAACCATCCCAAATACTTGATAACCATTGGATGACAGGAAAAGTACTATGGTGTACATACTTCAACAACCTAACACCTGGTTATATTTCAGAGATCGCCTGGAGGTTAGCAAAAAATTGTCTAGCTGACTCGGTTTTTCTGATGCATGCAGGTTTTAGAGACTTTAACAACTGCCCCTTTTGTGCAAATGTTATGGGCACATCTTGGCATATTATCATTGAGTGTCCAGAAGCGCAGCCATTATGGTCATATGTATTAATATTACTTAAAAAGCTTTTGAATACTAAAAGCTTTTTACTCAAGTACATATACACTGGATATCCCGGGAAAACTGACACCAGTAATTTAGCAAACCTACTAATAAACTTAGCAAAATGGTCAATTTACAAATCAGCAACAGCTTTAATGAGATATGGAAACTTAATACAAACATATAAGGAAACATTTATTCGAAAACTGAAGCAACTAATTTTCCACCATTTCTCGTGGGCGCTAGGTAAAAATACAATAGAAGAATTTGAGAAAAAATGGTGTATTGAAAACGCATTGTGTAAGATAGATACAGAAACTCTAATTTTTAATGACATCCTTAATGTCTAGTTACAGAATTTCTTTTGTTTCATGTATGAAAAACGTTTTTTTATGTATTCAAAAAGTTAATTACTGAACTGATGGATAAATAACACCAGTTCATTTTATATTGACAAGTATGCTGTCAGTAACACATACATCATAATTCATAGTGTACATTGTAAGCCAATGATGTATTTTTAAAAAAATGCTGAGATGTATATAACAAAACTTTTAAATAAAATAATAATAATAATAATAACACACACACATACACATATGCACACACATGCACGCACGCACCCACCCGCGCACGCACGCAAGCACGCACGCGCCCACACACACACACACGCACACATGTATGCACACACCCACACATACATGCACACACACGCACGTACGCACGCACGCACGCACACACCATACACACACACATGCACACACACGCACAGACACAGACACACAGACACACACACACACACAGAGAGAGAGAGAGAGAGAGAGAGAGAGAGAGAGAGAGAGAGAGAGAGAGAGAGAGAGAGAGAGAGAGAGAGAGAGAGAGACACACACACACACACACACACACACACACACACACACACACACACACACACACACACACACACACACACACACACACACACACACACACACAAGAAAGAATGCTGACTGTTAATATTAAAATAGATTGCAAAAGGTGTATGAGATATTGCTTTAATATTTTTGACTTTTTACATTACTAAACATCTTCGTAAGGACTATAATTGTTATTGCTTATTAACTTACTTACTACCAATTGGCAAACATTTAAATGCGATATTTTACTTTGTCACAGGAATTCCGTACATCTTATGCTGCAGAGATGGATAAAGCAAAAGAATCCTGTAGTTCCTTCATAAAGAAGATTGAAGAAATTTGTTTCAAGGTATTTGAGCTGTCTACAATTGCATGTTTTTAGTATTTATTGCTATAGATTTTGAAATATTTACTTCTCTTGTTATTTTTAAATTTGTAGTTGTCGCCATTAAAATTAATTTTTTTTGTCATCTATAATGACTGTAGGTGCTTGAAATTAAAATGTATAAAAAAGTTTTTCAGCCTATTTTCTTTTTTGATTATTTTACCTAAACGGTTCATTAATCTTTTTTGTGTTCAATTGGCAAATGCATTAAAATTGTTTAATGCAGTACTTTATATGAAATATTGTACATTTTGAAGAAACCTGTAACAAAATGTAAAGGTTAAAAAATTTGTTGAAGTAAAAATTGGTTGAAAATCTGAATTTTACACACAGTTGTTATCTTTAGAATTGTTGTGAATAACTAATTTTTTACTTACTTGAAGGGTTTCTACTAATTGGTGCATGTGGGATTGTTCAAGTATGTGCAACACAACATTGCAAATAAAATGACAATATCCAAAGAACTATTGCTGACAAATATAGATTATTTTATTGAAATTTATAATAATTATGAATAATTTAGGGGCACCACGCTTGTTTTTCCATGTTATGATCAATTGCTTGTTATGTCGATTATTGACAAACGAGTTAGGTTTTGCAAATACACAAATGTCTAATTACCTATTCAACACTACCAGACTTTCTAAGAAAGTACTATATCAATGTTAAATAAGAAAGTTGGTCAACGGAAACTAATAAGTTTCCAGATAAATGGTAATGAATAATTTTGTCTGGCAGTGGGAAGGTAATTCGAGTATAATGAACGAAAATTAATGTAAATTATTGGTTATTTTGCAAAGAGAAAAGTCAATTACTGGTTTTGCTATTGTTGCAGTTCATTAGGCTGGCATATTTCTCTTTACAAAACAATCAAGTTCTTGAATTGTACACAAATCATGGTGTATTAATAAGTACAAAAGTATGTGAGAAATATTTTGTACTTATAAATACACCAGATTTGTGTATATTCAAGAAATTCGTTGGCTGTTTTGCAAAGAGAAATGTGCCAGTCTGACAAGCTGCAACAGCACATTGGTTTTTCTCTTAGCAAAATAACCAACAATCTACATTAATTTTTGTTCATTGTACTGGAATTGCCATCCCAATACGACAAAATTATTTACTACAAGTTAGGTTTTATTGATTTATGGTGTAGTATAATCATATTGTAACAAAATAAAGTGTAAGATCATATATTCAAGTGTTGATTGTTTGCAATGCTTTTAAAGAAATTTGATAAATGGATTATTTAAATAAAATCTGTTGAATAGACACGATTTCGATATTACTATATGATTCATATGTTGCAATAAATTTTGAAAATAGGAAGATGCAGTACAAAAATACAGTTGAAATGAAAAAAAAACATTATATTCATGAGAAATGTATTTTCAAACTTTAGCAATTGATACAGATCACTGTAAGCAAACTTTCGTTGAGCTTTTCTCATTGTAAAAACTTGAATTTTTTATATAGCAATGAATTTTATGTATAATAAAATACAGAATACAATTACACAATTTCAATGAAAAATAGTTTGTGTGAACAACAAACACTGTTTTGAGCTTAATTGTATGTGTAACTCAATATGAAAATTAGGCTTATTCGTTTATCATAAACATATAAACAATTAATGTTTGCAATACAATTTACACACGTAAGCTCATTGCTCCATCTCACCGAGAAGTTCGAAAGAATCAGTAACTTATGTCGATTGATTACTGTGTACGTTTGCAAGAAAATTAGCTGTCAATTTTGCCAATTCAGTTCAGCTTATGGTGGGGTTAAAAATAATAAACACAAAACTACTATTATTGAAGCTTCAGAATTCTAAATACATTATTACCAGTCAGTATAACTTTGCAGCTTCATACGAGCGACACTATTTATGTATTGAGAACTGGCAACACTGGTATCGCCAGGTGAAATCTGAAATTGCCATTGTAAAGTTTGACATTTTTGAGGTTATAGGTACTCGCAACGTTTTGACGTGTGAGCACTATTTGTGTTTTTTGCAGTGTTCAAAATTTTATCTCAGCCAAAATATGGTGCCATTTTTTTGCATGAAAACCAGTCCTGTGGCAACTGTGGCTCTCGAAAATCAAAAGACTGTTAATTCAGCATGTATACAATCATTTGTTTGCCTGAAGTTTTTGGTAAATTGAGAGAAACCAACCCAAAACGACGAATCATTTTGCATCATGACAAAGCGAGCTCACACACATCACATGCAACAAACGAGTATTTGGACACACAAAAGACCGAATTGATGAGTTATCTGCCCTACAGCCTCGACTTTGTACCCAATGACTTCTTCTTGTTTCTAGTAATTAAAGATAAACTGTGTGGACAACAATCTCAAGAAGCTGGCGCATTAATATTGCATTTCAAACATGCCATCGAACAAACATTAAAAAAATTTATGATGAGCTAGCTGAAGACACTGTGTTTGATGGTCCAGTTGAAAAATTTAGAATCACCGTATTCAATGCAGTTCTAAATATCTTGAATTCACAAATAATTGTAAAATTTGATAGTATAAGAAAAGTAGTTAATCTCGTCTCTTTTCTGCAACCAAAAGAAATGCTAGAACAAATGTACGAAGAATTAGTTGCATCAGCAAATGCATTTTTTAATAAGTACGAAATAGATATATCGAGCTCGATAGCAGCAAAAATAATTAGCTTCAAGAACTTAGCCTCCCATCATTTCAAAATACGCAACATAACCACAATTGCTGAAGTGGCCAACTTTCATTTAGTTGACAATAGCTTTCTAGCTAGTAGTTTACCAGACCTTTGTACTGTGTTCTTGTTTTTAACACTACCGGTTACTTCAGCATTGGAAGAAAGGTCTTTCTCAAAATTAAAGTTAATGAAATCCTATTTAAAAAGTACAATGGTTCCAACAAGGTTGAATAGTTTGGCTATATTAAGCATTGAAACTGAATGTTCTAAAAAGATTTACCTCGATAGTGTGGTGCAAGATTTTGTAAACTGTTGGAAACGCCGTGGACTCTTACAATTAAAATTAATAAAAACTTCACTTAGTTTTCAAATGTGCAGGGATGACTAAAGACAAATTAAATACTGCTTAGGATGGGTTGCAGCGTGGAGGGAACTAGACTAAATACAAAAGCTACAACTGATATTCCTTGCGACAAGTCAAATTTTTCGGCTATAAGATTTATATCTTTGCGTATATTCGAGAACAAACTCGTTTAGTTAGTTCTTGCATTGATAGTTATGCGTAAGTTACTTTACCTTCCTTTTTACAATACAAGTGCTATGTCCATTTTATTTTAGGTCCATAGTTTAGTACTTTTTTGGATTGTGTTTTGTAAAGTTTCATGTGTGTAGTGCATGCATATAATGAACTGTGCCTGTTGAAAATTAAAGCATACTGTCTTTATATTTTAATTATGGCTGCCTGTGTTTGATTGCGTTATCAAAATGGGAAATGGATATACTATAATTGAAATCAATGGAGATAACGCATCCAACTAGTTCCAAGATGGAAAACCAAATGATGAAAGAAATATTTGTACTTAAACCTGATAAGTATAATAAGCAACTACAGGTATTGGTTTTGTAATATTCTCAACTAATGTTAATGGTGCGAAAGCATTTACTGGAAAACTATTAATTCGGCAAATGTCTAAGTGTTGGGAAATCTTGGCAGCCACATGCTGCTTAACCCCTTCACATACTACTGAATCTCAGTAAAATATGGCATATAATTAGAAAACAATAGAAGGGGAACCAAGCTGTATCTGGGCTGTGGAAATTTCAGGGAACTGTGTAGGCTAACTCAAAATAGACATAAGTGGAAGAACTCGTCTAACCTGTTTCAAAACGATAATCCTTATTCGAAAGGATATATTGAAAAACTATTAATTCGGCAAATGTTCGAGTGTTGGGGGATCTTGGTAGTCGCAGACTGCTTAACCCCCTTCACATACCCTACATATGATTTTTTCAATTGTAGCATACTAAATTCCTCAAAAGGTAAATAGTATGTCTGCTCTACCATATAGGCGGCAGAGCCTCGATAGATTACGAGGGGTTCCTGTTTAACGGTTAAGCCCAGGGTAAAAAGGATGTTAAATGGCTTTGAGAGAAAAAGGGTCCCTCTAAAGAGATCTTCCAGCCAGCTAAGCTTCTTCAACTTAGGGCAGAGCTATGAGCTAGGGTCGTAGGATGGTATAGGATAAAACAAAAGAAATTTTATTGGACGCCACTGTATCTTAATGAGTGTTTGATAAGAAACTATCCGAAAATCAGATACGGAAATCTTTGAAATAAAAAAAATTTAAGACGAGCAACATAAACAAAAATACTTACTTTGGTCTCTGCAATCTGGAATGGGAACGACGATCTCGTGCTATCTCAAAATTTAACCACACCTAAACATGTTCAAACTAGGGCTTTGTTAGAGCCTAGTCACTTTATCACCAAAAAAAATTATAATTAAATCCACTAGTCAAAATTATACTTTCAAAAAAACCTTTTAATTTTAACACCAATAATATCTTTCTTCAATACCAAAATTTCATATTTGTAAACTGCTTACTTCTGTAGGACAATTACTGCTGACTTCAATGAAAGAAAATTTTATGACAATTTATTATTTTTTCTATTAATTTCAAAAAAATATATATACATTGTATATATGAAGCTATCTATACGGAGACTTTCGAAACAGTTCCTTTATTACGATTTAACATTAATCTCCGAGCATTCGTGGGATATCTTTTTAATTGCATAATTTACTTTAATTCTCTATAAGAAATATATGATTTTCATTTTTTATATTACAGTTACTTCATGATACTTGAATAGGATCCTGTTCAGTTTACAAGAAACAAATTAAATGTTCAAAAGAAATTTGCAGGTTATTACACTATATTTTTAATAGATATCTTTAATAGAATCAAAGGTCAAAGAAAAATACTTATTATCAACATTAAGCTATACTTCAAGTGTACTATCAAAATGTGTTATACACAATAATTCGGCAAACAATTCTTATCGTATCACATGTTTAGTTATGCAAACATTTTAATACAACTTTGTAACTTTAAAAATAATCTTACAAAAATACCTTGAAAATATTAAGGTCATTTATGCATTATCCAAGTACTAAATTTCAAACTAAATTTTACGTGAATCAAATTAACTGATCTTCGAACCTTCACAAAATTTCGAGAATTAATTTTAAATAAACATATATATATATAGCTTCTTCGAAAATTATTTGTGCATTTTAAATGAATGTTCCTTGAAAAGAATATAGGTATAAAAATGGAAGATGACTCACCGCTGGATATCTGCTTGGCGGCTGAATTTTCTTTAACATCTATGTACTTACAATTGTGGTTGTGCGCAGCTGAAACAGGTGTCCTCTATACTAACCAAACATTCGTGGGGATTTCCACACTTTTGCCTAGCAACAATTGAAGCTGCATTTCTGTCTCGTACTTGCCATATGGTTAACGATTGTTTTATATAATACGTAATTTCCATTGTTTTATTACGTGAAACTTGAGATTAATATTTTAAAACTCGGAATTAATACTGTCTTCATATTTAATACTTGATACTTTAAACTTTAAAACTCTAAACTTAAAAACTTGCGCTGAAATCAAACGGGAAAATAGAATTTAGAGGTAAGTTTGCGAATTATTTTCTTACCGTAGAAATATATTTACAACCATCTTAGGTCGATGCTACAACTCAAACTAAACCCATGGTATACGTTGACTCCACTTGACTATCTGTTGGGGCGGCATGTTTAATTAAAAACCTGCAGGCCCTCGATAACACTGGTATTCGGATTACATCTGATATCAAAATGGCTTCGACCACGAGGCACTGTTAACTATTCAAGCATGCGCCGGGAAGAGGGATATTGAATCAAGATACAAGCAAAGAGTACTTAAAATTTACTTTGGTTATTCTAATGTAGATGGCGTACTATGTATGAATTCATAATATAAGGTTTCAATAGAAATTTAATATTTATTGACTAGTTGTATTGAACAAAAGCGTATATTTAAATAGCCGAAAATCGTAATTGTTACAAGGGCAGTATACGTTCTAAAGCATTTTTGGGGAATAGTGTGGGATATATTACAAACAGAGATAGGGAAAAAAGAGGTAGAGGTAGACCTAGATCAGGCTAATCCACGCAGATAGTGAAAGATCCAGACTGAAAATTTCAGGGAAATATGTAGGTTAGCTCAGAATAGGAAACATTGAGGGTACACGTCTAACCAGTTCCAGGACTGAAGACCTAACGATGATGATCAAAAGTGATCATAAAAGCTAGATTGGATTTGCATCAGTTGTAACAGGTAAAGTTTTTATGTATAATTTATATAATATAATAATGATACATGTGCATATAAGATATCACAGCTACAATTCAGAGGAGGCTGTGCAAAATAGTGGCAGGGGGCACAGTATTTCTAAGTTATGCCACTGTACTTAACATTGTACAGATTAAGTGAGTATAACACCTTGTTGTTGTGTTTGTACTTCCTTATGTTTTAGCAATTACAAATTAAATTTTATATAGCGTATCACACTGTTTATCCTCAGCATAAAAATCTTATTCTTAGCAATTTTAATATCACGGTTTGCACATATTACTTTATAACCTTACTTTCTATGCTTGATATTGACAACAAATTGACTCTTATCTTAGGTACACGTACTATACTTTTCAGTACAATCTTTACAGATTTATCTTTTACTTTACAGACCACATACATGCCATTTACACTTTGCTTCCATCGCCTCAACTTGTGTTGCCAGATGGATACGTTTAGGTTCAACAAACATTCGTTTATTAGTCAAATTGGCATCTGTGCTGACATAGTGATGAGTCGTGCCAGATTCATACTGTTGACAAAGTGTTAAAGGTTACTGCTTTCTCATCATTTCCATTTATAGCAACAGTCACTGAACTTCGTCGTGATGGACGTTGACATGCAAATTGACCTATATTTACATTATTTTTAACACAGCAACCTTCAGCTTTGTGTCTAAATTTGTAACAAATCCAGCATTTAATTCCAAGCACATTTTCATTCTACATTTAAAACATTTTATTCCTTTTGTGCCAAGAAACGAAGATGCAGCTGACAAGCTTTCATTATCACACATATTTTTATTTTTGGCAAACCTACCAATCATTTCTTAATACAACTCAATTCTCTTTGATTATTATTCACCATTTGCAATGCCTTACACTTTCAAATCTTGGTGGCATTGACAGAATTAAAAAGTAAAATCACTTTCATTAAACTTCATTCCATTATCATTTGATTCTCTGGATAGTTTGTAATACTTATTGAAGTGTTCTTAAATATCATATTTACAGTCATACCTTATAATTGATAATCTCCTTCAATAAATAAAACTGAACAAATGCATGCACTTGCAAAAATAGTTTTTATTATTTTCACTATTTATTTTATATTTGGTTTCTTGTACATATTCCAGATGAATGGCACACCAATTGCATAACCCTTATTCACCGATTTATTCAAACCTTGAAATCAAGTTTTTGGGAAGAACCACCTCTAGTAAGATATTTATAGTCAGCCATAAAGTTTTAACTATTATTACAAGGGACACTATTTATGTATTGAGAATAGAAAGAATAAACAAATGAATTTGATGAAAAATACTTTTATTGCTTTTCAAAATAATCACCTTTAAGATCTATACACTTTTACATCTTTAACAGATGACATAAATTAGATGCGTTTATTGACTTCTTGCATTATGAAATATGCTCGTTTCGGAAGACCTGTTTATTATAAGCATGCATTGATTATTTTCTTGCGCTAATGCGTTGAGTTTGAAAAATAATTGTTTCGCGTTTGTTTTACTTTGGATACGCCTAATTTGTGTTTGTTTAAAGTTTATGAATTTATTAATGTTACTAAAATGAATAGGATTGCGCCTTGGGTTATCTATTTTACTAAATGTGATTAAATTACTAAAGAATGTGCTTTCTTTTATTGACTATAGTTAGTTGTTGTTTTTATACAGGTTGTCTGGTATTTGCTTTTTGCATAATGAATGAATTGTGTACTTTTTATGGTTTAAATGTTTAGTTTTCTTGATTTTTGTGTTGTTTACATGAAGTATACCTTCCTTGCGACCTTATATACCCTTAAACAACCCTATTATTGTCGATATATATATATATATATATATATATACTGCCGTATTAAGAAAGAACCGCGTATCTGCAGTTGCGTTACTGTTGAGAAATTTGGGTTGAAAGTTTGACTGTTTGTCATGTGATACCAACATAAAAAAATTAAATTTTATTTGCAGTTTTAAGGTAAAGATGCATTAGAAACAAGAAAAAACTGCAATTGTTTAAAAAACCTAAAAAAGATCGAGTTACGTTTTTAAACTTAGGAAAACTGTAGAATTTAAACTTCTTTATTTCGGTTCAAATTGACATAACTAGAATTACCGGGGTTTTTCTTAGCAAAATGAGCTTGAATCTTTTAATATCTTTTAGTAAAACGTACTTAGTGTTTGAAATAAATAATATAACTTATGTTATATAAGGACACGTGCGAACAAAAGGAACTGCATAACAATCGCATTTTTTGCTCAAACATAAGTACGCTACATTTACCATCTTACGGTTTAAACGACAAAAACGAACTTAAAAGTTAAATTGTACACTAAAAACTGAAAAGTAACTTCTTAAATATTAATGTAATACACTTTAAACCTAAGACTGAAATATAAATAAAAGCGACATATTTTTACACTGGTACAATTAAATTTTTTTTATAGGCTAATCCTCCCAAAAACGTCTTCGATTTTAGGGAATTACCCCACTTAAATTTTTTTAAATAATCTGTTTCTTTTCTTTCGTCACGCCATATGCTGTTACTCTTGGAAGGGGTAGCTGATTAATTCCTTCTTGTTGGTTAGTTTTTTCATAACAAAATCTAACTCCATCATATCTTCAGTACATGATGTTCTATAATACAACACTTTCTTATTTCTGCGAGCCACTATTTGGATAATATCCATAGATAAGGCCGGGTACCATTTCTATTTTTTAGTTTTTGATAAGAGATCCAATCTTTCCATTCAAAGAAGTCGGTTATATTCATTTCTTTGACTTTCACTTTCCACCGCGCTTTTTTGCAGCATTTGCAAAATCATGAAAATCATAAGTCTTGGTCTGTTGTGTAAGTGATTTTTCTACGCTGTGGTGAAAACTATCGGCACTCACGAAAATGTGACCTGCTTCAAAAAAGTTCATTGTAATGGTGTCAGCCGATATTTCAGAGGAGTTTCTAATATGAAGCAAAAACGATAACATAGTCTAATTCTTATTTAGGGCTGCACAATTGTTGACCCAAAAAATAATTTCACGAACATCCCTATGAGCTAAAAGAATGAGTAGTAACAACTAATAATGTCTTCTTTAGTTTTCTCTAGTTTTTCCCAAGGGCACGAAACTTTTGTGTTAAGCAACAATTCTCTGAGTAAATAAAACCTTTTTAAAGTATTCTATTCGTGGTAACATAATGACCTTCTGTATATCAACGGATACGCAAACTGTATCACAATCGAACTTTGTATTGGCATCCTTTTTATATGTTCCTGGAATTTTTTGCTTTCAAAATGTGTTTAGACCAAGAATTACACTTTTAACATTTGCTTTGAAGATTATCCGAGGTATGATTAGGATTGTGCAACTTGAATTCTTTACACAATTCACATTCTTCATGACCAAGTTTGGTAAAAGATATATTTTTAGCAGATCATACTTTCTTATATAACTGTTAGAACATTTCATGGCCAAATTTTTACTACAAAAATCCTTATACATTAATACGATTTGGCGTATGCTCGCGTCTGTAGTGGGATATGGTTGGACCAAAACTTTCAATGTGATTGTCAATTATATTCGTATCAATTTTGTTGGGATTTGCATGCCGCCCGCGTTGATCACACTTTGGAATCATCTGTGAAGGCGATAAATGTTTAAACGCTCCTTGTTATTACAACCCCGCCGGCGAGGTACGCGAGCCACTATGTCAGTTGGTAGCGATATTAGATAATGTAAAAATGAGGCGCAAATTATAGATGACGTCACACAATATGCAAATTATCGCAACACAATTACACAAATTTTAAAGGAAAACGAATTTTAAAGAAAACCCCAATGGGGCACTCACGTGAACATGTAGGGTTTCCTTCAGGAATACTCCATGATGGTCGGCCGTGACTTCGCTAGTCTTCCGGGCGTCGGCTACTTCGCTAATCTTTCGTGCGTGGGAATTCTTGAGCCAGGTTGAATCCAAATTCGAATTGTCTTCTTTCTATATGTAGGGAACGACAGGAAACTGGTTTATAAGGAACAATAGTCAAGAGAAAACAAAAGGAACCTACATAACAAAAAAAGATATGATAAGACACAAAAGACAACAACACTTCTTCACATCTCGGAGACTAGTCCTAACGCGAGTTATGTATCCCCCAATTACCTATATATTGATATATTGAATCTAATAGGAATTATTAGAAATTGTTAAATAAAAGTATAAGTTCAATGCAACATTGTAACACAAGGATAACCCAGAGAGGTTATCGACAGTTCATGAGAACGGAATGCAACTTTGCATCCGTGAGGGCAGTGATACTGCAGGTGGCAGGTCACAGGCGGTCAACAGACCGCAATTACTTAGAATTAAGTTGTTACATTGTAATAAAGTGTACAATTAAGAGAAACGCAGACATGAGATCTGCAAGTTCTCACAGCCGTGTGAGGGGCAGGTTATTATAAAAGGCCCGGGAGCTCAATGCCCGGCAGTCAGTCTTCGAACTCCATACTTCGTTGTTCAAGCTACTCAACCGAGGCAGTCCATACTTCGTTGTTTGAGCTACTCACTAGTACAATAATTATTTTTAGTATTATGTACAAGTTATCTAAATTTTAACTTAATAAAAATTTGTTAAAGTCAAAGTGTTTTTAAAAAACCAGCTCCAAAGGCCCGAACTTTAACTGGCGCAGTCGTAACGGATGTCAAAGGGCACTGAAAATCCAAAATCGGAAGATTGGTGACCAAGAATTTTTATTCGAAATTTTGGCAGAACCCAAACCAAGTTGGAGGAAGAACAAGCATAGTCTGAATCCAGCAACAAACCAAGTTGGACAAGGAACAAAAATCGTCTAAGGCCAACAAACAAACCAAGGTGGACAAGATACAGAATCGATCGAACCCACCAAAGAAACAGATGAAATTAATGTAAGTTCATTTCCATAATTTTATTTCAAACCAAAACTATAATTGATATATGCTAGTATTATAACTATTGATTACTATTGTTTTATGTATTTTATTATTATGAATATTTTTTTTTGAAAATAGTTCAAAGTGAATTATTTTCAAAACGAGACTGTAAAACATTTTATGAGACGAATGTTAAAGAAAAATTTTTTTCTTTAAAAAGCAAATGAAACTTGAAGTTTAAAAGAAATTTTCTTTTAAAATAAATAAGAATTGAATTTAAAAAGAAACCCTTACCATAATTAATAGAACGAACTCAAAAATAATCCAAAAAATAACGGGCGCACATTCACTAAACTCCAAAAATAAGAAACATCAACCACCGCGATTCAACGCACGCTATAAACCGGTAAACTAACGCAAACTTAATTTCAAAACTAATCCTTTAAGCAGTACAGAACGATAATAAAACCATTGACCTTATAAAATCACAGCAAAACACTCTGCTATAGTTACCTAAAACCACCTAAGATAAATACGCGAAGAAAGCATCCTTTATTATACAATTAAAACTCAGAGAAAATCGCTTTCAGAATCCTTGCACAGTACTAAAGAAATAGCTTTCAGGAACTTTCAGTACTAAAGCAATTCGCATCATAAGTATTAATCTATCACGGAATTATAGAAGCGCATGAAAATTACACCACAACACTCTATAAATAATTTGCAGTACAAAAACGGCATAAAACGCTCATAATTACAGTACGGAGATTCAATTACAAGTTGTGAACACCGAGGTATTTAAAATAAAACAGACGTAACACTTTATGCGAAAGCATTAGCAAGTAAATTATCTAATTCTTATAAACTAACACCTGTAAGTGCAATTACCTCAACGTACGTAACGAAGATTACATCCTTTAGTATTCAATTTCAACAGTAAAGTACAAAAGTAAGTAACCTCAGGTCATAACTACGCAACTCAGTAAAACCCACGGAAGAGTATTAATTACGAGTTAACCGAACTGAACTAAAACAACGCTAAACGAGAATAAATCCATCCATTTAAGATTCCTTAAGAAACAGGAACTCAAGACGAACTAAAAGCTGCATAAGAACAATTAATCCAAGACTACGATTTTAAAAATAACTCGACGCAATATAAACTTAAAATTAATAAATCTAATACTACAAGTACGAAATTAATCTCAAATTCTTACCAAATTTTTATCCACCCAATCCAAACTGAAAATTAACAAATTCAAATCAAAAAATAACGCCGAAAAATAACGAAATAAACCTCAACCTTTACCAAATTTTATCCACCCAAGCCAAACTGAAAATTAACCATTCCAAACTAAAAATAACGCCGAAAGTAGTAAAATAAACCTCAATCTTTACAGAATTCAAAATTACCCAACCTAAAGGAAAAATTAACAAACCAAAACCAAAATTAACGTCACAAAAAGCAAAACCAACCCCAATTTTTACAAAATTCGAAATTATTTCATCCAAGAGAAAAACTAATACATCCAAAGCATAATTAACGTTACAAATAGAAAATCAACCCCAATTTTTACAAAATTTGAAATTTTACAACCCAAACGGAAAATTAATAAATCCGAAGCAAAAGTAACATTACAAATAGCGAAATAAAGCTTAATTCAAAAAAAAAAAATTTTTTTTTAAATTTCCAAAAAATCGAAAACAACCCTTAACCAACATGAGTAACACAGACTTACGTCTCTATTTAGAGACAATACAGACGTTCGATGGCACGCAGGCCCATCTCTCAAATTTTATTGGAGCATGTGAAATGTTCCTAAAAACCTTTTACAAACCCGGAGATGACGCAAGAAATTCATTGCTTATACGCTTAGTAATAAGTAAACTAGCCGGAAGGGCACTAACCTTAATCGCCAGTAGGGACGACTTATCGGAATGGGACCAGTTTAAACAGCTACTAATTGCATATTTTGGAGATCAACGTAATATAAAATGCCTGGTACGAGACCTAATAAACCTTAGAATGGAACACAATCAATCCCCCTACCAATTCGGAATGAAATGCCAAGATGTGAGAAGTTTAATTTTAACAAAATTAAAATCGAAGAACCCGATCAAAACGTTAGACATTTAAAACAAAATGTACGACGAAATGGCACTAGACACATACATAAACGCTTTACCAGAACGACTATCGGATAAAATCAGATTCCAACGACCCCAAAATTTAGAGGAAGCTATGAGCCTAGTAATAGAAGAAGAAAATGTAATGTATTACCGCAACAGACTATACAACCCCAACGCGAATAAAAGTTATTCACCAACAAAACTATACAAGCTACAAGACAAACAATCCTCAACAAAAATTCACACCCTTTAACCCACAAACAAATCAACCGCGAAGTAACAACCCAAGTTTTAACAATACAAATTTTAATAATCAATTTAAAAATTTTTCAAGACCAACATTTAATCCAACTTTTACGAAACCAGCATTCCAACCAAGATTTAATCAAAACCTAAACCAACAAAGACCAGCATTCAATGCAAACCCTAATAGAAATACACCAATGACTAATACTCATAACAACCCTAACAATTATTACAAACCAACACCAATGGACACCTCATCTGGTAACACCAGACAAAACACAAAAATAACACATATCCGACCAAACCCTCATCAGAAACGTAATTTTACATCGGAAGAATTATTTCATCAAGAAATAGAAAAATTTGACACTGACCAGAATAATGACATTGAGACACCTACAAACAATGAATCAAACCATGCAGAAACTTACGAACGTGACGAACAATACGAAACTTACGAGGAGTACGACGAAGAAAACTCAAACTCAAATTTTCAAATGGACCAATTCATAACCGACCAAACTTAATAAACTTAAATAACATAAATCACTTAGTATTACCTTACATAGAAATACCCCACGCCAAATTCAAACTATTAATCGACACCGGATCCTCTAAAACATTAATTAGCCCCAGAACCGTACAAAAACATTATTTAGATTATGTAGAAAGAGAACCATTTAAAATTAAAACAGCTCATCAAACGACACTACACCAATTCGTAGCAAATATACCCTTACCAAGAACATTTAATGTTAAAATGAAACATAAATTTTGTGTATTCGAATTTAACGACAAATATGACGGATTAATTGGAATGGACCTTCTAAGAAAATTAGGAGCCAACATTGACATTAAAAATCGCTTATTAAGGACAAAATACGGAAAAATCCCAATTAAATTTCAAAACACACAAGTTGAACAAAAATACACTATAGAACCCCGAACGGAAAGAAAAATAAAAATCCCAGTAAAATCTAACAAAAATTTAGGAATAATAAATCATATGACATTTCAACAAGGAGTAGAAACCCCAACTGCCTTAGTACAAATAAAAGATAACTTTGCAACCACAACAATATTAAATTCAAACGACTATCCCATAGAATTATCATTGACAGACCCAATTAACGTAGAAGAACTAAATTTTAACGAAATGGAAATAGACGAGAATTTAGAAAATAACTACAACCCAATAGAACATGACGAAATGTTAAGAGAAAATTTAACTAACATCCGCTTCAATACCGACATCAATCAAGAAGAAGAAAGAGCAATTAAGAACTTATGTTTTGAATACCGAGACATATTCCATTGTGAAGGAATACCATTAACATTCACCAACACAGTAAAACATAATATCGAGTTAACAGACAATAAACCAATTTTACAAAAGCATACAGACTACCTCATGCAAGCCAAGAAGAAGCTGACAGACAAGTAGCAGACTTATTAGACCAAGACATAATCCAGCACTCCAATTCACCATGGAGCAGCCCCGTGTTAATAGTACCTAAGAAATTAGACGCAACCGGAAAGAGAAAGTACAGAATGGTAATAGATTATAGAAAGTTAAATGAAAAACGGTAGATGACAAATATCCACTACCAAATATTACCGAAATTTTAGACAAATTAGGCAAATGCCAATATTTTACAACATTAGACCTAGCATCAGGATACCATCAGGTAGAGATGGAAGAAAAGACATATCAAAACAGCCTTCAGCACACCTAGAGGACATTACGAATACAAACGAATGCCATTTGGACTAAAGAACGCACCCGCTACTTTCCAGAGAGTCATGGACAATATATTACGAGGAATACACAATGAGAAATGCCTTGTATACCTTGACGACATCATAGTTTATTCCACATCACTGGTAGAACACATAGAAAGATTGAAGGAAGTATTCGAAAGACTTAGACAAGCACATTTTAAAGTACAATTAGACAAAAGTGAATTTTACAAAACAAGTATCATTTTTAGGACATGTAATAACACCCCAAGGAGTAATGCCAAACCCAGACAAAACAAACGCAGTTCTAAATTACCCATTACCAAAAACAAACAAAGAAATTAAAGGATTTCTAGGACTTAGTGGTTACTACCGCAAATTCATTAAAGGTTACGCTCAGATAACCAAACCCCTGACAAACTGTTTAAAAAAGGGAAACAAAATTGAACACACCCCAGAATTTATTAAAGCTGTAGACAAAATTAAAAACATACTAACGAATCACCCTGTATTAGAATACCCAGACTTTACAAAACCATTTATACTGACGACAGACGCATCGAATGTAGCATTAGGCGCAGTATTGAGCCAAGGAAAAGTAGGTAGCGATAAACCTATCAGCTACGCATCCAGAACCCTAAATGAAACTGAACAAAAATATAGCACTATAGAAAAAGAATTATTAGCAATAATTTGGGCAACAAAATATTTTAGACCTTATTTATACGGAAGAAAATTTTACATATACACCGATCATAGACCACTAGTATGGCTATGCAAACTGAAAGAACCAAATTCAAAATTACAAAGATGGAGAATCAGACTCGAAGAGTATGATTACGAAATTATATATAAAAAGGGAATTTATAACAACAACGAAGACGCTTTAAGCCGAATCCAACTCAATGCATTAGAAACGGAATCCATTATAGGAAACGTAGACGAAGCAGAAATAAGGGAAGATCCAGACGAGATCGACACAATACATTCGACACAAAACGAAGAACCAAAAAACGCGATTAAAATCTTAAACGAAGCAATCGATATGAAACCTAACCAATTTATAATAACCGAAGTTTTAAATAACCCCAACCCAGTAAAATATACAAAAGTAGATAACAAAAAAATCTATCAAATTCAAATAACTAAAGATGACAACGAGGAACAAATAATTAAAATTTTAAAAGAATACACCCCCGATAAAAAACGATTTTATTTTTATTTCAACACCGAACATTTATACCAAAGATTTTCAGAATTATACATTAAACTATTTAATAACTCTGGACCTGAACTCATCAGATGTACTAGAAAACTAATAACACTAGACGACCCTGACGAAATAAACGATGTAATTAGAAATCAACACGAAGGAAAAACCAACCATCGTGGAATTAACGAAACAATAAAACAACTCATAAGACGTTATTATTTTAAAGACATGAAGGACTTGACCACAGATTTTATTAACCAATGCGAACTATGTGACAGAGCGAAATACGATAGAAAACCCCCAAAGATACCCTTAATGTTAACCAAAACACCCGACAAACCATTTCAAAAACTACATGCCGATACTCTAGTAGTAGAAGCGCAAAACTATCTAACAATTATAGACGCATTCACAAAAATAGGCCAAGCAATACCAATCACATCCAAAAATAGCATTGACGTGACCCAAGGATGTTTACAATATTTCACATTTTACGGAACACCCGAATCAATAACTTTAGACAATGGTAGCGAATTTAAAAATGAGACAATACAAAACACTTTAGAACTTCACAAAATAAAAATTCATTTCATAACGGAAAACCACCCTGAATCAAACGGACTAATTGAACGATTACATTTAACCCTGTTAGAACAAATTCGATTATTAAGAATAAATTATAAAAAGGAACATATATCCAATTTAATGTCATACGCACTAATCGCCTATAATAACACTATTCACTCATCAACAAATTTTACACCCTTAGAATTAACCTTAGGACATTCAGATTCGCGAAATCCCTATGACATACACTACAATAAAGAAGTATATCAACAATATGCGAAAGATCACAAACAAAAACTAAAAATAACTTACGACAAGGTAAAAGATAAATTAGAAAACGATAAAGAACGTATCACCACAACCCGAAACAAAAATACCGACTCAAATAAATTTTCAATAGGACAAACCGTATACGAGAAAAACTTTCAGAGCAAGCGACATAAAACAGCACCCAGAAATTTAGGACCATTCAAAATTAAGAAAATATCAGATAAAAATATAGCAGTAGTAGACAACGGTAAAATAACGAAATACATTCATTTGAAAAACCTAAGACACCCTGTAATTTCAGATGGACAGTCATCACCCTTACCGTCAACCTCCACCCAGGTAGAACGGACAACCCAATAGTATAACATATAAAAACAACCCCGGTATACTACCAATAAACTAGGCAGTATACAAAATTACAATATTTACCCAAATAATATCAACCCTTACTTCAATGTAACAAATTTTAGCAACATTAAGAAAAACGAAATAATATTTTTAATAGAAATCCCGATAGTAGAAAGTAACAATTATCAATATTATCATTTATTTGCTTTTCCAACGAAAGTTACTAGCACATACCAAGTAATCATACCCAAAACCAAATTCCTATCCCTAAATGAACTGAGATATGGTTATACAAACGAAAAATGTACTGAAGTAACACCAAACCAATATTTATGTCAATCGATGACGACAACCACCATTCAAGAAGACAGCCCTTGTGAAGTACAACTATTAAAATTCTCAAACCATTACGAAAACTGTGAAACCAAACAAGTGCAAATAACTAATATGAAAATTCAAAAAGTTACAGATAACAAATGGATAGCCATTTTCCCAACAGAAGTAATAGCAACCATCCACTGCAACCAAGATGAAAATAACCAAGCATTAATCGGAAACAAACTAATTACCCTCAAAGAAGACTGTTATGTGAAATTGAAAGATGAAATTATCAGAGTTTATCAAGATCCCATAGCAACAAAGAAACTTGCAAACCTACCGGAACTACAGTTCAAGATACAACAAGAAGACGAAGAAATAAACAAGAAACCTATGAAGCTAGAGCATCTAGACTTAGACGATCTCAACCACGCCGTGAAATTAGTGGAAAGTTATAAAGAACAATTAAGTGAAATCAAAACGCCAAAGTTACATTATAATAATATAAATGTTTGGACAATTGTATTAATCATTTTAGTAATTTTTGTAATCATGTATGTATTATACAAAATGTACCTTAGATATAAGAATAAAGGAAACAGTTCTAGATTTAAGGAAACAAAGAGAAAAAAGGAAACAATAAGTATACCCTTAGAAACAATGAATTTTAAATAATGTATTTTATGTATTTAAAAATTAAGAAAAACCTTAATTTTTCATTTACGGTGGGAGGAGTTATGTATCCCCCAATTACCTATATATTGATATATTGAATCTAATAGGAATTATTAGAAATTGTTAAATAAAAGTATAAGTTCAATGCAACATTGTAACACAAGGATAACCCAGAGGTTATCGACAGTTCATGAGAACGGAATGCAACTTTGCATCCGTGAGGGCAGTGATACTGCAGGTGGCAGGTCACAGGCGGTCAACAGACCGCAATTACTTAGAATTAAGTTGTTACATTGTAATAAAGTGTACAATTAAGAGAAACGCAGACATGAGATCTGCAAGTTCTCACAGCCGTGTGAGGGGCAGGTTATTATAAAAGGCCCGGGAGCTCAATGCCCGGCAGTCAGTCTTCGAACTCCATACTTCGTTGTTCAAGCTACTCAACCGAGTCAGTCTTCAAACTCCATACTTCGTTGTTTGAGCTACTCACTAGTACAATAATTATTTTTAGTATTATGTACAAGTTATCTAAATTTTAACTTAATAAAAATTTGTTAAAGTCAAAGTGTTTTTAAAAAACCAGCTCCAAAGGCCCGAACTTTAACTCGCGTATATCGGAAATCCCCCACTCCCTTCTCGGCCCACCGCGTCGGCGCAAATCTCGCACAACGCCCTATCTGAAGTGACGGATATACGCGCACAAGTCTTTTTAAAATTATGGCGCGAAATTTTTACATATTAAAACTTAATTGAGAATGTCTAGTGCCGAATTTTCGGCACGTAACAATCGCGTCAAAGCCATAAAAGAAAAAACTTAAAAAAAGAAAATGACTGTTAGCACAGTAACATCTTAAAATCTAAATCCTAACTAGCCTACATAAATCCTAACTTAAATCCTACAAAATGTTTATTTGAGGCGCCACCTGGTTTTTCGACCGATAACACGTCTTCCGGATTACCAGGAAACGGAAAAGTGCACACACGAGTCTTTGGTGTGGCGCAGTTATAGTCGACAGCAAAAATTTGTCGGGGAGCAGGAAACACTGCTTAAACTAAAACAAATGCGACAAGTCACCTAACCTATATACAAACCTAAAGCTAACATTACAGTTTCCTAAGTGCAAACGCACATGAGCGTTGCATCTAGACTGTTTCTTTGTTGGCAAAAAAATGCCCAAATTTAAAATGTTCAAAAGAGTTACTGTACACTCTAGCAAATTTTTGTTACTGGTACTGTGGTATAATAAACAATACACATCAAAACGTCCATGACATGGCGGTGAATCAACAAATTTACCAAAAGTACCACCTTACTAAATCCTTATATTGCTAACCTAACAAATTACATTTCTACCATCAGGTTAGCTTTTTCACTTAATATTCAAGAAAAATAATTCCCACGTCTGGTCATAAATACCAAACGTTAGGAAGATAAAAAGATAAAACAAGATCTCAAGTTATTATCGGAGATAATAGATAAGATAACGATATTGAGCTTAAGTTATTATCAAAGGTAATAGGTAAGATAACGATATTAACCTAAACTTATTATTAAAGATAATAGGTAAGATAACGCGATGTTAAAATAAAGTTATTATTAAAGGTAATAGGTAAGATAACGATATTAAAGTAAGGTTATTATCCAAGATAATAAATAAGACAAAGATATTAACCTAAGTTATTATCCAAGACAATAGGTAAGATAACGATAGAGTGGCTCCGTGGAGCCGTTACATGGGAATTTCTTGTGCCCCCTAAAAAGAGCGACCTGTGAAGCAGGCCCGTTTGCAATATACCGCACGAGGGACTGGCAAAGACATTTGGGTGCATCCCTGCACCCGGCGTTAATTGATATCGGTGATATAATCACCCGATATTCACACGATATATATCTACATACACTCGCACATTCACACACTTATACATACATTCACTGTTAGCAACCATGTGCGCTGACAGCGGCACTGCATGACCTCACGAAAGATTCCCAGAGACGTGGTCTGGGTGTCTGTGAAAATTCCCCGCACAACCACACGGTGACTGACGGAAATGAAAAGGCAGTAGAAATAGGAACGGTAGAAAGAGGGAGGTAGGTATTTGGAATGCATAAGAGGCACTTCCAGGTAGAAGAAAATAGAGGAAGGGCTCGCATTGAGCTTAAGAGACAGAAGAGGTGAATAGCAAAGCACTACTCAATCAGCCAATGTATTCAGTAGCTCGGAGTGAGGGAAAAATCACTCTTATGTGATAGACGGGTGTTCCAGGACGAGAACAGGTCTACCGAAAGAAAGACAAGGCAGAAACGGAGACAGCAGGGTATGAAAAAGTAGAGTTTTTGGACAAGCGTCCGAGAGAAGGTAGAGAATTGTCCCTATAAAACACAGGTCGGTCTAAAAGACCGCCTGCAATATTAATCCGACAAGTTAAGTTATATCATAAGTTAAAAAAAATTCACTAGACTCTTAACAAGAACTAGTATAATCATTTTCCTAACGAGTGCATCCACTGCGATAAGAAAATCAGACAAAAGTTGACACAACAACTTAAAAGTATCACTACAGATACATTCACACAAAAACCCACTAATGCGAGGTAATTTTTTAAAATGGTAACGCCCTAAACACACAAAGATGCCTAATTATAAGCAGTTAAATACAGACACACTGTCCCAATATGCTAAAACAACCGAAAATTTGATAAGATATCAATAGAAAGCGATAGCACCTCACCACAAAGTTCAATAAAAACAACGAAAAAAAAATGTTTATATGTTATAATGATTTAGTAGAAAAAGAAACAGTAATGATATAGTATAGTGAGGGCGACTGTAATAATTCAGAGGAAAAACGCATGGAATAGAAAGTTCTAGTTTTTTGCAACTGCGAATATGCACTATTTCTTACAATGGCATAGGTCGTGTCTCCTATGTGAGCCCAAAGAAGAAAGCATCCACCCTAACATCAGCTAAAACCAATCATAAAAATTTAATGAGTTATTACAACCAAAGTTACGACAATTACCACACAAAATTAAACGATGTAAGGTAAATACTAAAAACAAAATACTCTATTGTAGATAATGTTCGAGGATTAATTAAATGAAACAACAGAGTTATACTGAAGGGTCTGGGCAATAAAGCGATATATAACTAACGGTAAGTTCAGGGAAAAGACAACCAGAAGCAAAAAGTTTAAGGTAAATAAGTTAAACGTATAAAAGGTAGGTGTATAAGAGACGGAATAAGTAATTAAAGATACTAATTGGTAGTAAAAACAAAAAATATTAGGTAAATCGTTAAGGAAACGAAACGTGAAAAAACTTAACTAGCATTTGGGTCAGCGGAGAATGGCTTAAGGTCTTTAATATGCCACCTTTCTTGGCGTTTTCCTTTAGCATCTTGAAGTTTGTAGATAAGTGGACTAACGACACGAGTAACTAATTTTGAAGAAAATTTCTTAGTTGCATCCGATAAGACATAATTTTTTTCCAAACTTGTTCGCCCAAGGCGAAGGAAATATTTCGTTTATGTAGATTATAGTGGTCCTTACTTTTTTCGTAAGCTTTTAACAAATTTTTCCTAACGTCGTTAAAGATAGAAGGTAATGATTGTTGGTCTTTGTCCCAGCGTACTTTATCGTCAAATTCAATTACGTTAGTATTGTCAGGAACTAAACCATAATAACTACCATCGATTGGGGTATATCTTCCAGTGCTACCATCCTAAATTTAAAAAGTTAATAGATATTAAGAATGTTCATAATTATATATTTTTTTAAAGAAAAAGCTAGAAATATAGTTAATTAATACATTATAAGGTATAAAAAAATCAGAAAACAAATGATTATCAATCTAACCACGTTGGATGCGCCACTATTACAACCCCGCCGGCGAGGTACGCGAGCCACTATGTCAGTTGGTAGCGATATTAGATAATGTAAAAATGACGCGCAAATTATAGATGACGTCACACAATATGCAAATTATTGCAACACAATTACACAAATTTTAAAGGAAAGCAAATTTTAAAGAAAACCCCAATGGGGCACTCACATGAACATGTAGGGCTTCCTTCAGGATTACTCCATGATGGTTGGCCGTGGCTTTGCTAGTCTTCCGGGCGTCGGCTACTTCGCTAATCTTTCGGGCGTGGGAATTCTTGAGCCAGGTTGAATCCAAATTCGAATTGTCTTCTTTCTATATGTAGGGAACGACAGGAAACTGGTTTATAAGGAACGATAGTCAAGAGAAAGCAAAAGGAACCTACAAAACTAAAAACGATACGATAAGACACAAAAGACAACAACACTTTTTCACATCTCGGGGGCTAGTCCTAACGCGTATATCGGAAATCTTACACTCCCTCCTCGGCCCACCTCGTCGGCGCAAATCTCGCCAACGCCCTATCTGAAGTGACGGAAATACGCGCACAAGTCTTTTTTAATTTATGGCGCGAAATTCTTACATATTAAAATTTAATTGAGAATGTCTAGTGCCGAATTTTCGGCACGTTACATTGTATAACCCAAACATTTGTATTCTTATATCTTAACGTAGACAAAAAGAATGGTTTGCAAACAAAATGAGTTCTGCCGTCAGTATCTTTTAGTGAATATTTAAAAGTACTTTGTCTTCTCGAATTTTCGGTCTACCCGTTAGTAAGTAACGAGTTACAAGGGCGAATTGTAAAAATGCGTGCCAAAGAAGCCGTCTCCTACATAAAAATACCGTATCTTCTACTTGCCAAGATAAACCTACGTAACTATATAAAAGTTACTGGGTTTTATCTTAGGAATTTCAGATACGGGGTTCTATCGTATCGGTGTCTAAGCTTTGTAAAATCATAAATTTTTAGTCTAGCTGTAAGCTCGTAGCAAAATCTCAATTTCATTAAAATCAGAGTTACGGGATTCTTTCTTAGGATGGCAGTAAATTGTTTTGACAATGGCCGCACGTTGGATGTCACTAAAAGAGTGCTGTGATACAACCGCACGTTGGAGCGTCGCTAAAAGCTTGCTCTGACAACGGTACAAGTTGGAGTGGGCGCTAAAAGAGTGCTGTGACAATGGTACAGCAATGGTAAATTTGAAATTATCTTACCTTCCTTTATTTTTTTTTTGCCTGACTAGCTCAACGTAAATTATACTACGTTATTTACAAAATGAAATAAAACAGCAATTTTAAGAAAACATCTATACATTCAAAAACATTTTTCTTTCATACAAAACAGTTTATAAAATAATTCACAGTTCTAGTTTATACAGAAAATAATTAAAATTCTTACTTAATCTTTGCTAGCAGATACACAATCTTTTTTAATTAATAGCCTGATAATCTTCCCATCCTTTATTCCCATGCTTGTAAAAGTGATTGGCCAATAATCCTTGACAGATGGTCTATTTAGTAAATGTCAAAATACTTCGAACTTTGACCTCAAAATTTGCAGTAAA
Source organism: Platerodrilus igneus (assembly GCA_036346225.1). NCBI lineage: Eukaryota > Metazoa > Arthropoda > Insecta > Coleoptera > Lycidae > Platerodrilus > Platerodrilus igneus. Next base: position 1,555,583 of record JARFIW010001306.1, read on the forward strand.
TTATCTTTACAGAAATAATAAAATGAGAACTTATTCTAAATCTAAATTACAAGATATTCAATTATTTTTATCAATTAACAAACAAAGAACTAAAGTTTTATACTTGCGAAAAATAGCACTTATCAAAATTTCATTTTCATAGTAATTAATGCTATTAAATATCTCCTGATTCCAGTTTTAAATTTACATTAAAATCTTAGTGTACAAGATTATACATATTAGCTTAAATCTCCATTTGAATATTAATTTTCAAAGTACATCTTCTATTTTTAATTAATTTACTTTACAGTTGCTCTTGTGCTGAAGAATGTCGACTCGTCATAGTATTTTTACAAAACCAATGATGCTTCATCAAATAATCGCATTACAACTTGCATTATGAAACTACTCAAATTTATGAGTTTCATATTTCTGCAAACTTTTACGGTACTTATTGCATATCGTGCTACGTGCAGCGACGTAGTCAACAAAAAAAGACAACAAAGAAGAAAGAAAGAGAAATTGACCGGGCTCAGTCGGTGAGTGGGCGGGGTATAATACCTACAAAAATTAAATAAGGCCTGAAATAAAAATAAATTATTAACTGCTCCGTACAACCTGTAGGAGAAATCCCCGCCTGCAGGTACACCTAAATAAAAAAAAACAAAGGAAATAACACATTAACAAAAGAACTTTAATTAGCATAAAAAAAGAAACATTACAATGGGCATTAACCCGGTTTAAGTAAGAATAAACCATATAATATATAATAGTATTTGCTAGCTAGTGTATTTGTATGCCAGATTTCACAATTTTGTTTCATCATCATCATTAGGTTTTCAGTCCTAGAACTGGTTAGACGCGTACCCTCATTGTTTCCTAGTCTGAACCAACCTATACATTTTGCTGAAATTTGCTCAGTCTGCGAAAGTCTGATCTCGGTCTACCCCTACCTATCTTTTCCTATTTCTGCTTGTAATATATCCCGTACTATTCCCTCGAAATGCCTTAGAACGTATCCTGTCCTTCTATTACTCCTATTCCTTTATTCTTTATTCCTTTATTCCTCTACTATTTCTACAACCAATTTGTTATTAACTTTGTCCGTCCATGCTACCATCCTCATACATCTAAAGTACAACATTCCAGAAGGCTTCTATCTCTTTCTGTCTGCTTTTCCTACTGCCCCTATTTCATAGATGTACTGTGCTATGCTTCACACTATGTAGTCTTAAAGACCACACACCTACACTCCAACAGTCAGGAGTAGTCTACAGTATACCCTGTTATAACTGTAGTGGTAGGTATGTTGGTCATACATCAAGGTGGTTATCTGCAAGATTAACCTCACACAAAAGTCATTGCAAACTTAACAACAAAACATGCGCGCTAGCTTCCCATGTAATTGATACTGGTCACGTAATGAATTATAATGACACCAAAATTATATTCAGAGAAACAAACTATAGAAAGCGCTTATTTCTTGAAATGATCGCGATTACTCTAGAAGACAACCCTATAAATAAAAAAACTGATACACAATTTAAACAATATTTATTCCTACCTTATGACAATAATAAAGAATAAAAATAATTTCAAACTCCTATAAAACTACCACACTATACAGACTTACAACACCTTTGGTACAATATGTTAGCTGTATTTTTAAGAACTAGTATAACACATTTTAGTTTTTATTTTTATTTTTATCAACTAGACCTATAATAGCTATTTTACTTTAGTTCATTTAATATCTTTGCTACATTAACTTTAACTTTAATTTTGCAAATGCTTATAAGAAACTTTTAAATGTCCACGTATGAACAAAAACCTGTCCATGTCATATAGAAGTCATGTTTGTATAATTGTAAACTTTATAATCGTAAGTAACTTACATAATTTTGTTATATAAATGTTAAATTATAGATTTTTAGTATCCTGATGAAGAAAATAAACGATTTTCGAAAGCTTGATGTGGTTAAAAGAAGTTTATTCTAAATACATGCCCATTCTGACTGTATCCCCAATATTTATCTTACATATATATATATATATATATATATATATATATATATATATACACACACACGCTTTCCCCCTTCTCTATTGTTTTTTCCAGCATCACCCTCAGAGTTACAATAGCCTCCCGTGTTCCCTTGCTGTGCATAAGCCCAAATTGATCTTCTCCTAGTATTTCTTCAGCTCGTTTTTTTTATTCGTCTTTGTACATTCTAGTTAATATTTTTGAAATGTGTGTTGTCAAACTTATTGTTTGAAAATTTTCACATCTATCCGCGCCACTTTTTTTGATATAGTTACTATGATGTTACGTTTGAAATCTTTGGGTATCTTGCCTGTCTCATACATATAGCTTACAAGTTGGAAGAGACGTTCTATTACTGCTTGTCCAGTGGCTTTTAGAGTTTCTGCTTGCCCCTTATCTGTACCCGCGCCTTACCATTTTTCAGCCTCTTTAATGCTAATTCAAACTCATCTCTAAGTATAGGATATCGCAGGTCATCATTTTCAATGTCTGATTCCTGTTCTAATGCTGTTAGTTCCTCTTTTGAATATAAATTCCCTATATATTCCTGCCATCTAGCTAGTTTCTCTACATTTTCTATAATGACATTTCCTTCCGTCCTTTATATTTTTGCTATATGGTTTTATATCCCTAAAATTCATTCTAATTAATTTGTATGCTTCGTCTGTCTTTCCTATTTCCATCTTAGTTTGTACCTTTTTGCACTTTTCATCAATCCATTGTTCTTTAGCTTTCCTGCATTTGCGAATAATTTCCCATTTTATGGCTTTGTATCTCTGTTTTCCTGTTTCGTCTGATCTATTTTGTATTTTCGTTTTTTTTCTATTAAATTCAGGATATTCTTTGTTATCCATGGTTTCTTATTTTCTTTTTGTGTATACCCTAGAATATCTTTGGCCGCCATGTCAATGCTGGATTTAATGTTATTCCATTCTGTTTCTACTTCCTTAGGATCAGAAATTTTCCTGATATCTTTCAGCAATTCATTTGACTTTTTTCAAATCTTTCATGGATATCTTTATCCCTTAGTTTCTCAAAGTCAGAGTGCCTTTTTCCGTTCCTCTTTTTCAGATTTTTAAATTTAAGTGTGGCCTTCATAATTACGATGTTGCGGTCAGTGTCTATATCTGCTTACGGGTAGCTTCTACAGTCTTTTACTTGATTTATAAACCGTTGTCTAACAATAATGTAATCTATTTGATATCTTTTTATATCATGGCATCTTCCACGTGTATCGTCTTCTAGCATGATGTGTGAAATAATGTGTTTGTGGTGGTTAAATTGTTTTTTCTGCATAATTCTACAAGCCTATTTCTCCTGTCGTTTCTCGTGCCTAAATCAAATAAACCTACTACAGCTCCTTCTCTACCCTCACCTACCACCGCATTAAAATCCCTCGTAACTATCAAATTTTCATGTCCTTTTACGTATCTTAGCATGTCTTAGATAACTATGTAGATCGCCTGTACATCTTCCTCACTGTAGCCAGAGGTGGCATGTATACTTGTACTATTACTGTATTTACTGGTTTAGATTCAAATCTAACCATGAGTATTCTTTCGTTCTTTTGTAAGTAGTTTTCTACACGTCGTCCTATCTTTTTTGCATAACTATCCCCACACCCGAATTTTCTTCCTCTGATCCTGTATGAATTACCCTAAAATCTCAACTCCAAAAATCCCCCGCCTCTTGCCATAGGACTTTGCTGATTCCTACATGTCTAGTGCTAACGTATCCATTTCGAGTTTCAGGTTCTCTAGTTTACCTACTTGTTTCATACTTCTGACATTCCACGCTCCAACTTGCAGAATGTTCACGGATCTTTTTCTGTACTTTCGGATCACATCCTCCGAAGTAGTTCCCTCCCGGAGATCCGAATGGGGGACTATTTTACCTCCGGAATTTTTTACCTCAGAGGTTGCCATCATCCTTACTAATCATTTGTGTATGCAGTGTACTTGGGAGGTAATGTGGTGGTTTCCCGGTGCCTTCCACATCGTAATAGTGTGTCTTAGAATGTCATACTGACCCCCTATGGTCTCTGCCACTCTAAGTACCAAAAAAGCTGCTGCCCTCTTTCGGCGACCTGTCTTAGTCTGGTTCCTCACTAAAGACCCCACTAATTTGGTCAAACCTATAGTTCGGTTCTTTAGCTCATTGAAACGCGCAAGCCATTCTACCTGTTCTAGTATTTTAGAACGGCGTCAAGGTGCAGGTCCGTTCAGAATGGAATTTCGTTTAGTAATCATAATATTATGATACCTCACATAGGCTCTGATAATGCTAACATATAACCTACAATTACAAATACAATGGCAATAACGTCTTCCAATGTGCCAGCAAGTTTTTATCCCATTCCCGCATTAATAGATAGTAGTTAAAGTTACGCATAGTATAGTAATCCCATGGCAATAGATCCCAGTATATAAATCATTTTCGTACATACAATTAATTTGAGACCTGTATGAGGCCCAAACAGTAAAATCTAAGTGAAAGGGTCTCGACACAAGCAGGAAGGAAACACTCACCCGTGTCTCTATGGTGTTGGATCTCTCGTTTGCTCCTCGGACCGGAGCGGGCCAGATGGACCTGAGATCAAGTAACGGGTGCAGCTTTGTATACCCCAAGGAGTGGCAATTCAAGGGACTATCGTGTCCCCCGCAGGAAGCGAGAATGATTACGAAAAATATTAATTTATTTACCCCGACAAGTATGGGAGTAGTGTGATAAGGCCGGTCTGACTTCAAAACGGTGTACACGTATGTTTTTTCATGTAACATACGCGTGCACCGTTTTGAATCCAGACCGGCCTTATATACTTTCAATGTAAAATACGTGTGGACACGTTTTGAAGTCAGACCGGCTTTATATTACTTTCAATGGAACATACGTGTGTGACTTCAAAACACACGTATGCTACGTTGAAAAATGTAAGTGCAGAGAAAATGTGGAGCTGTTTTGAATTTGGTTTTCTAGCGAGAAGTTATAAAGTAGGTCAGATGCAAAATATCGCATTCAAGCCAATTGTGTTTAATTAAAGTGGATTCTGATTTATGTTTTTTACTTTTGTTTAGAGGCTGCAAATACACAAACGTGTCCACACACACACACACACACACACACACACGTATGCTACATTGTAAAAATGTAGGTGCATGCTGAAAAAATGTGGAACTGTTTTGAATTCGGTTCTCTAGCGAGAAGTTATAACGCAGGTCAGATTCATAATATCACATCTAAGTCAGTTGCATAAAGAATGCTGTATTTAATTAAAGTGGATTCTGATTTATGTATTTACTTTTGTTTAGAGGCTGCAAATACACATAGGCCGGTTTGAGTTCAAAACGTGTCCACACGTATGCTACGTTGAAAAAAATGGTCAAAAGCAGACAGACTGATTGCATCAATTTCTCATTTTCGCTTTTAAAAAATAACAAGTCGTAGTTATTAAATCGCAAACACGGTTATCTGCAAGAAATATATATATATATATATATATATATATATATATATTGATTTGTCAAAGACAGACAGACAGACAGACAGACTGATTGCATCAATTTTTCATTCCCGCTTAGCGAGAAGTTATAAAGTAGGTCAGATTCAAAATATCACACACACACATGCATGCTACATTGAAAAAATGTAGGTGGGTGCAGAAAAAATGTGGAGCTGTTTTGAATTCAGTTCTCTAGCGAGACGTTATAAAGTAGGTCAGTTTCATAATATCATATCTAAGTGAATTGTATAAAGAATGCTGTATTTAATTAAAGTGGATTCTGATTTATGTTTTTACTTTTGTTTAGAGGTTGCAAATACACATAGGCTGGTCTTGTGATAGGTTGAAAAGTAGGTTGACAAAGTACGCAGATGGTGGTAATCTGCTATATAAGGAGATTGCTCCTAATATTAATTTAATTAGTCGAAGTTTACTGCATATATTTACATACCTACATATACAAACATGTATATAATTGATATTCAGGGATATAAATACAAGAAAAACGAGTTTGTGTGCAAAGAAATTGCGGTTTTGGACTTGTTGGAAGTTGTTCTTTGGCATCAAATTTTTAAACTGCCAATGCAGTCTAATTGTTTGAGCCAAGATCATATAAAACCTAACGACGGGGTGACAATGAATATTCATGGTATTTTTTGGGATGAATTTTCAATGGCTGGAATGGTGTCATCATATATAGCGCTTTATTTGAAGCAAATTATCCGACCCGGTGAAGAAGTTTGTGTGAAGGGTCCAGAAAAGAAGAAATGGATGGAAATCTATCTAATGCAAAACGTTGTAACTGATATGCTTGCACTAGGTTGTCCTAAGCTATCGGAGTTAAAAATCAACAATCGTTTACTATGTAACATCCATTGTTATAGACACCGCAATAATAGTCTGCAATGTGCAAAACAAAATACCTTGTTATTAAAAGAATGGTTTAATAATAATAATAAAAAAAATAGAAAGATTGTGTCTGTATTATTATTGTAGTCAGTAAGAAATTTTTAATGCTGATGTCTGCAGAAAAAAAGATTAAACTCAGTCAGCACGAATTGGACTCTCAACCCTTAAAGCAATTATAATTGATCAACGCAATAGCTCTTTACTGGTTTTACAACATTTAACAAATTGTATAGATATCTCGAAATTTGTCAAAGACAGACACACAGACAGACTGATTGCATCAATTTCTCATTCTCGCTTTAAAAAAAAAAACAAACCGTAGTTATTAAATCGTGAACACAGTTATCTGCAAGAAATATATAAACGGGGAAATTTATGAAATGCTCCAACTTCAAAAAACTAGAAATAAATCTATTGAAATATATGCTATGAGTTATTTACTGGTTACTGGTTTCCCAATGTACAGATATCTCGAAATTTGCCAAAGACCGACTGATTGCATCAATTTTTCATTCTCGCTTTTAAAGAATAACAAGTCGTAGTTATTAAATCGGGAATAATGTGAAATGAAACACACAATGTATTTTTCTTTATTGTAATTTATAAAATATATTATATATATATATATATATATATATATATATATATATATTGCTGTGTTGCTTCCCTTATATTAGGCCCCACGACTTGGGCAGACCATATTTATGTCGTGTTATCTTTCTGTAGAAAAATATAACCCTTGTTATTATATTAATATTTAGCCCCACCATTGGGTCGAGCTATATTTATGCTATGATTTATACTTTTATTACTCAAGCACTTGTGGAAATGTTAATTTATAATTCTCTTTGCCTCAACTAGCTGATTCAATTAAACAAAGCAATTCTACAATACACAGTATAATGATTAAATATTTACAACCTTTTTAAATATCTTCTCCCTTTTTAAATTATATACATGTCAGATTTTTAGAAAATTAAGCCAGCAAAACGAGCTTTTTATTACATTTAGAGACCTTTTGAAACGTTTCAAGATGTCTATTACTTTTCATAAATTTATACAAGAAACCCCAATTTGTCGGCTCTTACACTTTGGATTATTATTGAAATAAAAACAGTTTTAAAAATAAATCATATCAAAATATCTAACTTGAAATGGTTTAGTAGGTGCTCTGCATTCCCAAGAATTGAAATCGACATCCAACCAAATTAGTATCCAAATCGTTATTGGTGAGTTTATTCCAATGAAGGGTTTTTCATTTCCGTAATAGAATATTTACCATTCTCAGAGATTATCAAATTGCTTGAACAGGCAGCATTCTCTAGAGTCTCGTATCCAAAATTGTATTTAAGATCGTAATTAACAGGAATTGTAACAAGATCTTTATTAGGATTGTTATTTCAATTGTAATTGAAATGGTAATTAAGATTGAAATTGAGATGGTAATTTAGATGGTGATTAAGACGGGGATTAAGACGGTGATTAAGAGCAGTCTTTTGAAGTACGGCTTGCTTGCACAATTATACACTCTTTAATTTTCCCTTTAATGTACTTTACTGTTCACGTAAATATTTAGCACTTTCAAGTATAGTGACTGCCCAGTTTCAAAGTATACTCCCTCGATATTCAATTCTCATGATATTTATAGCATCGGCCCTTTTTGTTTGCGATTCGTTGACTCCACGTGCTGGGCGAGACCAAGTGTCTTATCTCTTGTTATTTTGGGGAACTTTACCAATTGTGTAGTTCAATTGCATGAAGCGATGCTGAGAATGTCACGTAATTTATTATAATACCTCACATTTAATTCAGAAATCCCAGGAATCTTTGTTCAACAAATCACGTATTATTGTTGTTGGCCTTATTCTAATCTGAATGGAATAAATTTGGTGTTTGTTTATTTCCTAATAAATTGGATTTTTGAACAAATGTGATACTTTTAGATCACGTACGCTTTTCAAATAATGCATAATTTCTGCGTGCGTTTCATATGATATATTAACGTACTTTTTGAATAATTATCTAGCCAATTCATGCAGGTTTTTTACTGATTTAATTTTAATGCGTTTTGTTACATTTTTAAATAATTATCTTTGCTTGTAGCTACTCTTGGATATGCGTTTTAATTGCTTGTACTGCTATATACAGTGTGCTCTCAACTAGTAATATTTATAATGAGCTATTTACTCTTCTAAAATCTGTAATTCTGTGCTTTTGTTACTTGGGAGTTTTTTTTGTTTATTCTACGACCCCTATGACTTAACCTACCCCTAAATTAACCCTTTAATTACAGCAATATATATATATATATATATATATATATATATAAATATAATGTTATGTACTCTAGAATAAACATACTATAATTCACTTAAGTTGTTTATATCTTCGTTTTCTAAATGCACAAGCATACCAAATATAAAGAACAGTTCTAAGTCACTCAACTCTGAATGGTAAAATATTGCCTTATTGGTTATATGAGGATTGTCTTGTTCATCTTTGAAGCGTGGTCGTTTTTCGTTGTTCTTATTTGTGTTCACTAAAAAAAGATTCAGATGAAAATTAGATCAAGTAAATGCATTAAGAAAATTAAATCTATATTAAGCCAACAAATACATACTGTGTGTATTGGTTTCATCAGGTCATACGTTGCAATTGGTGGATCTGCTCACGGAGTCAACGATTTTTCCAGCACTTCATTTGGATTGACTATAAACTACTCAATAATTTTTTTCCCAACCACTATCATTATTCTTTCCTGACAAGGGCAATTTTAAAAAAGTTTTCATTTTTGATTTGTTCTATAGAACACACAACTACAACTTGACAATAAAGATTGAGCGATTATTACACACATATCTTGAGTGTATAAGGATATTAAACAACAAGAACAGCAGAAAATTCAACCATGTCAGCAAGAATTTAATGCTAAGGTATTGTCTAGATAGCAATTGTAGAAATATGAAATCTACAGAAAATTTAATAAACCCAGTCATGTATAAATTTAATAGTGACGTCCGCAGAAAAAATAAAAGCGAGAAATTTAATGCTAACATCAGCAGAATAATAAATAAACCCACTCAGTCAGCATGAATGGGACTCCAAACCCTAAAAGCAATTATAATTGATCAACGCAATTTAAGATTAGCTGGTTACTAGTTTCCCATAGATTTTAAACACATTATTATACCATACTTGAAATATTTACTTTTTTCAGTAAAACTGAAAGGAATTGACTTTTATACATTTTAATTAAATATATTAAAGATATCGATATCAATTCATAGACGTTTTCTATTGTCTAATTTGTAGTACTTTATTACAAAAAATTACATACGACAGCGTTTTTTTTTGTCAACGAAAGTTTAGTCTATTGCTTCTTCAGCATTCGCATTTCCATATTTACATACTGAAGGCAACTCTGCAATTTTTAGATCACATGCATTTCATGCGCTCAGATTAAAAGTCAAAAATTGTTTCTACATCCATTCTGTAAACTGAGATTAAATCAATCTAATCCAAAATTAAATTAAACTGTCAATTGTTTAATAATTTACACACTCATGGCTATGTGCGAATGAAACGTTAACAAAAGCGATCTTGTACCTATCATAAATAGAATGCCGTTTTCTGGTTGTGATTAGGTACACAAAATTTTTTTTAAAAACCAGTATTAAAAAAACATTCTGCAGTTTTATCATACAATTAACGTCGTGTAATTTAATTTATTGTTGCAACACCTTGACAATGAAAGAATTTCATGACCTAGCATTGCTCGTGTAATGAACTTTATGTAAATTATGTCACCAATAATCTAAAATTTATTCAATATTACTGTATTAGTTAAGGGCCATTTGCACCGCATTATTTTAAATATTTTTAAAAAAATTATTTTAAACCTCCGTCATGAGTTAGTTTTTTACTACGTGCTATAATTAATCCTACACCTGATGAAGAAATAAGTTGTTTTAAACAAATTTTTATGGAAAATGCCATGCGTTGCACAAAATCACGTTTTGCATATTCCATTTACAGGATGGCATGAAACAAGAAACGCAACATCAGATTAATAGGTTCCATTTTTCCCTAAATTGTCACTTAAACAAAAAAAAAATGGGCATATTTTTTAATATTTTCTATGCAATATAGGTTAATTGCGAGATTGTTGAGCTTCTCAATTTTTTTTATTTCTTTTAATGCAATTGAAATCGAATGGGATTTAGCATAATACTGAATCAAAAAAAAAGGTTGATAGCTAGATTTTCTATGAAGATTTTGTAAAGCGGTAACCAAGGCTCAAAGAATGCAATGTTGATCGTTATTGATATTTTTTTTGCCGAGAGCATAATTATTTTTTGCTTACATACTGTTTTTTATTCATTAAAATAATTAGATAGCTGAATATATAAAATTTTCATTTGCAGTTTTTTCATAAAACGATGCAAATTTGTAATTTTTTTCTAAAGTGTCAGTACTGTTTCAATACTGAAATGAATAGAAAAAACAATATGTAAGCAAAAATAATGGTGCTCTTAGCAACATAATGAATTTGATACATTGTCTGAAAACAAATTGCAAATATGTATTTTTTTTTATAGTTATCAGCAAGATTTCGAATTTGCTTACATCAGAACATATTTATGTATAAATAGTCAATAAATCTCTACAGATATTAATTATAAAGTAATTTAGCTAGTGACAGAAGTTAGTAGTGATATTTTAAAGTTAACAGTGAAGTGTTACACTCGAAGGTAAATATAAACAATCATGATCTGCTTAAAGAGGGTGTTCAACGTTTGTTCCCGTTTCGGACTTTATAGCTATTTACATTTTGATTCAGTATTACGCTACAATTTCAATTGCATTAAAAGACAGAATATTAATTCTAAATATTTAATGTATTTTGATGTTAATAATTTATATGGGGCTGCAATGTCTGAATATCTTCCATATGGAGAATTGGAATTTTTTTAGATGGCACCAGTCCAGAAATAGTACGTTTAGACATTACTTAATATTGTCGATGATTCTGATGTAGGATATATTTTTTTTTGAATGCGATTTACACTACCCAGTATCTTTACATGAAATTTACAGTGACTTACCTTTGGCGCCTGAACATGTAAAATAATAATAAATAGACTGTGATTGCTAAATGATTTATTGTTTTTTCTTTCTTTTTTTCATAATTTGTAAAGGTACAGTAATAATAAAGTAATTATAATATTCTTGTGCTGTTTGAGAGTGGATTGTATTTGACTATCTTATCATGAAGTATAAGGCAATGGCAAGATGTATTTGGCAAAACGTTTCTGCTAGTTTCAAATTCTAATCTAATATCGACAGTACCAGAGTTTAACGCTTTGTTTTGTCTAGAACAATCTATGACTACTAATGGCGCAATACTTCGTAAATCTTCAGGATTAAAAAGTGGCTCATTTTCCTTTTCGTAGTATGATTGCTGAAACTGGGCATACGTCTCATATAACAACAAAGTCTGTTTATTCTCGAACTTCAAATTTAAGTTATCGTACGGGAAAATTTCTGAATTTAAATAGAGTTTCATGTTGGTTAAATAGCAATGATCAAAACGACTGTAGTTGCTCATGTATCTATTTTTTCGGTTGGTTTGGAAACCAACAATCACAAATCTTGGTTTTTCTAATTGTGTTGTTGTTTTAATGTTCCATGTATGACGTTGCGTTTCTTGTAGAAGTTGATATTCATGCAACTCCCATCCTCTAAACGGAATATGCAAATCCTGATTTTGTGCAACGCATTCTATTAAATTAATTCGTTGAGTATCATCAACGGCTACATGCGGCATTTTCCATAAAACTTTGTTTAAAACATTTTTTATTTCTTTATCAGGTGTAGGATTAATTATAGCATTAGTATAGTAAGTAAGTAGATTTATTGCATAACTCAATATAGGTTAATAAAGTATAAAACAAAAATATTATACTATAAAGCAAATTATTAAAATACAGTTAATAATATAATTAGTTTTCATTTCTACAACTTAAAATATATTTTTTTAAATTACTCTTGAATTTTCTTTGAGAAGGCTGATTTGTAACTGATTTTGGTAATGTATTATATATCTTAACGCCATAATGAAATACATTTTTTGTGGTTATCGTTTTATTCTTCTTGTATATATAGTAATTGTCTGCTTGTCTTGTGCTGTAGTTATGTATATCTGACACTTTAATTAAGTTGCTAACCAAGTACGAAGGCAGCAAACCATTGATAATTTTATATATAAAACCATACTATTATATTTCATTTGTTCCTGAACATTTAAAAATTAAGGCATTCTAACATTTTACGGACTTTGGCAAATCTGCTACATTTTAATAAACATCTCATTGCACGATTTTGTATCTTTTGCAATCTTTCCAAATCACCTTGGTTTGAGACAAATAAAATGGTGCTGCAATATGTTAGGTGTGGATAAACTATTGCTCTATATAAAGTTATTCGAGCAAAACTTGATAACTTTGCACTAATTCTTCTCAGAAATCCAACCTTTTGCTTACTTTATTTATAACCATCTGTAGATGCATTTTAAAAGTTAATTTTCGGTCGATTATTACGCCAAGGTATTTAATGTTCTCTACCAGTTCAATATCAGATCCATCTATTTGTACATTCCTATTTTCTGTTTTTATCATTTGATAAGTTCTATCATTCGTTAACAACATCCATTTTGTTTTATCAACATTTATCTTCAGCTTATTTCCAACTAAATATTTGCTAATTCTTATTAAGTCACTATTTACAGATTGAATCAGGTTTATTACATTTGCACCTTCAGCATATATTAAAGTGTCATCAGCAAACATATGCATCTTTGTTACCTTCACTACATTCACTATATCGTTTATGTAAATTATAAAAAGCAATGGTCCCAAAATACTTCCTTGTGGAACACCCCACTCAATTTCTGATTTATTAGATGTTTCCCGTTGCCATCTCGTTTCTTGCTCTCTGTTTTGTAGGTAGTCTTTAAACCACTCTAACGCATTGTCTTTAACCCCATATTTTTCCAATTTTTTTATGAGAATATTTCTATTTATCGTCTCAAATGCTCTTTTGTAATCTATAAAGACTGCACACACTGCCTTTCCTTTATCCATTGATTCTTTCCAGTCATTTATAATTAGCTGAATCGCTGTTTCACACGAGTGTTTCGTTCGAAAACCAGACTGATAGGTGGTTAATATATTAGTCTCATCCAAGAATTGCTTCAGTTGCTTATATATTACTGTTTCTAATACCTTTTCAATTGTGGCCAACAAATTTATAGGCCTGTACTCTTCGCATTTCTTTGTTGATACTACTTTTTGAATTGGTGTAATTGTTGATATCTTTAAGTCCTTGGGCACAATACCATGCATAAGAGACATATTTATTATGTTTAGTAGCGGATAACCAATAATATCAAAAGTTCTTTAAGAACTCTACTGTTTACACCATCCGGGCTGCTTTTATTTGCTTGCTTATATACCAATTCTTTTAGTTCATGTATTTTAATAATTTAAAAGTACTTAATTCCTTCAGGCTTGTACGTATTGGATCGTGAAACTCAAACTTTTCAATACCAATTGATGATGTAATTTCTGTTATACTATTTATGAAGTAAGTATTGAAGTTTTCAGCAATAGTTTTGTCATTAGTTTCTAGTGTATTTTCAAATATAATGTGCTTACTATTTTGAATACGTTCGGTTTTAATACAAGTTTTAAAGTCTTCCACATTTTACTGGGTTACCTTTATTTTCATCTATTTTCTTTTCATAATATTTAATCTTAGCTCTACGGATAATGAATATCACATTATTTCTGCATTCTTTGTATGCTTTCCAATCTTTCATACTTCTTGTGAATGTAAATTTTTTATAAAATTTATTTCGTATATTAATTACTCTTTGTATTTCTCCATTAAACCATAATTTTGAACTATTTTGTGACACCTCCTTGTCATATGAATTATGGTCAACTGCATTTTTAATGTTTGTGTAAGATGTTTTATAAAGTTTATCGATGTTGGTTATTTCATACTTCCAATCTGCCAATATTAACTCGTTCTTTATGGCCTCATAGTTAAGAATTTTCTTTATTTTGCTTTCTGCATCAACTTGGAGGTTTTGTGTGATGTGACTAATGTCTGCAACAACAATGCTATGATCTGTAACTTTTGGAGTGTGCCATACTGTACTTTTTAATCCATTATTATTAGTTATCACTAAATCTATTAATGTTTCAGATTCTTTAGTAATTCTTGTACTCTCAGAAATTAGTTGTACAAATCCACAGTCCTTTACAATATTTTTTAACTTAATTGTATAGAAATCATTTATTTTATTCCAATCAATATTATAATCCCCAATCAGAATGATATCTTCACTACCACGTGATTCTACTAGTTCTTCTAACAAATTTTCCAACAGGTTTAGAAAATTTGCACAACTTCCACTTGGTGAACGGTAAAACACAGCTATACTTATACTTCTACTATTCAATTTAATATTACCAACAATACCCCAATATTCTAAATGGAGGCTATACTCTTTTAATATTTCAAACTGTAGAAATGACTGATAGTAAATTATGACACCTCCAGTGTGTCGTGAACTAGAATCAACCCTACCTAAACTGTATCCTTTAATGGCTATTTCATTACTTTCAATACAATTTGTCAGATGTGTTTCTGTTAAACATACCAATATTGGTTTTTCTCGATTGATTAGTTGTTGTATTTCGTCAAAATGTGTAGTTAAGCCTTGTGTATTTAAGCATAAAATTATTGACTTATAGTCTGCTGTTATATTTAAACATCTAGAAGGTAATTGCTATATGTAATTTATTTTACGCTTTTGTAATTCAATAATTCTTTTAAAACATGTACAATTATAGTCCCATACTGTATGCTGTTCATCTAATTCTATATTTAAACGACTTTTTGCTTCCACACAGTTAATACACTTAAATTGACTTTCTTGACAATCTGCTTCATTATGAGATTGTGCACACCGTGGGCACACTATACTCCCCTTGCATTCTTTGGCAATATGCCCAAACTTACAACACTTATAACATCTTTTTATTGCCACATGCTCTAATACCTTACATCTCCTCCATCCTATTCTCAATAGTTCTTCTCTCATAATGTATTTAAATGTATCTGTATCCACTTCTACAATAATGTATCAAAACTAGAACGTAGTAAAACTAACTCATGGCGGAGGTTTAAAATAATTTTTTTAAAATCTTTGCATAATTCGAGAACCATTGAAAGGTTTATTGCAACGTTAAAATTTCCATTGGCATCAACTATTTGCGAATCATCCATAGGAAACCACCCAGCGTTTTGTAAATGTTTACTTTGATTGCTATTATATGAAACATATCCCTTCATTATAGACGTTAATCCAGGATTCCGAACACGATCTACAATGACACCACCAATCTTATATCTAATTCTATCAAAAAGCAGCAAAACCCCATTATTTACAAACTTTGCTGTCTGAGACGGCGTTCCATCTGTTTTAATTAATTTGCCTTCTATGTACAGTATACGCTTCAATGGTAAGGTGTAAACATCTTGTTGCTGTATAGGGATTCGAATTTCATCATTATTGTTTAAAGATGTGTTAGCATAAGGCTGATGAGTATGTTTTTCAATATTAACAATTGCATTGTCGAAGTAAACTTTTTCACGCACGTTCAGTATTTCACTATTTATTCTACTTTTTAATTAAATAAATGCAGTCCTAACGATTGTAGAAACTGCCGGTTTTGTGCTGTTAACGGTCTTGAAACAATCAATCGAGTGTCGATTGCTTTGAAATTTCCAGCATTTATATCAATTCTTGACATGTTGCGTGCATTATACTTAATACCCATGGCTATTGCAGATTTTTTTTAAATGCAACCTTACACTTAGCAGTTCTCCTCTGAAATTAACTAAATTTCCATCTTGATCTAACACTTTAACTATTATTTCATTTATTATACGTGACCTGATTGGTAGATATATAATCGTAGGTGGGCACTCGACAATTTTAAAACCTGCAGGTACTTGAGGAAAAAATTCGTGTATTACATGAGCTGGTTTACCATTTAAATAGGATCCACTTGCAATATTACAATAGATTAAAATTGCATTTACTTTACAAATGTTGATCGCGTTGTCTGCTTGATGCGTGGCATATGCTAGCAATTTTCATGGATTGAAACCGAGTAGAAAACCAATTGAATCCTTTTGGTAAAATCCACATCTTCACTACATTTAATACTACATTTAAGTGTATTATTGTCAGCTGTAATTTCTATATACACTGGTGTCTTTCTAGCGCTTCGTGATTGTTCTATACGACCATGTCATCTTTTATTACCTAAAGCTTTTTGAAGATATTTATTAATTTCTCTAATCTCATAAACACCTTCAGGTATTTCTATGAATTCTCCGTTAGATCCATAATAAAATTTATTATTTATTCTTTTTTCAATGTTTGGAATTGTGTTATAAGACTCAAAATTTGTTAATCCTAATACGTATTCCGAATCATTATCCAAGTTTATAGGCGGCTTAAAGTTGCTTGTTAAAACTGAAGTGTTTCCCGTTAGAGTAAAAGTGTACGACATGACAACTTCATACGCAGTTCTATGTACTGCTTAGAAAATGTAAGCATAAATGTCCGTAAAACACAGTACCGTACGATTGTTCTTGGTTAAAGTTATAAAGAATTTTACATTTACCCCCACTATTCAAATAACGTATCAAATCTGTTGGCGGTCGCAGGTTTCCGTAGCTGTCATAGTAAATAGTGCCACTACCGTACTTCTATTCATCTAAATTAATTATACCACATTCTTTTAAATTAACTTTCTTGGGAAGATTGTTTCTCATGAACACTTCACGGAAATATGGTACTTCTAATTGCTTAACAAACTCTATTAATTCTACATTGCGTAGTGCTCGATTCGGTAAAATCAAGTTGTGTTCCTTTGAGGTTTTGCAGGGGCTAAAAAAGACCAAAACCTTTTTTATAAGGTTTGATGTACATGCTGTTTCCGACTGCAATGTCCTCCATTGCCTTGTTATGACGTTGTTTTTCCGCTAGTTGTTCCTTGACTATTTTAGTATCTGAAACTGCTTTGCAACAGCAGCTGCACCTCCAGTAAGAGTAGGCCTGCAAAAATTGGTATTAGTGGTAGAAATACTAGCTGATTTAATATGCTTCCTCTGTTTTGCTGTATTGGCGGCCTTAATTGCTATGTTGATTGCATCCATAATATTAGATCCTTTAGCCTTTTTTAAAGCTGTACGTGCTTGTTTTGGTAATACTTTTAATACCTAATGTACTTCTTATTTTACGTTTCTTTATCAGTTTTCTTATTTTATTGATATTTTTTGTTCTCAGTGATGCCCAGGCACCCATACCAAGTTTTACTTTAGCTTTCATAGCGGTAGCTACTCCAAATGCTGCTGCTTTTTTTACCTAAAGACGAGTCACCAGAATTTAGTCTTTATGTAGCTAACTGAGCTAACTTCGAATCTGCTTGATGGCGTTTAGATAGATCTTTTTCTTTGGAGTATGCAATATCATGCTCCTTACAAGCTTCGTCTAACTTGTTTATTCCCTTGTCTCCCTGAGCTAACCGTTTGATTAGTTTTGTACCCGGACCGCAAAATTTGTAACTCGGAATATGCACTTCAAATGGTAAATTGTTAATTACAGTATTTAACAGCCCGTTCCCAGTAGTTTTAGAATTATTATATGTAATCATTAGCGGACAACTGTCCTCTCAAGCTGTGCAGTAAATAAATAAAATATTGTGAATTAATGATTCTTTATATACTCGCCGTTTCTTATATATAATTTCACTTCTTTACAATCGAATTTAGTACTTGCAAACATGCGTGTTGTGAAACAATCAACATCTTTAACCATAAACAATAGTGACATTGACGTGCAATCCTTAGCTAAAAAAAAACATAGCGTTCTTCTGCCTTCATCTATTCGATGTCTAGTTGTTGGTTCATCAAATTGTCGTAAAACCAACGTTATGATTGGGTTGATAGAACATCCTAATGGTTTAAAGTTTGAAAACGTATATGTTTATTCTAAATCACTTTATCAAGCAAAGTATCAATACCTTCAAAGTCGCTTGCGACCAATAAAAGGGATCAAATATTATACATTTTCCAGTTCTGATAATATTATATCACCATCTGATGCTCGAAATAATTCTATATTTGTTTTTGATGATGTAGCTTGCGATAAACAAGGTATCATTAGGGAATACTTTAGTATGGGGCGCCATAAACAAGTAGACAGTTTTTACTTTTGTCAAAGTTATACTCGTATACCTAAGCACTTACTGTGTGATAATGCTAATCTTTTAGTTTTATTTAAACAAGATGATTTAAACTTAAAACACGTATATGACGATCACGTCAATACTGACATGAAGTATGATAAATTCCGTGAAATATGTGGTGGTTGTTGTAAAGATAAATACGGTTTCTTAGTTGTAGACAAGGATAGTGATCCAGGTCAAGGAAGGTACCGAACAGGTTTTGATCACTTCATACATATTTAAACCATGAGAGACGCAAGTATCATTAGTATCCAAGAATTTTTTTATTACAATAAACATTTTACGCAATGAACAAGGAGGCGTAACACTTAAAAGAATTTTAATTAAGAAAAGAAACATTGTAAAAAACAAATTATGCCAGTTAAAAGATAGTGAAGTCGTCCAAGCAGAATCAATCTTACCCATAACATCGCGATTAGACACTAGTGCTAATAAACTGGATGGGGAAAGTATGGTAAAGAAAGAAAAATTTAAAGAAGAAGAAAAAATTAAACCTAAATTGCTAGAAAAGAACGTTGACTATATTGATTCGCCGGTTATAGCTCAGCATATACCGAATATAAATGATGCCATAGATGAAGATGTTGATGATGATGTTGATAATGAATACGAAGCAGAAGTTAATCGAAATGCTCAAGAAGCCCAGGAATATATACAAAGCTTTGTCGATTCACCTGGTATGACACATTATCTTGAATTACCTCGAGAATATATTTACAATATGTTTAAAGATGTTAAGAACGAATTTGATTATAAATATGGTGTTAGGTTTAACCCTGATTCAAATGGTCTTATGATAGGCAATCCTAATTTCGCGTTGGATGGTGAAAATGTACTAATAAATGGTTTGAAATATAGAGGTACTCCTGGATTATATGAACTACTGTTTAAAAAACATCCTGTCGGGTACAGACCGCAAGATCTAAAGTCATACCTTGATATTGTGAAAAAAACAAATGCCAATAGAAGATATTATTCTGAAACAGAACAAATTTAGGGTAATAATTCATATAAATACAAAAATGTAATATCTACATTGAACATACTTCCCCAAACACCTCGTAGACTTAGAACATTACCCTATAGAAAGCGTCTTGGAGACGGTATGACAATGGAAGTATCAAATAATGCCATAGATTATTTATATTGGAATGATCCCAATGAACTTGTTGATAGATTACGGCTTTTAGTTTTATCTCAGACTGCTGGACACACAGGTCACGGCAACGAAATAAATTCGATCATTGAAGAATTGCGCGAGGCGAAAGTGATTAGATGATATGACAATTGACAAAATTGGAAGGCACTTAAATAACCGTAAAATTATAAGTGAACAGGAATATGAAAACAAAAATGAAGGTTTTGAAACACTGATTGAGTACAAGTTACATATGCTACATTACACGGTAGTAGCAACATTTTACTGTAGTACATTCCTTGACAATTGCTAGACATTCCTTATTTTCAACATTAAACATAATTATGAATTTCCTTATGAGGAAGCAGTCATTGAGAATATTAAAGGATACCGCAAGACATTGAAATTCTTATAAACGAAAAAAGTTATGTAATTGCACAGTTACACAATGTTTCTTGATTTTATATTAAAAGTTCCTTTCAAAGCAAGTGGAGCCCTTGACATCCAAACATAGAAGTATTTATTAATTGTATTTAATAAATCCTGATTAGAAAAAAAAGTATTATGATAGTTGCTCAATCAAAAGTGAAAGAGGATATAGTAAATGAAGTTCATAAACCAGCAAGAATAAATTTCAAGAGACGCAAAGTGATAGTAAAAGGTTTAAATGACCTTCTTCAGACTGATTTGATTGAAATGCTGCCATATTCGCAAACAAACAAAGGATTTAAATACATTTTAGTAGTTATTGATTGTTTCTTCAAATACGTATGGGCAGTACCACTTAAAAGTAAAACGGGTATTGATGTTACTGCTGCAATGAAAACAATTTTAAATAAATTTAAAAATCCACCAAGAAATTTGCAGTCTGATTTTGGTAAAGAATATTATAACAAACACTTTCAATCCTTAATGCAGACATATGGCATAAACCATTATAGTGTTTTTTCTACAAAGAAAGCATGCATTGTGGAATGTGTAATTAGAACTTTAAAGGGAAAAATGTGGCGCTTGTTTAACCTGAATGGTTCTTACAATTGAATAAAAAATTTAAGCGATATTGTGAAACAATACAACAATACAGTTCACAATACTATCGGAGTCAAACCTGTAAAAGTTGATAAATCAAATGAAAAAACTATTCTTAAATCATCATTTACCCACATCAAACTTGCAACCAAAATACCAAAATATTCAATTAAAGACAGTGTGAGGATTAGTAAACATAGTGAAGCATTTACGAATGGTTACACGCCAAACTGGTCAAATGAAATTTTTAAGATTAAAAAGGTAAACGTAACCAATCCGACAACATATATATTAGAAGATCAAGACGAGAAAGAAATCAAAGGTGCATTTTATGAAATGGAGTTGCAAAAGGTTAAACATCCAGGAATTTACCTGGTAGAAAAAGTCCCAAAAATTTTGAATGTAGTTATAAAATTGTCCACGCCGACTGCCAAAAGTACATCAATATTTATTAATATTTCCAATTTGTTACGTATCAATTCAATTTACATCCCTCATGTATTTCAACCTCTAAACATTTTATTACTTGAGATAAATAGTATCTCAGATTAAAGAAAATAAATTTTAAATTATACTACATCAATACTGAAACAAAGTAATTAGGCTTATTTCCAACCTTTACTTTATACCCCAGGTCAAATACAAGCTCATAGTAAACCTCCTTTTATCTACGTGCTAACAATGGCACTGAAATTTTCTAAAATCCTTTTATCTTTTACAGAAATTAAAGTTTATACCTTCAAGTGATATCATCAAATTATTACATAAAATTTTCATTTAGTCCTTTTCAAATTGACTCATCAATTAAATATCTTGATAACATAATAAATACACGAAATCACTAAATTGTCACCCAAAAAATCACCAACAAAAACAAACAAAAGTTTTATAAGTAGAGTTACCTGGATTTTGGTCTCAAGTGCTCTCTACATGGACATAATCTCCTACGTGATTCTCCTTCTCGACTGCACGTTCAAATACTGTCTCCAGGTTCTTTACATGGACACCATCTCCAACGTGATCCTCCTTCTCGACTGCACGTTCAAATACTGTCTCCAGGTGGCCTCACCATCAGGAACACACCGTTTCTAATTAAATTCATCCACGCAAGTGCATGGTACGTAATACCATGCTCTCGTACACTTGCTGGTCCATCCATACATTTGCTTGGTACTCAGAGTACATACGCTGCCTTCATACACCCAGTACTAAAATTGTACTTACTTGCTTTATAATTTTGATTATTTACAGCATAGTCAAAGATATAAGAGCACCCACTTGTGCTAATTTAACTGAAACTTCACTCAATCACTTTGCTAAGTAGTTAGGTAGGCGATCGTAGGTAAAGACAAAAGAGAAGAGAGCGATTCACCACCTCCTACGGGTTTATATCAGCTCTAAAAGCCACCTCCCTACATCAATTTCCAACACCCCTGTTGCACTTTTTCTAGTATAACAGCACAAACAAGCCAACGGTTGAACACTTCCACAAACTATCCAATTATCCTTGAAAAATTCTACATACACTTTCCTACCCGTTGTCAAAATCTAAGAAATTCTTGCTCCAAACAAGCTCGATACTCCGAAATCCTCATTAAAAATTTTACCCAGCGCTGTCTTCCGTGAAACCCTGATAACTGTCGTTCCACTTTTAGCCTCTTTAATACGCCCTCTGTATACGCGTATTATCTCTCCTTTCATTCCCACATAAACAAAATCTTTTGTCTTATTTTATCTTTAGACATTATTCTCCCGCGTATTCATAAACGCTGTTTTACCTAACTCCCGCTATTGTCGTCTATCCTACTTTTGTTTATTTAATGTAACAGTCGTGCTCTGTTAGTAAAATATTCCCAGATTTCTATTCCCTTACTGCTCGATCTATTCCGAAAACATAGTGTGTCTTCGTTCTTCTCACTAGCTCCTAACTTCTTTGTCTATCAAGCCTTTTAAAGTCAAACGTTTCACTAAACATCTGTTATGCTCCTTCCTTTATTAAAGCATGCAAACTATAGTCTTTCTTTGTAAATCGATATTGTTTTCGTACCTGCTATCTGCACCTGTGTTTTGTCATCATTATATTTTTCCAGCTATTATTTGTTGACGAGATTTTATATTCGTTATCTGTTTACAACTTTAACATTCTTAGAATTTATAACACGTGCAACTCGAATAACGACCGCCGCTTTAGATACGCTATAAACCTGAAAGCTTTTATTATTTAGAATATTAAAACAAATCTTAATTATGCTTACCGTAATTTACGTTTTACATGCATTTACGCAATTATGCGCCTTAAATTATGTTTCCTAACTTATTAATAACTAATATTTACAATAAAATTTTATGCTATATTCAACTAACCCTAATATTTACTGGTAATTTGTCAAATACGAACCGATTTTGTTCAAACATGGCTCAAACTTCGCGTGACCCATTTATACACTTTCTAATTTGACATAAACATAAATTAGAGCTTGCTAATGCCCTTTTATGGCCTCAGTATTTTCCCCTTGTTTTAATGCTAAGTACAACTTCGAAAAAGTTTTATTTGAATTCAAACATACTTGGTTCGTTACTAATTATCTCTATCCCTAATATCTATATCCTAATTCCTAACACTATAAAACAACTATCTTACTAAATTATTTATACCTATCTATGTCATGTATTCGTATAATGAAAACACTTTAAACAGAAGATACTTTTATTAATTTTTCATTACACAAATACAGTGGGAAACTTGTTACTGCCAATGTCATAGTTGAGATGGATAACTGGATGTCATGTTGTGTCTCTTATCACTATACTTGCAAATCTAAAGCTATGTTCACATTATACATAACATCTCCCTTTCTTAAGAAGTAATATAATCTTTTAATTAACTGGGAGTCTTACGAACCCTAGTACTTCAAGCATTTACAAAATTATTAGACTTATTACTAACTTCAGAAGTATTATCTGAAACAGGGATTTCAACAACTTGATCATTATGTTCACTAATAAGAATATCATTCAGATCAGTGCACAATTCAAACTCATTAGAAGACCTCTTTAAGTGATTTGAATTACATCTTAATTTTGACCCATCTTCACTTTGAACAACATACGACCTTGGAGTATTATGATTAGCTAATATCCTAGCTGGTTTCCATCCTCTTTCAACTTTCACTAAAGCATTTTCTTCAACATTTAGATCTGGCCGTTTCTTAATATGCCTGTCATAATATTTTTTATATTTACTTTGCTTTAACCTTAGATTTTGGTAATCATTGTTATTTTTTTAATTAGTAGACTTGAGTAGATCAGAATGAATAGGTATTTTTGTTCTAGTTCTACGACTGAATAATATTTGTGCTGGCGACAGGTGTAGATCATCAATTGGCATGTTACGATATTCCATTAATGCAATCTCTATGTCTTGATCTCACACAAAACATTTTTTAAAAATTTTTTTAGCTGTTTGAACAGTTCTTTCCGCCTGTCTGTTACTACGAGGATAATGAGGCAAACTTGTTACTATCTGAAAATTCCAAAGTTTCACAAATTTTGTACATTCAAACGATCCAAATGGCATATTGTCACAACTTACTCTTTTAGGTATACCATGAGTGGCAAATAATGTTTTAAAATTTCTTATTACTTTACTCGAGGTTTTATTTTTTACTTTTATAATCTCTAGCCATTTGCTATAATAATCTTGAACTACTAAGCAGCTTTTACCTCCAAATTCCATAAAATCACATGCTAATTTATTAAATAGAAGATCAGGTATATCTTGTGGAATTAATGGTTCTTTGCAATCATTAGCAAACTTCTCACAAATCGTACAACAAGAAATTAAATTTTCAATATCGGACATGAGGCCTGGCCAATATACCATCTGTCTAGCTCGTTCCTTTGTCTTTACAATACCAAAATGTGGCTCATGAAATAGATTTAGAATATAATTCTTTAAAATTGTCAGGAACTATAATTCAGTGATTAAGGAATACTAAATTATCTTCAACAGAAATTTCATTTTGATGTTTGAAATAGAATTTTACATTTTCTTGCACATCTCTTTTATTTTTAGCCATCCATTAAAATAATAATCTTTTAATTTACACTAAACTAAATCTTCTGATGTAGCCATTGTAAACTCCTTTCTTTTCTCTGATGTTATGTTCAGACCTTTACTAACGGAATGAACATTTTCACTAACCCACTCATCAGTATGTTTAGAATCATTATTTAGAAATGATCTAGACAACAGATCGGCAACATACATGTACTTTCCTGGTAAAAATTTCACATTAAGGTCATACTTAAATAATTTAGCTCTTATTCTCTTAAGTCGCGATGAGGAAATGTCACAAACATTTTTGTTTAATATGCTAACAAGTGGTTTATGATCTGTGATAACATTTATTTTCTGACCATAAATAAAGTTATGAAGTCTTCGTGTGGCAAAAACAATAGTCAGAAGCTCTTTTTCTATTTGAGCATAGTTTACTTCACTCTCACTTAATGAATGAGAGACATAAGCAACTGGTTTGCTCTCCTGGATCAGACAACATCCTAAACCATTTTGAGATGCATCTGTCTGAACAGTTATTTCATTGGTCGAGTCAAAATTCGCTAGGACCGGAGCTTCTGAAAATTTTTTCTTTAGATTTTTTAAGATTTCAGTGTGTTTAGGGAGCCATTGAAATATTATGTTATCTTTTAATAAACTTAAGGGCATAGTTAGCTCGGATAAATTAGGAATAAATTTTCGCATAAAATTAATCATACCTAGGATACCTTGCAATTCTTTTTGATTGTTTGGATTTTTAATTGCACAAATTGCTTTTATTCTGTCTGGGTCTATTTTTAAACCTTCAGCTGAGAAAATATGTCCCAAATATTTAACTGAAGAAACTTTAAATTGAGTTTTCTTTTTATTAAATTTTACACCTGATACTTTTGCTCTTTCAATAACTTTATTTAAAATTTCATCATGCTCAGCTTCTGTAGCTGCTGTAATCAGTAAGTCATCAAAATAAATTTCTACTCCCTGCATATCACCAAAATTTTTATTATTTATATACTGAAAGTATTCGGGGGCCATAGTCAACCTGAAGGGAAGTCTACTAAATTTCCAACAACCAATAGAAGTAGAAAATGTGTACAGGTCTGGTGATTTATCGTCAAGATCAACATGCTAAAATCCCTCCTTAAGGTCTAACACAGTATATAATTTTTTATTACATAGCTTATACGTGATATTTTCAAGAGTAGGTGTTAAAACATTTTTTGAACGTTTAATAGCCAAATTCAAATTTTTTAGATCAAGACACAATCGCAAACTATTGTCTTTTTTCTCTATTATAACGAGATTACTGATCCAACCCGTAGGTGTTTCTACTTTAGAAATTATTCCCCTTTGTTCTAAATCTAATTATGTTTTTTCTAACTTGTGATGAATAGAAAGAGGTATTCTACGTGGAGCATTAGCAATCGGTTCTTAGTTTTCTCTTATCTCAATGGTACATTTTTCTTTAAAAATGCCTAATCCATTAAATATTTCTTGGACATTTTTTACAAAACTCTCTTTACTACTAAATTTACTGATTTCACCGATTCTTTTAACCAAATTAAATTTAACACAATTGTTTACCCCTAACAAAGGTATGTTTATGTTATCTACAACTAAAAAATTTTCAATAGACTCTATACCTTTGTAGTTACATTTTAAATTTATGTTACTATAGGTTTTATCATATTTCCTCCAAACGCTTCTAATTTTATGTTTGTTGGCTCAATTAAATTCATACTGCTAACCTGTTTTAATATTTTCAATGGTATAATATTTACTTCAGCACCTGTATCTAATTTAAAATTCACATATGCTTTATCAATTTTTATATTTTCATACCAGCAACAGATGCTACCCACCTCTATATCATCTGTTGTACTGATAAGGGCCGCTTCACTTGATGTTTTAGCTTCAACAACTCTAACATTTCTTACTCGACAGGATACTGCAAAATGATTGAGTATACCACATTTCTTACATTTGCATCCATAACAAGGGCATTCTTTGGGTCCATGTATCGTACAACAACGTCTACACTTAAATTTTCCATCTTGAATTTTAGTTTCACACTTCTGGATTTTCCTGGTATTCTTACTTTTCTTTACTGCATCTATGTTAATTTTACCTTGTAAACATCGACTTTGTATTCTTAAAATTTCAGCAGCGCGACAACAATCTACAGCTTTCTTTAAATCCAAGTCATCTATTCTAAGCAAACGCTCCTGTAAACTTGAGTCAATAATACCTAGAACAACTCTGTAAGTATACTAAATTCACACGTTTGTGACAATTTTTTAATATCCCTCAAGAAACTTTCAAACGACTCGCCTTCTTTCTGATCTCGCTTGTAAAATTTATACCTTTCATACACAATATTCTGCTTAGGGTTATAATATTTTTCAAAAACATCTAATATTGATTGTTCACTTTCTCGTTCTTTGTCATCCATACCAAACGTGTTAAATAATTCAACAGCTTCTTCACCAGCTAAACTAAGCAAAATACATGCTTTAATTGCATCACTTTTAGTAGATTTTTCAGTGGCTTTCATGTAAATATTATAATTTTGTCTAAATTTTTCCAATGGGCACTGACATTACCATTTAAATTTAGGTTACCTGACTTTCTTGCATCATCCATTATTTAATGTGAAAATTGAACACTTAATTTCACAGTAAAATTAGAATTTTATCACGCTAAAATTTTAACCTCAAAACTAGAAACTTATTTGGGTTTTTGTTCTGCAAGTAAAATTTATATAGCTTAAACACAGAATCATCACAGCGCCATGTCATGTATTCGTATAGTAAAAACACTTTAAACAGAAGATACTTTTATTAATTTTTCATTACACAAATACAGTGGGAAACTTGATACTGCCAATGTCATAGTTGAGATCGATAACTGGATGTCATGTTGTGTCTCTTATCACTATAATTGCAAATCTAAAGCTGTGTTCACATTATACATAACAATCTATTATTCCTATTATCCTTTAAACCTAACCTTCTTCGTAATCTTCCAAGTCATTCTTCTTACATATTTGACAAAGTGTAGCCTGGTCTTCTCATCTATCACTATTACTATTGTACTACCTTCCTCCTGAAAAATAAACTTATCCTCAACATCTTGATCCTTACTCCACTCTGTATTCAACTTTGACAAACCATACGGTACTTTATTAAACTTATCAATTTTTCCCTCTTTGGAAAACCTTATGCACCTTCTAGAACTTTTATGTATCTTCTTCTACCAGAACTCTTTTCCTAACATCAAATTATCATTACGAGGTCGTTCTAAATGTCTATGGGGGTGGCGCGGAGTTTGAATTGGTAATCATACCCTATTCAATTATATTCCTAGGTGTTTAATTCTTGTATAACGTCGGACGAAGAACAGTTGACGGACTTGCTTAGTGTTTGCACGGGCTTGACTAATAGTGTTTTTGTTGATTTATTTTTTTATAATGGAACTGTTGGTGCAAACTTCGTTATTCAGAGGTATTGGATTTTTCTTTGTTGCTATAGGTAGCAAATGAAACGCTTCGCGTTACTGCTAGTTTAATGCATTACATCGTACCTTGAAAGCGTGAGTCTAAATTCTTATTACTATTTTTCTTTACAATTTGTGTTACAAAATATTTCGGAATTATTGTCTCAGGAATAACAAGAAATTTATCAACGCTACCCGGTTCCATCAGCGTGATGGTGTCTGCTGCTAACCCCAGTGAAATACATAGGTGTGAGTTAGTGTAGAGTGTAAGCAATTTCATCCACACCCTCACAGTCAAGGGTGCAGTGCTTCGTTAGTGTAGGACATCGTGAGTCCCCCACTCCAATGGCAAGGAAGCGTTACTGAAGGACTTTCTGTAAGTGAACTATTTCCTATTTACTATTACTTTAAATATCTACCCGTTGTTTTTGCCATATCTTCGTCGTTTCTGATACCTTTTACAATAGACTTGCATGCTATTAAGAAACAAAAAAAAAAAAAACTAATACTACTGAATTACTCATATCAATTGTGACTTACCTATTTATCTTTTGTTAACATTTTATCTGATTTATGTTTAATTGGTGTGTGAGGAAACGTTTCTGCTACTCCCCAATATTACCTCACTTTGTATTAAAAGTTTTTGTACTGCTATTTACGTTGTCACATTATATAGATTATTCAAACGTTTTTACCTTCTTTTACATTCTTTTACATGCTTTTACATTCTTTTTTTTCAGGTTTACTTAACTATTTTTATTGCAGGTTGGCTATTCTAATTCTTTTTTTTCAGGTATTGTTACTAACTTCTTATAGTCCCGTACGTTATATGTTGGTCTGCTTTCTACAACCTCCCCTACTCTCCGATTGAGCCCGGTCACTTCTTTTTTTCCTCTTTGATTTACTTTTCGTTACGCACGGCTACGAGCCAACGTAACATAACTTTGGCGCCCAACGCGCCTGCCACTAGATTTACGTAATAAATTTTTGGCGCCCAACGTGGGGCTCGAAATTAACGTGGGGCCCGACTCGATAAACGTGGCTGCCCGATAAACAAGGGGCTTGATTTCTTTTGATTTGCTCTCGAAATTAACATGGGGCCTCGATTCACGTAAAATAAAAATTTGGCTCGATAAACGTGGGCCTCTATAAACGAGGGACTCGATTTTTTTTTCTGCTCTTTTTTTTCTCCGGCCCGATTAACGCAACGGGGGCTCGAGAAAAACGAGGGGCACGATTTCCTTTTTCTCGTGCTCGATATTTTTTTTCTTTTTCTTCTTCTCCTGCCCGATTTCTTTTCCCTGCTCGATTTTTTTTTTATTTGCTCTTGATTTTTTTTGTTTTGTTTTACTTTTTTCTTTTTGACCTTGATGTTTTGACATTGATTTTTTTTGTAGCGCACGAATTATTTTTTTTATTTAATTTTATTTATTTAATTCATTTTGTGTCTTTAAATATTTGGGTGTTGTTTGTCGATTCTGTAATAATGGATGATCTTACTTCTGCTGAATCTCCTGAGGAATTACCTACACCTATATCTCTTTCTAAATCGATTGCTATGTCTGGTTATGGACAGCTGGTGTCTAAATGGGACTTAAAATTTTCGGGTGATGACCGTATGTCTTTGAATGCATTTCTATTACGCGTGGACGAATTATGCTCGGCACGCAACGTTTCTGCTTCACAACTATTTTCTTCGGCATCAGACTTACTTTCGGGAAAAGCCTTAATTTTATTCAGAGCGCATAGAAAATCTCTAACTAATTGGCAGGATGTGATTCGACTATTAAGGGAAGAATTTCAACCCGCTAATTACAACGCGAAACTGTTAGAGGAAATAAAGCAACGTACTATGGGTCCCTCAGAGTCTATTGGGATATATTTAGCTACAATGGAAAACTTATTTGCTCGTCTAACAATCTCTCTTTCGGAACTACAGAAACTCGATATTATTTTACCAAATCTTACCCCTTTCTACCAAACCAACTTAGCTCTGCTGGATCTGAATACTATTACGGAACTTTTGCGTGTAGGTCGCAGACTAGAACAGCGCAAAATACAGGCCGACAATTTCAAGTCTCCTCCTGCTCCGAACTTTTCTCATCTCCTAGAGCCTGACTTAGCTTATACAGGTCCTGTGGTCCGCAGCAAACTTACGTCCGGTTTATGTCCCTCTCCATTCTGGTGGTACTATTCCGAAAACATTTGCACCTGGTGCAAGTGAGGCTCCTAAAAATATTCCTAATTCTCCCGTTACTTGTTGGAACTGTGGCCAACGAGGACACAAGTCTCCTTTCTGTACGAAACCACAAATACTTCACTGTTATGGTTGTGGTAAACTTCATGTTACCCGTGCCAATTGTACGAAATGTAACAAGAATTTAAACTACCGATCGAGTCGCTAAGCCGAGAAACCGACCCGATTCCTTCTACAGTTGTCTCGGTACCTATTATTTCCTCAGAAAATCCTTTCTCTGGTCTTGATGACCGATCTAAATATGTTCTAGATTTTATTTTAGCTAGTTCTCGTAAGGACGACAGACCTTATCTTACTGTTACTATTTTCGACATCGAATTTAAGGGTTTACTTGATTCTGGCGCTTCGCGTACTACTATTGGTGGTCCTGGTTGGGATATTCTCTATTCTCTTTCTTTGCCTTTGTCCCAAACGGAGATCCACAGCTGTACGGTAGCCAATGGTCAATCTTGTGACATTCTCGGGTCACTTACTTTACCCATGTCAGTCGAAAATAAAACTATTCTTCTTGACGTCCTAGTTGTTCCTTCCATTTCTCAGCCTCTGATCTTAGGCATTGACTTCTGGAAATCTATGGGTGTTGTCCCGGATTTTCGAACGGGTCAATGGACTTTCTGTTCTTCTTCTACTGTCTCGATCAGTCAGATCAATGCTCTTTCCGATCTATCGAACACACAACAATCCGAATTGTCGCGTATAGTCCAACAGATGTTTCCTGAAGATGATACTTTACCTTTGGGCTGTACTAATCTCATTGAACATCAGATCCGTACTACATCTAGCCCTATCAAGCAGCGATATTATCCCATGTCCCCTACGGTACTACGACATGTCAATCAAGCTCTAGATGAGATGCTAGAAAATGGCGTTGTAGAACCATCTAGTAGCGCTTGGTCTAGCCCGATTGTTATGGTACCTAAGAAGGATGGCACATATCGTTTTTGCATCGATTTCAGAAAAGTCGAATGAGGTTACAGAAAAGGATGCCTATCCCTTCCTTATATTTCTACGATTCTAGACCGTCTTAGAGACGCAAATTTTTTAACTAGTTTGGATATTCGCTCTGCTTATTGGCAAATACCTCTTTCTGCTAATTCTAAGGCGATTACTGCATTTACAGTGCCTGGTAGAGGTTTATACCAATTTACTAAAATGCCATTTGGTCTTCATAATTCTCCAGCGACATTTCAACGACTTATAGATCGTGTGCTTGGTGCTGATCTTGAACCTTTCTGTTTCGCATACTTAGATGATGTGATCATCGCTACTCCTACTTTCGAACAACATTTGGTGGTACTACAGAAAGTACTTTTTCGTTTAAATTCTGCAGGTCTTACTCTTAGCAGGGATAAATGCATTATATGCCGACCGGAACTCCGTTATCTGGGATACGTAGTAAATCGTCATGGACTCCATGTCGACCCAGAAAAAGTTTCGGCCATTCTTAATCTTCCTCCTCCTACTACTGTAACTGAAGTACGACGCATAGTTGGTATGTGTTCGTGGTATCGTCGCTTTATCCCAAATTTTTCTGCTCTTACGGCTCCAATTACTGCTCTGACTAAGAAAAATTCTAAATTTAATTGGTCTTCGGAATGTCAGCAGGCGTTTAAACTGCTGAAAGAACACTTGGTAACGGCTCCAGTGATGAGTTGTCCGGATTTTTCTTTGCCCTTTACTATACAGACTGATGCCTCCGATTTTGGTCTGGGGGCTGTGCTGACTCAACAACAGGGTGATGACGAAAAAGTCATTAGCTACATTAGCTGTTCTCTTAAAAAGGCGGAACGCAACTATAGCGCCACCGAAAAAGAATGTCTAGGTGTTATTTGGGCAATCGAGAAATTTCGTCCCTATATCGAGGATTCTCACTTTACTGTGATCACGGATCACCACTCGCTGATCTGGCTAAATAATCTACAAAGCCCCAACGGTCGCTTAGCTCGTTGGTCTGTACGACTTCAACAACATAACTTCACCATCGTACACCGTAAAGGTAAAGAAAACATCGTTCCCGATGCCTTATCTCGCTCAGTACCAAAAATTGACCTAATTGATGACTTTCCTAAATCTTCTATTACTTTGCCAATTTTCGATCCTTGGTATCTTAAATTACGGACTCGTGTTAATTCCAATCCTAAACTATACAGTAACTGGCATGTGGAAAACGAATTACTGTATAAACACGTAAAATCTAAACAGTCTTTGCTCCAACCTCCTCAAGACGATTGGAAGATAGTAGTTTCCAGCGAACAACGGAATAGGGTTCTACACGAAAACCATGATTTACCTACTTCAGGTCACCCTGGTGTCCACAAAACTGTCTCTAAAATTTCCATGCGGTACTATTGGCCTAAACTTAGAGCCGCTGTTGCTCGATACGTACGTCGTTGTAAGATTTGCTCGGCACACAAAGTCGAACAAAAGAAACCTCCTGGCTTTATGTCTCCTCGTGCTACTGCCACTCGTCCTTGGCAAGTCCTATGTACGGATATTGTCGGACCTCTTCCTAGATCTTCTAAAGGTAATTCTTTCATTTTAGTTGTTGCCGATTGTTTCACAAAATATGCTTGTTTCTTTCCTCTACGTGCATCTATGGCCGCCGCGGTTGCTCGAACCATTGAGGAGAATGTTTTCTTGGTGTATGGTACTCCTCAATATCTAATTGCAGACAATGGTGTACAATTTCGTAGTAATATTTTCACGAAACTCTGTGATTCTTATCGAACAAAAATTCTGTTTAATGCTCGCTATCATCCTCAGGCGAATCCGGCCGAACGCATTAATAGAGTCCTGAAAACCATGATTTCTTCTTACGTTTCTGATAATCAACGTCGGTGGGACGTTAATTTAGCAAAAATCGGTTGTGCTATTTGAACGCTTAAACATGAGGTTATTGGTTACTCCCCGTATTTTGCTCTATATGGTCGTGAACATGTTCTCTACGGCGATCATTTTGGAAAACCTCCTGATCCTGATGATGTTCTTATGGATCCCAAACGTCCTATTCCTCCTACTGACTTAGTCAAATTTGAGTCACTTCGTGAAGAAATTTCGAAACGTCTTTCCTTAGCATACAAGAAAAATGCTAAACACTACGATCTTCGTCGTCGTCCCTTAACTTTATCTCCTGGCGATCGCGTGTGGAAACGCAATTATGTTCTTTCGGATGCTACTCGCTACTTCAATGCTAAACTTGCTCCCAAATATGTGGGTCCCTTTACTATTAGAACTAAACTTTCTCCTTGGACCTATATCTTAGCGGATGATTCTGGTAACGATCTGGGTACTTGGCATATTAAGGACCTCAAACCTGATAAAACTTTAGACCCGCCAGACATTGATCCTGAACCGCCGGATCCTAATGGTCTCCCTACGGCTGATTCTATTTTGATTTCTACGTGTCGCTATCCCTAATGACTTGTGATTTTTTTTCTCTGTTTGTTTGTTTTTTTTGTTGGTTTATTGGTCTTGTGTTTTCGCTAATAAGCTTGTGTTCGAAAACACTGGCGCCCATTTCGTATTCCTATTCATCTTTTTGTAGCTAGCCCCTCCCGTGACTTTTTCTTCTGGCTAGTTCTACCCTTTGTTCACTATTTGACTATTATAGTCGCTTTCTACATCCATTCCTTGAGGTAGGCTTTGGATCTATTTTCTTTACCTTTAGGTATTTCGACTTGGTCGCTTTTGTAGGTCTGTTAGCCATACTCTGCTTGAGTAATCGTTTCATACGAATCTGTGTTACCTCAGTTGGAAGTATTCTAAATTGTGTACTAGCTTGCCTTCGCTCTTTTCTTTGTCTTGGTTCTTTCTTTGCTGCACACTTGAGGTTGACCGTTGTGTCGTTTAGTTGGTTTGCTACGAGTTTTCTTCCTCGTTTTTTTTCTTTCCTCTTGGTTTCTTCGCGGGAAGCCAAAACTTTCCTTTAAGGTGGGAAAACAGAAATGTCCCTTTTGGAGACATCCGTCTTTTGACGATTTTGGAAGTAGCTATAACCTTTAATCCTCATTGGGTGTTTACTCAATACTTTCTTTACCTATTCTGTCATTGTTAGTTATGATAGATGACTTTATCTTCTTTTGAAAAAAAAATGTTCTTTCTCTTATACTGGTGTTGGTCCTTCGAACCGGATAAAAATAATTTTTTTTTGTTTGGTTCCTTGTCTGTCGCTTTTTTTTCTTTCACCCCGACGTCTTTATTTTGCTAGGGGGGAATTTGTAACGTGCAATTTTTGTAAGTTTAAACTTTTACGCTATCCTCTACTCATAAATAAATTTCTACAAATCACTTGTTATATTCTATATTATATTACGCTCCTGTTGGCTAGCGTACTTGAAATACATCAGTTTGCATAGCTGGTTGCATAAAGGTCGATTGACATTATTAAATAAATAATTATTCGCCGTATACATTTCGTCCTTATGCTATTTATCGCAGTCGAGATAAGAGGCGCTCAGATGTTATGGACAACAACGAGATAGATATCGACAGATTAGCGTGGTTGTTAGGTGTGCTTTGTTCATATAAATTACGAGTTGTTAGTTTTTTGTGTTTGGTTCCGATGTAATTACGTTAAAATACGTTTTGCTTTCCGTTGTTGCTTTGAAGATAGTGATTTTATATGATTTTTATATTTAATAACTACAAGCACGTCACGATTTTAATTGTTTTTCTGGTGAAGGAAGAGTTGTAGTTTGTTCCTCGCTGATATAGATTGTTTACGTTGAGAAGACTTTTTTTTTTTACTGTTTGCTTTCTGCTTTGAAAAGAGTGTGGAAAAACGCGATGTTGTTTGTTGGAGCCAAGCTCGTTTTTCACTAAATAAACTGTGATAAAATACAAAGAACAGTATATAATTTGTTATAAAGTGCTGATAATGTGTATTTAAAGTGGTTTTGCGTATTAGTAATATTTACTCGTGTGGGGTACCCAATGTGAAATATGCAAAATCGCTCTTTTTATTGTGAACCTATCTTCATTTTTTTACAAGGTCGTTCTAAATGTCTATGGGGGTGGCGCGGAGTTTGAATTGTAATCATACCCTATTCAATTATATTCCTAGGTGTTTAATTCTTGTATAACGTTGGACGAAGAACAGTTGACGGACTTGCTTAGTGTTTGCACGGGCTTGACTAATAGTGTTTTTGTTGATTTATCTTTTTATAATGGAACTGTTGGTGCAAACTTCGTTATTCAGAGGTATTGGATTTTTCTTTGTTGCTATAGGTAGCAAATGAAACGCTTCGCGTTAGTGCTAGTTTAATGCATTACATCGTACCTTGAAAGCGTGAGTCTAAATTCTTATTACTATTTTTCTTTACAATTTGTGTTACAAAATATTTCGGAATTATTGTCTCAGGAAATAGAATTAACAAGAAATTTATCAACGCTACCTGGTTCCATCAGCGTGATGGTGTCTGCTGCTAACCCCAGTGAAATACATAGGTGTGAGTTAGTGTAGAGTGTAAGCAATTTCATCCACACCCTCACAGTCAAGGGTGCAGTGCTTCGTTAGTGTAGGACATCGTGAGTCCCCCCACTCCAATGGCAAGGAAGCGTTACTGAAGGACTTTCTGTAAGTGAACTATTTCCTATTTACTATTACTTTAAATATCTACCCGTTGTTTTTGCCATATCTTCGTCGTTTCTGATACTTTTACAATAGACTTGCATGCTATTAAGAAACAAAAAAAAAAAAAACTAATACTACTGAATTACTCTTATCAATTGTGTCTTACCTATTTATCTTTTGTTAACATTTTATCTGATTTATGTTTAATTGGTGTGTGAGGAAACGTTTCTGCTACTCCCCAATATTACCTCACTTTGTATTAAAAGTTTTTGTACTGCTATTACCGTTGTCACATTATATAGATTATTCAAACGTTTTTACCTTCTTTTACATTCTTTTACATGCTTTTACATTCTTTTTTTTTCAGGTTTACTTAACTATTTTTATTGCAGGTTGGCTATTCTAATTCTTTTTTTTCAGGTATTGTTACTAACTCCTTATAGCCCCGTACGTTATATGTTGGTCTGCTTTCTACAACCCCCCCTACTCACCGATTGAGCCCGGTCACTTCTTTTTTTCCTCTTTGATTTACTTTTCGTTATGCACGGCTACGAGCCAACGTAACATAAACTTGTCGCCCAACGCGCCTGCCACTAGATTTACGTAATACTATTATATTTATATTTAACCCCATTTTCTCTTCCGTGACATCATAACACTCTCTCCAGGGCAATAGCATATCCCTAATCTCAACTATCCTCCTTTCCATATCAATCACTAATCCTAATTTCATCATACAATCGACACCTAAAATACTTTTGAACTTCAGTCCAGGTACTACAACGAATTCTTGCTCGCAGCTTAATGTTCCTATTTCTACATTTAAAATCACAACGCTATTCACCACAGCAAACCTCTTTTTATTTGGAGCTACCAAATGACTCCCCTTGATTGGCATAATCCTATCACAAACTTTATCCTTAATTTCGCTGACGAATTCTTCCGATATTAAACTCGCCTCTGCGCCTGAATCAAGCAATGCTCCTAAATTACGATTACAAATTTTTACTTCTAATATTGGCAAACAAATGTTTCCTACTGTTTCTGGTTCTACTTCCTCTTCTATTTTTAAAAATTCTCGCGGACGTTCATATTTACACACTTCAATTCCTAGTGGTTTGTCGTCACTTAAAAATCCTGCCTACTTCTACTCTCATTGCTGGGTCCTGGTTGTGCCTCAACTACCTCAGCATATGTCCTTTGTGTCGCCTCCGTATTACTCGTACTTTCAGTGTTCCTAGCACTTGTATTCGCCTTGGCCCTACTCATCTCAGGTGAGCTGTTCTGTTTTTGCACCTTGGGTCTTGGTGTTGGACCTCTGGTGCCACTGCTGCTTCTCTGAAATGCACCCCTGAATTCCCAATTATTTTTAAAGTTTCCACCAAAATTGTTTCCCCATCTTTGAAAATTATTCCCCCTATTTTCGAATCTCACACGGTCAAACTCTAGGTCAAACAATGCTGACGTCATTGTACTTTTGAAGGTATTCTAAAAATGCCTCTCTTTCGACGATGTTCTGCAATGCCACGTGTTGCCTCACCTCAACTTCGAAGTGTCTTGACAGATACTTGATTATCTGCCTGTTCGTTAAAGGTGGACTCAACTGTTTTGCAATACTATATTTGCGTATCGCATACTGCTCCCTTGATCTCGCAAATTGGTTTTGGTATTT
The DNA here is from genome assembly GCA_036346225.1 of Platerodrilus igneus. Lineage (NCBI taxonomy): Eukaryota > Metazoa > Arthropoda > Insecta > Coleoptera > Lycidae > Platerodrilus > Platerodrilus igneus. Next base: position 1,593,626 of record JARFIW010001306.1, read on the forward strand.
CTCCGTAATAAGGTCATCTCGCATCTGATCTTGTTTATCATCACTCCAGTAGTGCTTCAAAAATTTCTCTTCAAAATCATTGTACGACTCTATATCCTGCCCTACTAAATTGTACCAGGATTCAGTATTGTCCTTTAATAGAGATTTGACGATATTAAGCTTAGCCTGCTCATCAAATAAATTACACACTAAATTTCTGATACTATTTATAAATATTTGGGGATTGACCCGATTATCCACATAAAATTTCATCTGTTGTTCCAACAAAATGTTTCGAGAAAAGAATCTTGGACCATCCCCCGTTAAAGCCGTCATATTATGCTTAATTCCGCTAACCTCTCTCTCTACTCGTCCTAATTGGTCCGTACAAGAATCAATCACTTCTGTCATTTTTATATTGATTTTCTCTTCACAGAAAATCCTAACTTCCGACTTCAATTGTCCAAATTCCTATCTTAAACCAACTATATTTTTTTCATTCCTGTATACCCTACTCTCTACTTCCCCCATTTTTACGGAAAGACTATTTTTAAATTATTGTCGATCTATCAATTTTCTCCCCTATCTGTTCAAATTTTCTGTTAGAGTCTTGGCTTAATTGTTCAAATTTCGTGTTTGATTCTTCATTCATTTGCTCTAACATTCTTAAAATCATTTCATTTCCAGTCTCTCCCGACTCTGTCCTTAACCGATCCCTGCTACCTCCTGCTTTTTCCATCTCAGGTCTGGGTTTTTTACAAATAGCACTATTATCACTTCCGATTTCTACACCTTCACTCCTAAGCTTTTCTCAACATTCGTCCACACTAAATTATTCTCACTCATTCACTAAAATTAATTTACAAAAAATATTTACAACACTAAACTCTTTACCTCAGGATCGTCAGGTCTCCTTAAATAAATAATACAAAGAAAATCTATTTGAATTCGAGCCCCTCACGTTTGGGTTGCCATAATTGTTGTGTAGCTCTCTTTCGAGCCCCACGCTTGGGCACCAAAACCTCCAGCCTCCTCAGAGATATTCGCCACTGCTGCTCACTCGTTTCCTGAAAATCCTAATCTACTAAAAATAACGCCGACTGCCAAAAGTACATCAATATTTATTAATATTTCCAATTTGTTATGTATCAATTCAATTTACATCCCTCATGTATTTCAAGCTCTAAACATTTTATTACTTGAGATAAATAGTATCTCAGATTAAAGAAAATAAATTTTAAATCATACTACATCAATACTGAAACAAAGTAACTGGGCTTATTTCCAACCTTTACTTGATACCTCAGGTCAAATACGAGCTTATAGTAAACCTCCTTTTATCTACGTGCTAACAATGGCACTGCAGTTTCCTAAAACCCTTTTACCTTCTACAGAAATTAAAGTTTCCACCTTTAAGTGATATCATCAAATTATTACATAAAATTTTCATTTAGTCCTTTTCAAATTGACTCATCAATTAAATGTTTTTATAACATAATAAATACACAAAATCATTAAATTGTCACCCAAAAAATCACCAACAAAAACAAACAAAAGTTTTATAAGTAGAATTACCTGGATTTTTGTCTCAAGTGCTCTTTACATGAACACCATCTCCTACATGATCCTCCTTCTTGACTGCGCGTTTAAATTTTGTCTCCAGGTTCTTTACATGGACACCATCTTCAATGTGATCCTCCTTCTCGACTGCACATTCAAATACTATCTCCAGGTGGCCTCTCACCATCAGGAACACACCGTTTCTAATTAAATTCTTCCACGCAAGTGCATGGTACTACCATGCTCTCGTACACTTGCTGGTCCATTCATACATTTGCTTGGTGCTCAGAGCACATACGCCGCCTTCAAACACCCAGTACTAAAATTGTACTTGCTTGCTTTATAATTTTGATTATTTACAGCATAGCCAAAGATATAAGAGCACCCACTTGTACTAATTTAACTGAAACTTTACTCAATCACTTTGCTAAGTAGTTAGGTAGGCGATCGTAGGTAAAGACAAAAGAGGAGAGCGATTCACCACCTCCTACTGGTTTGTATCAGCTCCAAAAGCCACCCCCTACATTAATTTCCGACACCCCTGTCGCACTTTTCCTAGTATAACAGCACAAACAAGCCAACGGTTGAACACTTCCACAAACTATCTAATTATCCTTGAAAAATTCTACGTACACTTTCCTACTCGTTGTCAAAATCTAAGAAATTCTCGCTCCAAACAAGCTCGATACTCCGAAATCCTCATTAAAAATTTTACCCAGCGCTGTCTTCCGCGAAACCCTGATAACTGTCGTTCCACTTTCAGCCTCTCCAATACGCCCTCTGTATACGCGTATATCTCTCCTTTGATTCCCACTAAACAAAATCTTTCGTCTTATTTTATCTTTAGACATTATTCTCCCGCTTATTCATAAGCGCTGTTTTACCTAACTCCCGCTATCGTCGTCTATCCTACTCTTGTTTCTTTAATGTAACAGTCGTGCTCTGTTAGTAAAATATCCCCAGATTTCTATTCCCTTACTGCTCGATCTATTCCGAAAACATAGTGTGTCTTTGTTCTTCTTACTAGCTCCTAACTTCTTTGTCTATCAAGCCTTTCAAAGTCAAACGTTTCACTAAACATCTGTTATGCTCCTTCCTTTATTAAAGCATGCAAACTATAGTCTTCTTTTATAAATCGATATTGTTTTCGTACCTGCTATCTGCACCTGTGTTTTGTCCTCATTATATTTTTCCAGCTATTATTTGTTGACGAGATTTTATATTCGTTATCTGTTTACGACTTTAACATTCTTAGAATTTATAACACGTGCAACTCGAATAACGACCGCCGCTTTAGATACGCTATAAACCTGAAAGCTTTTATTATTTAGAATATTAAAACAAATCTTAATTATGCTTACCGTAATTTACGTTTTACATGCATTTACGCAATTATGCGCCTAAAATTATGTTTCCTAACTTATTAATAACTAATATTTACAATAAAATTTTATGCTATATTCAACTAACCCTAATATTTACTGGTAATTTGTCAAGTACGAACCGATTTTGTTCAAACATGGCTCAAACTTCGCGTGGCCCATTTATACACTTTCTAATTTGACATAAATATAAATTAGAGCTTGCTAATGCCCTTTTATGACCTCAGTAATATATATATATATATATATATATATATATATATATATATGCTATTTAGTGTTATTATTTAAATATTGTTTCTTTAAAAGCACTTAATCAGATATCTGCTTATGGTAGTTTTAAAAACTATATCATAATATTAATAATTTTAGGCACATGCCGCCAGTCAACAGGGTGAATGCTTGCCTATTATTCCAGCATTTGCAAAAGGTAATATATCGTGTGTAAACTGTTATTGTTCTATAATATGGACAATATTGTAGGAGTTGAAGCAATTGAACAGAAGTTACGGACTATATTGGGACAAATAACTGAAATAGAAGAGCGTGTTTTATCTGCGAAAATTTCAGAAATTCGTATAATGAGTGTTGAAGAAAATAATCAACTAATAGAGAGTGTTTTTGGGCCAAACTGTCCATCTATGCTTGAAATTCTTCATGGTCATATACGTAGTCGTACTGCTGATTATGGAAACAAGAAAGCAGAAAGTAGTATTTAGAATATTTTCCACTTTAAACTCTAGGTTTTTGTTAGATCCCTCTGTGATTGCAAAGTCCAGTGTTGTTATGGATATTAAACCTTGGGACAAAAATACCGATATGAAAGTAATGGAAGAAGCTGTTCGTAAACTTGAAATGGATGGTCTTGTTTGGGGTGTATCTAAATTGATTCCTTTTGCTTATAGCATCTATAAGCTTCAAATTATGCTTGTAATTGAAGATGATAAAGTTTCAGTTGATTTGCTGCAAGAGCAAATAGAGGCTATGGATAAACTTGTAAGTATATATTTAGAAAACTAGGAGAAAAAATGAAATATTTTTGTAGGTTCAGAGTGTTGATATTGTATCTTTATTTAACATATAAAGTCAATATGTTTACATTTAGTTTATACTAAAATTCGTCATGTTCTTATGTCAATAAATGGTTTTCTTTGAGGTTTATATTTGTTGTCTTATTTTTATATGATCTTTTTATACACATGCAGTGTAGATGTTTCAAGTTTCAATCAATGAACTTAAAGATTAGTATTCCCCATGCTTTTCAACACTTTAGTTTATTGTAAATTGAAGTATAGTAACATATATTAAATACTTAAATAGATAGGCAATCTTAGGTACAAATTTTGTTCCATAACAATGTGGCGCATCGTGAGCGTTTACATTTATTGTTATGTGAATGCCGTCATTAAAGCCAAATACATGTTGATTTAAATTGGAAACATAAAACGCAAATTCATAATATCTTGTTTTTTCAATGATTTTCATGCTGTAAATAATAAAATCCGGACAATTTTCAGAAATAAAAAATTTTTTTTATTACATTTGGTAGATTTTTGTATTATCTTTAATTTTCGTCTCTTGAATTTTTTTCTATAAAATGAACCGTTTTCGACTTATTAACGATTTTGAACAAAAAGTGCTGATATTCAAGATGGCGGACAATTTTAATCGATACCGCAACAATCGGACGAACGGAGACCATTAATATGTTCAATAGTGTCACTAATGCTGCTTTTTTTTGACAGTTGCAGCTTAATTTTTTGCATTCGAAACATTGTGAATTTAAAAACTGTACTGGACTATTAGATGTCTTGTAAAACATAATGAAAGCATTTTTCTATTGGAATAAATAACTATGACAAGAAACTATAACATGAATTTGAAGATAATTCTTTTTAAATAGCTACTTTATATCAGTAATTTATTAATAAAACAACATTTTTATATTTAGAAATGAAATATAGTGCACAGGTGTAGTCAAAACCAAACAAGGTTGCTTTAGACTCATTTTTCTTAATCGTATAAAAACGTATGTACGGCAAGCTCCACAATGCAATGCGACTTTGGAATATAACGTTCTATCAACATTGACAGATGTAAATTAGGTTAGTTTTATGTCGCATTTCGTCTTATAAACAAACATAGGTTAGTAAGTCATAAACAAATATTTATTCCAGAATTTACTTAATCCAAAGAATTTGAACAGTATTATAAATAATTTGATGAGTTAGAAATGTTTTGATTAGCAAGAAAATAGATATTCAAGACTGGATACTTGGAAACAAGTTTTCATTACATCAAAAGTAAGTTATTGCACATCTTAATAAAAGTTATTTAAAAAATGTTTTTTTAATTTAGAACAAGATAACGATTCTTTTAAACCCATTAACAAACAACTTAGAATTATATTGATGCCGAGTTCATACTGCACTCAGCATTGCTAGTGGAGTACTGTTCAAAAATTATGTGAAATTGTAGTACTTTCTGCAACTGCAACTAGTATGTTAGTGGAGAAAAATATTTTAGTGCATCATTAATACGTCAAACTAAAACCTGTACAAAGCTTTTAGCTTATAAATTTTATGTCAAATGTTAATCGAAATAATTAATCATAATAGAATGTTTATGTGGAATATAATAATACATTAGCTTCGATTATATCTCGAAGATGTTATTGGGGAAACAAGTGAAGATGCTGTGCAGTGCTGGAAATTTAATAAATTTAATTACCTCTTTCTAAGTGTGATTGTAAGAGAAAAGTGTTCTGTTAGTCTTCTGTACCATGCGTATGCTTATTTTCCAGAGCTGGAAATATATTAAGCAAATGTTACACAAGATTACCTGCGATGAGCTCAGCAATTGTTATTCTTGTGTTGTATTCAAACGGATATTAATTAAATAATTAGTATTTAAATACTTTTTTTCTATAATTATATTATTTAATGTTTGAAATAGTATCTCCTATATACATTTGATGTTGTTTGTTACGAAAATCATAGCCACACGTTGAGTATGCCAGAAATTTGGCTACGATATACAAGTAGACTGAAGAAAAAAAAATGACCGGGCTCAATCGGCGAGTAGGCGGGGGGTTGGCTTACAAGACCAAAAGTAATTATTTTGCTTGAAATAAAAAATTAAAAGTTTGGTTCAACCTGCAACAAAAATAAACACACTAATTTATAACAGAAAATAAATTGCTTATTGTATTCAATCGCATGTAATTTAATGATTTGGTTAAACTATATAACAACTACCGAGAAAATATTTACAATTAAATCTTATTACAATATCTTGCAACCTTGGGGTAATCGAAAACGTTTTCTCCCATCCCAATTAAATAATTTAAATTGAATTGTAGTAACTGTACCACATCATTCAGTGAATGGTTCAAATTTATACTATGTTATAAATATACAAATCTACGTTTAATAGTAAGCATATTTTAGATATTTGTTAAGATATAATGTTCATGTATTGTATTGTTGGAAAAAAACATCATTGATAAAGGCCATCTAGTGACTGTCGAAACGTCTGACTATGAATACAACATAAACATATATAATGTAAAAATTTTTAAAATTTATTTAGACCTTTTTCCCAAGAAACAAAATTTCAAGTATGATTATATATAAGAAGGTCAAGAAATACCAATCGAATATATATATATATATATATATATATATATATATATAATAATCTTAAGATGCATAGGTAATTAAATAGGACCCGTTTAAATATTCTGTTAAGAAACACTCACCAGCGTCTAAGTTGATGGGTTTATCACACCTCCCCCAAGCACAGAGGGAAACAGATGGACCCAGGACAACGTAAGCCGTGCATCCTTCTTACTCGAACAGCCATAGTTCACGTACAGTAGTGTATTTGGCCTACCAAAAGAAGCGTTAACTACTCAATTAGTCATAAGTCAATGTGATGAACAGGTCACGCACACCAGAGGAAGCTGTAACAGGTACGATTAAAATTAGATCATTTACAAAGAAAGGTACATTTTAAAAACTAAAAGCACTTACCACATGAACGATGTGCATGAAATTTCTGTAGTATTAAATTCAATCCCAGCATTATCAAACACACAAGTGTTGACAGAAATTCGAAACAGACTTTATCAGGTAAGTGTGATCTATTATTTCAAAGAATCTTTAGGATTGGGTATTATAAGAATTAATTATATTCTATAGTAATGTGCACCAAGAAGACGGATAATTAAAACGAGGTACCGATTATTTAAATTATTGAGGAACTTTCCATTCCGCAGCAAATAGGTTTAAATGGAATTGTAGTAAAGCGTACTTATTGTTGTAATGCCTAATATGCAGGGTGATGTATGAGCATCAAAGGCAGAATCTATGCGAATGACTAATTAGATAAAATGGCGTAAGGTTTAGTACACTGTTGAAAGGTAGAAGTAACATGTTCAACAATAGGTTAAAATATCTTGCATTTGCATGTGACTCAACCACTGAAACCTGCAGTATTATAATACTGTAGTGGGTTTTAGCATTGAAACATTAGACATTAAATCAACATCTTGAAATATTTATTACTTATTTTCTACAACACAATATAACAAACATCTACATAAATAATTGCCAGAATGAAGTTTTATAATTCTTAGATCAGTAGACTAGTATTTTAAAGTATAGATTCACTTATACCTCAATCATTACTTCAGTCCGTGTCACTGTCACTAGTACTGCTTTCATTGCTACCATTTATAAGTAATGGTTGAACAATGTCAAATTGTTTTTCAATATCCCATTATTGCTCTATACATTTGTGAGCATATTGTATGCATTTTGCCTAATATGCAGCGTCTATTTGTTGAGTGATTCAAGCCACATCATTCTTGTATTATGATTGTACTGTTTGTTAAATTGCCCCACATTTTTATTATAATAATCTTTGACTTTAGTCCACATTAACTCAATTGGATTAAATTGACAATGATATGGAGGTAATAGTAAAACTTTATGACCATACTTTGCTGCAAGTTCATATAATTCATAAACTTTAGGTTTTGGATTCTCTTCGACTAAGATCAATAATTCGCTCTTTAACATATTAGTTTCAAAAGGTACTTTATGTTTCAGCAGGTAGTCTATTAATTCTTGTTTATTAGAGGTTGTATTTGGCATTTTCTCCATTAATTTTGAATGCATTGTCTAATATAATCAGGTGTGGTTGGCTTAAGTTTGGAATTAAACTTTCTTGAAACCACTTCGTAAACAGTTCGGCATTCATATTATCATGATACTCTGCATTTGGTGATTTAATGGAAAACAAAAGAGACGATTTGCAACAAATCTATCTTTATTTCTCGAATGCAGCATGATGAACCTAAAATATTAACAAAATAAAGAAGACTATTTAAAACAGGTAATCAGAAATTAACCATTTTCCTTCACCGAATAGCTTTTTCTTAATACTTTGTTTTGTGTTATCAATCCAACTTATTTTGCCGAACCCCGGTTGAAAATCCACGATTCGTCTAAGAAAACAGGCTTGTATAATTCCTTTTGTTTCTTAAATTTGTAATCCCTCAAGAATTATACTCGTGCTGCAGCAACGCGTTTTTATTCAAATAATCCCTATCTGCAATCATCATTTTTAAACGTAAAACCTATGGTGGGTGAAAGCCTCTTCAAACTACTTATACTAAAAGTAAATACTCCAGACAAAGCAAATGCTTGTAGAATTTTTATCGTTACATGAAGTCCTAAAAAATACAAATAGGTTATAAAATATATCGCAAATTAATATTATCTTTATTACGTTTAGAATGCATGTCGTATATTTTTCTCTTCACACAATTTTTAACAAAATCATCTACATCACAAGATTTCCATTTATTGCGCTTCCGTATCTTACTACACGATTGCGGGGGTTGGTTTACTTCATGTGCTTTGGATACCTTCTTCTTAATACTAGTGAGAGTTTGGAGTCCTATACCACAGACTTCAGCCGTACGCTATAACAACCTAATTAAAACCATCTTTTCTACTAAACTTGATCTAGCATTTGTTCTTACCTGCATTATAGATTCAAGTGGAACAAACTTCTTGAATTTCACGTTCTTTTTCAAAGTAATTAAGAGCAATCATAATCACCAACTGTGTTTGAAATTTTAAATGTGTTTATTACGAAGCATTTTTAGTGTCAATGTGAAATGGGAATAGTTTTGAAAAAACCTTTTAACAATACAATTAATTGAGGATAATACAAAACGCTAAATGTAAATGAAAACAAAACCAAGCTAGCGTAACCCTCAAAACAAACTGTGTTTGGTACTTAACCTTTAAAAGGACAAATGAATTTACAAACGACATGAACCAAAATCAGATATACGTTTGCTATATTTTCATTACAACATTGGGAAGTCGCACCTTTCTATAGCTGTCTTATTTTATAACTGTGAAATTAGTATAGACACAAGTACCATATATTATAGTTGTGTTTCCTTTCTATGTATTGCAATGAGGAACACACAAGTTTATTTGGTCCTGACTATAGAATAACTGACATGCTAACAAAGAAATTTAACGCAATTATACAACATTAGGAATTAAATTCGATACAAGGTAACATGTATACAATAAGTGGATCAACAAAAACAATGTTTGTTAGATATAATACTGCTAGTAGTCATTGCGCCTACTGCTGTAAAATTAAGTTAAAATGTTGCACGGTCTTTCTACAATTTCTTATTGTGCCATTTTTTAAAAGTAAAGTGTTTTTTGTATCTCCCTTTGTAGATTATTAATAATGCTTACTGCAATAGGCGTTATACACTAAACAGACACTGTTTTTGAGTCGGACGGCGTAAGATTGCCGAGTGTAGCCAAATCGGACATTTTACAGACCGTAGATTTTTCTGTTTCTTTTCTAAATTCTTTACAACACTTCTTTGCTTTAAATATAGAGATAAGCATCATGATACTAATTCTGCAGTATAAACCAAGAAAGACTTAATATTCTTTGTCACACTGTTGTTAAGTTGTATATGATCTTGACTCAAGCAACTAGGCTGTCTTGGAAGCTTAAGAATTGAATGCTAAATAACGCTTTCCATTTGAGTTGAAATTTGACCAATGTATTTTTGGATACACGCAGTTCAATTTGAAATGTCTCCATATATTTTGCACCTAACCAGCTCAACATTGTTGTGGCTAATTAATTTTTGTTTCACAAGAGTGCAAGCTGCTTGACTAGAAACTGGCCTAATGTATTTTTGCATTAATGCAGTTTGACCTGAAACTGACCCTAACCCACTACGGTTACACTTACATTGTAAGTCGTAAGGTTATTTTATAACTTTTAGTTAGATTATGAAGTGGGGAACTAGTGTAAATGACTTGGGGAGATATGGTGCAGCCGGGTATTAGACCCTCGGAGGAATAAAAGTAAACAAGAAAGGGGTTGGGTGCTACTTTACCTTGGGTAGGAAAAGTAAAACATAAGATTCATAAGATAATAAAACAATGACTTACCAAAATCTTGAGTCACTATGGGTTTGTAATACATTGCATTATGTTAGCTATAAATTAGATTTGGAAGGAAAAATTTAATGAATTTGATTGGATAAATTAAATATGGAAGCACCTTGTGTGAGAGATTTCACGAATATTTGTTTTTGATTAAGCATGTTATCTCAAATTTTGTTTCTATAAAAATAGTTCAAGTAATAAGGTATAACATTGTTTCTTTTAAATACATTTTAATGTAATGATTCAGGATGATGACTTAATTTAAAACCGCAAAGGAAAATATCTCAATATGATAAAACATTGTCTATGTATTTTCCATGAACAAGATATTTTACAATATACATATTATCCACCAAGGATATAAAAATAGTACCATATTAACATAATTATACAAATTACACAAAGTAATGTGACAATAAAATTTATTCAGTGTAGATTGATATTACACATTGTATAAACTGGATGCTGACCGCAATTAATATGATTTTATAGTGGGAGAAAATAACCATAGCTAGACCTTGACAGAAAAGTAGAATTAATTATTCATGAGCCAGGAATTCGAAGATGTCAAAATGTGACATGTGCGAATAGCAAGAGGAGGTTTGGAAGTTAATGGATGAAAAGAAAGTTTTAAGATGAGAATATAGGTTACTGCAGGGAAAAACATGGTGTGCGACTAAATTTACTTGAAGGTATGCTAGCACGACAAGCTAAAGGGTTTCCGTTCTGCAATTTATGAAATTATTGTCATTGAGACTGGTCAAAAAGAGATTAGGAACTGGAGAGTTTATTCCATTAATTTGTAATTTCGTGGTGTTAGTTGGATGATCTCCATAATTGTTATTTCAAGGTCGAAATGGAAATACTAAAAAATTGGAAGCTGATGTTTTCTGGAAATTCTTAACTGTTTTAACAAAAACAGTGAGTAATTATAAGCTTTTATGTGTATACTTTTTATTTATTTATTATGTGAATTTTAAATGTAGAATAATTGAATTTATGAAATTAATCAAAGTGAAAGTAATTGTTTTGTTGGACTAAATTAGCATAGAAGTAGTGAATATTGATTGTATTGGTGAAATTTAGCGTTAGTTTAAAGCATAAAAACATAGAGTATTTTGAAATGGACATTGAATGAATAAAACGAAATGACGGATATTTAACTTTTCTGTTTATTATTAACAACATTTCCAGAGATTGGCATTTATAAATATTATGTAATTTAATATGGGAAACGGAAAAGTTTAGAGTGATAGTATTATTGAAAAATTAGATTTAAGATCTCTTTTAAGATTTCCTTTAGCAATACCTGGTCAAAGTCAGGTTCAGGAATTTAGGCTTTTCTTTTTGTATCTATATTGAAATTATTTATTGTTAATAGAACTTAAGATTAGGTTGAATTGTATTTGAATTTATTTAAATACTTGGTAAAAGACATTTGTAAAGGATGTCCAGCTATTTGGAAGACATTTTATTTTTCAACTTTATTCAATTTGACCAAAAATTTAATAAGTATTTTAAGGTATTTTAGAGAATGGTAAAATATAACAGGAAAAGCTTAGGGTACCGAAGCAAAAGAGACCTATGTAGAATAACCATCTTCCGTGTATGGAATATATCAAAAGAGATTGCTGTGACTAGACGGTTTGGCACCCCTTAATTATGGCAGGACAATTGCCTTTCAGGGTAAGTGATTTTGTAACATAGTTTTTCTTTGTATGTCAACCATGTTTATTAATGTTTTTTCGATTTTTTTTAAATTTCTCCTATAGGAACCTGCTTCTGTGCCATTGTAATTAAGCCGAAGCACTTTTATGTTGTTATTGGATCCCTGCATGTCTAGGGCAAATTAAAATTTATAACTTAGCGTTCATTTTACGTGTAACAGGTTTTCGACACCAACGGTAAAATTTTGTAAAAGTATTGTTGTGAACAAATAATTATAAAGTGTATTACTTTGTATACATTTGAACTAAAAAGTTAATCTTGAATTACATTGTATTCATGTCCTAATATTCTTAGGATTTATCACAACTTAGTTTCAATATGGTTTCCTTTTACGTTTAAGTTGATCTAGTTTAGAATCCGTGAATTAGATTATCTATGTTACAGAGACCACGATCAAGACTAGCGGTTTACCAAGTCTTTGATAGTACGTCCCAGATCAGAACTGTGCTCATTCCAATATCCTTCGAGAAATCTGTATAACTCGGTGGATGCTGGAAAAGAGGGTAGTCTGTAGTCGGTAGTCAGCAGTCATCAGTCTCAGTGAAGGTTTGGTTATTAGTCAGTTGTTAATCCAGTCAATAGTGACACGTCGTAAGTCTCTGCACCATAGATAAATGTAAGTCTGTTTAGTTTTACACAAAATAACCTAGAAATTATTTTATGTTCTTAACCTCATTGATATGCTATATTATATATGCTTATTAAAGATATGTATTTGTGGAGTGGTGTTTCTATGTATTAGAAAGTAACTCTATATCGATCCCGCAGTACTCCTCAGTCTGCGCGTCGTGTACCACCTCCCGTGGCCAAGCGGGAACCTCACTACCCCCACATTACTCAACCATAGAATAGTTACAGGAATAAGGGATACACGACAGTATTTTAAAGGTGGAACCGTGGGATTCTTATGGTAAAAGTAAAATGTCAAATGAGAATTGCCAGGTTTTTTAAGCTACCACTCTTAGGCGGTGCGATCTACATCGAAGAAAAGTTCAGAAGTGAGACAGTAGTAAGAACAGGGAACACGACATTTCCTGCAACAGCAGTAACATCCACCAAAGTATTGAAGATTGAATTAAAATAAGATATCTAGCGCAAAATTAAATAATTTAAAGCCTGAGTAATTATGAAACGAAAATGAAATTAAACATTTTCAAAAGTCTTAATAAAACAATAATGAAAAATAGCTATGCCACACAACTTCTGCCTAGGGAGAAAAAAACTAAAAGAAGGCCCACAAAAAAATTGAGGCATCGGTGTAAGGTTCTTTTCGAAGGGGGGACGAAACGAAAGCACAAAATAAAAAGTTGAACACAATCTGATAGATCCATGGTATGTAGGAGTAGCTACACCTACAATAAGCCCAGACAGGAGACAATTGGAAGTCGATGGTAGGGGTGAGTGGCAATTCAGAGAGTTAAAAACTGGTATACTGGCATCCAGGGATCTAAAACGTGGTAAACCAACTTCTTATGGACAACACCTAAGATAAGCTTTGGTGTGGGCTTAGCTGAAAACTTATCAGCACTAGATAAAACTTTGTTGGATTTTTATACCTCCTAAGATATTGATATCTGACTTCTTAGATCGTAATGAGACTGAACGTTCATAAGCAGGATGAAATTTTGCATGAACATCAAGGAAATAATCACTTATGTCTTTCCTTCCTCATACAAAATCAGGGGGCTACCAGTAATAAAATCGACCTCATCAGCAGGAACGAAATCAGTATTATAAAATTTTCCACTGATAGGAACACAGTGTTCGAACGTAAAGAAATTTGAAGTAAAACTAGTGACTAAATGCTTTTGCGGAATTGATTGCATATTGAATACAAGGTAACTCAACATCACAGCTGTGCTGAACAACATAAGAACATACTGCCGTACCAACTGTTTTGTTGACCCTTTCTATGAAATTAACTTGTGTAGAATAGACGGCATTGTACCAGATCTTTGAACCCTATTGTCATGACACAGAGTTTTCAATATTCTAACAGAAAATTTTTGACCATTTGTAGTTTAGTTATTTTCTGTTGTGTTTTGTTTTGGACTTTGGATAACTTTGATGTTACCTTTGCTGCCAAATTATAGGGACCATAAAATTTATATCAATCTGTGCTATGAAACTTCTTCTAAGTCGCTCTTAGTAACATTGGTTGGCATTTTTGGTTATGCGTTCTAGGCTCTTACTAGGTTTTGTTTTCAGCCTTCCTTCGACAGGCATTGCACCTCCAAAAAGTGATGAACATTTATAGAGCTGTTGTTTAAAAGCCAGTTATGAAAGGTATCGATTTTGCATTAGAATTAAGAAATTTTTGTAGGACATGAAAGTTGTTTGTTTGAATGAATGCAGTAAAGTTAAATGCGATGGTTAAAGTTTAATTTCCGGAGTTACTGCTTTTGTGAAAATGCAAGAAGTTGGTATCTGAAATTGTACTTGCCACTTCTTATCTTCATTATTTAACAAACTTCTCAAAAAATTTAAATTTCACACCGCATTAAATTCTATGCATGAAAATTATACAGCTTTTAATTAAAGCGATCCCTATTTCCTAGTTCTTTACAATAGCAGACATTTGTGCTAGATTTCGTTGTGTTGACTTAGAATTTAACTTACATTAGCAAATATTGTGCAAGTGCGGATCATACTGCCTAATCGTGACAAAAAAATATTTATTTTGCTCTTGTCATCAATATCTGTCTAAACTCGACCGCCAACTATAAATTTTCAATGTATTATGTCGAAACATTTAATCTTTTTAATTTTTGTGTTTTATTTGGTGTTGCTAACCACATGGGACAGGTGTTAAATTTTACCACAAGTGTAATCTGTGAAGGTGAAATTAACCTTTTGTAATTTTCCTTTTATATAATTTTGCTTAAGTATAAATAGGTTAGAGATATAGGCTCACTCAAAATCGATATCTACAATAAACATTGGATAATTCATCTTATATGTGAGCCTAAGTGTGACCACATGCAAGGTACTATATAAATTTTTTTTTTATACTAAATTTATAAGAAACGAAAAATTGCCTTTTCTCTTAATTATTTATGCCAAACTGTGCCTAAGCCAAAATGAAGTATTTTCAACAATTTTAGGTGAAAATAATTTTTTTATTTTTCATTATTTTTTTAATTTTTGTAGTTTCCAAAAAAGGAATTTTTGTTATTTTGTGATTTAAGAAAGAAGTTTGTTTTGTTTTAAATACTTATTCCATAACTTTTTATCGCTTTAACTGTAGCACTACCATTGACGTTCTGTAAACATTTCAAGTGGTCATTTCATGGTGACCCTGGATTGTGGTGTCTTGTCTTATTATCTTTTAATGTTTTTAATTGTTATTTGTAATTTTGTTTCCTGCATAATACTTTTTTTACAGGATCCCGGGCCCTACTCCGTAACTAAATCTTAACATTATCTCTGTCTTTCCTTTCTGGAGTCTTCACCCTTCAGACTGTACCCTTCCTCACCAAGGTGAATTAGTGCCCAACCACTATCATTTTTCTTTTATACCTCAAACCATGCCTATTTGAGCATGGGTTTAATATTCCAGCCATGCCATCTACGGCTGAGACATTTCTACCTTCTTCCATGCTACCTATTGTCGCAAGTAATAAAACATGATACATCAGAAGCACCTCTTCTAAAAGTTATTCTACAGTATGTGCCTTTGCACTTTTAAAGGCGAAAAGGCTAGTGAACTTAGAAAATCAGTCACCCATGACACGTAGTCACCTATTGCCTTGTTTGGATCATGGAAATGAAACCACTAAGAGCAATTGTATAGAAGGGATGTTTACGACCATTTCCTTTCCATTGAATTCCAAGGGATTTTGAAATTTACTTATTAATACAAATCAATGCTTATGTGAGTACAGCTGCCACAATATTTGTAAATACCTCGAATATAAATTTCTCCAGGTTTTGAAGATTTGGTCCTCTACCTTGTGACACGATGCATTATGCAAGATCAATTAGATGGGAAATAAATAATATTTAATTTTCGATGAACTAATTTGTATGTGAATACCAGGTAGAATCTTTATTTCATATTAAACAATGTTTACAAATCAAGTTTGGTAATCAAGTCCCTATTTTTATTCCAAATTATTCTAAAACCAAGAGAAGGTAAATAAACCAATTCTATTTTAGGCATTAAATTTTATTGTAGACGCATTTCATGCTCTTTTCAAGAAGCTTTCAGAGTTGAAAAATTTATTAAAGTGACCTTAAATTTGACCTTTAAAAGTTGTTAAATAAATTCCATGCAATTTGATATCATTTTACATCGACATTGCGGTAATTATTATAAAGGGGAAACATACACATTCGGTACTAACAAGACATTAAATAATTAGAATACAGAATATAGGATTACATAGATGAGATCATTGGCTACGAAACTGACGAATATGCACCTTATACATTGTAGTAGACAGACGTCGATTAATAAAAATATTATTTGGAGCGGGAAGAAAGAGTTTGGTTGGAAACACTGAATTAGAGTTCGAAACATCTGCAGGCGGAAATTTGTTTGTGATGGCCGTGTGTAGGGAGTGAAACCTGGATTTCTTTATTCCGCCATTAATTTGGGAATTTTAAATTAGTGTTGTAACTGTTGTTTAGAAAATGGAAAACTGGAGTGGCCTGAATTGTAAAAATAAAACTAAGTAATAGTATAGACTTATGTAAGATTTATATGTGAAAGTGGATATAAATGTTTTGACATTATTTTTAACATAGGCCGTTAGTCGAATGATAAATTTATTAGCTGTAAAGTATTGAGATATGTAGGTATTATATATTTTGGAAAGAACAAGGTGATTGTGCAACATTGGTATTGGAATGTTTTCTTGTTGGAGGAATGACATTACCACTCATTTGGGATTCATAAATGCATAGTTCAACAGAAAAGTAGAAAAATGTGGAGCGTCAGCTAGTTTTGTTGCTGGATTAGGTTAAGTTTTATTTAGAATTTGCTTGGGTTTAGTTTATATTGTCGTGTAACCCTTATTCCTGTAACTATTCTATTAAATGAGTAATGTGGGGGGGTAGTGAGGTTCCCGCTTGGCCACGGCAGGTGGTACACGACACGTAGACTGAGGAGTACTGCGGGATCGATATAGAGTTACTTGCTAATACATAGAAACACCACTCCACAACTACATATCTTTAATAAGCGTATATAATATAGCATATCAATGAGGTTAAGAACATAAAGTAATTTCTAGGTTTTCTGTGTAAAACTAAACAGACTTACATTTATCTATGGTGCAGAGACTTAAGGTATTTGCGACGTCACTATTGACTTATTCGTTACTGGACTAACAACTGACTAGTAACCGAACCTTCACTGAGACTTCAATTAATATTTATCAATACTAAGACTAAGACTAATGACTGATCCTCTTTTCCAGCATCCATCGAGTTGTATAGATTTCTCGAAGGATATTGAAATGAGCACAGCTCTTATCTGGAACGTACTATCAAAGACTTGGTAAACCACTAGTCTTGATCGTAGTCTCTGTAATATAGATAATCTAATTCACGGATGTTAAACTAGATCAACTTAAATGTAAAAGGAAACCATATTGAAACTAGGTTGTGATAAATCCTAAGAATATTAGGACATGAATACAATGTAATTTAAGATTAACTTTTTAGTTCAAATGTATACAAAGTAGTACACTTTATAATTTTTGTTCACAACAGTTACTCCCTGGTTAACTAAGTGCGGACTCCGCACTGCAAACTATAACAGAAGTAGAAGGAATTGAATAGTAAATCTGTTCCTAACAAAACAAAACAAAATAATGGAAATACTAAAAATAATCTATCGTATAGCTAATGCAATGTTATGGATTAATGCAACAATATAAAGAAACATGTAAAATATTTGGCTATATAGAATTAAAATTAACATAGGATGTCTGATAAAAAGACAAAATTACTATAGATGTATCAGAAATTAAGAAAAGAAAAAAATAATAATAATAAGTAATGAATAAATGTAATAAGTAAATGAGGAGCCTACCGTGGAATGCTAAGAGGTTG